>OW121744.1:35740329-36392368 GCA_933228675.1 Stomorhina lunata | reverse complement strand
TAGTCTAGTCATAGTCTAGTCATAGTCTAGTCATAGTCTAGTCATAGTCTAGTCATAGTCTAGTCATAGTCTAGTCATAGTCTAGTCATAGTCTAGTCATAGTCTAGTCATAGTCTAGTCATAGTCTAGTCATAGTCTAGTCATAGTCTAGTCATAGTCTAGTCATAGTCTAGTCATAGTCTAGTCATAGTCTAGTCATAGTCTAGTCATAGTCTAGTCATAGTCTAGTCATAGTCTAGTCATAGTCTAGTCATAGTCTAGTCATAGTCTAGTCATAGTCTAGTCATAGTCTAGTCATAGTCTAGTCATAGTCTAGTCATAGTCTAGTCATAGTCTAGTCATAGTCTAGTCATAGTCTAGTCATAGTCTAGTCATAGTCTAGTCATAGTCTAGTCATAGTCTAGTCATAGTCTAGTCATAGTCTAGTCATAGTCTAGTCATAGTCTAGTCATAGTCTAGTCATAGTCTAGTCATAGTCTAGTCATAGTCTAGTCATAGTCTAGTCATAGTCTAGTCATAGTCTAGTCATAGTCTAGTCATAGTCTAGTCATAGTCTAGTCATAGTCTAGTCATAGTCTAGTCATAGTCTAGTCATAGTCTAGTCATAGTCTAGTCATAGTCTAGTCATAGTCTAGTCATAGTCTAGTCATAGTCTAGTCATAGTCTAGTCATAGTCTAGTCATAGTCTAGTCATAGTCTAGTCATAGTCTAGTCATAGTCTAGTCATAGTCTAGTCATAGTCTAGTCATAGTCTAGTCATAGTCTAGTCATAGTCTAGTCATAGTCTAGTCATAGTCTAGTCATAGTCTAGTCATAGTCTAGTCATAGTCTAGTCATAGTCTAGTCATAGTCTAGTCATAGTCTAGTCATAGTCTAGTCATAGTCTAGTCATAGTCTAGTCATAGTCTAGTCATAGTCTAGTCATAGTCTAGTCATAGTCTAGTCATAGTCTAGTCATAGTCTAGTCATAGTCTAGTCATAGTCTAGTCATAGTCTAGTCATAGTCTAGTCATAGTCTAGTCATAGTCTAGTCATAGTCTAGTCATAGTCTAGTCATAGTCTAGTCATAGTCTAGTCATAGTCTAGTCATAGTCTAGTCATAGTCTAGTCATAGTCTAGTCATAGTCTAGTCATAGTCTAGTCATAGTCTAGTCATAGTCTAGTCATAGTCTAGTCATAGTCTAGTCATAGTCTAGTCATAGTCTAGTCATAGTCTAGTCATAGTCTAGTCATAGTCTAGTCATAGTCTAGTCATAGTCTAGTCATAGTCTAGTCATAGTCTAGTCATAGTCTAGTCATAGTCTAGTCATAGTCTAGTCATAGTCTAGTCATAGTCTAGTCATAGTCTAGTCATAGTCTAGTCATAGTCTAGTCATAGTCTAGTCATAGTCTAGTCATAGTCTAGTCATAGTCTAGTCATAGTCTAGTCATAGTCTAGTCATAGTCTAGTCATAGTCTAGTCATAGTCTAGTCATAGTCTAGTCATAGTCTAGTCATAGTCTAGTCATAGTCTAGTCATAGTCTAGTCATAGTCTAGTCATAGTCTAGTCATAGTCTAGTCATAGTCTAGTCATAGTCTAGTCATAGTCTAGTCATAGTCTAGTCATAGTCTAGTCATAGTCTAGTCATAGTCTAGTCATAGTCTAGTCATAGTCTAGTCATAGTCTAGTCATAGTCTAGTCATAGTCTAGTCATAGTCTAGTCATAGTCTAGTCATAGTCTAGTCATAGTCTAGTCATAGTCTAGTCATAGTCTAGTCATAGTCTAGTCATAGTCTAGTCATAGTCTAGTCATAGTCTAGTCATAGTCTAGTCATAGTCTAGTCATAGTCTAGTCATAGTCTAGTCATAGTCTAGTCATAGTCTAGTCATAGTCTAGTCATAGTCTAGTCATAGTCTAGTCATAGTCTAGTCATAGTCTAGTCATAGTCTAGTCATAGTCTAGTCATAGTCTAGTCATAGTCTAGTCATAGTCTAGTCATAGTCTAGTCATAGTCTAGTCATAGTCTAGTCATAGTCTAGTCATAGTCTAGTCATAGTCTAGTCATAGTCTAGTCATAGTCTAGTCATAGTCTAGTCATAGTCTAGTCATAGTCTAGTCATAGTCTAGTCATAGTCTAGTCATAGTCTAGTCATAGTCTAGTCATAGTCTAGTCATAGTCTAGTCATAGTCTAGTCATAGTCTAGTCATAGTCTAGTCATAGTCTAGTCATAGTCTAGTCATAGTCTAGTCATAGTCTAGTCATAGTCTAGTCATAGTCTAGTCATAGTCTAGTCATAGTCTAGTCATAGTCTAGTCATAGTCTAGTCATAGTCTAGTCATAGTCTAGTCATAGTCTAGTCATAGTCTAGTCATAGTCTAGTCATAGTCTAGTCATAGTCTAGTCATAGTCTAGTCATAGTCTAGTCATAGTCTAGTCATAGTCTAGTCATAGTCTAGTCATAGTCTAGTCATAGTCTAGTCATAGTCTAGTCATAGTCTAGTCATAGTCTAGTCATAGTCTAGTCATAGTCTAGTCATAGTCTAGTCATAGTCTAGTCATAGTCTAGTCATAGTCTAGTCATAGTCTAGTCATAGTCTAGTCATAGTCTAGTCATAGTCTAGTCATAGTCTAGTCATAGTCTAGTCATAGTCTAGTCATAGTCTAGTCATAGTCTAGTCATAGTCTAGTCATAGTCTAGTCATAGTCTAGTCATAGTCTAGTCATAGTCTAGTCATAGTCTAGTCATAGTCTAGTCATAGTCTAGTCATAGTCTAGTCATAGTCTAGTCATAGTCTAGTCATAGTCTAGTCATAGTCTAGTCATAGTCTAGTCATAGTCTAGTCATAGTCTAGTCATAGTCTAGTCATAGTCTAGTCATAGTCTAGTCATAGTCTAGTCATAGTCTAGTCATAGTCTAGTCATAGTCTAGTCATAGTCTAGTCATAGTCTAGTCATAGTCTAGTCATAGTCTAGTCATAGTCTAGTCATAGTCTAGTCATAGTCTAGTCATAGTCTAGTCATAGTCTAGTCATAGTCTAGTCATAGTCTAGTCATAGTCTAGTCATAGTCTAGTCATAGTCTAGTCATAGTCTAGTCATAGTCTAGTCATAGTCTAGTCATAGTCTAGTCATAGTCTAGTCATAGTCTAGTCATAGTCTAGTCATAGTCTAGTCATAGTCTAGTCATAGTCTAGTCATAGTCTAGTCATAGTCTAGTCATAGTCTAGTCATAGTCTAGTCATAGTCTAGTCATAGTCTAGTCATAGTCTAGTCATAGTCTAGTCATAGTCTAGTCATAGTCTAGTCATAGTCTAGTCATAGTCTAGTCATAGTCTAGTCATAGTCTAGTCATAGTCTAGTCATAGTCTAGTCATAGTCTAGTCATAGTCTAGTCATAGTCTAGTCATAGTCTAGTCATAGTCTAGTCATAGTCTAGTCATAGTCTAGTCATAGTCTAGTCATAGTCTAGTCATAGTCTAGTCATAGTCTAGTCATAGTCTAGTCATAGTCTAGTCATAGTCTAGTCATAGTCTAGTCATAGTCTAGTCATAGTCTAGTCATAGTCTAGTCATAGTCTAGTCATAGTCTAGTCATAGTCTAGTCATAGTCTAGTCATAGTCTAGTCATAGTCTAGTCATAGTCTAGTCATAGTCTAGTCATAGTCTAGTCATAGTCTAGTCATAGTCTAGTCATAGTCTAGTCATAGTCTAGTCATAGTCTAGTCATAGTCTAGTCATAGTCTAGTCATAGTCTAGTCATAGTCTAGTCATAGTCTAGTCATAGTCTAGTCATAGTCTAGTCATAGTCTAGTCATAGTCTAGTCATAGTCTAGTCATAGTCTAGTCATAGTCTAGTCATAGTCTAGTCATAGTCTAGTCATAGTCTAGTCATAGTCTAGTCATAGTCTAGTCATAGTCTAGTCATAGTCTAGTCATAGTCTAGTCATAGTCTAGTCATAGTCTAGTCATAGTCTAGTCATAGTCTAGTCATAGTCTAGTCATAGTCTAGTCATAGTCTAGTCATAGTCTAGTCATAGTCTAGTCATAGTCTAGTCATAGTCTAGTCATAGTCTAGTCATAGTCTAGTCATAGTCTAGTCATAGTCTAGTCATAGTCTAGTCATAGTCTAGTCATAGTCTAGTCATAGTCTAGTCATAGTCTAGTCATAGTCTAGTCATAGTCTAGTCATAGTCTAGTCATAGTCTAGTCATAGTCTAGTCATAGTCTAGTCATAGTCTAGTCATAGTCTAGTCATAGTCTAGTCATAGTCTAGTCATAGTCTAGTCATAGTCTAGTCATAGTCTAGTCATAGTCTAGTCATAGTCTAGTCATAGTCTAGTCATAGTCTAGTCATAGTCTAGTCATAGTCTAGTCATAGTCTAGTCATAGTCTAGTCATAGTCTAGTCATAGTCTAGTCATAGTCTAGTCATAGTCTAGTCATAGTCTAGTCATAGTCTAGTCATAGTCTAGTCATAGTCTAGTCATAGTCTAGTCATAGTCTAGTCATAGTCTAGTCATAGTCTAGTCATAGTCTAGTCATAGTCTAGTCATAGTCTAGTCATAGTCTAGTCATAGTCTAGTCATAGTCTAGTCATAGTCTAGTCATAGTCTAGTCATAGTCTAGTCATAGTCTAGTCATAGTCTAGTCATAGTCTAGTCATAGTCTAGTCATAGTCTAGTCATAGTCTAGTCATAGTCTAGTCATAGTCTAGTCATAGTCTAGTCATAGTCTAGTCATAGTCTAGTCATAGTCTAGTCATAGTCTAGTCATAGTCTAGTCATAGTCTAGTCATAGTCTAGTCATAGTCTAGTCATAGTCTAGTCATAGTCTAGTCATAGTCTAGTCATAGTCTAGTCATAGTCTAGTCATAGTCTAGTCATAGTCTAGTCATAGTCTAGTCATAGTCTAGTCATAGTCTAGTCATAGTCTAGTCATAGTCTAGTCATAGTCTAGTCATAGTCTAGTCATAGTCTAGTCATAGTCTAGTCATAGTCTAGTCATAGTCTAGTCATAGTCTAGTCATAGTCTAGTCATAGTCTAGTCATAGTCTAGTCATAGTCTAGTCATAGTCTAGTCATAGTCTAGTCATAGTCTAGTCATAGTCTAGTCATAGTCTAGTCATAGTCTAGTCATAGTCTAGTCATAGTCTAGTCATAGTCTAGTCATAGTCTAGTCATAGTCTAGTCATAGTCTAGTCATAGTCTAGTCATAGTCTAGTCATAGTCTAGTCATAGTCTAGTCATAGTCTAGTCATAGTCTAGTCATAGTCTAGTCATAGTCTAGTCATAGTCTAGTCATAGTCTAGTCATAGTCTAGTCATAGTCTAGTCATAGTCTAGTCATAGTCTAGTCATAGTCTAGTCATAGTCTAGTCATAGTCTAGTCATAGTCTAGTCATAGTCTAGTCATAGTCTAGTCATAGTCTAGTCATAGTCTAGTCATAGTCTAGTCATAGTCTAGTCATAGTCTAGTCATAGTCTAGTCATAGTCTAGTCATAGTCTAGTCATAGTCTAGTCATAGTCTAGTCATAGTCTAGTCATAGTCTAGTCATAGTCTAGTCATAGTCTAGTCATAGTCTAGTCATAGTCTAGTCATAGTCTAGTCATAGTCTAGTCATAGTCTAGTCATAGTCTAGTCATAGTCTAGTCATAGTCTAGTCATAGTCTAGTCATAGTCTAGTCATAGTCTAGTCATAGTCTAGTCATAGTCTAGTCATAGTCTAGTCATAGTCTAGTCATAGTCTAGTCATAGTCTAGTCATAGTCTAGTCATAGTCTAGTCATAGTCTAGTCATAGTCTAGTCATAGTCTAGTCATAGTCTAGTCATAGTCTAGTCATAGTCTAGTCATAGTCTAGTCATAGTCTAGTCATAGTCTAGTCATAGTCTAGTCATAGTCTAGTCATAGTCTAGTCATAGTCTAGTCATAGTCTAGTCATAGTCTAGTCATAGTCTAGTCATAGTCTAGTCATAGTCTAGTCATAGTCTAGTCATAGTCTAGTCATAGTCTAGTCATAGTCTAGTCATAGTCTAGTCATAGTCTAGTCATAGTCTAGTCATAGTCTAGTCATAGTCTAGTCATAGTCTAGTCATAGTCTAGTCATAGTCTAGTCATAGTCTAGTCATAGTCTAGTCATAGTCTAGTCATAGTCTAGTCATAGTCTAGTCATAGTCTAGTCATAGTCTAGTCATAGTCTAGTCATAGTCTAGTCATAGTCTAGTCATAGTCTAGTCATAGTCTAGTCATAGTCTAGTCATAGTCTAGTCATAGTCTAGTCATAGTCTAGTCATAGTCTAGTCATAGTCTAGTCATAGTCTAGTCATAGTCTAGTCATAGTCTAGTCATAGTCTAGTCATAGTCTAGTCATAGTCTAGTCATAGTCTAGTCATAGTCTAGTCATAGTCTAGTCATAGTCTAGTCATAGTCTAGTCATAGTCTAGTCATAGTCTAGTCATAGTCTAGTCATAGTCTAGTCATAGTCTAGTCATAGTCTAGTCATAGTCTAGTCATAGTCTAGTCATAGTCTAGTCATAGTCTAGTCATAGTCTAGTCATAGTCTAGTCATAGTCTAGTCATAGTCTAGTCATAGTCTAGTCATAGTCTAGTCATAGTCTAGTCATAGTCTAGTCATAGTCTAGTCATAGTCTAGTCATAGTCTAGTCATAGTCTAGTCATAGTCTAGTCATAGTCTAGTCATAGTCTAGTCATAGTCTAGTCATAGTCTAGTCATAGTCTAGTCATAGTCTAGTCATAGTCTAGTCATAGTCTAGTCATAGTCTAGTCATAGTCTAGTCATAGTCTAGTCATAGTCTAGTCATAGTCTAGTCATAGTCTAGTCATAGTCTAGTCATAGTCTAGTCATAGTCTAGTCATAGTCTAGTCATAGTCTAGTCATAGTCTAGTCATAGTCTAGTCATAGTCTAGTCATAGTCTAGTCATAGTCTAGTCATAGTCTAGTCATAGTCTAGTCATAGTCTAGTCATAGTCTAGTCATAGTCTAGTCATAGTCTAGTCATAGTCTAGTCATAGTCTAGTCATAGTCTAGTCATAGTCTAGTCATAGTCTAGTCATAGTCTAGTCATAGTCTAGTCATAGTCTAGTCATAGTCTAGTCATAGTCTAGTCATAGTCTAGTCATAGTCTAGTCATAGTCTAGTCATAGTCTAGTCATAGTCTAGTCATAGTCTAGTCATAGTCTAGTCATAGTCTAGTCATAGTCTAGTCATAGTCTAGTCATAGTCTAGTCATAGTCTAGTCATAGTCTAGTCATAGTCTAGTCATAGTCTAGTCATAGTCTAGTCATAGTCTAGTCATAGTCTAGTCATAGTCTAGTCATAGTCTAGTCATAGTCTAGTCATAGTCTAGTCATAGTCTAGTCATAGTCTAGTCATAGTCTAGTCATAGTCTAGTCATAGTCTAGTCATAGTCTAGTCATAGTCTAGTCATAGTCTAGTCATAGTCTAGTCATAGTCTAGTCATAGTCTAGTCATAGTCTAGTCATAGTCTAGTCATAGTCTAGTCATAGTCTAGTCATAGTCTAGTCATAGTCTAGTCATAGTCTAGTCATAGTCTAGTCATAGTCTAGTCATAGTCTAGTCATAGTCTAGTCATAGTCTAGTCATAGTCTAGTCATAGTCTAGTCATAGTCTAGTCATAGTCTAGTCATAGTCTAGTCATAGTCTAGTCATAGTCTAGTCATAGTCTAGTCATAGTCTAGTCATAGTCTAGTCATAGTCTAGTCATAGTCTAGTCATAGTCTAGTCATAGTCTAGTCATAGTCTAGTCATAGTCTAGTCATAGTCTAGTCATAGTCTAGTCATAGTCTAGTCATAGTCTAGTCATAGTCTAGTCATAGTCTAGTCATAGTCTAGTCATAGTCTAGTCATAGTCTAGTCATAGTCTAGTCATAGTCTAGTCATAGTCTAGTCATAGTCTAGTCATAGTCTAGTCATAGTCTAGTCATAGTCTAGTCATAGTCTAGTCATAGTCTAGTCATAGTCTAGTCATAGTCTAGTCATAGTCTAGTCATAGTCTAGTCATAGTCTAGTCATAGTCTAGTCATAGTCTAGTCATAGTCTAGTCATAGTCTAGTCATAGTCTAGTCATAGTCTAGTCATAGTCTAGTCATAGTCTAGTCATAGTCTAGTCATAGTCTAGTCATAGTCTAGTCATAGTCTAGTCATAGTCTAGTCATAGTCTAGTCATAGTCTAGTCATAGTCTAGTCATAGTCTAGTCATAGTCTAGTCATAGTCTAGTCATAGTCTAGTCATAGTCTAGTCATAGTCTAGTCATAGTCTAGTCATAGTCTAGTCATAGTCTAGTCATAGTCTAGTCATAGTCTAGTCATAGTCTAGTCATAGTCTAGTCATAGTCTAGTCATAGTCTAGTCATAGTCTAGTCATAGTCTAGTCATAGTCTAGTCATAGTCTAGTCATAGTCTAGTCATAGTCTAGTCATAGTCTAGTCATAGTCTAGTCATAGTCTAGTCATAGTCTAGTCATAGTCTAGTCATAGTCTAGTCATAGTCTAGTCATAGTCTAGTCATAGTCTAGTCATAGTCTAGTCATAGTCTAGTCATAGTCTAGTCATAGTCTAGTCATAGTCTAGTCATAGTCTAGTCATAGTCTAGTCATAGTCTAGTCATAGTCTAGTCATAGTCTAGTCATAGTCTAGTCATAGTCTAGTCATAGTCTAGTCATAGTCTAGTCATAGTCTAGTCATAGTCTAGTCATAGTCTAGTCATAGTCTAGTCATAGTCTAGTCATAGTCTAGTCATAGTCTAGTCATAGTCTAGTCATAGTCTAGTCATAGTCTAGTCATAGTCTAGTCATAGTCTAGTCATAGTCTAGTCATAGTCTAGTCATAGTCTAGTCATAGTCTAGTCATAGTCTAGTCATAGTCTAGTCATAGTCTAGTCATAGTCTAGTCATAGTCTAGTCATAGTCTAGTCATAGTCTAGTCATAGTCTAGTCATAGTCTAGTCATAGTCTAGTCATAGTCTAGTCATAGTCTAGTCATAGTCTAGTCATAGTCTAGTCATAGTCTAGTCATAGTCTAGTCATAGTCTAGTCATAGTCTAGTCATAGTCTAGTCATAGTCTAGTCATAGTCTAGTCATAGTCTAGTCATAGTCTAGTCATAGTCTAGTCATAGTCTAGTCATAGTCTAGTCATAGTCTAGTCATAGTCTAGTCATAGTCTAGTCATAGTCTAGTCATAGTCTAGTCATAGTCTAGTCATAGTCTAGTCATAGTCTAGTCATAGTCTAGTCATAGTCTAGTCATAGTCTAGTCATAGTCTAGTCATAGTCTAGTCATAGTCTAGTCATAGTCTAGTCATAGTCTAGTCATAGTCTAGTCATAGTCTAGTCATAGTCTAGTCATAGTCTAGTCATAGTCTAGTCATAGTCTAGTCATAGTCTAGTCATAGTCTAGTCATAGTCTAGTCATAGTCTAGTCATAGTCTAGTCATAGTCTAGTCATAGTCTAGTCATAGTCTAGTCATAGTCTAGTCATAGTCTAGTCATAGTCTAGTCATAGTCTAGTCATAGTCTAGTCATAGTCTAGTCATAGTCTAGTCATAGTCTAGTCATAGTCTAGTCATAGTCTAGTCATAGTCTAGTCATAGTCTAGTCATAGTCTAGTCATAGTCTAGTCATAGTCTAGTCATAGTCTAGTCATAGTCTAGTCATAGTCTAGTCATAGTCTAGTCATAGTCTAGTCATAGTCTAGTCATAGTCTAGTCATAGTCTAGTCATAGTCTAGTCATAGTCTAGTCATAGTCTAGTCATAGTCTAGTCATAGTCTAGTCATAGTCTAGTCATAGTCTAGTCATAGTCTAGTCATAGTCAGTCATAGTCTTGTCATAGCCTAGGAAGGGCCTAGTCATATAAGTCAAATAGTAAAATTTAGGCCTTAAGTTTCTTAACCCTACAAACTCATCCAAAATGTAAATAAAAGCAAAAAGACATTTCAGAGAAATATTTACCCTATAGCGTGTTTATGTCAATTAGTTTGATTTTTTTATTTAATTTCATTGTTTAATGTTATTCCGTTTCTTTCAGCGTAAACGGAAATTAAAAATTAAACATTGCTTAAATAAACAAAAAATGTTGTGTTTACAAAAACTCCAAAAAATGCGTTAAATTGTATTTTTTAGAAAAAGGTGACGTGCTGAGAAAAATGTCCTTAAATCCTAAATGTGCGAAAGGAATTTTTATTTAATCTTTGGGTACTTGGGATCCCACACAAAACAACAGCTTGTGACGAAGTCAACGACAAGTTCGTCATTTTCCAAAATAATAAAAGCCATTGTTGTTGTTTGTTGGTAATTTAATCACAGTTTTATTGGATTTTATATTTGGGGTAGACGGTTGGGCAAATGTTTGGAGATTTTTTTTTCCCTATATACCCTACATGAAGCAATATTAATGTGTTAAGTGTTTGCCAATATTTGTCTTACCATCAACAATTTTGCTGGTACAAATTGGAAAATAAATTTCATTGTTAAGTAATTTAAGATGTTTTCAAAGTCGACTTAATCACCTATTCATTTTGAAAATCTCTATCATATCGTATCATATCTACAGTATTTGATGCTTTTTTTGTATCTAAGTTGACATTGTATTAAACTCAATATCGATAATTTAATATTAAAAATGTGATTAAATAGAATCAAAATCAAATCAAAGTCAATGGAAGAAAACAAGAAGGAAATCTTATGGCTTTATTAAATTTTTTGCGGAAGTTAATTTGGTTCGTTATAAATTCGAAACATATTTTTAGAAAAATCCTAAATATTTTATAATGACACCAGATTTTTTGTAAGGAATTTTTTTTTTTTTTTTTTTGTTATATATAAATTTAAGTTAAATTCAACCGTTTTTAATACGAATTTGCAAAATTTAAAGGAAAAACTTTCTATAAAAAAATGTTGTTTTGAAAATTTTTCTATATTAAAAATTTAACAACGAAAATTTTTCCATAGAAAAATTTTATAATGAAAATTTTTCTATAGGAAAAATTTGTAACAAAAATTTTTCTATAAAAAATTTTGTATAACAAAATTTTATACCGAAAATTTTTTTATAGAAAAAGTTTTGTACCGAAACTTTCTAATTAAAAAATATTTTATGGGAATAATTTCAAAGAAACAAAAATATTCCACAAAATCTTTTTCGAAAAAATTTTATTACGAAAATTTTTCTATAGAAAAAATTATGTATTGAAAAATTTTCTATAGAAAAAATTATATAAAGAAAATTTTGTAACTAAAATGTTTATACAAATAAATTTTATAACAAAAAATTTTCTATAGAAATAATAATATAACGAAAATTTTTCTAACGAACAATTTTTTATAAAAACAAATTTATACCGAAATTTTTTCTATTGAAGCAATTTTATACAGAAAATTTTTCTAAAGAAAAAATGTTTCCATAGAAAAAATTTTATACTGAAAACCTTTCTATATAAACAATTTTGTACCGAAAATTTTTCTATAAAAAATATCTTATTCCGACAAATTTCTATAGAAGCAATTTTATACCGAGAATTTTTATATAGAAAAAATTGTAAATCGAAAACTTTTCTGTAGAAAAAATTTTATATCGAAAATTATCTATCGAACAAATTTTATATTGAAACTTTTTCCATAGAAAAAATTTTATATCGAAAATTTTTCTATAGAAAAAATTTTATATCGAAAATTTTTCTAAAGAAAAAATCGACAATTTTTTTTAGAAAAAAATTATATCGAAAATTTTTCTATCGAAAAAAAATTTATATCGAAAATTTTCAAAAAAAAACAAATTATATATCAAAAATTTTTATATGGAAAAAAATTTATATCAAAAATTTTTCTATAGAAAAAATTTTATATCGATTATTTTTTATAGAAAACATTTTACATCGAAAAGTTTTCTTTCGAAAAAATGTTATATTGAAGATTTTTCTATAAAAAACATTTTATATCGAAAATTTTTCTATAGTAACAACTTTATAATGAAAAATTTTAGACAAAATTTTATAACAGAAATTTTTCTATGAAAAAAATTTTATTAAAAAAAGTTTTCTATAAAAAAAAATTTTATTCCGAAAATTTTTCTGAAGAAAAAATTGTATACCGAAAATTTTTCTATATAAAACATTTTTTATTAAAAATTTTTCTATAGAAAAAATCTTATATTGAAAGGTTTTCTATAGAAAACATTTTATGATGAAATTTTTCTATAGAAAAAATTAAATAACGAAAATTTTTCTATAGAAAAATTTTATGTCAAAAATTTTATGCCGAAAATTTTCCTATAGAAAAAATTCTATATTAAAAATTTTTTTATAGAAAAAATTTTATATCGAAAATTTTTTTTCAGAAAAAATTTTATATCGGAACAAATTTCATATCGAAAATTTTTCTATAGAACAAATTTTATATCACAAAATGTTTCTATAGAAAAAATTTAATACCGATAATTTTTCTATTGCAAAAAATTTAATACCAAAAGCTTTTCTATAGAAAAAATTTAACACCGAAAAATTTTCTATTAAAAAAAATTAATAACAAAATTTTTTTATAGAAAACTTTTTTTTTATAGAAAAAAATTTTTAACGAATACATATAATAAATATTGTAACGAAAATTTTTCTATAGACAAAATTTTGAACGAAAATTTTCTAGAAAACATTTTATAACGAAAATTTTTCTATAAAAAAAAAATTTTGTAACGGAAATTTTTTATAGAAAAAATTTTGTGATGAAAATTTTTCAACAGAAAAAATTTTTTAACGAAAATTTTTTTATAGAGAAAATTTTGTAACGAGAATTTTTCCATAGAAAAAATTCAATACAAAAAGCTTTTCTATAGAAAAAATGAAATACCGACAAATTTTCTATTAAAAAAAATTATTACCAACATTTTTCTATAGAATATTTTTTTCTATAGAAACATTTTTTAACGAAATATTTTCAATAGAAAACGAAAATTTTTGTATAGAAAAAATTTTGTAATGAAAATTTTTTAAAGAAAAAATTTTGTAACGAGAATATTTCTATAGAAAAAATTTTGTAATGCAAATTTTTCTATAGAAAAAATTTTGTAACGAAAATTTTTCTATAAAAAAAATTTTGGAACGAAAATTTTTCAATAGAAAATGAAAACTTTTTTACAGAAAAAATATTGTAACGAAAACTTTTCTGCAGAAAAAACATTGTAACGAAAATTTTTCTATAGAAAAAATTTTGTAAGAAAATTTTTCTATAGAAAAAATTTTGTAAAGAAAATTTTTCTATAGAAAAAATTTTGTAACTAAAATTTTTCTATAGAAAAAATTTTTTAACGAAAATTTTTCTATAGAAAAAATTTTTTAACGAAAATTTTTCTATAGAAAAAATTTTTTAACGAAAATTTTTCTATAGAAAAAATTTTTTAACGAAAATTTTTCTATAGAAAAAATTTTTTAACGAAAATTTTTTAAAGAAAAAATTTTGTAACGAGAATATTTCTATAGAAAAAATTTTGTAATGCAAATTTTTCTATAGAAAAAATTTTGTAACTAAAATTTTTCTATAGAAAAAATGTTGGAACGAAAACTTTTCAATAGAAAACGAAAACTTTTCTACAGAAAAAATATTGTAACGAAAACTTTTCTACAGAAAAAATATTGTAACGGAAACTTTTCTACAGAAAAAATATTGTAACGAAAATTTTTCTATAGAAAAAATTTTGTAACGAAAATTTTTCTATAGAAAAAATTTTGTAACGAAAATTTTTCTATAGAAAAAATATTGTAACGGAAACTTTTCTACAAAAAAAATATTGTAACGAAAACTTTTCTATAGAAATAATTTTGTAACGAAAATTTTTCTATAGAAAAAATTTTGTAACGAAAATTTTTCTATAAAAAAAATTTTGTAACGAAAATTTTTCTATAGAAAAAATTTTGTAACGAAAATTTTTCTATAGAAAAAATTTTGTAAAGAAAATTTTTCTTTAGAAAAAATTTTGTAACGAAAATTTTTCTATAGAAAAAATTTTGTAACGAAAATTTTTCTATAGAAAAAATTTTGTAACGAAAATTTTCCTATAGAAAAAATTTTGTAACGAAAATTTTTCTATAGAAAAAATTTTGTAACGAAAATTTTTGTATAGAAAAAATTTTGTAACGAAAATTTTTCTATAGAAAAAATTTTGTAACGAAAATTTTTCTATAGAAAAAATTTTGTAACGAAAATTTTTCTATAGAAAAAATTTTGTAACGAAAATTTTTCTATAGAAAAAATTTTGTAACGAAAAATTTTCTATAGAAAAATTTTGTAACGAAAATTTTTCTATAGAAAAAATTTTGTATCGAAAAATTTTCTATAGAAAAAATTTTGTAACGAAAATTTTTCTATAGAAAAAATTTTGTAACAAAAATTTTTCTATAGAAAAAATTTTGCAAAGAAAATTTTTCTATAGAAAAAATTTTGTAACGAAAATTTTTCTATAGAAAAAATTTTGTAACGAAAATTTTTCTATAGAAAAAATTTTGTAACGAAAATTTTTCTATAGAAAAAATTTTGTAACGAAAATTTTTCTATAGAAAAAATTTTGTAACGAAAATTTTTCTATAGAAAAAATTTTGTAACGAAAATTTTTCTATAGAAAAAATTTTGTAAAGAAAATTTTTCTATAGAAAAAATTTTGTAACGAAAATTTTTCTATAGAAAAAATTTTGTAACGAAAATTTTTCTATAGAAAAAATTTTGTAAAGAAAATTTTTCTATAGAAAAAATTTTGTAAAGAAAATTTTTCTATAGAAAAAATTTTGTAACGCAAATTTTTCTATAGAAAAAATTTTGTAACGAAAATTTTTCTATAGAAAAAATTTTGTAACGAAAATTTTTCTATAGAAAAAATTTTGTAACGAAAAATTTTCTATAGAAAAAATTTTTCTTCAGATAATTTTTCTTGTATATCAAAAATTTCACCAAAATCTAGTTCTTCTGTGCGTATGATTAATGTCATGCTTCCAATTTCTTTTGAAAATAACTCATCCGTCTGGGTATCAAATTGAACGTGTCAAAAGTTTTAAATAAGATTTTGATCATAATTCACGAGCCTTAAATAAATAATTATGTCTCAAAGTTACTAAAATTGTCCTTAAAGTCTTATTATACATTTGTAATTTGTTCTTTTTTTTCTTAGGCTGTTGACTTTTTGTTATTACTCATAGGATTAATGTGATTTTTATCAGCTTCTAAGTGTTTTATTTGTACAAAACTTTTGACAGTAAAAAACGGAGCGAGCGAAAATAATGTCAAAGTCAAGGTTATCCAAATAAAACGAAACACTTGTAGAATAATTTCATAGCTAAAGTTTCTATAGTTGGTCTCGCTTTTTATATTTTTGTGTCTAAATTTTATGTTAACAAAAACAATTACATTTAAGTTAGAACAAACAAACTTTTCTTGTCAAAACTTTTTTTGTGTTAAATTTATCTTGATATAAATGTTTCTGCTTAAATAGATACTCGTATTTGTATTCAAGAACAATTTTGCTATAAAGATTATTCGTTATAAAATTTTTACTACAGCGCCATCAGACAGCGAAACGGACTTTTTTTATTTTCTTTAAATTGAGAATTGTGTCTTGTGAATTCGCAATATTTAAATGTGGTTTTAGTCTGTCAATGATAATGATTTTTTATATTTTACGTGGAGACTTAGCCATCCGAGGTGGCTCAGCAGTTTATGATGATTCTTCAGTTTTAAAATTTCTTAGCAATTTCAGAATGACTCAGCATTTCTAGATGAGTTAGTAGTTCAAATGTGAGTCACCAGTCTTAGGATGACTTTTTAACAAAAATTTTTCTATAGAAAAAATTTTTTAACAAAAATTTTTCAATAGAAAAAATTTTTTAACAAAAAT
This sequence comes from Stomorhina lunata, assembly GCA_933228675.1. NCBI lineage: Eukaryota > Metazoa > Arthropoda > Insecta > Diptera > Rhiniidae > Stomorhina > Stomorhina lunata. The sequence continues at coordinate 36,376,482 of OW121744.1, read as the reverse complement.
TTTTCTATAGAAAAAATTTTTTAACAAAAATTTTTCTATAGAAAAAATTTTTTAACGAAAATTTTTCTATAGAAAAAATTTTTTAACGAAAATTTTTCTATAGAAAAAATGTTTTAACGAAAATTTTTCTATAGAAAAAGTTTTTTAACGAAAATTTTTCTATAGAAAAAATTTTTTAACGAGAATTTTTCTATAGAAAAAATTTTTTAACGAAAATTTTTCTATAGAAAAAATTTTTTAACGAAAATTTTTCTATAGAAAAAATTTTTTAACGAAAATTTTTCTATAGAAAAAATTTTTTAACGAAAATTTTTCTATAGAAAAAATTTTTTAACGAAAATTTTTCTATAGAAAAAATTTTTTAACGAAAATTTTTCTATAGAAAAAATTTTTTAACGAAAATTTTTCTATAGAAAAAATTTTTTAACGAAAATTTTTCTATAGAAACAATTTTTTAACGAAAATTTTTCTATAAAAAAAAAATTTTAACGAAAATTTTTCTATAGAAAAAATTTCTTAACGAAAATTTTCCTATAGAAAAATTTTTTAACGAAAATGTTTCTTAAAAAAAATTCTATAGAAAAAATTTTTTAACGAAAATTTTTCTATAGAAAAAATTTTTTAACGAAAATTTTTCTATAGAAAAAATTTTTTAACGAAAATTTTTCTATAGAAAAAATTTTTTAACGAAAATTTTTCTATAGAAAAAATTTTTTAACGAAAATTTTTCTATAGAAAAAATTTTTTAACGAAAATTTTTCTATAAAAAAAATTTTTTAACGAAAATTTTTCTATAGAAAACATTTTTTAACCAAAATTTTTCTATAGAAAAAATTTGTTAACGAAAATTTTTCTATAGAAAAAATTTTTTAACGAAAATTTTTCTGTAAAAAAAATTTTTTAACGAAAATTTTTCTATAGAAAAAATTTTTTAACGAAAATTTTTCTATAGAAAAAATTTTTTAACGAAAATTTTTCTATAGAAAAAATTTTTTAACGAAAATTTTTCTATAGAAAAAATTTTTTAACGAAAATTTTTCTATAGAAAAAATTTTTTAACGAAAATTTTTCTATAGAAAAAATTTTTAACAAAAATTTTTCTATAGAAAAAATTTTTCAACGAAAATTTTTCTATAGAAAAAATTTTTAACAAAAATTTTTCTATAGAAAAAAATTTTAAACGAAAATTTTTTCTATAGAAAAATAAAATGTTTTTCAATTTAAAAATAGCGATTTAACCAACTCTTTCAGACGCAATTGTGTCTTGTGTACAGATTACGCTATTACGATAAAACAAACAAATTTAAATCTTGCCAAAAGCTATAAAAAAATAAAGTGGAAATTTTTATCAAATAGTTTTTGGCAGTAGAATAATAAACCGAATAAACCACGTTAATTTTTAAAATTGTTTAATGAATTACTAATATTTTTTATAAATGAAAAAATTAGTTTGAGGTCATTCGAAAATGGTTCACTGAAGTTTCCAGATCGTCTACGGTCTACATAAAAGAAATAAAGATTTGTAAAACATTTCATATGCATTTCCTCCCAAAGAAGAACTTCTAGTAAATCCAAATTTAATTTTTTAACAAATGCGATAAAAATTCATGACAACAGCTTTTATGGTCCTCCTGAATGACTTTTAAAATTGGGAACCAGAACAAGAGTTTTATGTTCATGTGCATTAACATTAAAAATTTCACAAATGATGTGTCAAAATCATAAATATTTTTCTTTTGACATATCATTTACAACAGCACTATCAAAGATTTGATTTTGTTTTAATATAAGAAAGAAAAAAAATTTTCTACATAAAAAAATTTGTATGATAAAATTTTTTCTATAGAAAAATTTTCTTTATCAAATTTTTTCTATAGAAAAATTTATTATTTTTTCTACCAAAAATTTTCATGATAACAATATTTCTACAGAAAAAATTTCATGACGAAAATGAAAATTTCATCCTGAAAATATTTCAATAGAAAAATTTTCATCCTGAAAATATTTCAATAGAAAAATTTTCAACATGAAAATTTTTCTATAGAAAAAATTTCATCATGAAAATTTTTCTATAGAAAAAAATTCATCATGAAAATTTTTCTATAGAAAAAATTTCATCATGAAAATTTTTCTATAGAAAAAATTTCATCATGAAAATTTTTCTATAGAAAAAATTTCATCATGAAAATTTTTCTATAGAAAAAATTTCATCATGAAAATTTTTCTATAGAAAAAATTTCATCATGAAAATTTTTCTATAGAAAAAATTTCATCATGAAAATTTTTCTATAGAAAAAATTTCATCATTTTCTATAGAAAAATTTTCATGATGAAATTTTTTCTATAGAAAAATTTTCATGATGAAATTTTTCTATAGAAAAAATTTTTTCTAAAGAAAAACTTTTATCATGAAAATGTTTCTATGGAAAAAATTTTGTCATGAAAATTTTTCTGTAGCAGAAATTTCGTTATGAAAAATTTTTTATAGAAAAAATTTTGTCATGGAAATTTTTCTATAGAAAAAATTTTGTCATGAAAATTTTTCTATAGAAATAAATTTATTATGAAAATTTTTCTATAGAAACAATTTTATCATGAAAACTTCTCTATAGAAATAATTTTGTCAGGAAATATTTTTGTAAATTAATGTTTTCATTAGAAATATTTTTCTAAAGAAAGATATTCCCTACAAATATTTTTCTTTAAAAAAATTTTCAAGAGAAATATTTTTCTATAGAAAACTTTTCGATAGAAATATTTTTCGAGAAAAATTTTTCGATAGAAATATTTTAATGTTTAAAAATTTTTGATAGAAATATTTTTCTAAAGGAAAATTTTCGATTTAAATATTTTTCTAGAGAAAAAATTTATTTTTCTTTAGACAAATTTTCGATAGAATTTTCTACAGAAAAATTTTCAATAGAAATATTTTTGTAAAAAAAATTTTCAACAGAAATATTTTTCCATACAAACATTTTGGATAGAAATATGTTTCTATGGAAAAATTTTCAATAGAAATATTTTTCTAAAGAAATATTTTTCTATAGAAAAATTTTTCTATAGAAAAATTTTTAATAGAAATATTTTTCTATAGAAAAATTTTCAACTGAAATATTTTGGTATAGAAAAATTTTCAATAGAAATAATTTTCTATACAAAAATTTTGGACAGAAATGTTTCTGTTTCTGTACAAAAATTTCCGTTAGAAATATTTTTCTATGGAACGGTTTTCTACAGAAATATTTTTCTATACAAAAATTTTCGTTAGAAATATTTTTCTATACAAAAATTTTTGTTAGAAATATTTTTCTAGAGAAAAATTTCTGTTAGAAATATTTTTCTAGAGAAAAATTTTCATTACAAAATTTTTTTCTATAGAAAAATATTCATGACAGAATTTTTTCTATAGAAAAGTTTTCATGACAAAATTTTTTGTATAGAAAAAATTTCATGACAAAATTTTTTCTATAGAAAAAATTTCATGACAAAATTTTTTCTATAGAAAAAATTTCATGATAAAATTTTTTCTATAGAAAAAATTTCATGATAAAATTTTTTCTATAGAAAAAATTTCATCATAAAATTTTTTCTATAGAAAAAATTTCATGATAAAATTTTTTCTATAGAAAAAATTTCATGATAAAATATTTTCTATAGAAAAAACTTCATGAAAAAATTTCTTCTATAGAAAAAATTTCATGATAAAATATTTTCTATAGAAAAAATTTCATGATAAAATTTTTTCTATAGATAATATATTTTGTATAAAAATTTTAAAACTAAAATGAATAATATAAATATTGTGTTGACCAGATGTAACGCAAAAAGTAACTAGTTTTAATCATTTTGCTCCTATAGTAGATTTAAACTAATTTTAAAAATATTGTGTGTATTTGTCGGAGAGATTTGTATGCTATACTTTTATCAAAAATATCCACATAATAAAAATTTTTCAATTATATAACATTTTTACGTAAGGAAATTTATTGCCCTTTTAATCCTTTAGTTATTACTACAAAAAAATTATTTGTAAACAAATTAATTAATATATAACCTTTATGAAATTAATTATTTATTAACGTTAAATACCCAAAGCTTTTAAAATAATAAATAACATGTCATAGGATTAATATTATTTATATACCAGATCCTGGGTGGACATGCCTGAGGGGTCAGAGGGAGTCAATGATAACTTTTAAAATTATCTATATATTAAAGTATTGTCAAATATTTGGAATTCTTCCTAATAAACGATTTTTTTCTACAAATTTTAAACAAACCTGACTAATTGAATCCCCCTTATATATTTATATGCTTAGTTGCATCCACTTCAAATCCTGGGTATTTACTTAACTCAAGTACACAATTTTTCTGCCACTTTTATGCGGTTTGATATTCTATTAAATTTAATTCAATTTTAATATGTTTAAAAAAATGAAAGCGCTCAAGAGCCAACAACGAAGAAATATCCATGTGAAATATTAAACATAAAGGAAGGAAACGGAAAACAGTTACAATTTTATTATCGATTTCTAACGAAAATTTTTCTATAGAAAAATATTTCTAACGAAAATTTTTCTATAGAAAAATATTTCTAACGAAAATTTTTCTATAGAAAAATATTTCTAACGAAAATTTTTCTATAGAAAAATATTTCTAACGAAAATTTTTCTATAGAAAAATATTTCTAACGAAAATTTTTCTATAGAAAAATATTTCTAACGAAAATTTTTCTATAGAAAAATATTTCTAACGAAAATTTTTCTATAGAAAAATATTTCTAACGAAAATTTTTCTATAGAAAAATATTTCTAACGAAAATTTTTCTATAGAAAAATATTTCTAACGAAAATTTTTCTATAGAAAAATATTTCTAACGAAAATTTTTCTATAGAAAAATATTTCTAACGAAAATTTTTCTATAGAAAAATATTTCTAACGAAAATTTTTCTATAGAAAAATATTTCTAACGAAAATTTTTCTATAGAAAAATATTTCTAACGAAAATTTTTCTATAGAAAAATATTTCTAACGAAAATGTTTCTATAGAAAAATATTTCTAACGAAAATGTTTCTATAGAAAAATATTTCTAACGAAAATGTTTCTATAGAAAAATATTTCTAACGAAAATTTTTCTATAGAAAAATATTTCTAACGAAAATTTTTCTATAGAAAAATATTTCTAACGAAAATTTTTCTATAGAAAAATATTTCTAACGAAAATTTTTCTATAGAAAAATATTTCTAACGAAAATTTTTCTATAGAAATATATTTCTAACGAAAATTTTTCTATAGAAAAATATTTCTAACGAAAATTTTTCTATAGAAAAATATTTCTAACGAAAATTTTTCTATAGAAAAATATTTCTAACGAAAATTTTTCTATAGAAAAATATTTCTAACGAAAATTTTTCTATAGAAAAATATTTCTAACGAAAATTTTTCTATAGAAAAATATTTCTAACGAAAATTTTTCTATAGAAAAATATTTCTAACGAAAATTTTTCTATAGAAAAATATTTCTAACGAAAATTTTTCTATAGAAAAATATTTCTAACGAAAATTTTTCTATAGAAAAATATTTCTAACGAAAATTTTTCTATAGAAAAATATTTCTAACGAAAATTTTTCTATAGAAAAATATTTCTAACGAAAATTTTTCTATAGAAAAATATTTCTAACGAAAATTTTTCTATAGAAAAATATTTCTAACGAAAATTTTTCTATAGAAAAATATTTCTAACGAAAATTTTTCTATAGAAAAATATTTCTAACGAAAATTTTTCTATAGAAAAATATTTCTAACGAAAATTTTTCTATAGAAAAATATTTCTAACGAAAATTTTTCTATAGAAAAATATTTCTAACGAAAATGTTTCTATAGAAAAATATTTCTAACGAAAATGTTTCTATAGAAAAATATTTCTAACGAAAATGTTTCTATAGAAAAATATTTCTAACGAAAATGTTTCTATAGAAAAATATTTCTAACGAAAATTTTTCTATAGAAAAATATTTCTAACGAAAATTTTTCTATAGAAAAATATTTCTAACGAAAATTTTTCTATAGAAAAATATTTCTAACGAAAATTTTTCTATAGAAAAATATTTCTAACGAAAATTTTTCTATAGAAAAATATTTCTAACGAAAATTTTTCTATAGAAAAATATTTCTAACGAAAATTTTTCTATAGAAAAATATTTCTAACGAAAATTTTTCTATAGAAAAATATTTCTAACGAAAATTTTTCTATAGAAAAATATTTCTAACGAAAATTTTTCTATAGAAAAATATTTCTAACGAAAATTTTTCTATAGAAAAATATTTCTAACGAAAATTTTTCTATAGAAAAATATTTCTAACGAAAATTTTTCTATAGAAAAATATTTCTAACGAAAATTTTTCTATAGAAAAATATTTCTAACGAAAATTTTTCTATAGAAAAATATTTCTAACGAAAATTTTTCTATAGAAAAATATTTCTAACGAAAATTTTTCTATAGAAAAATATTTCTAACGAAAATTTTTCTATAGAAAAATATTTCTAACGAAAATTTTTCTATAGAAAAATATTTCTAACGAAAATTTTTCTATAGAAAAATATTTCTAGCGAAAATTTTTCTATAGAAAAATATTTCTAACAAAAATTTTTCTATAGAAAAATACTTGTAACGAAAATTTTTCTATAGAAAAATATTTCTAACGAAAATTTTTCTATAGAAAAATATTTCTAACGAAAATTTTTCTATAGAAAAATATTTCTAACGAAAATTTTTCTATAGAAAAATATTTCTAACGAAAATTTTTCTATAGAAAAATATTTCTAACGAAAATTTTTCTATAGAAAAATATTTCTAACGAAAATTTTTCTATAGAAAAATATTTCTAACGAAAATTCTTCTATAGAAAAATATTTCTAACGAAAATTTTTCTATAGAAAAATATTTCTAACGAAAATTTTTCTATAGAAAAATATTTCTAACGAAAATTTTTCTATAGAAAAATATTTCTATCGAAAATTTTTCTATAGAAAAATATTTCTAACGAAAATTTTTCTATAGAAAAATATTTCTAACGAAAATTTTTCTATAGAAAAATATTTCTAACGAAAATTTTTCTATAGAAAAATATTTCTAACGAAAATTTTTCTATAGAAAAATATTTCTAACGAAAATTTTTCTATAGAAAAATATTTCTAACGAAAATTTTTCTATAGAAAAATATTTCTAACGAAAATTTTTCTATAGAAAAATATTTCTAACGAAAATTTTTCTATAGAAAAATATTTCTAACGAAAATTTTTCTATAGAAAAATATTTCTAACGAAAATTTTTCTATAGAAAAATATTTCTAACGAAAATTTTTCTATAGAAAAATATTTCTAACGAAAATTTTTCTATAGAAAAATATTTCTAACGAAAATTTTTCTATAGAAAATATTTCTAACGAAAATTTTTCTATAGAAAAATATTTCTAACGAAAATTTTTCTATAGAAAATATTTCTAACGAAAATTTTCTATAGAAAAATATTTCTAACGAAAATTTTTCTATAGAAAAATATTTCTAACGAAAATTTTTCTATAGAAAAATATTTCTAACGAAAATTTTTCTATAGAAAAATATTTCTAACGAAAATGTTTCTATAGAAAAATATTTCTAACGAAAATGTTTCTATAGAAAAATATTTCTAACGAAAATGTTTCTATAGAAAAATATTTCTAACGAAAATTTTTCTATAGAAAAATATTTCTAACGAAAATTTTTCTATAGAAAAATATTTCTAACGAAAATTTTTCTATAGAAAAATATTTCTAACGAAAATTTTTCTATAGAAATATATTTTCTAACGAAAATTTTTCTATAGAAAAATATTTCTAACGAAAATTTTTCTATAGAAAAATATTTCTAACGAAAATTTTTCTATAGAAAAATATTTCTAACGAAAATTTTTCTATAGAAAAATATTTCTAACGAAAATTTTTCTATAGAAAAATATTTCTAACGAAAATTTTTCTATAGAAAAATATTTCTAACGAAAATTTTTCTATAGAAAAATATTTCTAACGAAAATTTTTCTATAGAAAATATTTCTAACGAAAATTTTTCTATAGAAAAATATTTCTAACGAAAATTTTTCTATAGAAAAATATTTCTAACGAAAATTTTTCTATAGAAAAATATTTCTAACGAAAATTTTTCTATAGAAAAATATTTCTAACGAAAATTTTTCTATAGAAAAATATTTCTAACGAAAATTTTTCTATAGAAAAATATTTCTAACGAAAATTTTTCTATAGAAAAATATTTCTAACGAAAATTTTTCTATAGAAAAATATTTCTAACGAAAATTTTTCTATAGAAAAATATTTCTAACGAAAATTTTTCTATAGAAAAATATTTCTAACGAAAATGTTTCTATAGAAAAATATTTCTAACGAAAATGTTTCTATAGAAAAATATTTCTAACGAAAATGTTTCTATAGAAAAATATTTCTAACGAAATTTTTCTATAGAAAAATATTTCTAACGAAAATTTTTCTATAGAAAAATATTTCTAACGAAAATTTTTCTATAGAAAAATATTTCTTTCTATAGAAAAATATTTCTAACGAAAATTTTTCTATAGAAAAATATTTCTAACGAAAATTTTTCTATAGAAAAATATTTCTAACGAAAATTTTTCTATAGAAAAATATTTCTAACGAAAATTTTTCTATAGAAAAATATTTCTAACGAAAATTTTTCTATAGAAAAATATTTCTAACGAAAATTTTTCTATAGAAAAATATTTCTAACGAAAATTTTTCTATAGAAAAATATTTCTAACGAAAATTTTTCTATAGAAAAATATTTCTAACGAAAATTTTTCTATAGAAAAATATTTCTAACGAAAATTTTTCTATAGAAAAATATTTCTAACGAAAATTTTTCTATAGAAAAATATTTCTAACGAAAATTTTTCTATAGAAAAATATTTCTAACGAAAATTTTTCTATAGAAAAATATTTCTAACGAAAATTTTTCTATAGAAAAATATTTCTAACGAAAATTTTTCTATAGAAAAATATTTCTAACGAAAATTTTTCTATAGAAAAATATTTCTAACGAAAATTTTTCTATAGAAAAATATTTCTAACGAAAATTTTTCTATAGAAAAATATTTCTAACGAAAATTTTTCTATAGAAAAATATTTCTAACGAAAATTTTTCTATAGAAAAATATTTCTAACGAAAATTTTTCTATAGAAAAATATTTCTAACGAAAATTTTTCTATAGAAAAATATTTCTAACGAAATTTTCTATAGAAAAATTTTTCTATAGAAAAATATTTCTAACGAAAATTTTTCTATAGAAAAATATTTCTAACGAAAATTTTTCTATAGAAAAATATTTCTAACGAAAATTTTTCTATAGAAAAATATTTCTAACGAAAATTTTTCTATAGAAAAATATTTCTAACGAAAATTTTTCTATAGAAAAATATTTCTAACGAAAATTTTTCTATAGAAAAATATTTCTAACGAAAATTTTTCTATAGAAAAATATTTCTAACGAAAATTTTTCTATAGAAAAATATTTCTAACGAAAATTTTTCTATAGAAAAATATTTCTAACGAAAATTTTTCTATAGAAAAATATTTCTAACGAAAATTTTTCTATAGAAAAATATTTCTAACGAAAATTTTTCTATAGAAAAATATTTCTAACGAAAATTTTTCTATAGAAAAATATTTCTAACGAAAATTTTTCTATAGAAAAATATTTCTAACGAAAATTTTTCTATAGAAAAATATTTCTAACGAAAATTTTTCTATAGAAAAATATTTCTAACGAAAATTTTTCTATAGAAAAATATTTCTAACGAAAATTTTTCTATAGAAAAATATTTCTAACGAAAATTTTTCTATAGAAAAATATTTCTAACGAAAATTTTTCTATAGAAAAATATTTCTAACGAAAATTTTTCTATAGAAAAATATTTCTAACGAAAATTTTTCTATAGAAAAATATTTCTAACGAAAATTTTTCTATAGAAAAATAATTCTAACGAAAATTTTTCTATAGAAAAATATTTCTAACGAAAATTTTTCTATAGAAAAATATTTCTAACGAAAATTTTTCTATAGAAAAATATTTCTAACGAAAATTTTTCTATAGAAAAATATTTCTAACGAAAATTTTTCTATAGAAAAATATTTCTAACGAAAATTTTTCTATAGAAAAATATTTCTAACGAAAATTTTTCTATAGAAAAATATTTCTAACGAAAATTTTTCTATAGAAAAATATTTCTAACGAAAATTTTTCTATAGAAAAATATTTCTAACGAAAATTTTTCTATAGAAAAATATTTCTAACGAAAATTTTTCTATAGAAAAATATTTCTAACGAAAATTTTTCTATAGAAAAATATTTCTAACGAAAATTTTTCTATAGAAAAATATTTCTAACGAAAATTTTTCTATAGAAAAATATTTCTAACGAAAATTTTTCTATAGAAAAATATTTCTAACGAAAATTTTTCTATAGAAAAATATTTCTAAAGAAAATTTTTCTATACAAAAATATTTCTAACGAAAATTTTTCTATAGAAAAATATTTCTAACGAAAATTTTTCTATAGAAAAATATTTCTAACGAAAATTTTTCTATAGAAAAATATTTCTAACGAAAATTTTTCTATAGAAAAATATTTCTAACGAAAATTTTTCTATAGAAAAATATTTCTAACTAAAATTTTTCTATAGAAAAATATTTCTAACGAAAATTTTTCTATAGAAAAATATTTCTAACGAAAATTTTTCTATAGAAAAATATTTCTAACGAAAATTTTTCTATAGAAAAATATTTCTAACCAAAATTTTTCTATAGAAAAATATTTCTAATGAAAATTTTTCTATAGAAAAATATTTCTACCGAAAATTTTTCTATAGAAAAATATTTCTATCGAAATTTTTTCTATAGAAAAATATTTCTATCGAAATTTTTTCTATAGAAAAATACTTCTATCGAAATTTTTTCTATAGAAAAACATTTCTATCGAAATTTTTTCTATAGAAAAATACTTCTATCGAAATTTTTTCTATAGAAAAACATTTCTATCGAAATTTTTTCTATAGAAAAACATTTCTATCGAAATTTTTTCTATAGAAAAACATTTCTATCGAAATTTTTTCTATAGAAAAATATTTCTATCGAAATTTTTTCTATAGAAAAATATTTCTATCGAAATTTTTTCTATAGAAAAATATTTCTATCGAAATTTTTTCTATAGAAAAATATTTCTATAGAAAAATATTTCTATAGAAAAATATTTCTATCGAAATTTTTTCTATAGAAAAATATTTCTATCAAAATTTTTTCTATAGAAAAATATTTCTATCGAAATTTTTTCTATAGAAAAATATTTCTATCGAAATTTTTTCTATAGAAAAATATTTCTATCGAAATTTTTTCTATAGAAAAATATTTCTATCGAAATTTTTTCTATAGAAAAATATTTCTATCGAAATTTTTTCTATAGAAAAATATTTCTATCGAAATTTTTTCTATAGAAAAATATTTCTATCGAAATTTTTTCTATAGAAAAATATATCCATCGAAATTTTTTCTCTAGAAAAATATTTCTATCGAAATTTTTTCTCTAGAAAAATATTTCTATCGAAATTTTTTCTCTAGAAAAATATTTCTATCGAAATTTTTTCTATAGAAAAATATTTCTATCGAAATTTTTTCTATAGAAAAATATTTCTATCGAAATTTTTTCTATACCAAAATTTTCTATCGAAATTTTTTCTACAGAAAAATATTTTTATCGAAATTTTTTCTATAGAAAAATATTTCTATCGAAATTTTTTCTATAGAAAAATATTTCTATCGAAATTTTTTCTATAGAAAAATATTTCTATCGAAATTTTTTCTATAGAAAAATATTTCTATCGAAATTTTTTCTATAGAAAAATATTTCTATCGAAATTTTTTCTATAGAAAAATATTTCTATCGAAATTTTTTTATAGAAAAATATTTCTATCGAAATTTTTTCTATAGCAAAATATTTCTATCGAAATTTTTCTATAGAAAAATATTTCTATCGAAATTTTTTCTATAGAAAAATATTTCTATCGAAATTTTTTCTATAGAAAAATATTTCTATCGAAATTTTTTCTATAGAAAAATATTTCTATCGAAATTTTTTCTATAGAAAAATATTTCTATCGAAATTTTTTCTATAGAAAAATATTTCTATCGAAATTTTTTCTATAGAAAAATATTTCTATCGAAATTTTTTCAATAGAAAAATATTTCTATCGAAATTTTTTCTATAGAAAAATATTTCTATCGAAATTTTTTCTATAGAAAAATATTTCTATCGAAATTTTTTCTATAGCAAAATATTTCTATCGAAATTTTTCTATAGAAAAATATTTCTATCGAAATTTTTTCTATAGAAAAATATTTCTATAGAATTTTTTTCTATAGAAAAATATTTCTATCGAAATTTTTTCTATAGAAAAATATTTCTATCGAAATTTTTTCTATAGAAAAATATTTCTATCGAAATTTTTTCTATAGAAAAATATTTCTATCGAAATTTTTTCTATAGAAAAATATTTCTATCGAAATTTTTTCTATAGAAAAATATTTCTATCGAAATTTTTCTATAGAAAAATATTTCTATCGAAATTTTTTCTATAGAAAAATATTTCTATAGAAATTTTTTCTATAGAAAAATATTTCTATTGAAATTTTTTCTATAAAAAATTATTTCTTTCGAAATTTTTTCTATAGAAAAATATTTCTATCGAAATTTTTTCTATAGAAAAATATTTCTATCGAAATTTTTTCTATAGAAAAATATTTCTATTGAAATTTTTTCTATAGAAAAATATTTCTATCGAAATTTTTTCTATAGAAAAATATTTCTATCGAAATTTTTTCTATAGAAAAATATTTCTATCGAAAATTTTTCTATAGAAAATTATTTCTATCGAAAATTTTTCTGTTTTTCGTTATATTAGAAAATGTAAAACTTCTTCCTTTACCACCCTTTTGGTTGTGTTTTCATAAACTTTAGAGGGGATTTCAAATCAACTTTTCCGTTGTTCGTCAAAGTGTATTTATCTTTTTTTTTTTTTTTTTTTGTTTTTCATTTTAGCCAAACAATGTTTTTGTCTCTGTAATTAGGCTAAAAATGGCTCAAAAAACATGTTGCCAACATTAAAGGATGATGAATTTTAAAACCAAAATGGCAGAAAATAAACTTAAAAAGTCATTAGACTTTGGCAAAGAAAAAGATTTGAAGCCAAAAAGAAGGTGTATTACGCGGAGACACAAACGAGTTTTCTGAAGAGTTTCAAAGGGAGTTAGGCTTCCTCCTAAACGATCAGAGACGAATTATAAGCAAAAACGTGTGTTTTTGTAAAAAAAGTTTTGAAAATCGTTCATGCTCATTTGACTCCAAAATTTAGTTAAATATATAAATTAAGTTTTTTGCCTTTTGGCTAAAAACAAAACATTTTCATTTTCAATTTCCCACAATTCCATTTTTTTGCTTGTTAATCATTTTAGGTTCTTTTTTAAACATTTCAAAACGATTAAATTTCTTTCTTCTTTTGTGGAAAATATTTAAATAATGGGGGCTTAAAATAACAAACCGAAAAAGCTAAAAGAAATTTTAAACAAATTTATATTTGGTCCAAAAAAAAGTGATAACAAATAGTCAAGATTTTCAACGAAATATGAATTCTTTTGGTTTTCAATTTCAGTGCTTATAAGCCATCACATCCTAAGTCAAAAAAATTGATTTTATAAAGTATAATCGATTAATGATTCCTTGCTTGTACTAGCCTTAGACTTTTTTGTACTTAGGCTAGTGTTTCCTAAAGTCATTGAAAGCTCATAGAATTCAGAGAAATATATGATAATGCACATTTTAAGTTTTAGACTTAGGCGCTTATTGCTTAAGATCACAAACTTAATTAACAATAATAAATACAAAGTAGACATTTTATAACTAAATTTTTTATGTCTAATTATGTTAAAAATAAATTAAATTCAAAGTAAAAGTAAAAAGTTTCTTTCAAATTCCAATTAAAAAATTCCTCCTTTCTTCGTTATCATTTCGAAACACTCAAGTAAAATTAATTAGTAGAAATTTTATTTTTTAAATTCTTGTATATTAAATAAGTCAGTGTCAAAAATGAGAACATACATTAATGCATTTAAAGACTACAATAGGTCTAAGGGTTTCCCATTAAAAAATCAAAACGATAATAATATCCAATTTTTCTATAGAAAAATTTTTTTAACGAAAATTTTTCTATAGAAAAATTTTTTTAACGAAAATTTTTATATAGAAAAATTTTTTTAACGAAAATTTTTCTATAGAAAAATTTTTTTAACGAAAATTTTTCTATAGAAAAATTTTTTTAACGAAAATTTTTCTATAGAAAAATTTTTTTAACGAAAATTTTTCTATAGAAAAATTTTTTTAACGAAAATTTTTCTATAGAAAAATTTTTTTAACGAAAATTTTTCTATAGAAAAATTTTTTTAACGAAAATTTTTCTATAGAAAAATTTTTTTAACGAAAATTTTTCTATAGAAAAATTTTTTTAAGGAAAATTTTTCTATAGAAAAATTTTTTTAAGGAAAATTTTTCTATAGAAAAATTTTTTTAACGAAAATTTTTCTATAGAAAAATTTTTTTAACGAAAATTTTTCTATAGAAAAATTTTTTTAACGAAAATTTTTCTATAGAAAAATTTTTTTAACGAAAATTTTTCTATAGAAAAATTTTTTTAACGAAAATTTTTCTATAGAAAAATTTTTTTAACGAAAATTTTTCTATAGAAAAATTTTTTTAACGAAAATTTTTCTATAGAAAAATTTTTTTAACGAAAATTTTTCTATAGAAAAATTTTTTTAACGAAAATTTTTCTATAGAAAAATTTTTTTAACGAAAATTTTTCTATAGAAAAATTTTTTTAACGAAAATTTTTCTATAGAAAAATTTTTTTAACGAAAATTTTTCTATAGAAAAATTTTTTTAACGAAAATTTTTCTATAGAAAAATTTTTTTAACGAAAATTTTTCTATAGAAAAATTTTTTTAACGAAAATTTTTCTATAGAAAAATTTTTTTAACGAAAATTTTTCTATAGAAAAATTTTTTTAACGAAAATTTTTCTATAGAAAAATTTTTTTAACGAAAATTTTTCTATAGAAAAATTTTTTTAACGAAAATTTTTCTATAGAAAAATTTTTTTAACGAAAATTTTTCTATAGAAAAATTTTTTTAACGAAAATTTTTCTATAGAAAAATTTTTTTAACGAAAATTTTTCTATAGAAAAATTTTTTTAACGAAAATTTTTCTATAGAAAAATTTTTTTAACGAAAATTTTTCTATAGAAAAATTTTTTTAACGAAAATTTTTCTATAGAAAAATTTTTTTAACGAAAATTTTTCTATAGAAAAATTTTTTTAACGAAAATTTTTCTATAGAAAAATTTTTTTAACGAAAATTTTTCTATAGAAAAACTTTTTTAACGAAAATTTTTCTATAGAAAAATTTTTTTAACGAAAATTTTTCTATAGAAAAATTTTTTTAACGAAAATTTTTCTATAGAAAAATTTTTTTAACGAAAATTTTTCTATAGAAAATTTTTTTTAACGAAAATTTTTCTATAGAAAAATTTTTTTAAAGAAAATTTTTCTATAGAAAAATTTTTTTAACGAAAATTTTTCTATAGAAAAATTTTTTTAACAAAAAATTATTCTATAGAAAAATTTTTTTAACGAAATTTTTCTATAGAAAAATTTTTTTAACGAAAATTTTTCTATAGAAACATTTTTTTAACGAAAATTTTTCTATAGAAAAATTTTTTTAACGAAAATTTTTCTATAAAAAAATTTTTTTAACGAAAAATTTTCTATAGAAAAATTTTTTTAACGAAAATTTTTCAATAGAAAAATTTTTTTAACAAAAATTTTTCTATAGAATAATTTTTTTAACGAAATATTTTTCTTTGAATAAATTTTCGATAGAAATATTTGTCTAAATGGTAGCAACGTGCCCCCATCAGCACTTATGTTTTAGTGGGGTGTGTCTGGGGTCACTGAAATCAATTTAAAGCCATACCGACTAGTTAACATTTGACTGATGTTTTATGCTTAGTTAAATTTCTCTTGTTGAGGCTTATGTCTTATGCTCAGACCACAAGATCTTTGCCTGAGGCTGTAGCTACTAAACTACATCTTACATTTTGACCATTTAAGGCCCTTTCCGTTCTTCCTTGATTTTAAATCAAATATGTAAATTATTTATGTTTAAATAAATATCTATGTTAAATTATATGTAAATATTTGAGAAAGAATCTTAAAATATTTTAGTCTGTCTGCCTTTGTTTGTTGAGTCATTTGAGGCAAAAAAGTCATAACTCTTTTAAATTTAAAATAAAAGACATTTCATGAGTACGTGTGTGTGCCTTATCTTTTTCTTATTGGATAATCGTCTCCATTAGTTGCTTACGACTTAGCGTAAAGGCGCTACGCTCTCTTTCATATGGGACTTTTCAAAACGACCATACGCCAAATCAATATATATAAGTGCAACATCATTATATTTTAAAGTCTTTGGTAAAATAAAGCATTATCTCTCCTTTTAACCGCCTTTTACCTCTATCAGTAGTTGATTTAAAAAAAAAACTTAATTTTGTATTAAGACACTTTTACTTCAAATCCTAAATTTGTAAAATTTGACTATTTATTTATGTTTCGATTCGTTTCGGTGTTAATTCAATTATTCCATGTCTGCAGAATTTAAACAAACAACAAAAGAAAACATCATTTCGAAGGAAAAAATTGAATTTTCAACCTTTTTCAGATTTGTCGGAAATTTTGTGGTCACTTAACAAGTGATTACAAATATGTTTAGAGTTTTTCGCCTAATAGGGGTAAAAAAATGTTAATGTTTTCTTTAAAAAAATTTGGTTTTGTTTTATATTCTTTGATTTTTTCCAGAATTTTAGGGATATTTGAACAAACTTCAATTGGATTTTTTTTAGATTGACATTTTGAAAAATACCTACCAGCGATAGAAATATTTGTCTATAGAAAAAATTTCGATAGAAATATTTTTCTATAGAAAAAATTTCGTTAGAAATATTTTTCTATAGAAAAAATTTTCGATAGAAATATTTTTCTAAAGAAAAAATTTCGATAGAAATATTTTTTTATAGAAAAAATTTCGTTAGAAATATTTTTCTATAGAAAAATTTTCGGTAGAAATATTTTTCTATAGAAAAATTTTTGTTAGAAATATTTTTCTATAGAAAAAATTTCGATAGAAATATTTTCCTATAGAAATATTTTTCGATAGAAATATTTTTCTATAGAAAAAATTTCTATAGAAATATTTTTCTATAGAAAAAATTTCGATAGAAATATTTTTCTATAGAAAAAATTTCGATAGAAATATTTTTCTATAGAAAAAATTTCGATAGAAATATTTTTCTATAGAAAAAATTTCGATAGAAATATTTTTCTATAGAAAAAATTTCGATAGAAATATTTTTCTATAGAAAAAATTTCGATAGAAATATTTTTCTATAGAAAAAATTTCGATAGAAATATTTTTCTATAGAAAAAATTTCGATAGAAATATTTTTCTATAGAAAAAATTTCGATAGAAATATTTTTCTGTAGAAAAAATTTCGATAGAAATATTTTTCTATAGAAAAAATTTCGATAGAAATATTTTTCTATAGAAAAAATTTAGATAGAAATATTTTTCTATAGAAAAAATTTAGATAGAAATATTTTTCTATAGAAAAATTTCGATAGAAATATTTTTCTATAGAAAAAATTTCTACAGAAATATTTTTCTATAGAAAAAATTTCGATAGAAATATTTTTCTATAGAAAAAATTTCGATAGAAATATTTTTCTATAGAAAAAATTTCGATAGAAATATTTTTCTATAGAAAAAATTTCGATAGAAATATTTTTCTATAGAAAAAATTTCGATAGAAATATTTTTCTATAGAAAAAATTTCGATAGAAATATTTTTCTATAGAAAAAATTTCGATAGAAATATTTTTCTATAGAAAAAATTTCGATAGAAATATTTTTTTATAGAAAAAATTTCGGTAGAAATATTTTTCTATAGAAAAAATTTCGGTAGAAATATTTTTCTATAGAAAAAATTTCGATAGAAATATTTTTCTATAGAAAAAATTTAGATAGAAATATTTTTCTATAGAAAAAATTTAGATAGAAATATTTTTCTATAGAAAAAATTTAGATAGAAATATTTTTCTATAGAAAAATTTTCGTTAGAAATATCTTTCTATAGAAAAATTTTCGTTAGAAATATTTTTCTATAGAAAAATTTTCGTAAGAAATATTTTTCTATGGAAAAATTTTCGATAGAAATATTTTTCGATAGAAAAATTTTCGTTAGAAATATTTTTCGATAGAAAAATTTTCGTTAGAAATATTTTTCGATAGAAAAATTTTCGCTAGAAATATTTTTCGATAGAAAAATTTTCGTTAGAAATATTTTTCGATAGAAAAATTTTCGTTAGAAATATTTTTCGATAGAAAAATTTTCGTTAGAAATATTTTTCGATAGAAAAATTTTCGTTAGAAATATTTTTCGATAGAAACATTTTCGTTAGAAATATTTTTCGATAGAAAAATTTTCGTTAGAAATATTTTTCGATAGAAAAATTTTCGTTAGAAATATTTTTCGATAGAAAAATTTTCGTTAGAAATATTTTTCGATAGAAAAATTTTCGTTAGAAATATTTTTCGATAGAAAAATTTTCGTTAGAAATATTTTTCGATAGAAAAATTTTCGTTAGAAATATTTTTCGATAGAAAAATTTTCGATAGAATTATTTTTCTATAGAAAAATTTTCGTTAGATTTATTTTTCTATAGAAAAATTTTCGTTAGATTTATTTTTCTATAGAAACATTTTCACTAGATTTTTTTTCTGGAGAAACATTTTTGTTAGAATTATTTTTCTTGAGAAAAATTTTCAAAAAAAATTTTTTTCTATGGAAAAGTTTTCGCTAACAATTTTTTTGTATAGAAAACATTTCGATAAAAATATTTTTTGATAGAAACATTTTTCTGTGGACGATTTTCTATAGAAAAATTTTTAATACAAAAATATTTATACAAAGAAATTTCTATAGAGAAATTTTTAATAAAAAATTTTCTATTAATTAATTTTTGATAAACAATAGTTCTATAGAAAAATTTTAGGATGAAAATTTTATGTAGAAAAATTGTTGATAATAAAATTTTCTATAGATACATGTTTTAAAAAAAATCCATAAAAAAATTTTTGTTAAAAAATTTTCTATAGACAATTTTTTTTTTTTTAATTTTCTAGAAAAAATATTTTGATAAAAAATGTTTTATTAATAAATTTTTGATAAAAAATTTTCTATTAAAAAATTTTTGATAAAAAAAAATTTATAGAAAAATTTTGGATAAAAAAATTTTTATAGAAAAATTTTGGATAAAAAAATTTTGATAGAAAAATTTTGATAAAAAATATTGGTGTAGAAAAATTTTTGATAAAAAAATCTACGCTTTTACTTATGGTTTGTAAACATAATTCTTTAAAGTTTTGTTTGTAAACTTAGTAATAATGCGAGGTTTTCGATCTGTCTTAATTGGGGATAATCCTCCTGAAGAGATGGCCTAACCAACCATCGAAACGCGTCGATGAATTTTGGTTTCTCCACAAACATTTTTTTTTTGGCTTTTTTTATCAATAAATTGGTCTGTTACATTAATAAATAAATGTAACAGATTTGGGATCAAATGCGAATACTCTTCTTTTTGGATAATAATTACATAGCGACTATTTTGTTATTTTTTGAAAAAAAAAAAATTTTGGATAAAAAAATTTTCTTTAAATAAATTAAAAAAAAAAATCTATAAAAAAATTGTTTATTAATAAATTTTTGATAAAAAAATTTTCTATTATAAAATTGTTGATAAAACAAATTTGCTATAGAAAAATTAAAAAAAAAGAATATGAAAAAAAATTTTTGATGAAAAAAATTTTATTAAAAAAAATTTCTAAATAAAAATTTTAGACAAAAAAATTTATGTAGAAAAATTTTTGTTAAAAATAAAAATTTATAAAAAAAAAATTCTATAGATAATTTAAAAAAAAATCTATAAAGAAATTTTTGATAAAAGATTTGCTATTAATAAATTTTTGATAAAAAAATTTTCTATTAAAAAATTATTGATAAAAAAAATTTACAGAAAAATTTTGGATAAAAAATTTTATGTGGAAAAATTTTTGATAAAAAAAATTTTAATAAAAAATGTCTCTATAAATAAATTTTCGATGAAAAAATTGTTGATAAAAAAATATCTATTAATAAATTTTTGATAAAAAATTTTCTATTGATAAATTTTTAATAAAAAAAGATTTTAAGTAGAAACATTTTAGAAAAATTCTTGATAAAAAAAACTTTTGTGTAGCAAAGAGAACCGGGTCCAATTAGTATTTTCATATATTCACATGATACATTGCTTCCATGCACAAGATTCTAAAACGATGTTGAATAGATTTGAATATTCTGTAAACCAACAATTAAATTTCTTTAGGGCAAAATCAAATGCAGACGCGTTTACATTTTCACAGGCAGAAACTGAACTTTGTCCAACAATTAAGCTCTAGGCCAGCCATTCCGTGTACCAATTAAAATTGTATATTTACATAGATAGTTTTTCTTAATTTTTTGTTCAATATTGAAATCTAATTTTCATAGTCTGCTTTAGCATTTGTTTCGATAAATCAGTCTTTTATCATTAAGATGAATTCACCATAAACCGAACCCTCCTAATGTGTACAAAAATAAGCAAACGGATATGCGGTTGGAGCCAATTTAAAATTCTCTTTATTTCATTTCTTTTCATTTCCTGTTTCTCATTCTTTATTATTGATTATAATTTACATACAAAGAAAACTTTTAAAATGCAAATACATAACATAAATCTGTATTAAACAAAAATCGAAAGAAATAGATTCAACAAAAATCAAAAGAAATCGAAATTAAATGAATTATTGAAAATTTAATAATTACAAGTTTTTTGATAAGAAATATTTTCTATGATAATTTAGACATAAATTTTTCAAAAATTGAAAATTTAAAAAAAATCGACCATTTAACATAAAATTAAATTTCGACTTATCGCCATAAGTGATGATAACATGTAATGCAAAAAGTTGAATTTTGTAAAATTTTTTAAAAAAATTAATTTTTTGTTGTTTTTGATTATATTAAAAAGCTGGAATTTTTATTGATTTCAGAAAATTTCTGAGTTGGCATTTAACTTTTTTAATGTTTTGCTACAAAATTCTCTAGCAAATCCATAAAAGCAATTAATTTAAAATTGAAAAGCTTTAGTCCTATTAGCCAAAATTTCTCAACACCATACAATGAATTTAGCCCACATTTTGCATATTTGTTATAAAATGTTTTTTTCTTTTCTTAAAAACATTGATTGAAAACGTGTTATTGGGTTTAAAAATAGTTAAACAATAGATTCACAATTTTCAGTTACTTTCATACATCATGAACTTCCATGTAAATGTTAGGTACGAGTATTCATTGCTCACTATTTACAATACACATGTAGTCAAAAGCACACACAAACAGTTCCATTTACTTTATTCAGATAAAATCAAAAACGTTTTCATTTTCCAGAAATAAAGATATTAAAATGAATATTTTAGATTTTTTTAAAAGGCCATAAATTTATGTTGTAGAATTAAGGAAAAAAGCTCACATGTATCCGGATGTGTCAAATAACCAGAGAATAATTTAGTTTATATCTTAGTTTATATCTAAGGCTATTTCTTAGTATATGTCTTAGTCTATGTCTTAGTCTATGTCTTAGTCTATGTCTTAGTCTATGTCTTAGTCTATGTCTTAGTCTAAGTCTTAGTCTATGTCTTAGTCTATGTCTTAGTCTATGTCTTAGTCTATGTCTTAGTCTATGTCTTAGTCTATGTCTTAGTCTATGTCTTAGTCTATGTCTTAGTCTATGTCTTAGTCTATGTCTTAGTCTATGTCTTAGTCTATGTCTTAGTCTATGTCTTAGTCTAAGTCTTAGTCTATGTCTTAGTCTATGTCTTAGTCTATGTCTTAGTCTAAGTCTTAGTCTAAGTCTTAGTCTATGTCTTAGTCTATGTCTTAGTCTATGTCTTAGTCTATGTCTTAGTCTAAGTCTTAGTCTATGTCTCAGTCTATGTCTCAGTCTATGTCTTAGTCTATGTCTTAGTCTATGTCTTAGTCTATATCTTAGTCTATGTCTTAGTCTATGTCTTAGTCTATGTCTTAGTCTATGTCTTAGTCTATGTCTTAGTCTATGTCTTAGTCTATGTCTTAGTCTATGTCTTAGTCTATGTCTTAGTCTATGTCTTAGTCTATGTCTTAGTCTATGTCTTAGTCTGTGTCTTAGTCTATGTCTTAGTCTATGTCTTAGTCTATGTCTTAGTCTATGTCTTAGTCTATGTCTTAGTCTATGTCTTAGTCTATGTCTTAGTCTATGTCTTAGTCTATGTCTTAGTCTATGTCTTAGTCTGTGTCTTAGTCTATGTCTTAGTCTATGTCTTAGTCTATGTCTTAGTCTATGTCTTAGTCTATGTCTTAGTCTATGTCTTAGTCTTATGTCTTAGTCTATGTCTTAGTCTATGTCTTAGTCTATGTCTTAGTCTATGTCTTAGTCTATGTCTTAGTCTATATCTTAGTCTATGTCTTAGTCTATATCTTAGTCTATGTCTTAGTCTATGTCTTAGTCTATGTCTTAGTCTATATCTTAGTCTATGTCTTAGTCTATGTCTTAGTCTATGTCTTAGTCTATGTCTTAGTCTATGTCTTAGTCTATGTCTTAGTCTATGTCTTAGTCTATGTCTTAGTCTATGTCTTAGTCTATGTCTTAGTCTATGTCTTAGTCTATGTCTTAGTCTATGTCTTAGTCTATGTCTTAGTCTATGTCTTAGTCTATGTCTTAGTCTATGTCTTAGTCTATGTCTTAGTCTATGTCTTAGTCTATGTCTTAGTCTATGTCTTAGTCTATGTCTTAGTCTATGTCTTAGTCTATGTCTTAGTCTATGTCTTAGTCTATGTCTTAGTCTATGTCTTAGTCTATGTCTTAGTCTATGTCTTAGTCTATGTCTTAGTCTATGTCTTAGTCTATGTCTTAGTCTATGTCTTAGTCTATGTCTTAGTCTATGTCTTAGTCTATGTCTTAGTCTATGTCTTAGTCTATGTCTTAGTCTATGTCTTAGTCTATGTCTTAGTCTATGTCTTAGTCTATGTCTTAGTCTATGTCTTAGTCTATGTCTTAGTCTATGTCTTAGTCTATGTCTTAGTCTATGTCTTAGTCTATGTCTTAGTCTATGTCTTAGTCTATGTCTTAGTCTATGTCTTAGTCTATGTCTTAGTCTATGTCTTAGTCTATGTCTTAGTCTATGTCTTAGTCTATGTCTTAGTCTATGTCTTAGTCTATGTCTTAGTCTATGTCTTAGTCTATGTCTTAGTCTATGTCTTAGTCTATGTCTTAGTCTATGTCTTAGTCTATGTCTTAGTCTATGTCTTAGTCTATGTCTTAGTCTATGTCTTAGTCTATGTCTTAGTCTATGTCTTAGTCTATGTCTTAGTCTATGTCTTAGTCTATGTCTTAGTCTATGTCTTAGTCTATGTCTTAGTCTATGTCTTAGTCTATGTCTTAGTCTATGTCTTAGTCTATGTCTTAGTCTATGTCTTAGTCTATGTCTTAGTCTATGTCTTAGTCTATGTCTTAGTCTATGTCTTAGTCTATGTCTTAGTCTATGTCTTAGTCTATGTCTTAGTCTATGTCTTAGTCTATGTCTTAGTCTATGTCTTAGTCTATGTCTTAGTCTATGTCTTAGTCTATGTCTTAGTCTATGTCTTAGTCTATGTCTTAGTCTATGTCTTAGTCTATGTCTTAGTCTATGTCTTAGTCTATGTCTTAGTCTATGTCTTAGTCTATGTCTTAGTCTATGTCTTAGTCTATGTCTTAGTCTATGTCTTAGTCTATGTCTTAGTCTATGTCTTAGTCTATGTCTTAGTCTATGTCTTAGTCTATGTCTTAGTCTATGTCTTAGTCTATGTCTTAGTCTATGTCTTAGTCTATGTCTTAGTCTATGTCTTAGTCTATGTCTTAGTCTATGTCTTAGTCTATGTCTTAGTCTATGTCTTAGTCTATGTCTTAGTCTATGTCTTAGTCTATGTCTTAGTCTATGTCTTAGTCTATGTCTTAGTCTATGTCTTAGTCTATGTCTTAGTCTATGTCTTAGTCTATGTCTTAGTCTATGTCTTAGTCTATGTCTTAGTCTATGTCTTAGTCTATGTCTTAGTCTATGTCTTAGTCTATGTCTTAGTCTATGTCTTAGTCTATGTCTTAGTCTATGTCTTAGTCTATGTCTTAGTCTATGTCTTAGTCTATGTCTTAGTCTATGTCTTAGTCTATGTCTTAGTCTATGTCTTAGTCTATGTCTTAGTCTATGTCTTAGTCTATGTCTTAGTCTATGTCTTAGTCTATGTCTTAGTCTATGTCTTAGTCTATGTCTTAGTCTATGTCTTAGTCTATGTCTTAGTCTATGTCTTAGTCTATGTCTTAGTCTATGTCTTAGTCTATGTCTTAGTCTATGTCTTAGTCTATGTCTTAGTCTATGTCTTAGTCTATGTCTTAGTCTATGTCTTAGTCTATGTCTTAGTCTATATCTTAGTCTATGTCTTAGTCTATGTCTTAGTCTATGTCTTAGTCTATGTCTTAGTCTATGTCTTAGTCTATGTCTTAGTCTATGTCTTAGTCTATGTCTTAGTCTATGTCTTAGTCTATGTCTTAGTCTATGTCTTAGTCTATGTCTTAGTCTATGTCTTAATCTATGTCTTAATCTATGTCTTAGTCTATGTCTATGTCTATGTCTATGTCTATGTCTTAGTCTATGTCTTAGTCTATGTCTTAGTCTATGTCTTAGTCTATGTCTTAGTCTATGTCTTAGTCTATGTCTTAGTCTATGTCTTAGTCTATGTCTCAGTCTATGTCTTAGTCTATATCTTAGTCTATGTCTTAGTCTATGTCTTAGTCTATGTCTTAGTCTATGTCTTAGTCTATGTCTTAGTCTATGTCTTAGTCTATGTCTAAGTCTATGTCTTAGTCTATGTCTTAGTCTATGTCTTAGTCTATGTCTTAGTCTATATCTTAGTCTATGTCTTAGTCTATGTCTTAGTCTTTGTTTTATTCCATGTTTTAGTCTATGTCTCAGTCTATGTCTTAGTCTATGTCTTAGTCTATGTCTTAGTCTAAGTCTTAGTCTATGTCTTAGTCTATGTCTTAGTCTATGTCTTAGTCTATGTCTTAGTCTATGTCTTAATCTATGTCTTAATCTATGTCTTAGTCTATGTCTATGTCTATGTCTTAGTCTATGTCTTAGTCTATGTCTTAGTCTATGTCTTAGTCTATGTCTTAGTCTATGTCTTAGTCTATGTCTTAGTCTATGTCTCAGTCTATGTCTTAGTCTATATCTTAGTCTATGTCTTAGTCTATGTCTTAGTCTATGTCTTAGTCTATGTCTTAGTCTATGTCTTAGTCTATGTCTTAGTCTATGTCTTAGTCTATGTCTTAGTCTATGTCTTAGTCTATGTCTTAGTCTATGTCTTAGTCTATTTCTTAGTCTATGTCTTAGTCTATGTCTTAGTCTATGTCTTAGTCTATGTCTTAGTCTATGTCTTAGTCTATGTCTTAGTCTATGTCTTAGTCTATGTCTTAGTCTATGTCTTAGTCTATGTCTTAGTCTATGTCTTAGTCTATGTCTTAGTCTATGTCTTAATCTATGTCTTAATCTATGTCTTAGTCTATGTCTTAGTCTATGTCTTAGTCTATGTCTTATTCTATGTCTTAGTCTATGTCTTAGTCTATGTCTTAGTCTATGTCTTAGTCTATGTCTTAGTCTATGTCTTAGCCTATGTCTTAGCCTATGTCTTAGTCTATGTCTTAGTCTATGTCTTAGTCTATGTCTTAGTCTATGTCTTAGTCTATGTCTTAGTCTATGTCTTAGTCTATGTCTTAGTCTATGTCTTAGTCTATGTCTTAGTCTATGTCTTAGTCTATGTCTTAGTCTATGTCTTAGTCTATGTCTTAGTCTATGTCTTAGTCTATGTCTTAGTCTATGTCTTAGTCTATGTCTTAGTCTATGTCTTAGTCTATGTCTTAGTCTATGTCTTAGTCTATGTCTTAGTCTATGTCTTAGTCTATGTCTTAGTCTATGTCTTAGTCTATGTCTTAGTCTATGTCTTAGTCTATGTCTTAGTCTATGTCTTAGTCTATGTCTTAGTCTATGTCTTAGTCTATGTCTTAGTCTATGTCTTAGTCTATGTCTTAGTCTATGTCTTAGTCTATGTCTTAGTCTATGTCTTAGTCTATGTCTTAGCCTATGTCTAAGCCTATGTCTTAGTCTATGTCTTAGTCTATGTCTTAGTCTATGTCTTAGTCTATGTGTTAGTCTATGTCTTAGTCTATGTCTTAGTCTATGTCTTAGTCTATGTCTTAGTCTATGTCTTAGTCTATGTCTTAGTCTATGTCTTAGTCTATGTCTTAGTCTATGTCTTAGTCTATGTCTTAGTCTATGTCTTAGTCTATGTCTTAGTCTATGTCTTAGTCTATGTCTTAGTCTATGTCTTAGTCTATGTCTTAGTCTATGTCTTAGTCTATGTCTTAGTCTATGTCTTAGTCTATGTCTTAGTCTATGTCTTAGTCTATGTCTTAGTCTATGTCTTAGTCTATGTCTTAGTCTATGTCTTAGTCTATGTCTTAGTCTATGTCTTAGTCTATGTCTTAGTCTATGTCTTAGTCTATGGCTTAGTCTATATCTTAGTCTATGTCTTAGTCTATATCTTAGTCTATGTCTTAGTCTATGTCTTTGTCTATATCTTAGTATATGTCTTAGTCTATGTCTTAGTTTATGTCTTAGTCTATGTCTTAGTCTATGTCTTAGTCTATGTCTTAGTCTATGTCTTAGTCTATGTGTTAGTCTATGTCTTAGTCTATGTCTTAGTCTATGTCTTAGTCTATGTCTTAATCTATGTCTCAGTCTATGTCTTAGTCTATGTCTTAGTCTATGTCTTAGTCTATGTCTTAGTCTATGTCTTAGTCTATGTCTTAGTCTATGTCTTAGTCTATGTCTTAGTTTATGTCTTAGTCTATGTCTTAGTTTATGTCTTAGTCTATGTCTTAGTCTATGTCTTAGTCTATGTCTTAGTCTATGTCTTAATCTATGTCTTAGTCTATGTCTTAGCCTATGCCTTAGTCTATGTCTTAATCTATGTCTTAGTCTATGTCTATGTCTTAGTCTATGTCTTAGCCTATGTCTTAGTCTATGTCTTAATCTATGTCTTAGTCTATGTCTTAGTCTATGTCTTAGTCTATGTCTTAGTCTATGTCTTAGTCTATGTCTTAGTCTATGTCTTAGTCTATGTCTTAGTCTATGTCTTAGTCTATGTCTTAGTCTATGTCTTAGTCTATGTCTTAGTCTATATCTTAGTCTACGTCTTAGTCTATGTCTAAGTCTATGTCTTAGTCTATGTCTTAGTCTATGCCTTAGTCTATGTCTTAGTCTATGTCTTAGTCTATGTTTTAGTCTATGTCTTAGTCTATGTCTTAGTCTATGTCTTAGTCTATGTCTTAGTCTATGTCTTAGTTTATGTCTTAGTCTATGTCTTAGTTTATGTCTTAGTCTATGTCTTAGTCTATGTCTTAGTCTATGTCTTAGTCTATGTCTTAATCTATGTCTTAGTCTATGTCTTAGCCTATGCCTTAGTCTATGTCTTAATCTATGTCTTAGTCTATGTCTATGTCTTAGTCTATGTCTTAGCCTATGTCTTAGTCTATGTCTTAATCTATGTCTTAGTCTATGTCTTAGTCTATGCCTTAGTCTATGTCTTAGTCTATGTCTTAGTCTATGTCTTAGTCTATGTCTTAGTCTATGTCTTAGTCTATGTCTTAGTCTATGTCTTAGTCTATGTCTTAGTCTATATCTTAGTCTACGTCTTAGTCTATGTCTAAGTCTATGTCTTAGTCTATGTCTTAGTCTATGCCTTAGTCTATGTCTTAGTCTATGTCTTAGTCTATGTTTTAGTCTATGTCTTAGTCTATGTCTTAGTCTATGTCTTAGTCTATGTCTACGTCTATGTTTTAGTCTATGTCTTAGTCTATGTCTTAGTCTATGTCTTAGTCTATGTCTTAGTCTATGTCTTAGTCTATGTCTTAGTCTATGTCTTAGTCTATATCTTAGTCTACGTCTTAGTCTATGTCTAAGTCTATGTCTTAGTCTATGTCTTAGTCTATGCCTTAGTCTATGTCTTAGTCTATGTCTTAGTCTATGTTTTAGTCTATGTCTTAGTCTATGTCTTAGTCTATGTCTTAGTCTATGTCTTAGTCTACGTCTTAGACTATGTCTTAGTCTTTGTCTTAGTCTATGTCTTAGTCTATGTCTTAGTCTATGTTTTAGTCTATGTCTTAGTCTATGTCTTAGTCTATGTCTTAGTCTATATCTCAGTCTATATCTTAGTTTACTTCTATTTCTTATTACATATCATAGTTTATGTCTTAAGTTTGCCGTAGTCTAGGTCTTAGTCTACGTCTATGTCATAGTCTTTGCTTTAGTCTCTGTCTTAGTCTTTGTGTTTGCATTAGTTTTAGGGTATAACTTAGCCAATATTTATATGCTTATCTTAGTTTATGTCTTGGTCTTTGTAGTAGTCTATACCTTAGACTAAGCCTTTGGTAGTCGAATTAAAATCGTATTTATTCTCCTAAAGTATATTTTTTATTCTTAACTATTGCAAAAATCAATCAGTTTCCATCCGTTTTGGTCTGGATCACAATAATTGAAATAGCTTTTATGTTTATATTATGATCGACCTCAGCTGAAGTTGAAAGATTTGCTTAAGAAGCAAATTTAA
This sequence comes from Stomorhina lunata, assembly GCA_933228675.1. Taxonomy (NCBI): domain Eukaryota; kingdom Metazoa; phylum Arthropoda; class Insecta; order Diptera; family Rhiniidae; genus Stomorhina; species Stomorhina lunata. The sequence continues at coordinate 36,347,447 of OW121744.1, read as the reverse complement.
ATAAATTGCCAACTTTTTCCAAATCCTTTTTTCATTTTAGAAAACAAATAATTGAAAACTAAGAAAATGTTTGTATTAAAAATTCTAGAAAATCACTGGCCATTTTATGAAACTGTTAAATTTGTGCAAATATTTGCAAAAAACAAATATTTATATAGAATAAGAAAAAAACTAAATTAATTTTATTTGTGTTTACTCAATTTGATTTGCGGATGTTGAAGATTTTCTATTTAGTCGTCTGTGTATGTGTGTGTTAGTGTTAGTGTTAAAAAGGATGTTTGATTTATATTTGTGTGTTTTTAGGATTTAAGTTATTATCCTTTTAAGTTGTAATAGTTGATGTTTAAAGTGTGAAGAGGCAAAGAGATTTAATGATTATTTAAAATAAATATTATTTCGTTTAGGTTAACATCATCCATTAAAAGGTTTTATACTAAATTAAAGACAAATATTATAAGTTTGTACTTTTGTTTGAAAAGTCTGAGACCCTCTTCATAGTACACCAATATCTTCTTCTTCTTCTTCTTCTGTTATCCTTGACTCCCAGTGGAGCATAGGGCCTCAACCATCCTTTTATATCGGACTCTATTGCGAGATGTTAGGCATACATCATTCCATGAATAGTTTGCTACTTGTAACTCCGCATCAATTGATCTTCTCCACGTTCTAGCAGGTGCACCAACACGACGGCCGCTTCCTTGTGGATTCCAACGAAGCTCTTGTCGAACAATGTCTTATGACTTGGTAAATCTACATTAGTCTATGTCATACTCTAAGTCTATGGTTTAATCTGTGTTTTAATCACTTTCTTTCTTTTCTTTCTTCGTGGGGCTTGTTTTATTTTTATATAATTTCCACCAGAAGCCGAACTCTTTTTATAATTTTCGTAAATAAAAAATGTTTGATAAAAATTTTCTATAGACAAATTTTTGATACAAATTTTCTATAGAAAAATTTTCGATAAAAATTTTCTATTGAAAAATTTTTGATAAAAATTTTCTATAAAAAAATAAATAAAAAATAAAAATTTTCTATAGAAAATTTTTTTGACAAAAAATTTCCTAAAGAAAAATTTTTGATAAAAAAGTTTTCTATAAAAAAATTTTTCTATAGAAAATTTTTTATAAAAAAATTATAAAAATTATAAAAAATATAGAAAATTTTTTTATCAAAAATTTTCTACAGAAAAATTTTTGATAAAAAATTTTCTATAGAAAAATTTTTGATAAAAAAATTTTCTTTAGAAAAATTTTTGATAAAAAAAAATTCTATAGAAAAATTTTTATTGAATAATTTTTAATAAAAAAAAATTTCTACACAAAAAAATTTTTATCACAAAATTTTCTATAGAAAATTTTTTTATTAAAAATTTTTCTATAGAAAATTTTGACAAAAAAAAAAATTTTGTATAGAAAAATTTTTGATAAAAAATATCGAAAATTTTTATATCAAAAATTTGTATATATTTCTGATAAAAAAAATTTTTGGTAATTTTCTATACAAAAATTTTTGAAAAATGTTTGATAAAAAAATTCTTTAGAAAATTTTTCTATAGAAATTTTTTTTAATCAAAAATTTTTCTATACAAAAAATTTTTTTTATCAAAAATTTTTGGAAAAAAAATTTCTGTATAAAAATTTTTGATAAAAAAATTTCCTATAGAACAATTTTTGGTAAAAAAAAATTTCTATAGAAAAATTTTTGGTAAAAAAATTTTCCTCAGAAAAATTTTTGTTAAACAAATTTTTGATACAAAAATTTTCTATTGAAAAATTTTTGATAAAAAAAAATTTCAAAAGAAAAATTTTTGATAAAATAATTTTCTGTAGAAAAATTTTTGCTAAAAAAATTTATATAGAAAAATTTTTGATAAAAAGATTTTCCATAAAAAAAAATTTCAATATAAAAATTTTGTACAGAAAAATTTTTGTTAAAAAATGTTTCTATGCAAAAATTTTGTACAATTCTGTAGAAAATTTTTCTATAGAAATTTTTTTTTAACAAAAATTTTTCTATAAAGTTTTCTATATAAAAATTTTTTTTTATCAAAAATTTTTGGAAAAAATTTTTCTATATAAAAATCTTTGATAAAAAAATTATCTATAGAAAAATTTTTAATTAAAAAATTTTGTAAAGAAAAATTTTTAATAAAACAATTTCCTATAGAAAAACTTTTGATAAAACAATTTCCTATAAAAAAATTTTTGGTAAAAAAATTTTCTATAGAAAAATTTTTGGTAAAAATATTTCCTATAGAAAAATTTTTGGTAAAAAAAAAATATCCGAAAAATTTTTGTTAAAAAATTTTTTATACAAACATTTTCTATAGAAAAATTTTTGATAAAAAAAAATCTCCAGAAAAATTTTTGATAAAATAATTTTCAATAGAAAAAATTTTCCCCAAAAAATTTATATAGACAAATTTTTGATAAAAATCAATTAAACGTAGTGATGTTCGATCAAACTCAATGAGTTAAATTGATGATTATCTCTGCAATTTGACAACTCGACTGTGGTCGAGGGCGCTAAGTGCTGATGACGTCCTGTGGCGGGACAGAAATTGCAATCCACTAGCCGCGTTCAAAAATAATTTTTTCAGTTTTTCTATACACTTACTTTTCTGATTTTCAAAATTAATAATTTGAAAATTAAATGAACTCAAGCCTGATTAAACCTAATTTTTTAAAAAATTTTCTATAAAAAAAATTTTAATATAAAAATTTTCTACAGAAAAGATTTGTTAAAAAAATTTTCTTTGGAAAAATTTTCTACAAAATTTGTAACACAAAAATTTTCTATAGAAAAATTTTGATAAAAAAAACTTTCTAATAAAAAAATTTTTGATAAAAACTTTTTATAGAAAAATTTTTGATAAAAAAATTTTTCTATGAAATTTTCTATGAAAAATTTTTTTAAAAAATTTTTGGTACAACAATTTTCTATAACAAATTTTCTATAGAAAATTATCAAAAATTTTCTATAGAAAATTATCAAAAATTTTCTATAGAAAATTATCAAAAATTTTCTATAGAAAATTATCAAAAATTTTCTATAGAAAATTATCAAAAATTTTCTATAGAAAATTATCAAAAATTTTCTATAGAAAATTATCAAAAATTTTCTATAGAAAATTATCAAAAATTTTCTATAGAAAATTATCAAAAATTTTCTATAGAAAATTATCAAAAATTTTCTATAGAAAATTATCAAAAATTTTCTATAGAAAATTATCAAAAATTTTCTATAGAAAATTATCAAAAATTTTCTATAGAAAATTATCAAAAATTTTCTATAGAAAATTATCAAAAATTTTCTATAGAAAATTATCAAAAATTTTCTATAGAAAATTATCAAAAATTTTCTATAGAAAATTATCAAAAATTTTCTATAGAAAATTATCAAAAATTTTCTATAGAAAATTATCAAAAATTTTCTATAGAAAATTATCAAAAATTTTCTATAGAAAATTATCAAAAATTTTCTATAGAAAATTATCAAAAATTTTCTATAGAAAATTATCAAAAATTTTCTATAGAAAATTATCAAAAATTTTCTATAGAAAATTATCAAAAATTTTCTATAGAAAATTATCAAAAATTTTCTATAGAAAATTATCAAAAATTTTCTATAGAAAATTATCAAAAATTTTCTATAGAAAATTATCAAAAATTTTCTATAGAAAATTATCAAAAATTTTCTACAGAAAATTATCAAAAATTTTCTATAGAAAATTATCAAAAATTTTCTATAGAAAATTATCAAAAATTTTCTATAGAAAATTATCAAAAATTTTCTATAGAAAATTATCAAAAATTTTCTATAGAAAATTATCAAAAATTTTCTATAGAAAATTATCAAAAATTTTCTATAGAAAATTATCAAAAATTTTCTATAGAAAATTATCAAAAATTTTCTATAGAAAATTATCAAAAATTTTCTATAGAAAATTATCAAAAATTTTCTATAGAAAATTATCAAAAATTTTCTATAGAAAATTATCAAAAATTTTCTATAGAAAATTATCAAAAATTTTCTATAGAAAATTATCAAAAATTTTCTATAGAAAATTATCAAAAATTTTCTATAGAAAATTATCAAAAATTTTCTATAGAAAATTATCAAAAATTTTCTATAGAAAATTATCAAAAATTTTCTATAGAAAATTATCAAAAATTTTCTATAGAAAATTATCAAAAATTTTCTATAGAAAATTATCAAAAATTTTCTATAGAAAATTATCAAAAATTTTCTATAGAAAATTATCAAAAATTTTCTATAGAAAATTATCAAAAATTTTCTATAGAAAATTATCAAAAAATTTCTATAGAAAATTATCAAAAATTTTCTATAGAAAATTATCAAAAATTTTCTATAGAAAATTATCAAAAATCTTCTATAGAAAATTATCAAAAATTTTCTAAGAAAATTATCAAAAATTTTCTATAGAAAATTATCAAAAATTTTCTATAGAAAATTATCAAAAATTTTCTATAGAAAATTATCAAAAATTTTCTATAGAAAATTATCAAAAATTTTCTATAGAAAATTATCAAAAATTTTCTATAGAAAAATTTTGATAAAAAAATTTTCTAATAAAAAAATTTTTGATAAAAATTTTCTATAGAAAAATTTTTTAAAAAATTTTCTATAGAAAAACTTTTGATAAAAAAAAATTTTTATAGAAAAATTTTTGCTTTAAAACATTTTCTATAGAAAAATTTTTAATAAAGAAATTTTCTGTAGATAAAAAAAATTTTCTAATAAGAAAATTTTTGATACAAATTTTCTATAGAAAAATTTTTGATAAGAAAAATTTTTGATAAGAAAAATTTTCTATAGCAAAATTTTTGCTTAAAAACATTTTCTATAGAATCATTTTTAATAAAGAAATTTTCTGTAGATAAATTTTGGTTAAAAAATTTTTCTATAGAAAAATTTTTTATAGAAAAATTTTTGAAAAAAATTTTGTATGGAAAATTTATTTTTAGTCTTTGACCGATTGTGTATTCGATATTAAGCCGGTAATTTTTTAAAAAAATATTGACATATAGTCAACAGTTTAGGAAATAAAACTATGGAACCCATTTTTTAATTGCTCGAACCATTTTGTGTTGAGAAATTTCCAAAGTCAAATATTTTTTACCGATCGAAAAAATTTCATTTTTTTGTTTAATATATTTTATCATTTTTTCACTTTTTTTCACTAAAAAGTTATGTGTTTTTTATATATTTGTAAGGAATGGGGCTCTACGATGATTTCAATTTTAATTCTAGTCCGTGCAACATTTACCCTACGTACGGGATTGATTGAATTTTGTCAATTTTTTTTTCTGTTTTTTGAGAATTTTTGACTTTCCGAACTTATAACAAAAAAATGAGGCCAATTTTACAACATTCTGAAATGAACTTCTAAAGCCCCATATATTCTCTTTAGATTTCAAAAATAAAAGGTAGCTGGAATTCATAAAGGAATCGAGAAACAAGGATTTTATAAAAAATGACAAATATCCATTCTACATAACTTTAATTGCAAAAAATGGTCAGTTGGGTTTAATTTTTTTTAAATTATTTAAATTGTTTTGTATAAACAATGAAATAAACTTTTTAAGTGTCAAAAATCATTTAGGTACCTTGTACAGTTTTTCAGATATTTAAAGTCAAATTTTAAAAATGCTTTTTCACAAACTTAAATTTTTAGTTTTTTTGTACATTTTTCCTTGAAATGTTTAAAAAATTTTTGAATATTGGTAAAATGTTAACTGTACAATAATCTAGACATGTTTTCCTTTTCGTTGATGTATTAAGCATCAATTTCAACAGCCACTAGGCTAAGTGTAATCTGCATATTGGGGGTTCAGTGTGAACAATTTTAATGCCACGTATCTGTTAAATATTTTAAATCAATTTCCTGTTGAGTAATAATAAAAATAAAAAACTTGATTTGTTTTTCACTCCATATTTAAATAGAATTATATTACCGGGTTAATTAATGTAATCAACTTGCAAAGTGAAATCAATTAAGCCGAAATAATACTCCAGTGCTTTGTATTATTTGCTTTAGGGTATCCTCACTCGTATTTATGTTCCCGTATGATGTTATGGTGTTTGTACTCAAATTACATAATTAAATCTACCACTTGTAGTTTGAGATCCTTTATAAGGATGTCATAGGTAAAATATAAGAATAATTACACGTTTACTAAATGGAAGTTTAAGTTGGGTTTGTGTGTGTGTGTGTAAACTTTTGTTGTTTGTATGAGGGTTTGCTATAAATCTTATTAATCTGTTTGTGTCGAATTTATTGTTGATGTTGTAGATTCCCTTCCTTTTTCCCGAAATCAATTTGTTTAACAAAATATCAAATGCAGGTATTCGAGAACATATAATATTTCACAAAATACAAAGACACTTGCTCACATGCAGGAGTACTTAATACAGAAAAGAAATTCATTTCCTAGAAGATTGACATAACTCAGATTCTGAAGTAATCAAAAAATTAATATTGTGATGAATTTTAAACTAATTCGTTGTGTTATTTGTTTACGTCTGCAGAAAATGCTAGAAACTCTCTTCCCTACTATATAAGGGATATATTGTGGGAACAGTTTTAATTGAAACGCGTATAAGAGAACAGTGTGACTAAGAATATTTATAAAGCACTTTTGTGAAGTGTTTTTAAGTGATTAACTCTGAAGTTAATGAAACGATTAATTTGTAAAACTATATAAAGTGTTTAAATTTTATTTACGGTTGTTTGCAAAAAGAATTCCCTCCACGTTTTTAAAGAAAAAACGTAACAATATAAAAACAAGTAAGAAAATGCTATAGTCGGTCAAGCCCGACCGTACGATACCCTTCACCACTTACGTCAAAGGTGTTATTTTTCCTGTATAAAGACAAATATTTGCTAAATTTTGCCTTCATGCAAAAATGTTCTCAAAACTTATATATTTAAGCTGTTTCCGTCATTTGAACTTATATGAGAGCTAGCGTGAAATGTAGACCGATTTTCTTGAAATTTGGCAAATTGATAACAGTTATTACACGAATTATGTATGCAAAAAAATAAACTTAAAATTCTCATTATCTTTAGATTTACGAGCGTTTTAGTGATTTTTGCCTCATTTAGTGCGTTTTGAGAAACGAATTTGTATGGGAGCTATGGTCAAATGTGGACCGATTTCAACGAAATTTGGTACAGTGATTTAAGTTTACATAAGCAGTATTTGATTTAAATTTCATGAAAAAATATTGATATTTGAGGCCAATATATCAATTCCGGGAAATGGGACCTATGGGAGATACCATAAATAATGGATCGATTTTGACGAATTTCAAGGTCCCATTATCAAAAAAATTATTTGTGCAAAATTTCATCAAATTATCTTTAGAATTGCGACCTGTAGTTTGATTACAAGGTTTACATGGGGGCCCAGCCAGCCAGACGGACGAACGGACATCGCTAAATCGACTCAGAAAGTGATTTTAAGCCTATTGGTATACTAAAAGGTGGTACAGTGATTTAAGTTTACATAAGCAGTATTTGATTTAAATTTCATGAAAAAATATTGATATTTGAGGCCATTATATCAATTCCGGGAAGTGGGACCTATGGGAGGTACCATAAATAATGGATCGATTTTGACGAATTTCAAGGTTCCATAATCAAAAAAATGATCTGTGCAAAATTTCATTAAATGATCTTTAGAATTGCGACCTGTAGTTTGATTACAAGGTTTACATGGAGGTCTAGCCGTCCAGCCAGCCAGACGGACAGACAGACTGACATCGCTAAATCGACTCAGAAAGTGATTCTACGCCTATTGGTATACTAAAAGGTCTAAGACAAATATTTCCAAGCGTTACATACATCAGCACAAACTTATAATAATACCCTTTCCACCTATGGTGTTGAAGGGTATACTAAACTTATTCTCGTGTATAAAAACAACACCAAAACCTTTCATAGTTATCTACCAGGAGATACTCTTTTGAAAAAAGCCCTTTCAAGAAACAAAGTATTTTCAAGTTAAGCCACTCTTATAATAAATGATAAATTATATCGGAAAACATAATCAATAAATGACGAAATAAGGCTTAAGGATTTCAACTTGTACAATCATTTGTTTGATAAGTCTAAGTATTTCGTGCTCATAATATATGTAACCAAATATATACGTATATATAAATGTATGTCCTAATTAAGACATTTGATAGCCAATAAACTGGGATCTCCGACAAATTTATGACAGCAATATTATGTCGATTTATTCAAATAATTAGTTTTATATAACTGAGATGGGTTAAATAAGTTTAATCTACAAATATTAATTAATATGGGAAAATATATGCACTTTTAAGCCTATGATACGAAATATGCAAGATAACATTATATAAGATGTAATATAAGACATACCAAAAGTCTTAGATTTAATCCCAGACAAGGACTGATATATAAACTAATACCTACGAAAAAGACTACAGACCTAAATAAAACCTAATAAACAACGATTTCTTTAGGATGAGGTTTTAGACTGACTTAAATATAGAAAAAATAGTTAAAGACTCAGATATAGACTAAGACATAGACTAAGACATAGACTAAGACATAGACTAAGACATAGACTAAGACATAGACTAAGACATAGACTAAGACATAGACTAAGACATAGACTAAGACATAGACTAAGACATAGACTAAGACATAGACTAAGACATAGACTAAGACATAGACTAAGACATAGACTAAGACATAGACTAAGACATAGACTAAGACATAGACTAAGACATAGACTAAGACATAGACTAAGGCATAGACTAAGACATAGACTAAGACATAGACTAAGACATAGACTAAGACATAGACTAAGACATAGACTAAGACATAGACTAAGACATAGACTAAGACATAGACTAAGACATAGACTAAGACATAGACTTACACATAGACTAACACATAGACTAAGACATAGAATAAAACATAGACTAAGACATAGACTAAGACATAGACTAAGACATAGACTAAGACATAGACTAAGACATAGACTAAGACATAGACTAAGACATAGACTAAGACATACCCTAAGACATAGACTAAGACATAGATTAAGACATAGACTAAGGCATAGACAAAGACATAGACTAAGACATAGATTAAGACATAGACTAAGACATAGACTAAGACATAGACTAAGACGTAGACTAAGACATAGACTAAGACATAGACTAAGACATAGACTAAGATATAGACTAAGACATAGACTAAGACATAGACTAAGATATAGACTAAGACATAGACTAAGACATAGACCAAGACATAAACTAAGATAGAGACTAAGACATAGACATAGACATAGACTAAGAACTAGACTAAGACATAGACTAAGACATACACTAAGGCATAGACTAAGACATAGACTAAGACATACACTAAGACATATACTAAGATTTAGACTAAGACATAGACTAAGACATAGACTAAGACATAGACTAAGACATAGGCTAAGACATACACTAAGACATAGACTAAGACATAGACTAAGACATGGACTAAGACATATTTAATTTTTTTATAGTATTTGTCGAAAATTTTGTATATTTAAGACATTTACTGCAGTGGGTCCAATGTGGGTGCTGTAGTCAATTGTAGTCCTAGTGTCAAAAAACTTTGAATAATGATTAATGTTTCCAAATAAGCAGAAAATCTCAGTTTCCTTTTTTATTTCCTTTTTTGGAATCGTTAAAAGTTGACCTTCTGTTCCTTTAACATAAAATAATCCAATCAAAATACAAATTGTGCTCTAATGTAATTACTAATATAGCCACCTCCCTGACCCATAGCTCTACTGTCGTGATGCCCCTACACATCACTAACTATTTTCACCTGTCATTAGTTGCATGATCTAAATTTTTAATTAGCCACATCAAATAAATACGAACATTTTTGCTGAAACTGAAGACAAACAAATGAAAATTTGAAAAATTTCATCAAAAGCCAACTCAGCAGAACTTTTTTCAAACTTAATGAGCCGTTTAATTATTTCAAATTCAGTCTATTCAACAAAATCTGACAACGAATGTATGAGTAACCTTCAACATTAGTGTTTGTGTGGAAATAGTTTGGAAAATGGGTAAAAATTATTTGTTCTAAGATAATCAATGCTGAGGGCCTTCATTTGGAGGTCCTTTTAAATGTTTTTAAACCCTTAACAGAATGACCATCATTTAGACCCCAACACAAATGCATTAATTTGGTGCTAATTTCTGTTCCAACAACTTTTTGTTTCCTTGTTTTAAACATTAGAATGTTTAAAAGGTGGAAAGGGTATTATAAGTTTGTGCTGATGTATGTATGTAACGCATAGAAATATGTGTCTTAGACCCACCTTTTAGTATACCAATAGGCTTAGAATCACTTTCTGAGTCGATTTAGCGATGTCCGTCCGTCCGTCTGGCTGGACCCCCAAGTAAACTTTGTAATCAAACAACAGGTCGCAATTCTAAAGATAATTCGATAAAATTTGGAACAGATCATTTTTTTGATAATGGTATCCATGGTAGGTGCATTATTTATGGTTCCTCCCATAGGTCCCACTTCCCGGAATTGATATATTGGCCACAAATATCAATATTTTTTCATGAAATTTGAAACAAATACTGCTCATGTAAACCAAAATCACTGTACCAAATTTTGAAATCGGTCAACATTTGGCCATAGCTCCCATACAAACTCTTCTACCAAAACGCACTAAATGAGACAAAAATTACTAAAACGATCGTAAATCTAAAAATAATGAGAATTTTAAGTTTATTTTTTGCATACGTAATTTTTGTAACAACTGCAAATTTCGAGATAATCGGTCCACATTTGACGCTAGCTCTCATATAAGTCCAAATGACGGAAACAGCTTAAATATATAAGCTTTGATAAAATGTTTGTATGATGGCAAAATTCAGCAAATATTTGTCTTTATACAGAAAAAAGAACACCTTTGACCTTAGCGATGAAGGATATCGTACGGTCGGGCTTGACCGACTATAGCACTTTCTTACTTGTTTTAATATTTGTTGGTGTTAAGAAGGCCAGCACAACAGGCCCTGTGACAGATTTTTTTTTCCTGACGGTATAGTAATGAAGGTGACATTAATGTTGATTACAATGACACTGACCCTTTTGGATAATGAATGCCCTATAAAGTGTTTTTTTTAGTTGTGATATCTGTTGCACCATGAGTGTTTGAATAGACAATAATTAATATGAATAGCAAACGGTCTTCCATCAAGATCTTCATTTCTTTGAATTTCAATAAAACAAAGTGTCAAACTTTTGATAAAATTATATGTGGAATCGTTATAATGTCCTTCACTGCGTCACTGCTGGTAGGCTATGCCTTAATTTATGTCTTAGTCTATGTCTTAGTCTATGTCTTAGTCTATGTCTTAGTCTATGTCTTAGTCTATGTCTTAGTCTATGTCTTAGTCTATGTCTTAGTCTATGTCTTAGTCTATGTCTTAGTCTATGTCTTAGTCTATGTCTTAGTCTATGTCTTAGTCTATGTCTTAGTCTATGTCTTAGTCTATGTCTTAGTCTATGTCTTAGTCTATGTCTTAGTCTATGTCTTAGTCTATGTCTTAGTCTATGTCTTAGTCTATGTCTTAGTCTATGTCTTAGTCTATGTCTTAGTCTATGTCTTAGTCTATGTCTTAGTCTATGTCTTAGTCTATGTCTTAGTCTATGTCTTAGTCTATGTCTTAGTCTATGTCTTAGTCTATATCTTAGTCTATATCTTAGTCTATGTCTTAGTCTATGTCTTAGTCTATGTCTTAGTCTATGTCTTAGTCTATGTCTTAGTCTATGTCTTAGTCTATGTCTTAGTCTATGTCTTAGTCTATGTCTTAGTCTATGTCTTAGTCTATGTCTTAGTCTATGTCTTAGTCTATGTCTTAGTCTATGTCTTAGTCTATGTCTTAGTCTATGTCTTAGTCTATGTCTTAGTCTATGTCTTAGTCTATGTCTTAGTCTATGTCTTAGTCTATGTCTTAGTCTATGTCTTAGTCTATGTCTTAGTCTATGTCTTAGTCTATGTCTTAGTCTATGTCTTAGTCTATGTCTTAGTCTATGTCTTAGTCTATGTCTTAGTCTATGTCTTAGTCTATGTCTTAGTCTATGTCTTAGTCTATGTCTTAGTCTATGTCTTAGTCTATGTCTTAGTCTATGTCTTAGTCTATGTCTTAGTCTATGTCTTAGTCTATGTCTTAGTCTATGTCTTAGTCTATGTCTTAGTCTATGTCTTAGTCTATGTCTTAGTCTATGTCTTAGTCTATGTCTTAGTCTATGTCTTAGTCTATGTCTTAGTCTATGTCTTAGTCTATGTCTTAGTCTATGTCTTAGTCTATGTCTTAGTCTATGTCTTAGTCTATGTCTTAGTCTATGTCTTAGTCTATGTCTTAGTCTATGTCTTAGTCTATGTCTTAGTCTATGTCTTAGTCTATGTCTTAGTCTATGTCTTAGTCTATGTCTTAGTCTATGTCTTAGTCTATGTCTTAGTCTATGTCTTAGTCTATGTCTTAGTCTATGTCTTAGTCTATGTCTTAGTCTATGTCTTAGTCTATGTCTTAGTCTATGTCTTAGTCTATGTCTTAGTCTATGTCTTAGTCTATGTCTTAGTCTATGTCTTAGTCTATGTCTTAGTCTATGTCTTAGTCTATGTCTTAGTCTATGTCTTAGTCTATGTCTTAGTCTATGTCTTAGTCTATGTCTTAGTCTATGTCTTAGTCTATGTCTTAGTCTATGTCTTAGTCTATGTCTTAGTCTATGTCTTAGTCTATGTCTTAGCCTATGTCTTAGTCTATGTCTTAGTCTATGTCTTAGTCTATGTCTTAGTCTATGTCTTAGTCTATGTCTTAGTCTATGTCTTAGTCTATGTCTTAGTCTATGTCTTAGTCTATGTTTTAGTCTATGTCTTAGTCTATGTCTTAGTCTATGCCTTAGTCTATGTCTTAGTCTATGTCTTAGTCTATGTCTTAGTCTATGTCTTAGTCTATGTCTTAGTCTATGTCTTAGTCTATGTCTTAGTCTATGTCTTAGTCTATGTCTTAGTCTATGTCTTAGTCTATGTCTTAGTCTATGTCTTAGTCTATGTCTTAGTCTATGTCTTAGTCTATGTCTTAGTCTATGTCTTAGTCTATGTCTTAGTCTATGTCTTAGTCTATGTCTTAGTCTATGTCTTAGTCTATGTCTTAGTCTATGTCTTAGTCTATGTCTTAGTCTATGTCTTAGTCTATGTCTTAGTCTATGTCTTAGTCTATGTCTTAGTCTATGTCCTAGTCTATGTCTTAGTCTATGTCTTAGTCTATGTCTTAGTCTATGTCTTAGTCTATGTCTTAGTCTATGTCTTAGTCTATGTCTTAGTCTATGTCTTAGTCTATGTCTTAGTCTATGTCTTAGTCTATGTCTTAGTCTTTGTCTTAGTCTATGTCTTAGTCTATGTCTTAGTCTATGTCTTAGTCTATGTCTTAGTCTATGTCTTAGTCTGTGTCTTAGTCTATGTCTTAGTCTATGTCTTAGTCTATGTCTTAGTCTATGTCTTAGTCTATGTCTTAGTCTATGTCTTAGTCTATGTCTTAGTCTATGTCTTAGTCTATGTCTTAGTCTATGTGTTAGTCTATATCTTAGTCTATGTCTTAGTCTATGTCTTAGTCGATGTCTTAGTCGATGTCTTAGTTTATGTCTTAGTCTATGTCTTAGTCTATGATCATGATCTAAAAACTGTCCGTGACAAGTTTTGTTTGGGAGGTACTCCAAAATGTTGAACGATTTTTTTTTTCAAAAGGTTTGAAAATTGTGGTGATTTCCATATTTTTTGAAAATAGTGGGATTAATACGATTTCGCTTAAATTGGGTATTTTCACTTTTTTCATAAAAAAAACACTAATAATTTATAGATTTTAATAGCTTAAGGCTTAAGTTATTTTGAATATTCATAATTTTACAATTTTCGGAATATAATGGTAAGGTTTTTTTTACAAAAGATCTTATAAGAAATAACGCACCATTACCCATTCGCAAGGTTAAATTCGACTACTCCATCATATCATTAATGCTAATATCAAAATAAATACATATCTAATACTTTCCCTTTCGATGTTTAAGTTAATAATTACCCCTACAATATGTCACCCAAGTTAATACCCCTAATAACATGTAAAAATTTTCTGGCTAAAACTACTCTTTCATCATCATTAGCGTCATGGCCATCATCAACAACGGGTAACAAATTAATTTGGCATTGAAATATGACATTTAATTTCATTTAAAATCATTAAAAACTATAAAGTTTTAGTTGAAAAAAACTGTTTGCTCAAAAAAAGTTTTAAATACTCGTAGTTGCCGCTTAACGTATGTCATCGCCAAATCTCGAGTGTAATAAACACGAGTCGTGTAACGGAAAATGTTTCAAACTCAAAAAGTTTTGAATTTAAACATTTTGTTTTATTTGTTTTTAGTTCGTGGAATTGTAAGTTTTTAAATGAAGAAAAAGTTGTAAAATTAAAATTTTATTTACGCTTAATAAAACTTATTTAAAAACGTTTTAGGATTGTTCTGAAGAATCCTTAGATACAGTGGGTCCATTTAACTGTTCACAACCACCAAAATTTGAAAATTTTGTAAGTATAAATGATTTTGAAGAAAATTGGATTATAGCTATATAACCTTGAGTCAATTTTTTCAAGATCTTGTACAAAAATTAGGATTAAATGCTTCTTATTATAGGAAACTTATCACAGTGACAAATTTTTAAAAAAAAATTTATCATAGTCACAAATTTTCTAAAGAAAACTTATCACAGTGACAAATTTTCTAAAGAAAACTTATCACAGTGACAAATTTTTTAAAGAAAACTTATCACAGTGACAAATTTTCTAAAGAAAACTTATCACAGTGACAAATTTTCTAAAGAAAACTTATCACAGTGACAAATTTTCTAAAGAAAACTTATCACAGTCACAAATTTTCTATAGAAAACTTATCACAGTGACAAATTTTCTATAGAAAACTTATTACAGTGAGAAATTTTCTATAGTAAACTTGTCACAGTGACAACTTTTCTAAAGAAAACTTATCACAGTGACAAATTTTCTATAGAAAACTTATCACAGTGACAAAATTTCTAAACAAAACTTATCACAGTGACAAATTTTCTAAGGAAAACTTATCACAGTGACAAATTAAAACAAAAAAATTATCACAGTGACAAATTTTCTAAAGAAAACTTATCACAGTGACAATTTTTCTGAAGAAAACTTATCACAGTGACAAATTTTCTAAAGAAAACTTATCACAGTGACAAATTTTCTAAAGAAAACTTATCACAGTGACAAATTTTCTAAAGAAAACTTATCACAGTGACAAATTTTCTATAAAAAACTTGTCTCAGTGACAAATTTTCTATAGAAAGCTTGTCACAGTGACAAATTTTCTATAGAAAACTTGTCACAGTGACAAATTTTCTATAGAAAACTTGTCACAATGACCCGGTCGCCACCTATAAACCTTCATCGATTGACCTTCAGCTTTGTGATACTAATTGTTTTTTAACTGCAAACGATTTTCAAATCTTTCTAAAATATGTCTAAATATATCTAAAATAGATTTTAAATGCTTTTTCCTAAAAATTTATTTTAATTGCTGTTGCAAAAAAAAACTAATTGCAATTTTATTTGTTATATTAAATTAAAATTTGTTGCTTTGTTTTTCAACAATACAAGATACAAAAAAACAATAAAGCGTTTTCAAATATTTACAATATTCAATTATTTGCAACTTTCCTTCACAGAGTAACTAATAATAAAGTTGACAATTTTTAAATAATTTATTCAATTTTTTAAAACTTTTTAAATTCCTTCTACCATTTGCCGATTTTAACACCCTACACCATCAACTCGCTATTTGCCAAATATTTGAACACCCAAAATATTAGTCTGACATCCAAAAACTTTCGTTTAAGTTAAAATCACTTTTTGTTTAACTTTTTGTAAATAACTCCAAAACTTTTGATCACAGAATAATCTTATGTTAGCACGTGTTCAAGTCAATTTTGTTTCCAATCCATTGATGTAGTTTTTAACAAAATTGGATATGTAGTTTTCAAGATATGGTAGCAAAACTAGGACAACGTCTTTAAAAATCCAAATTTAAAAAAAAAAATTATATGAATGAAGAAAAGATAAAACTGGAAATTGTTGTGTGTTTCTGTTTAGCTGATAATTTTCGCTAGATTTTGATATTTGCTTAGACATTATAATTCGTATTTATCCTGTCTCTTAAATTTAGGTATAATGCTTGGATTTCTATGCCTAAAGTTCGGAATACTCCTTCTGATGATAATGACCTAACCAACCATCGAAACGTATCGAGAAAAGGTTATAGCCAAATAATTGTAATAATTTGGAATCCTTGTGCAATAAACTTATGTAAAACTTTAAATTTCGTGTGTTTTTATACTTCTTCTATTATCATTGACTCCCAGTGGAGCATAGGGCCTACTTAGAGGACCATAACACATTCAAAAAAATTGTTTAACTAAAATTTAATTTTGCCTGTATTATTGATGTTGTATGAAATATTACTGTTTCCATTCTTTAGTAAACCATATGACTTTTTCTATTGAAAATATATTAAACATCTGTCAGCATTATTGTACATATAGGGTACTCCTTATATAACAAAAGATACAATTACATTCAAAATTTTCAAAAATTTTTTGTTAATAGCCCAATTTTATAGTTTCATATTTTTTTGGAAGATTTATATCTAAATTTATCTATAGCATATAAAAGTATATGCGAGAGAATTGGAACTCAATTTAAGGGCAACTCTTAAGTTTTCAGACACTTGTATTGGCAATTTTATGTATATGTATGTATAATAATATGTCTATTTGTTTGCATAAGAACTCCTACTTATTCCTATCAAAACGGTTTGTTAGGGGTTCTGACAATGGATCACATTCAAAACATACTCAGCTACAATTCCATCCCATTTATCAAAAATATTTCTATAGAAATTTTTTTATCAAAAATGTTTCTATAGAAAATTTTTTTATTAAACATTTTTTTATTAAAAATTTTTCTATAGAACATTTTTTTAATAAAAATTTTTTTATCAAAAATTTTTCTATAGAAAATTTTTTTATTAAAAATTTTTCTATAGAAAATTTTTTTATAAAATATTTTTCTAAGAAAATTTTTTTATTCAAAATTTTTCTATAGAAATTTTTTTTATCAAAAATTTTTTTTGGAAAATTTTTTTATTAAAAGTTTTTCTATAGAACATTTTTTAATTGAAAAATTTTCTATAAAAAATTTTTTTATCAAAAATTTTTCTATAGAAAATTTTTTTATCAAAAAATTTTCTATAGAAAATTTTTTTATCAAAAATTTTTCTATAGAAAATTTTTTTATCAAAAATTTTTCTATAGAAAATTTTTTTATCAAAAATTTTTCTATAAAAAATTTGTTTAAGAAAAATTTTTTTATCAACAATTTTTCTATAGAAAATTTTTTTATCAAAAATGTTTCTATAGAAAATTTTTTTAATAAAAATTATTCTATAGAAAATTTTTTTATCAAAAATTTTTCTATACAAACTTTTCTTACAAAAATTTTTCTGTAGAAAATTTTTTTATCAAAAGTTTTTCTAAAGAAAATTTTTACTATAGAAAATTTTTCTATATTTTTTTATCAAAATTTTCTCTGTAGAAAATTTTCTTACAAAACTTTTTTATCAAAAATTTTTCTATAACAATTTTTTTTTTATCCAAAATTTTTCTATAGAAAATTTTTATCAAACATGTTTCTACAGAAAATTTTTTTATCAAAAATCTTTCTATAGAAAATTTTTTTATCAAAAATCTTTCTATAGAAAATTTTTTTATCAAAAATCTTTCTATAGAAAATTTTTTTATCAAACATTTTTTTATTAAAAATTTTTCTATAGAAAATTTTTTTTATTAAAAATTTTTCTATAGAAAATTTTTTTTATCAAAAATTTTTCAACAAAAAATTTGTTTATCAACATTTTTCTAATAGAAAATTTTTTTTTATCAAAAATTTTTCTATAGAATTTTTTTTTATCAAAAATTTTTCTATAGAAAATTTTTTTATCAAAAATTTTTGCACAGACAATTTTTTTATTAAAAATTTTTCTAATAGAAATTTTTTTATTAAAAATTTTTCTAATAGAAATTTTTTTATCAAAAATTTTTCTAATAGAAAATTTTTTTGTCAAAAATTTTTCTAATAGACAATTTTTTAATCTAAAATTTTTCTATAGAAAATTTTTTTATCAAATATTTTTCAATAAAAAATTTTTTTTATCAAAAATATTTCTATAGAAAATTTTTATATCTAAATTTTTCTATAGAAAAATTTTTTATCAAAAATTTTTCTGTAGAAAATTTTTTTATCAAAAATTTTTCTATAGAAAAGTTTTTTATCAAAAATTTTTTATGAAAATTTGTTATCAAAAATTTTTCTATATTTGTTTTATCAAAATTTTTCCTATAGAAAATTTTCTTACAAAAATTTTTCTGTAGAAAATTTTTTTTATTAAAAATTTGCTTATCAAAATTTTTCTATAGAAATTTTTTTTATCAAAAATTTTTCTTTAGAAATTTTTTTTATAGAAAATTTTTCTATAGAAAATTTTTTTATTTAAAATTTTTCAATAGAAAATTTTTTTACCAAAAATTTTTCTGTAGAAAATTTTTTTATCACCAATTTTTCTATAGAAAATTGTTTTTATCAAAAATTTTTCTATAGAAAATTTTTTTATCAAAAATTTTTCTATAGAAAATTTTTTTATCAAAAATTTTTCTATAGAAAATTTTTTTATCAAAAATTTTTCTATAGAAAATTTTTTTATCAAAAATTTTTCTATAGAAAATTTTTTTATCAAAAATTTTTCTATAGAAAATTTTTTTATCAAAAATTTTTCTATAGAAAATTTTTTTATCAAAAATTTTTCTATAGAAAATTTTTTATCAAAAATTTTTTTATCAAAAATTTTTTTATCAAAAATTTTTCTATAGAAAATTTTTTTATCAAAAATCTTTTTAAAATCTTTAAATCAAAAATGTTTGTATAGAAAATCTTTTTATCAAAAATTTTTCTATAGAATATCTGAGTCATCCTAAAACTAATGAATCATAAAAATACAATGATTCATAATTATTATGAATCATATTATAAAACAGGAGTAAAACGAGTTCGGTACTTTTTTAAATAAATGAGATGTTGGCACTTTTTTAATTCAATGTCCGGTATCTTCGTCAATTCAAATTTTACATTCAATTACACATGTTTTGTCAAAAAGACGTGATTAGAATCATTGAAGAGGTACTACTTCTGCCCTTTTTTTTCTCAATAATAGTTAGAACTGCATATGTCATTAATCTTTATAATATAAAGATAAATTAAATTTGGTAAAACTAAAAAGCCTTGCACTGAAAAGCCTTGTTTAATATGCTGAGGTACTAAAGCTAACCGGGCTTTTGCTGGTTCAATATAAAAGATAAATTATATTATAAAAAATTGTCTATAGCAAATGCCACATATACACACATACATATTTATATACAAAATACCTCGAAACTATTTGTATACAAAAATATTTAATATAGTTTATTTATTTAATAAAAATTTTGTTTTATTTTTTCCTACATAGGACATCAGCAAGTGCTGCCGTTTACCTGTTATTAATATGGGCGACACAATTGAAAAATGTCATAAACAAATAAAAACGTTTAATTCGCACAATGACAAATATCCAACATATGCACATGTGGCAAGTATTTAAGATATTTCCATATACATAAACAATTTGGAATTTTTAACAATTCAATTTATCAATTAAATATAACAAATATGAACTTAGATATAGACTTAGTAAAATTAAGTAAAAGGCAAAGACTTAGTCACATACTCAGAAACAGACTAAGCCATAGACTAAAACAGACAAATACATATACCAAAACATGTACTACGACATAACCAAAGATATAACAATAGACTAAGATATATACTATGAACTAGACTATGAACTGGACTATGAACGAGACTAAGATATAGAATATGATATAGACTAAGACATAGACTAAGACATAGACTAAGACATAGACTAAGACATAGACTAAGACATAGACTAAGACATAGACTAAGACATAGACTAAGACATAAACTAAGACATAGACTAAGACATAGACTAAGACAAAGACTAAGACATAGATTAAGACATAGACTAAGACATAGACTAAGACATAGACTAAGACATAGACTAAGACATAGACTAAGACATAGACTAAGACATAGACTAAGACATAGACTAAGACATAGACTAAGACATAGACTAAGACATAAACTAAGACATAGACTAAGACATAGACTAAGACATAGCCTAAGACATAGACTAAGACATAGACTAAGTCATAGACTAAGTCGTAGACTAAGACATAGACTAAGTCATAGACTAAGTCGTAGACTAAGACATAGACTAAGACATAGACTAAGTCATAGACTAAGTCGTAGATTAAGACGTAGACTAAGACATAGACTAAGACATAGACTAAAACATAGACATAGACTAAGACATAGACTAAAACATAGACATAGACTAAGACATAGACTAAGACATAGACTAAGACATAAACTAAGACATAGACTAAGACATAGACTAAGACATAGACTAAGACATAGACTAAGACATAGACTAAGACATAGACTAAGACAAAGACTAAGACATAGACTAAGACATAGGCTAAGACATAGACTAAGACATAGACTAAGACATAGACTAAGACATAGCCTAAGACATAGACTAAGACATAGACTAAGACATAGACTAAGTCATAGACTAAGTCGTAGACTAAGACATAGATTAAGTCATAGACTAAGTCGTAGACTAAGACATAGACTAAGACATAGACTAAGACATAGACTAAGTCATAGACTAAGTCATAGACTAAGTCGTAGATAAAGACGTAGACTAAGACATAGACTAAGACATAGACTAAAACATAGACATAGACTAAGACATAGACTAAGACATAGACTAAGACATAGACTAAGACATAGACTAAGACATAGACTAAGACATAGACTAAGACATAGACTAAGACATAGACTAAGACATAGACTAAGACATAGACTAAGACATAGACTAAGACATAGACTAAGACATAGACTAAGACATAGACTAAGACATAGACTAAGACATAGACTAAGACATAGACTAAGACATAGACTAAGACATAGACTAAGACATAGACTAAGACATAGACTAAGACATAGACTAAGACATAGACTAAGACATAGAATAAGACATAGACTAAGACATAGACTAAGACATAGACTAAGACATAGACTAAGACATAGACTAAGACATAGACTAAGACAAAGACTAAGACATAGACTAAGACATAGACTAAGACATAGACATAGACTAAGACATAGACTAAGGCATAGACTAAGACATAGACATAGACTAAGACATAGACTAAGGCATAGACTAAAACATAGACAAAGAAATGGGGTAAGACTCAGACTTAGTCATGGATTTACCGTTGAAATATATATTGGCTGAAGGTCATCGTTAAATACTTACAATTTGTAAAGCATATTTTGTGGGTTTCCTGCTTATTATGTATTTAAATTACGTTCTATCTTTCCTTTTCTCATTTATTTTCTTAATCTAGTGCTATGCGGATTGTATTTATCGTGAAACGAATTCCCTCACCTCAAATGGAGACATTAATGTGGAAAATATTGAAAAGTTTTTGAAATCGAATATTGTGCAACGTGACATGATTATTGTGCCAACGATTGTTGAATCCTTTAGGACATGCTTGACCAAAAGTGCGTATAAGTATTTTTAATTCAATGAATATTAAACATTACGTCTATCTCTATCAGCCCATTACAACTCCTGTCACAACCATAATTCTTTCCATATGATTTATTATGTTAATCAATTTCTGACTATTTTAAATATATATATTTTTATATTTCTTATTTATTCATTTCATTAATTTTATTTCGTTTTCTTTTATTTTCATCTGTCCAACCGCAGTCAAAGAAAATATGCCAGACAAAGGCATGAAAATCTTTGCAAAATTATCCAATTTGGGCTGTTCCCCCTATGCCAGTTTGGTTTATGGTTGTGTTAATACAGAGACATTTTTACACTGTCCCCCAGAGATATGGCAACAAGACGACAGCTCCTGCAATTTGGCCAAAAGTTTTGCCCAACAGTGTAATCCTCTGCCGCACGTACCAATGCCGAAAGTTTAATTTAGACACGAAATTTCTTAATTATTATTAAATTATTCTTCATGTTATTATTATTAAGTAGATTTTAATAGACTTTTTGTTAAGTATGAACTGTATAAATTTTGTTATTAATAAAATAAGTAAAATAAATCCATTCTTAGATCAATTTTTAAATACATGAAATCTATCTTCAAGATATGTAAATATCTTATATGTATATATGTAAATAATACATCAACTAAGGAAGAGACTAAGACATAGACAAAGATGTAGACTGAGACATAAACTAAGACATAGACTAAGATATAGACTAAGACATAGACTAAGACATAGACTAAGACATAGACTAAGACATAGACTAAGACATAGACTAAGACATTGACTAAGACATAGACTAAGACATAGGCTAAGACATAGACTAAGACGTAGACTAAGACATAGACTAAGACATAGACTAAGACATAGACTAAGACATAGACTAAGACATAGACTAAGACATAGACTAAGACATAGACTAAGACATAGACTAAGACATAGACTAAGACATAGACTAAGACATAGACTAAGACATAGACTAAGACATAGACTAAGACATAGACTAAGACATAGACTAAGACATAGACTAAGACATAGACTAAGACATAGACTAAGACATAGACTAAGACATAGACTAAGACATAGACTAAGACATAGACTAAGACATAGACTAAGACATAGACTAAGACATAGACTAAGACATAGACTAAGACATAGACTAAGACATAGACTAAGATATAGACAAAGACATAGACTAAGATATGGACTAAGACATAGACTAAGACATAGACTAAGACATAGACTAAGACATAGACTAAGACATAGACTAAGACATAGACTAAGACATAGACTAAGACATAGACTAACCCATAGACTAATACATAGATTAAGACATAAACCAAGATATAAACCAAGACATAGATTAAGACATAGGCTAGGATATAGACTAACCAAAGACATAGTCTAAGACATAGACTAAGACATATTTAGACTAAGACATAGACTAAGACATAGACTAAGACATAGACTAAGACATAGACTAAGACATAGACTAAGACATAGACTAAGACATAGACTAAGACATAGACTAAGACATAGACTAAGACATAGACTAAGACATAGACTAAGACATAGACTAAGACATAGACTAACCCATAGACTAATACATAGATTAAGACATAAACCAAGACATAAACCAAGACATAGATTAAGACATAGGCTAGGATATAGACTAACCAAAGACATAGTCTAAGACATAGACTAAGACATATTTAGACTAAGACATAGACTAAAACATAGACTAGGACTTAGACTAAAATTTTGTAAGAAAATTTTCTACAGAAAAATTTTTTATAAAAATTTTCTATAAAAAAAAATTTTGATAAAAATTTTCTAGAGAAAAATTTTTGATAAAAATTTTCTAGAGAAAAATTTTTGATAAAAATTTTCTAGAGAAAAATTTTTGATAAAAATTTTCTATAGAAAAATTTTTGATAAAAATTTTCTACAGAAAAATTTTTTATAAAAATTTTCAATAGAAAAATTTTTGATAAAAAAATTTTTCTATAAAAAAATTTTTGAAAAAAAAATTTTTCTATAGAAAAATTTTTGATAAAAAAAATTTTCTATAGAAAAATGTTTGATAAAAAAATTTTTCTATAGAAAAATTTTTGATAAAAAAATTTTTCTATAGAAAAATTTTTGATAAAAAAATTTTTCTATAGAAAAATTTTTGATAAAAAAATTTTTCTATAGAAAAATTTTTGATAAAAAAATTTTTCTATAGAAAAATTTTTGATAAAAAAATTTTTCTATAGAAAAATTTTTGATAAAAAAATTTTTCTTTAGAAAAATTTTTGATAAAAAAAATTTTTCAATAGAAAAATTTTTGATAAAAAAATTTTTCAATAGAAAAATTTTTGATAAAAAAATTTTTCAATATAAAAATTTTTGATAAAAAAATTTTTCTATAGAAAAATTTTTGATAAAAAAATTTTTCTATAGAAAAATTTTTGCTAAAAATTTTCTATAGAAAAATTTTTGATAAAAATTTTCTATAGCAAAATTTTTGATAAAAATTTTCTATAGAAAAATTTTTGATAAAAATTTTCTATAGAAAAATTTTTGCTAAAAATTTTCTATAGAAAAATTTTAGATAAAAATTTTCTGTAGAAAAATTTTTGATAAAAATTTTCTATAGAAAAATTTTTGATAAAAATTTTCTTGATAAAAATTTTTTATAGAAAAATTTTTGAAAAATTTTTCTATAGAAAATTTTTTGATAAAATGTTTTATAGAAAAATTTTTGGTAAAAAAATTTACAATAGAAAAATTTTTGGTAAAAAAATTGTGATAAAAAAATTTCTGTAGAAAAATGTTTGATAAAAAAAATGTTTGATAACAAAATTTTCTATAGAAAAGTTGTTGAAAAAAAATGTTTTATAGAAAAATTATTGATAAAAGAATTTTAACAAAATAGTCGGGATGTAAATATTATTCAAAAAGAAAGAGTATTCGCATTTGATCCCAAATCTGTTACATTTATTTGTTAATGTAACAGACAAATGTTTTACGTTTTACACGCTAAATTCCGGCCTAACCAAAATCTCCCATTGGGGTCGTGAAAATCGTGCCTATTTTAATGCCCTTAAGATCCAATGTTGTGTGCGCGTAATGTATCATGTTTCTTCATCTGTAAATATTAAGAAATAAGAAGTTCTTGTAGTTCTGGACATGAAACTTCAGTGTGATGTCCGTTGAACTGAACACATTTTGGACCAGTCTTCGTCAACAATGAATATCGACATCGAATGAACCATGAGCTGTATGAGTTATACGCTGACATTGACATAGTAAAACGCATCAAACAACAGCTGCTGCGTTGGCTGCAAAAAAAGAGTGTTCGATAACGATCCCGAGGGAATTCGTAGAAGAGGACGTCCGAAACTTTGATGGAAAGACCAAGTAGAGGAAAATCTTTCAAAGTTTGGCCTACAAAATTGGAGAATATATGCAAAAGATTGAAGCGCATGAAATTCTAAAATATGCTCGGCCTTTGACCTTAACTGTTTATAAATATAGGCCATTTAAGTAAGTAATGGTAGAGTACAAAACCAAAAACTTTAAGAATTTTAATTTTAAACTACAGTGTGTAGTTCAATTGTCTACTACTAATCGATTAAATGCCCTAACAGACATTAATTATTCACATTAAATTATCCATGAACAAAAATTGATTTATATCAAAAACAAAATTTAAGTCAATGTTAAACTATTACAATATTAAAAATAAATTTAAAAATTTCATCAATAAGGGCATTTAGTATTGGATAATCATGGGGTATAAGCTTTTTATAGTTCTAATAATTATCGGGATCATGACACCAATATGGGCAGCATTTAAGGATTTTGTGATCGAAAATGAGGTAATCTCTTAAAAAAAAATACAAAAGAAAATTAAATTAGAGAAACTATATATCATTCTAGCAAGACTTAAAACGTTTTGGCCTAACTGAAGGGGAGGATACAATGGTTGATGAATATCTCGATGAAAGTTATTACGATTTATTATCATATGATACTTGTGGCGGTGGTGATGATGCTTTAGGTTATGGAGATATAGATCATATCTTCAGTAACTATGTTGATGGAGATATGGGAAATGTTGGTGAACCAGGCATTAAAGGCCCCATTAGTCGTGAAATTATAAAAGAAATTTTACTTCAATTAGCCCATGATCCACGTTTTAAACATTTAAAAGAGGGTGAGTTGAACGCTATTTCTCGGATTTTTTAAATTTTTCTTTAATTCGTTGGCATTTAAGATAAGTTATCGGTGTCCTATACTATGGAAAAGGAAGACCAGGAATTGTCATCACAAAACTATGTGGATTATTTTGAGGAAGATCAAAGTTATTTTTGAAATAATCAGTAAGAATTTAGAATTTTTTTGAAAATATTAGAAAAAATAAATTGAAATTAAATAAAAACAAGTAAGAAAGTGTTATAGTCGGTCAAGCCCCACCATACGATACCCTTCACTATAAGGTCAAAGCTGTTCTGTTTTTTCTGTGTTTTTTTCTGTATAAAGACAAAAAATTGCTAAACTTTGCCATCATACAAACATTTTCCCAAAACTTATATATTTAAGCTGTTTCCGCCATTTCGACTTATATGAGAGCTGGGGTCAAATGTGGACCGATTATCTCGAAATTTTGGCACATTTATTTAAGTTTTTACACAAATTATGTGGGCAAAACAAAATTCTCATTATCTTCAGATTTACGAGCGTTTTAGTGATTTTTGTCTCATTTTGACAAAAGAGTTTGTATGGGAACTATGGTCAAATGTGGATCGATTTGGTAAAATGATTTTGTTTTACATAAGCAGTATTTGTTTTAAATTTCATGAAAAAATATTGATATTTGTGGCCAAAAAATCAATTCCCGGAAGTGGGACCTATGGGAGGTACCATAAATAATGGACTGATCTTGACGAATTCCAAAACCCATGACTCACTATCAAATTATCTTTAGAATTGCGACCTGTACTTTGATTACATGGTTTACATGGGGGTCCAGCAAGACGGACGGAAGGACATCGCTATATCGACTCAGAAAGTGAATCTAAGAAGCAACCCGGTATTGCTTCTTAACGCCTCCATGTATAGAACTGGTAGAGATTCGGTTATCTCTTAAAGTTCGATATCTTGAACAGTTTCGCTATACCCGAGATTTGAAAAATGTAATTTATTGGTCATAATTTGAGGAGACGTAAGGCTCGTGGACTAAAGCTACATCTACACTAAAACCGACAAGCAACCATTTCGGCGATGCTGCTTCACTGTGGTTTAGGTTTAACTGCACCACTGGCAGCTTCCTTGAATCCGCCATGCCTAAAGAATCTAAACTTAACAGTATCAAGCCCGAAATTGACAATGCTCCTTGTTAGTTCCAATTGGCCGAATTATTCCCTTATCCACAGAGAACTTAAAGTAAAAGGCCAATGCAAGCGGCAAGCGGCTGAGGGCGGCAATCAACTGTTTTTTGATTTGTCAAATTTGAAGCGGCAATGGAAAAAAGTATAATTTTGTTCTACGCGCGGCAGAATTTTTCAGTGCTGCCAGATTTATTAATATCCTACTGAAATATTTTTTTATATGAATATTTTTGTAAACAAACGCACATTTTATATACTGGCAATACTACGGCCGCCCGCAGCCGCATGCCGCGTGTTTTGGCCTTCTACCTTTAAAATCCTAGCCCTGTTTTCTTTGCAGCTGGTAGAGGAAATAAATTTTCAACTAGACGTAAGAAAATCGTTTTGGTTTGGTAGAACGGACAGTATTGTTTCCGAGATATTCACTAGACTTGGGAATCAAACCGTCACTGCCTTCCTAACGGGTAACTTAAAGGCTATAACCTCCTTGGCAGACGGACAGAGATCTCCTCAGCAGTTAACCACGATTCTTAGAAAGTCATATGACCTCGCATTAACGCTGTAAACGATCTTCACTTCCCTCTGCCATTTTGCACCCTTCTCCTCCTTGGGTCCCTTAAACAGAAAAATACTATCATTAAGACAGGATTCAATCAGCTGCCATACATCATTTTTAATCCTACCATAGGAATTGTAATAATCTATGACATCTGTCTGAACTATGTCTCAGCTCACCGACTTCTTGACCTTTTTCGACGATTAAGGTTGTTTGTCACCAGACCTTGCCCTCGTTACTCTCTTCTTTCGGAGACACTTACTACTACCTTGCTTATCTTGAAGGATGTTCGTCACCAGACGCTCTCCTTTCGAGGACCCCTATGAAAGCCTAGAGACTTACAATCTACTACTACGTTGCTTACCTTTACAGCTCCATCCTTGGGAAGATCGGTAGAGTTCTTGGCGTTCCATCTTAAGTGGATCCACTGGTTTCTCCACAGGGTACTTATTGGGCGCTGTAGAACCAGCTTCCACATGCTTTATAAAACTTGAGAAGATGCGCTCTACGCCTTGTCGAATTTAGTTCGGAAAGTTTTCTATTTTACCTATGGCGGCGTTTCTTAGGAGTATAGGGTCTTCCGAAATCAGGCCAGGATGACTCTCCTTTACCACTGATGAAAGGAATCTCAGAGGGGATTCCGCTTTATTTTGACCCGTAGACAACATAATAGTGATCTCACTCTCTGGGTCAATATCTGTCATCTTTTTGAGATAGGCCAATGAGCTCCATGTGTCGCTCTACGCCTTGTCGAATTTAGTTCGGAAAGTTTTTTGCTTTACCTGTGGCGGTGTCTGCCTGGCAGACTCTCCTTTACCACTGATGAAAGGAATCTCAGAGGGGATTCTGCTTTATTTTGACCCGTAGACAATATCATAGTGCTCTCACTCCCTGTATCAATATCTGCCATCTTTTTGAGATAGGCCAATGATAGGCCAAAAGTTCGGAAAGTTTTCAGCTTTACCTGTGGTGACATTTATTAGGTGATATAGGGGCTTCCGAAATCATGAAAGCAATCTCAGAGGGGATTCTGCTTTATTATATTTATTTTAACCCATAGACAATATCACAGTGATCTCACTCTCCGGATCAATATCTGTCATCTTTTTGTGATAATCCAATGATATTTAGTTCGGAAAGTTTTCAGCTTTACCTATGGCGGTTTCTAAACTTCAGTTAGGAGTTAAGGGGACTTTCGAAATCAGAACAGACTGACTCTCCTTTACCACTCAAGAAAGAGATCTCAGAGGGGATCCCACTTTATCTTGACCCGTAGTCGATATCACAGTCATCTTACTCTCCGGATGGGAGTCCAGCAAGACAGCCGCTGAGGACTGAGTGGCGTCAGTGGTGGCGAAGGAGTTAGACCGATCTGTCTGGCTCCACCGACTACCAAATCCTGAGATCTTGGAGGAGATCTCGACCAGAAATTGAGATCAAGTTCCGATTCCGATACAAGCAAGACGTCCGCCAGGGTCTAGGTGGTTCCAGGGATATGAAAAGAGGCCAGATCATCCGCTTGTCCTTCCTTCTCCTCTAAATCCGCCTGGACCTGGGTGGCTTCAAAGAGTCCACATTATCGGTTAGTCCCCCAATCTCCTCTAAGCCCATCAGTAGAATACTTAAAAGTGAAAGTGATTTCAGATTAAGTTAATGCTGACGTTACAAACGTCAGCATAGACTTATAATACCACTTCCACCTTTGGTAGTGCCAGTTATACAAACTTTAAATAAATAGAACTTTTAGAAAAACCTTTCCAGTTCACTTAACATTAAAAGTTTTGAACTATTTTTGCTAGTACCTATTGTCCAACTAAGTACAAACAAGTCAACAATAAACGCATAAAATTACCGTTTAATTTCTATAATATTTATTTAAACAATTAACAGACACTTTCATTCAAAATTTAAATAAGAACTATAGAAAAAAACCGTAAATAGGTTCTAATTAAACTGGTACACAAAAGTACTTAACTCCAGATCCATTGAAGTGTTTAAAAGCTTTAAAAATATTACAATACAAGATATTTTATATATGATTTAGTATTATTTAAGATGTTTAAGACTTGACACCATTTGGAAGAAAAAAAAGTGGAATTCTAGAAAAATTTAGTTTAAAAAAAATTTTTAAAAATCTTGTATAAAATTGGAAATTGAAATTAAAACAAAAAATGGATATTATTAAAATATATTTTACTTTTTTGGCCCTATGTTGGAGGGCTAAATTAGCTCAACCCGCTTTATTCTTTCCCACAAATAGTGCTTATGGTGTAAGATTTATATTTTTATAGAATTCTGTGATATTTTTTTTAATTTTGATATACATCTTAAGGTTTTTGCCGCTATTGCTGTACCTTTGGATTTACCCCATCGCAGTGTCTTCGTTTCCTATAATTTTGAAGCCAATTATAATTTACCCTTTACTTGGGATATACCCCCATATGCGGTAAGTATTTTTGAGAGCCAAAAAATATAAATAAAGTTCAAAGAATTGAAATGTTGACCAAAGAAGATTTTCAATAAGATACAAAGCAAGTAAGAAAGTGATATAGTCGGTCAAGCCCGACCATACGAAACCCTTCACCGCTAAGGTCAAAGGTGTTTTTTTTTTCCTATATAAAAACAAATATTTGCTAAATTTTGCCATCATACAAACATTTGCTCAAAACTAATATATAATAATATATAGTTTCCGTCATTTGGACTTATATGGGAGCTAGGGTCAAATGTGGACCGATTATCTCGAAATTTGACAAATTGATACATTTTTCACAAAAATTATGTATGCAAAAAATAAACTCAAAATTCTCATTATCTTCAGATTTACGAGCGTTTTGGTGATTTTTGTTTTCTCATTTAGTGCGTTTTTAAAGAAGAATTTGTATGGGAGCTTGAACCGCCGTGGTATAGCAGGTTAGTCATCCGCCTAGCATACCAGAGGTCCCAAGTTCAATCGCTGTCAGGCCCACTTGAAAAAAATTAATTTTCAAAAAAGCGGCGGTTCACCTCATAACTCGGCTAGCCACCGGTTATTGAGTATTAGGCTATGAAAATGCATTTGCCGTTCGGAGCCGGCGTTAAAACGTAGGTCCCTTTCAATGAGTCTAAAAATAGAATCGGATGCAGCTCATTGTCTGAGAGAAGTACCCCTTGTTCCAATTGGAATGTTGTCGGGGAATTATATATATAAATATATATATATATATATATATATATATATATATATATATATATATATATATATATATATATATTGTATGGGAGCTATGGTAAAATGAATGAAAAGACCAAGTAAAGGAAAATCTTTCAAAGCTTGGCCTACGCAATTGGAAAATATTCGACCTTACCTCTAGCACTTCGGCAGAAGTCCGCCATTTTCATAAAACTTTCAAGATTCCCTTATCTTGTCAATACAACTACGAATTCAATCTTTCAGAGCGTCATTTGTTTGAGGGTTATTCAGGCAAACCTGGTCTTTCTAATGGCCCCAGAGAAAATAATGCAGCATCTTAAAATCTCAAAAACTAGGCGACCGATTGACAGCGCCAAATTTCGCATGTAATAACTTAATTATTTGACCTGCTGTGTGGCCACAAAAGATTAGTTATCATAGTTTCGTAAAGCAGATTTTAATTTAAATATCAGCATAAATTTAAACGACATAAAATTATAGAACGAAATTGGAAATATAGAATATATTTTTTTTTTTAATAGACAGGAGTAGAAGATGAAGATCTTTTCGAAGATGCTGCGAGATTTAATAATGGCAAAGTTTGTACCAACTGTACCTCGACGTCATTAGAGGAAGAAACAGTGGATGACATCGATGAGATGACAGTAGGTGAGGAGGAAAATAAGGATTTTACTACAGTGGCACCTTTTAGAAACGAAACCGATTCGAGTAGTAGAAGAAAAAGGAGAATGAGACGAAGGGAAATACCCTCACTCCTAACAAGAATACATTTCTATCATATTCTCATAGATAAATTTGAAAGGTAACAATATATTTTATACAATAGGATCTATTTTTAGATCCATCTGTGTTCATTTTAGTACACAAATAAATTACGCCCTAATAATATATTGGGTATACATGTTAATAATGTCGATTTTGACAACATATGGCATAACTATCACATATGGTTTGTGTCAATAATAACAAATATGATATTTTAGAGGTTAAACATTTGCGCGATTCATAAGTGATATTGACGAGAAGAGGCCCGACTAGCCAAAAAAGTTTAAAGATATGAAATTTCAAGCTTTTTCAACGAAGATTTTCTATGGAAAAATTTTTAAACAAAAAAATTTCTATAGAAAATTTTTTAAACTAAAAATTTTCTATAGAAAAATTTTTAAACAAAAAAATTTCTGTAGAAAATTTTTTAAACAAAAAAAATTTGTATTTTCTATAGAACAATTTTTTTAACGAAAAATTTTCTATAGAACAATTTTTTTAACGAAAAATTTTCTATAGAAAAATTTTTTTAACGAAAAATTTTCTATAGAAAAATTTTTTAACGAAAAATTTTCTATAGAAAAATTTTTTTAACGAAAAATTTTTTTAACGTAAAATTTTCTATAGAAAAATTTTTTTAACGAAAAATTTTCTATAGTAAAATTTTTTTAACTAAAAATTTTCTATAGAAAAATTTTTTTAACGAAAAATTTTCTATAGAAAAATTTTTTTAACAAAAAATTTTCTATGGAAAAATTTTTTTAACGAAAAATTTTCTATAGAAAAATTTTTTTAACGAAAAATTTTCTATAGAAAAATTTTTTTAACGAAAAATTTTCTATAGAAAAATTTTTTAACGAAAAATTTTCTATAGAAAATTTTTTTTAACGAAAAATTTTCTATAGAAAAAATTTTTTAACGAAAAATTTTCTATAGAAAAATTTTTTTAACGAAAAATTTTCTATAGAAAAATTTTTTTAACGAAAAATTTTCTATACAAAAATTTTTTTACGAAAAATTTTCTATAGAAAAATTTTTTTAACGAAAAATTTTCTATAGAAAAATTTTTTAACGAAAAATTTTCTATAGAAAAATTTTTTTAACGAAAAATTTTCTATAGACAAATTTTTTTAACGAAAAATTTTCTATAGACAAATTTTTTTAACGAAAAATTTTCTATAGAAAAATTTTTTTAACGAAAAATTTTCTATAAAAAAATTTTTTTAACGAAAAATTTTCCATAGAAAAATTTTTTAACGAAAAATTTTCTATAGACAAAATTTTTTTAACGAAAAATTTTCTATAGAAAAATTTTTTTAACGAAAAATTTTCTATAGAAAAATTTTTTTAACGAAAAATTTTCTATAGAAAAATTTTTTTAACGAAAAATTTTCTATAGAAAAATTTTTTTCTTTCTTTTTTTTAACAAAAAATTTTCTATGGAAAAATTTTTTTAACGAAAAATTTTCTATAGAAAAATTTTTTTAACGAAAAATTTTCTATAGAAAAATTTTTTTAACGAAAAATTTTCTATAGAAAAATTTTTTAACGAAAAATTTTCTATAGAAAATTTTTTTTAACGAAAAATTTTCTATAGAAAAAATTTTTTAACGAAAAATTTTCTATAGAAAAATTTTTTTAACGAAAAATTTTCTATAGAAAAATTTTTTTAACGAAAAATTTTCTATACAAAAATTTTTTTACGAAAAATTTTCTATAGAAAAATTTTTTTAACGAAAAATTTTCTATAGAAAAATTTTTTAACGAAAAATTTTCTATAGAAAAATTTTTTTAACGAAAAATTTTCTATAGACAAATTTTTTTAACGAAAAATTTTCTATAGACAAATTTTTTTAACGAAAAATTTTCTATAGACAAATTTTTTTAACGAAAAATTTTCTATAGAAAAATTTTTTTAACGAAAAATTTTCTATAAAAAAATTTTTTTAACGAAAAATTTTCCATAGAAAAATTTTTTAACGAAAAATTTTCTATAGACAAAATTTTTTTAACGAAAAATTTTCTATAGAAAAATTTTTTTAACGAAAAATTTTCTATAGAAAAATTTTTTTAACGAAAAATTTTCTATAGAAAAATTTTTTTAACGAAAAATTTTCTATAGAAAAATTTTTTTAACGAAAAATTTTCTATAGAAAAATTTTTTTAACGAAAAATTTTCTATAGAAAAATTTTTTTAACAAAAAATTTTCTATAGAAAAATTTTTTTAACGAAAAATTTTCTATAGAAAAAATTTTTTAACGAAAATTTTTCTATAGAAAAAATTTTTTTACGAAAAATTTTCTATAGAAAAAATTTTTTAACGAAAAATTTTCTATAGAAATTTTTTTTTAACGAAAATTTTCAATAGAAGAAATTTTTTAACGAAAAATTTTCTATAGAAAAATTTTTTTAACGAAAAATTTTCTATAGAAAAATTTTTTTAACAAAAAATTTTCTATAGAAAAATTTTTTTAACGAAAAATTTTCAATAGAAAAATTTTCTATAGAAAATTTTTTTTAACGAAAACTTTTCTATAGAAAATTTTTTTTTAACGAAAAATTTTCTATGGAAAATTTTTTTTAACGAAAAATTTTCTATAGAAAATTTTTTTAACGAAAAATTTTCTATAGAAAAATTTTTTTAACGAAAAATTTTCTATAAAAAAATTTTTTTAACGAAAAAATTTCTATAGAAAAATTTTTTTAACGAAAAATTTTCTATAGAAAAATTTTTTTAACGACAAATTTTCTATAGAAAAATTTTTTTAACGACAAATTTTCTATAGAAAAATTTTTTTAACGAAAAATTTTCTATAGAAAAATTTTTTTAACGAAAAATTTTCTATAGAAAAATTTTTTTAACAAAAAATTTTCTATAGAAAAATTTTTTTAACGAAAAATTTCCTATAGAAAAATTTTTTTAACGAAAAATATAAAATTTTTCGTTAAAAAAATTTTGCTTTAAAAAATTTTTCGTTACAAAAATTTTTCGTTAAAAAAATGTTTTCATACAAAATTTTTCGTTAAAAAAAATTTTTCTATAGAAAATTTTTTTTAACGAAAAATTTTCTATAGAAAATTTTTTTTAACGAAAAATTTTCTATAGAAAATTTTTTTTAACGAAAAATTTTCTATAGAAAATTTTTTTTAACGAAAAATTTTCTATAGAAAAATTTTTTTAACGAAAAATTTTCTATAGAAAAATTTTTTTAACGAAAAATTTTCTATAGAAAAATTTTTTTAACGAAAAAATTTCTATAGAAAAATTTTTTTAACGAAAAATTTTCTATAGAAAAATTTTTTTAACGAAAAATTTTCTATAGAAAAAATTTATTAACGAAACATTTTCTATAGAAAAAATTTTTTAACGAAAAATTTTCTATAGAAAAAATTTTTTAACGAAAAATTTTCTATAGAAAAATTTTTTAACGAAAAATTTTCTATAGAAAATTACGAAAAATTTTCTACAAAAAATTTTTTTTAACGAAAAATTTTCTATAGACAAAATTTTTTTAACGAAAAATTTTCTATAGAAAACATTTTTTTAGCGAAAAATTTTCTATAGAAAAATTTTTTTAACGAAAAATTTTTTAACGAAAAATTTTCTGTAGAAAAAATTTTGTATCATAAAATCAAATTAGTTTGATCCAAAAACTGTTACTAATAAATAAATTTGTTATGCTTAAAAATCGACACTATTAGCTTATATACCCAAAACGTAACCCAACCCTACTTTTAAAACTTAGAAAAACTGTAAAAATAGCCCTAATTTATTTCAAAATTTATAGGGCCGGCTTTGAGGGCGAACCTTGTTTATTGCGTCTAATTTGTGAGATTAATGCCTCCGATTTAGGTGAAATCAATGGAGTCTTGGGCAATTTGATTCATATAATATTTACGTAAGTAAAATTTTAAATAAAATATATTAAGATTAAAAATTGAAAACTTTTCTTTAAATTTATCTTTCAGTCCAACTACCTCTCAAAATGAAAATTTACCCTTGATCTACTATCAAGCCGAATTAGATGGTCTACACGATCAGTGTCATCATTACAAGAATGAATGTTCGGAAAGTATTTTGGATTTGATATCAGCACCAATCCATCAAATTATTGAACAATTTTAGGATAATCTTAAGAAAATGAGAAAAAAAAATGATTGAATAAAAATTGGAAATTACATTTATCGGTCCAGAGGGGTTACTCCGCATCTCGATTTTAATGAAGATATGTGTTTTTGAAACAATGCTTTGAGCTTACAAATTCGAATAATTTAATTTTTAAATCGAAAAACAGAATCACAATCCGTATAATTGGCATAGCGAATAAAATTCGGGTTGAAAATGGTAAATTGGGTCACTTTAGATCTCCTAAACTAATCAAGATAACAACAAAACAAACTAAACCTTGATCTTAAGGAGAAAAAAGCAGTAAGGTGTTTGGTACTTTTTGGTATATCGGTCTTTTAAGGATTCAATTTCAGTACTTTTCAATATATCTTCTAAAACAATTTTCTCAGAAACAAAAGCTATTTTTAAACCAGGCACATCTTAACGAAATCTTGTAAAAATTAGTTTTAAATATTTAATTCTTAATAGCTAAATCTAAAAGCAAAGTAAAAATGCATGTAGCTCTCTAATTAACACTAATTAACAGAGACTTTCTTTTGATTTAAAAAACAAGACAGAAAAAGTTAAATAAAGGTTCTAATTAAAGTGACACACGCATTTCTATTTGACCGCTTAAAAGCTTACAGCATAAAATATTGAGTTTAGTTTTATTTAAGATTTCAAAGATATAACACTAGTCAAAAGATTCTGTGAAATTCGAAGAAAATCCTTACATTTTTTAATAGCAAAAAAATGCAGTTTTTAAAATTATTTTTAAAATGTATATTCCTGTGTTTATGCGTAAGAATAACACAACCTGCCGTATTATTTCCATCAAATAGCGCCTATGGTGTAAGATTTCGAAGGTTTTGCTAACAAAAACGTATATGTCTAATAAAAATTTTTGATTTACAAAAAGCTATTTGCGGCCATTGCAGTACCTTTGGATTTACCTCACCGAAATGTTTTCATATCTTACAATTTTGAAGCCAATTACAATTTACCAAATGAATGGGGTTTACCAAACATCGCGGTAGGTTAGAGAACTAAAGCTGTACTAGAACTGAACAAGAACTGAACTAGAACTGAACTAGAACTGAACGAGAACTGAACTAGAACTGAACTAGAACTGAACTAGAACTGAACTAGAACTGAACTAGAACTGAACTAGAACTGAACTAGAACTGAACTAGAACTGAACTAGAACTGAACTAGAACTGAACTAGAACTGAACTAGAACTGAACTAGAACTGAACTAGAACTGAACTAGAACTGAACTAGAACTGAACTAGAACTGAACTAGAACTGAACTAGAACTGAACTAGAACTGAACTAGAACTGAACTAGAACTGAACTAGAACTGAACTAGAACTGAACTAGAACTGAACTAGAACTGAACTAGAACTGAACTAGAACTGAACTAGAACTGAACTAGAACTGAACTAGAACTGAACTAGAACTGAACTAGAACTGAACTAGAACTGAACTAGAACTGAACTAGAACTGAACTAGAACTGAACTAGAACTGAACTAGAACTGAACTAGAACTGAACTAGAACTGAACTAGAACTGAACTAGAACTGAACTAGAACTGAACTAGAACTGAACTAGAACTGAACTAGAACTGAACTAGAACTGAACTAGAACTGAACTAGAACTGAACTACAACTGAACTAGAACTGAACTAGAACTGAACTAGAACTGAACTAGAACTGAACTAGAACTGAACTAGAACTGAAATGAACTAGAACTGAAATGAACTAGAACTGAACTAGAACTGAACTAGAACTGAACTAGAACTGAACTAGAACTGAACTAGAACTGAACTAGAACTGAACTAGAACTGAACTAGAACTGAACTAGAACTGAACTAGAACTGAACTAGAACTGAACTAGAACTGAACTAGAACTGAACTAGAACTGAACTAGAACTGAACTAGAACTGAACTAGAACTGAACTAGAACTGAACTAGAACTGAACTAGAACTGAACTAGAACTGAACTAGAACTGAACTAGAACTGAACTAGAACTGAACTAGAACTGAACTAGAACTAAACTAGAACTGAACTAGAACTGAACTAGAACTGAACTAGAACTGAACTAGAACTGAACTAGAACTGAACTAGAACTGAACTAGAACTGAACTAGAACTGAACTAGAACTGAACTAGAACTGAACTAGAACTGAACTAGAACTGAACTAGAACTGAACTAGAACTGAACTAGAACTGAACTAGAACTGAACTAGAACTGAACTAGAACTGAACTAGAACTGAACTAGAACTGAACTAGAACTGAACTAGAACTGAACTAGAACTTAACTAGAACTGAACTAGAACTAAACTAAAACTGAACAAGAACTGGACTAAAACTTAACTAGAACTGGGGGGTTACTGCGTATTTCGATTCGAAAGAAATTATTTTCGAAACACAATGCTTTAAGTATACAAATTCGAACAATTTTATTTTCGAATCGAGATACACAGTAAGGTCCCTGAACTAGAACTAAATTAGAACTAAACTAGAACTAAAATAGAACTGAACTAGAACTAAACTAGAACTGAACTAAAACTAAACTAGATCCAGAATTAAAATCGAACCAGAACAGACATGGAAATAAATCAAAACTGATTAAAACTTAAATTATTAAATCTCAGGAAGATCTACCAGAAGGTGATCTGTTCGAAGATGCCAGATTTAATGATGGGAGAGATTGTTACAATTGCACATCCTCATCATTATTGACAGAAGATACCTTGGAAAACAACGATGATCTTACAGAGACTGAAGAAGACGATGAAGTAGCCACAACTGTAGAACCTTTACAAAACAAAACCGGTGAGAATATTACAAGAAAAAGACGGAGGAGGCGTGTAGAAATAAACTCATTACTAACCAGAACACATTTTTATCATATACTCATGGACAAATTTCTAAGGTAATATTCACTAAAATTATATGATATTAGTTATGAATTAACATCTAAATTCTTAGAAGTGGATTTGAGGGTGAACCATGTTTATTACGTTTAATATGCGAGATCAATGCCTCAGAATTAGGTGAAGTTAATGGTGTATTGGGAAATTTAATTCATATAATGTTTTCGTAAGTTTATCAATACAAATAAATTTTGCTTAAAACTGGAACATATTAGGAATAATTTAAAAAAAAAATCTTCTTTACAGTCCCACTACCTCAAAAACTGAAAATTTACCCTGGACTTATTATCAAGCTGAACTAGATGGTTTGGATGATCAGTGTCATCACTATGAGAAAAAATGCCCGAAAAATATATTGGACTTCATGTCAACACCAATTCCTAAATTTATAGATCAAATTCAAGAGAATCTTAGTAGAAAGGGACAACGATTATAGTTAATCGAATGTGTATTTTAATGAGAATTATAAAACAGTTAATATATACAAAGAAAGTTGTTAATCTTGCCTAAATATTTGCGAAAAATTACTAGCATTAGTAATACATATTTATTGAGAACAAAAAGAAATTGGATTTTAAGGTTTATAGTTGATTTTTAGTTGAATCATTAACACTTTCAAGAGTTTCACAACCACTCTACACTGTCACATAAAGTATTATTTGTTATTTGACACGCATTTTCAGTAAGTTTTTAATTCACAAAGTAATCAAAACTCTTACATAATTTCAATTTTAAAAAAGAACTTAATTTCCTGTTTACTCATAAAAAAAAGTAAAAATATATTATTAATATTTTTTAATTAAAGCAATTAAAAATTACCAAAATATTTGTTTCAGAAACCACATTTATATTGGAAGAAAAGTAGAAAACATTTTAATTATTTATGTTGGCGCATTTTACGTTCCTGCCAGGTAACAAATTTAGTATTGGCTGATTGTAAGAGACGATTTAAATGTTGGGTTAAAGTGCCACCCAAGGGAGACAGTTTTTGTAAGCAGCGATCCTTTAAACGAGAGAGCAAACAAGTAATTACTAATAATAGGTTAAAATCAAAATTAATAATCCATACCTCAAACGGCTGCAGTTTGGCCATTTTAAAACGCTGCAAAGCTTCATGCATTTTTAAAGCTTTGGTCTCTAAATCCGGAGTTGTTGGCGGAAAGCAATGCCAAAAATGTTTTAATAATTCTGACAAAGCTAAATATAGATTACGTAAGTCCTTTTCAAAATCCGGTGGTACTAGTTCTGTAGAATATATATTTAGGTTAAAAAATGTTTGATAATATAAAAAATATATATTTTTCTATTTACGTCCAACAGACTGCTCTTGAAATCCTCTCATTAGAGCACCTCCAGGACTTAATTCACCCAAAGCATTTACCGCAGCCGTAGAGCTTACTAATACTTTATGAGGTACACGCTGATTCCAGTTTTCTGTAGATCTTAACAAATGATATTGTACCTCCTCCATACGTCTAGGATCCTCATGCATTTCATAGCCACTAGTGGGCATGGGACCATGTAGATAACGCTCTACTTTAGATAAATTTATCTGTTGTGATTTCTGTTTCGCCTGTGAGCTCAAACTACCATCATTATCGACTTGTGGTTCTCCCAAATCTTCATAGTGTATTTTTTCAATAATTCTTTGACGTTTTGCTGGCTTTTCAGGACTAGAGGTACCATTTTGTGTGGCATCTTTAGTTTTTGTTTTATCAGGAGTATTACTTTCTGTTTTATTCTCTTTAGCCTGATTATTCAGGGGACCTGTCGCCCCACTACTGGCTGAATTGACATCCGTACAAGTCTTTAGGACCATTATCGAATGCTGATTAAAACGTTTTATCATATTTTGATGCACGATATTACCACTATTCACGGTATTACGATCACCGGCTACACTACAAAAACCCTCTTCAAGAGGAACATCTTCAAATCGTTTCAAATCGAGCAAAGGATCACCAGCACCCTGCAGCACAGCTGCCTTTAATGTCTGATCATCGATTTTACCACATTCAGCAAAAATATCCTTAGTGCCAGCTGTTATACGATCACGATGAAAATAATGAGACTGAAAGAATTTTGTCCAAAATTCAGCTTCACTCAATTTGGCAGGAACATTTTCTTGATGCTTACGCTTGACGGCGGGATATGTTTTGAAGATGCAGTGGATTATGTCGTCGGTGAGATTATATTTAAGGCCATTACAGCCATCAGTCTGGGGTTTAATGTCGGCCAGAAAGGCACCAGATACACCTAAAAAATGGGAAAAATTTGTATCAAGAGTGAGATTCTATAAATAGTGCACGAACAAGTCAATATAACTCCTGATAGAGCCTTCTTACTGTTCATGGATAACTTCATTCTAAAATTTTAAATGTCTTTGGCGAGTCCTTTTGTATACAGGTCACCGCGAGCGTTACACAGACTCGAGTCCTGTCTTGAGACTTCGTCTGCAATATCATTGTCGCAATGACCAAGAACCCAGCAAAGTCTTCCTCTATACTTTGCTGACAAACTAGTAATGGCTAATCTAAACGACTTGACTGAATTTGACGTGATACTGCATCCTTACAGGGCCTTTACTGCAGCCTGACTATCGACGTAGATGGTCACCTGATTTTCTTAAGGAATATTATATGAAACGAGCTCAGTTGCTTTCAAAATGCCAAAAATTTCTGCCTGAAACACACTGCATTTATCCCTAAGCGTGAAAGATTTCCTAATATTCTGCTCCTTTATGAAAATATCAACACCGGTACCGATATACTTTTTATAGCCGTCTGTGAAGATCGAGTTCCCCTCAAAGGGCGATTGACGATTTTCCCAGCTGGCTCTATCTGGAATTACAACCTGTGGTACGGAACTGAACAAAAGTTCCTTGACTTAATACTCAGATGGTGTATCCTGCCTGCCTGTGTCTAAGTATACCTGACTCATGCAGCCTTAATAGACATCTAGTTTTCTCTCTCTATGAATATATCCAAAGGGTATAGAGACAGCATCACGTCTAAGGTCGTCTGAGAAGTGCTCCTTAAGGTACCAGTGATGCCCTAACACAACTTTGGATTTGCTCAGAAGACTTAAAAAGCAGACCTTGTTTACCGCTTTCCCACCATTCTGCGCTCCCGTACTTTAAAACAGGTCTTACAATAGTCGTGTACCTTTTGTACTTTATACTACTTCAGCCGCTCACTTGTCTTAACTGAAGCCAATCTATCCCGACTACTTATCTTAGAATTTAGAACACAGTGTGCGGTTAACATGCCTACACATTTCCATATATTAATCCAACCTAAGGAATTTTTGGTCTATTATTGGCCATTTGGCCCTATATACTTTTGATGCCTACATACATACCGACATACATTTAACTGGTATTCTGCTATTCTGTTAGCAATAAAGTCTATAACTTTCAATATCGCAAGAATTTCGCCCTGAAAGACCTACTGTTATCGATTACACGGCAGTAAGTTCTTCTTACCGAAACGACTCGGAAATTACAAAATTCCGACCATGGACTGCAAACAATAATATCCCAGTCACAACAAATTATCTTTTTACTTACCTATAGTTTGTTTCTTATTGACCTTCTTCAAAGCATGTTCCTTGGCATGTGTATTCCAAAATTCATCGCTGGTCAAAACTTGTGAAGTCACCAAGTCCTTATACAGCTGGAAGAGATGAGGATTTTCCGATAGTATACGATTTTTCTCCTCCAATTCTTTGTCGACCTTTCTTTTGAAATTGGGCAACAATTGCTGCAGCAACTCCTTGACTTTATCGCGATCGGCCAACATGGCCTGCAAGCCATTACGATTCACAAAATGGAATGTTGAAGTGTTGCCGTCATGGAGAACAACTTGTAATTGAACCTTTGGTTTGCCTTCGGGTGAAATTTTTTGGGCTAAATGAAAATTTAAAATAAGTTGCGATTCCATTTGTTTAAAAAGGAAGTAGAAAGCTTACTTTTAATATCGGCAAATCGGTGAGACACCGCTACAGTATCACGATTTTCGGCCATCCATGCCAAACGTTCATTCATAACGTACAAGGTGCCATCGCCTTTCTTGTAGCGAACTTCACCCATTTGCAAGAGGACATCCTCACTGCTGGTGGTCATAATGTCTGGATCTAATCAAAGGGCTTAAGATTTTTCAAGGGATTAAGAAATTGTTTAACATTAATTTTATATTATTTATTATTACTTTTAATAGGAAAATATTATAAATATTCTACTAATTTCACAAATTATCTTCCGTCGGCAAAGAACAACTGAAAACTGTCAAACTGTTTTTGCTAATGTTTGTTTTTGTTTTTTTTTTTATCATTCCTTGTAAGATGATAGCCCATATGTTATTTATATGCGAGATGACATGTAGATGGCGCTTTATAATTAATAAGTAAAACCGTTAATATAAATAGTAATAAAATTCTATATTAAAACAACGGGGGCAGATCAATAAGTTCCCCAATATACAACTTAATTAACACCTGGTTTTGTTTTGTATTTGCACCGTTTCATAAGCATCACTACACACCAGAGACCAAACCGTGGGTTGGCGTAAAGGGATATGAGTCTGTAGGAATTGTATCCCACATAAATATTGTTGGTAACATTGTAAGTTCCCTTACTACTTCAAACAATCTGGCAACTCATTTTTCATTGTCTTTTTCAAACGTTTAAATTTAACGACTAATATTGCATCTATAAACAAACAGCACAAATTATTTAACAGTATAGTAATAAAATCTCCCTTAGATTAAGTTTATTTTTCATAATCATAAATTTAGCTGTATTTGATTCATACGCTAACTTCGTGACCATCGACAGTTTAATTGAGCGAAACAAATGAAATATTGCAACTCGAGAAATGTACAGATATCTCGAGTTGCAGTTAAACCACCACCGTGGAAGCCTAACCCAAAGCTCTGTTTCGTTCAGGTGAAAGCCCAGTTTAAACAA
This sequence comes from Stomorhina lunata, assembly GCA_933228675.1. NCBI lineage: Eukaryota > Metazoa > Arthropoda > Insecta > Diptera > Rhiniidae > Stomorhina > Stomorhina lunata. The sequence continues at coordinate 36,303,620 of OW121744.1, read as the reverse complement.
GCGGGTATAACAGCAGACGACACTAAATGTTATACTATTTTATCGGAGATTGATCATCTACATTGAAGCGCGCATCAGACATTATTATGTCCCCACCAGAAGACAGAATAATTGAAGAATTTAACGAGTCAGAGGACAGTAGGTTCCAGCGATTTTGATGATGGCAGCAGAAGGAAAAAACCATATGTCCTGTTACATGAAATCAATAAATTCTCAGGGGTTGGTTTAAATGAGACAACTACTAACACAAATCCAAAAAATTTTGGCCACAGTATAGGAAGACGTAGAAAAGACAGATAGCATCATGTAAGTACAAAACGTATCAAAAGTAAGTTCCGTATGTACCGACAACACACAAATTCATGGAGCTTACACGAAGATTGAGGCCCTATGCTCCAATGGGAGTCAAGGATAACAGAAGAAGAAGACCAATCGTAAAGGGATGTGCTCTAACCGAAGTGCGAGTATTGCGTAAAAATGTGCGTTTTTCGGGAACCATGTCCCTAATTTCATCAGAGCACTTGACATTGTAGTAGCGATAAAAAATTGAAAAACATCCCACATTGCGACGATGCTCTAGTGAATCTATAGCGCTGGCTACGCTACTGTCACCAATGAGCACCTTCGCTCTCTCCTGTACGTGGTCGAGAAGCTCCAAAATAGACTTTGACCATACATAAGTGTTGTATTCCATCTTTGGTAGAATGTAAGTGGTATATAAATACTAAGAAGATCAGATGGAGTGAAGTACACCTTACACCGATTAAGAAAACCGAGGCACTTAAATGCTTCTTTCGACACATTAAAGATGTATCGAGTCCAACGGACATTGCACTGTATTTTCATGCCCAGAACATCAAGAGCTTCTGATTCCTTAATATTTATACCACCCATTGTTACAGATGAAGCAACATTGTCAGTTATACGTTTATGTGTTAACATACAACATTGGGTTTTCCCAGCATTAATATCCACCCTGTTAAAACGGCCCCATTCAGAAATTGGAATTTTGTCCGAATTTAACGTATCATTCATGTTTTGTATATTGGCTTCTATTTCCAAGAGACATGGCCTATAATTAAATAAGTACATCGATCACGCGAACGGCACAGCCGCGCCGAGTAAGCCCAAATCTGAATTTTTGCATCACATAGAAACAAGGGGTCCTGCAATTTAGCAAAAGGTACATAGATTATCCTCTGAAAAACTACAAATCGCGAAAAAAAGAGTTTAACTATCTATTGGACCGTAACATTTCTGTACGTTAAAAAGTCAATGAGCCAGTCCACCTGATTTGACAAAGAAAGTCGATGGATCTTGGCGTCCCTGCTACGATTTCCGACTTCTCAATGTAAAGACGATGCACGACAACTATCCTGTGCTACACATCCAAGATTTCGCAGTGAAACTAGAGGGAACAAATTTGTTTTTCTGTAATCGATTGATTTAGAACCGCCGTGGTATAGCAGGTTAGTCATCCGCCGAGCATACCAGAGGTACCAAGTTCGATCCCCGGCCAGACCACTTGAAAAAAAACAAAATTTTCAAAAATGCGGCGGTTCACCTCATAACTCGGCAAGTTACTGGTTATTGAGTATTAGGCTATATAAAACTTCTCTAACTAATGCATTTACCGCTCGGAGCCGGAGTTAAAACGTAGGTCCCTTTCAATGAGTCTAAAAATAGAATCGGATGTAGCTCATTGTCTGAGAGAAGTACCCCTTGTTCCAACTGGAATGTTCTTGGGGAATTATATATATAATCGATTGCAAAAAAGCGTGTCACCTAGGTTTGCCAGTCAGGCTGGATTCGACTGGATCGTCCAGCTTTTTTAGTGCTTGTTCAGTGTGAAGCTAAAATTAAATTTGTAAAGAATTGAAGAATTTTTTGAATATTTTCAAAGAAAAAACTATTTTTATGAAAAAGAACGCAATAAAAACTTTTACAAAAGTGTACTTTTTTCCTATTTTCTTAATTGATTTATGCATTGATTAATTGATTGCATGATTGCATCAAGTTCATTTTGTAATATAATTACAGTCAACAAAATTTCCCCATTGTACGTTACTTAAATGGCCTAAATCAAAAACCTGTTAAGGTCAATGGCCTAGAATTACATGCGCTTCAATCATGTGCGCATATTCTCCATACATACAGCTCATTGTTCATTCAATGTCAATATTCCTGCTTATGATTATATGTTTGATTTCGAAACTTATATCGTTATTTATGTTGACGGCGGTACCAAGGTAAACAAATTATTTTACAACCTCGTAGTTATAGTTCTTAACGATCACATGTGGTCCAATTCTTAGGTCTTGCCTACATTTTTATTTTGATTCATTGGCCCATTTTATAAGATTCCTTCTCGATACTTGAAAAGGCGGCACTCAAATCGCTCAATGTGCGTCCCATAAATTCAATGCCATCGACAAACGCGAGTAGCATGTGTTTTCTGTTGAAAATTGTTTCAGATCTTGGTTCTCTTGGAGTTCGCAATTCGCTTTATCAAAAATTTGAAGATTCATCGAAGCAAATTATTAAAGCAAGTTTTTACTATTAATGTTTAGCTAACTTTTGGGTTGTCAAGCTTTTTTTCTTTCCTTATGTCCAGTTTTTTCAGGATTTGTGTCTGGCAACCCTAGTGTCACCAGATACCGATTAACCCAGAAGATGTAGGAAAAACAGCACTTATAACGCATTCGACTTATTTCAGTTCAGGTTGCGTAAACCTTTCAGCGCTTTATGGACGACACAGTGAAGGACTCGATTTTGTCATTCCGTATGTTTGGCGAAAACTCTATAACTTTTTAACTAATAAAGATTTTGTAGTAGTTCTTTTTTTACTCAATAGATAATATCTTAAGCTTTCATCGAGCTTAGGTTTAATTAAAATCTATACAGCGGTTGTATAGAAATTTAAGCTTAAACTTAAATTTTCCATATAAGTTTGTGCTGATGTATGTAACGCAGAGAAATATTTGTCTTAGATTCACCTTTTAGTATACCAATAGGCTTAGAATCATTTTCTGAGTCGATTTAGCGATGTCCGTCCGTCTTGACCTTGATTACAAGGTTTACATGGGGTCCATGTAAACCTTGTAATCAAACTACAGGTCGCAATTCTAAAGATAATTTAATGAAATTTGGCACAGTTCATTTTTTTGATAATGGGACCATGGCTATTGAAATTCGTCAAAATTGGTTCATTTTTTATGGTACCCTTCTATAGGTCCCACTTCCCGGAATTGATATATTGGCCACAAATATCAATATTTTTTCATGAAATTTAAAACAAATACTACTTTTGTAAACTAAAATCACGGTACAAAATTTCCATAGCTCCTCCCATACAAATTTTTCTTTAAAAACGCACTAAATGAGACAAAAATCACTAAAACGCTCGTAAATCTAAAGATAATAAGAATTTTGAGTTCATTTTTTGCATACATAATCCTTGTAAAACCCGTAATCAACTTGCCAAATTTCGGTCCACATTTGACTCTAGCTCTCATATAAGTCCAAATTACGGAAACAGCTTAAATATACAAGTTTTGTCAAAATGTTTGTAGCCCACCAAATGGAACAAAAATTAAAAATTTTAATATCTTTAAAACCACAAGAAATTGGATATGAATGTCGCGATGTTTTTGTATAATTCTTCAAATCGGTTGGAAAATGACAATTATATATCGTTTTAAGTGATCAATGATCTGAGGTACCCTACTTTGGGGGCCGATTGTGACGCCCCAGTAAAATCTAGGCTTCCCACGTTCAAAACTTAAGCTTTCCAACACTTCTGCTATATGAACATACAATTTTTTTTTAATTTGTTAATTTGCCTAACGGCTTAAAATTTATGGACTTTTTTTTATTATATTTTTCTACTATCCCTCTGTGTGCTGAATTATTATCTAATGCCTGCCTAACCAAGTTATGAACCATAACTAGGTTATGTTATTATTTGGAATCATAAGTTATGATTCCAATTAATAAACCATACCATGTCTTGATCTGAAGTCTGGTATAAAAAATATTGAAAATTTTATAGTTTTAAAATTTAGATTTCTTCTCAAAATTAGTTGTGATTTGAAAAGAAGCTACTTTCTTGACTTGAAGCCTAATTATGAAAATAATAAAGATTTAATATTTTTCCTGATTTTTTGAAATAAATTTTATATTTTAAAATTTTTATTCAAATTTGGTTATGATTCTAAATAAGGCACCTTCTCTAGATCTGAAGCCTAGTTTAGAAAATATTGAAAATTTTATAGTTTCCAAACGTACGATTTCTTATTAAAAATTTGTGGTGATTTGTAAAGAAGCTCCTTTCTTGTTTTAAAGCCTAGTTAAGGAAATAATATAAATTTTTATATTTTTTCTGATTTTTTAAGAAAATTTTTTGAAAATTTTCAATTTCTTAATTTTTTAATATAAAGTAAAACACACAAATAATTTAGTTTTGTTGGTAAAAAGGCACTGTTTTTTCTTTTTATTATAAATTGGCTGAATTAGCTCTTTTTGGTTTAAAATCTTTTTAAATTTTTTCATGTATCAAAATCTTATCTTAAAAACTAATTACAAAATGCATTCTTGGATTTTTTTATAATAAAAATACAATACATTTTTAACAATGCTTAGAACTAAAAAAAAGTTTTTCCAAAAAAAAAAAATCATTAATTAAAGTTCAAAAAAATAAACAAAATACCAGACATTGAAACATAGAAGAATTGCACGATGGCCCACCTCCAAAAGAGCTCCAATTCTTGAATGTTTACTAAGGATTTTTAAATAACATTTTATAACAAATTGAATGTCGTAGTTTAGATTGTTTACAAAAAAATAAACTTTAATTAATTTTAGGTTAAAAGTTAAGAAAGCCTTAGATCTTTGGAGGGCTTTTGTTGAAACCTCTAAAGCAAATCTTAACTCAAATAAAGGACTGGCGTGCCAAATTTGGCGTTTTGAAAATGTCAGACACTTTCAAATTTACCTTTTGGCGTGCCAATTGTACGAATGGCGAAAGCTTAGCCATTATAGTACAATTTTACCATGAAATTTGAATTTAAAAAATTCATATTTAATAAAGTTTATTAGCTTATTTTTCGCCAAGCGAAAAATGGGGTTTTTGCGATAATAAAAAATTCAGAAAACCAATGTTTTGAAATATAGGCCGGAATTAAGGTTTAGAAATTTTGGAAAATTATTTATAACTAAAGCTTATATTTTTTTTGGGTAAAAAAATATCGCTTAAGCTTAAAAAATTTTTGAAAATTTTAAAAACAAAATTCAGGCTCTATATTTGTAACACAATATTTCAAAATTTTTTAAAATCACGGGTTTTTCCTTTTCCCGAAGGAAAAGGGGTTTGCTATATTAAATGTAAAGAAAAGATTTTTAAACAAAATCTTAAATTTTAAGACAAAACAAAATTTTGGAATATTTGAAAAAAAATTAATTTTTTTCAAATATTACAAAATTTCTTTTGATTAAAATAAAAGTTTTATTTGAAAATCATTTCCTGACATTTAATATAACAGAGTTTGGTTCTTTTCTTAAAGTTTTGTAATTTTTTATAACTTAAAAATTTGAATCTTATTTATTCCAAAGACCTTTAAACAACTTCAGACACGAGATCTGTAATTGTAAAGGGTTTTGAAAATTTAGATAGAAAATTTTAGATATTGAAAAATTTCAAAACTTTAAGAAAGTCACCGTTGATCCAAGTTGGATATAGAAAGATATCCGGCTTATAACAAGGTTTTGTTTCCAGAGGAAAGCAGATTTTTGGTCTACTGTACAAAATTTTTAAATAGAAATAATTTCTATTATTTTGGGTTCCAGGCGTTCTTAGCCTGTAAAGCCGGTGGCAGAAACCGGCGTTGGTTATTAATAAAAATAAAACTTATTAATAAAACTAATAGGCGTTACCCTTGGCTAAAAGTTAAAGAAAATTCTCAAAAAATTAGGAATATTTAAAATTTTTAGATAAATTAAAAAAAAAAATAAAAAATTTATATAAAAATAAAAAAACTTTCCAAATTTTTTAAGTAAATCCCCTAATATTTAGCACCGAGAAGCCTGTATAAATTTATAACTTAATTAAAAAAAAGAGATTTTAACTTAACTCTTAAATGAAAATGATGACATTTTTGAAATTTAAACAAATTTGCTCTTTTTTCTATGAAATTAAGAGAGAAAAGAGCAAAAAGTTTTTGTTAAAAATCATAAATAAATGACATCATTTTTTTCTGGGGGGCAAAGTGTTTGATTTTTTGTCTTACTTAATTGTCATCGCCCGCATTTTTGCGCTTACGACATTGCTCTGAAGTGTGACCTCGGAAATTGCAGTAGGTACATCTTTTAGTGCCTTTGGCGCCCTTAACTGGACCCTGTTGACTGGCCTCATCCTCCATCATATTATGCTCAATGACGCGACCCTTTTCCAAGAGTTCACGGAATGTCTTGATATCATGACGGGCAATGTGTTTGCGATATTTGATGTTGAGCAAGCCATAGATTAAATCAATTTCGGTTTCCTCATCATGTCTATCGTCAGGCAGCTGGGCCAATAGGGCTCTCTTCTGGCAGACAAAAGTATCGATAGCGGTCTGTTCATCCTGTTTCTTGTCGAAGATTTCCACATAGATTTGATAGGCAGGTTTGGTGGGCGAGAAATGATCGCGTATTAGGGCCAAAACATCATTCCAGGTTTTGGCTTCCTTGCGCACACCCTGCCACCAGGTTGAGGCCAAACCATAGAACAGCAAGGAAATACCCTTAAGGGCATCCTCATCGCTAATCGTTTCGATTTCTTTGTACGTTACAATTGAGGTTATGAATTCCTCAACAGCTTCATGGTCACGTTGACCGCCAAAGCGGGAATTGCAATTACTAAAACTTCCCTTGGACTTGGTGATGTTCTCGACATTAGCTGCTACGCCTTGGGCAGCGGAGACACGTACAGCCTCGATAAGTTGTTGTAATTGTTCTGTGGTCATTTGTACCATTTGAGCCATTTTGTAGGAATTTTTGTTGTTCTTTTCACACTTCACTAAAAAAAGTTAAACACTTTGTTCTTGTTGCTGTTGTTGTTGTTGCTGCTGCTGTTGTTGTTGGTAATAACAAAGCCACTTGTTTTTCTGGCGAATGTTATTTAACCGTTAATTTTGAATATAAAATTGGTCGTTGAGTTTATGGAAACTCGTTGCAGACTGAAGAATTCGCCGTTGGAGCACCAGTTTTTATAGTCCTTTGCCGGCACTAGTAGTGAGAGTGTAGTTTGTTATTGATTACCGCTGGCATTAGTCATTTGCCTCAATTTTCTTCTCATTGGTTTTAACACGAAAATAGCCAATTCTCGGAAGAAGTGATGTCAACTGTTAAGAGTAAATTTTCTAAATATAATTCTATTTATTTGAGGTTTGGCTTTTTTTTAATTTTCTTATTTTTAGTTAAAGATTCTTTAAGACTCTTAAATATTTGCGGTGTATTTCTATACTACTAAACCATTTTTAGTTAAAATTGAGAACATTACAAATGAAATTGAAAAAATTCTAAATGAAATTGAAAATTTCCGGTTGATTTTAAGAAAATTCCAAATGAAATTAAGGAATTCTGGTTGATATTGAGAAAATTTCAAAAGAAGTTTGAATTTCTGGTTGATGCCGAGAAAATTCCAAAAAAATGTGAATTTTCGGTTGAAATTTAGAAAATTCCAAATGAAATTAAGGAATTCCAGTTGATGTTGAGAAAATTCTAAATGATATTGAGAATTTCCAGTTAAAACTGAGAAAATTCCAAACAAAATCGAGAATTTTCGGTTGGTATAAAAAAATTCCAATTGAAATTGAGAATTTTCAGTTGAAATAGAGAAAACTCCTCCGAATGAAATTGAAGAATTCTGGTTAATATTGAGAAAATTCCAAGTAAAATTGAGAATTTTCGCTTGAAATTCCAAATTAAATTGAGGCATTCCGTTTGATAATGAGAAAATTAAAAATGAAATTGAGAATTTCCAATAAATATTGAGATATAAAGCTGGGAATTTTCGGTTGATTTTGAAAAATTCCAAATGAAATTGAGGAATTCCAGTTAATACTGAGAAAATTTAAAATGAAATTAAAAATTTCCGGTTGATACTGAGTAAATTCCAAAAAAAAATTGGGAATTTTCTGTTAAAATTTAGAAAACTCCAAATGAAAAAAAAATCCTTATTTTTACGAAATTTTACAAAAAATTTTTATTTTTATAGGAAATTTTTCAAAAATTTCTTATTTTTGTAGGAAATTTTTCAAAAATTTCTTATTTTTATAGGAAATTTTTCTTACTTTTATAGGAAATTTTTCAAAAATTTCTTATTTTTATATTAAATTTTTCAAAAATTTCTTATTTTTATAGGAAATTTTTCAAAAATTTCTTATTTTTATAGGAAATTTTTTAAAAATTTCTTATTTTTATAGGAAATTTTTCAAACATTTCTTATTTTTATAGGAAATTTTTCAAAATTTTCTTATTTTTATAGGAAATTTTTCAAAAATTTCTTATTTTTATAGGAAATTTTTCAAAAATTTCTTATTTTTATAGGAAATTTTTCAAAAATTTCTTATTTTTATAGGAAATTTTTCAAAAATTTCTTATTTTTATAGGAAATTTTTCAAAAATTTCTTATTTTTATAGGAAATTTTTCAAAAATTTCTAATTTTTATAGGAAATTTTTCAAAAATTTCTTATTTTTATAGGAAATTTTTCAAAAATTTATTATTTTTATAAGAATTTTTTAAAAATTTCTTATTTTTATGAAAATTTTTCAAAAATTTCTCATTTTTATAGGAAATTATTGAAAAATTTCTTATTTTTATAGGAATTTTTTAAAAAAATTCTTATTTTTATAGGATATTTTTAAATTTTTTTTAATTTTTATAGGAAATTTTTTAAAACTTTCTTATTTTTATAGGAAATTTTTTAAAAATTATTTATTTTTGTAGGAAAATTTTAAAAATTTCTTATTTTTAAAGGAAATTTTTTAAAAATTTCTTATTTTTATAGGAAATTTTTCAAAAAGTTCTTATTTTTATAAGAAATTTTTCAAAAATTTCTTATTTTTATAAGAAATTTTTCAAAAATTTCTTATTTTTATAAGAAATTTTTCAAAAATTTCTTATTTTTATGAGAATTTTTTCAAAAATTTCTTATTTTTATAAGAATTTTTTCAAAAATTTCTTATTTTTATAAGAATTTTTTCAAAAATTTCTTATTTTTATAAGAAATTTTTCAAAAATTTCTTATTTTTATAAGAAATTTTTCAAAAATTTCTTATTTTTATAAGAATTTTTTCAAAAATTTCTTATTTTTATAAGAATTTTTTCAAAAATTTCTTATTTTTATAAGAAATTTTTCAAAAATTTCTTATTTTTATAAGAAATTTTTCAAAAATTTCTTATTTTTATAAGAAATTTTTCAAAAATTTCTTATTTTTATAAGAAATTTTTCAAAAATTTCTTATTTTTATAAGAAATTTTTCAAAAATTTCTTATTTTTATAAGAAATTTTTAAAAAAATTCTTATTTTTATAAGAAATTTTTCAAAAATTTCTTATTTTTATAAGAAATTTTTCAAAAATTTCTTATTTTTATAAGAAATTTTTCAAAAATTTCTTATTTTTAAAAGAAATTTTTCAAAAATAAGAAATTTTTGAAAAATTTCTTATTTTTATAAGAAATTTTTCAAAAATTTCTTATTTTTATAAGAAATTTTTCAAAGATTTCTTATTTTTATAAGAAATTTTTCAAAGATTTCTTATTTTTATAGGAAATTTTTCAAAAATTTCTTATTTTTATAAGAAATTTTTCAAACATTTCTTATTTTTATAGAAAATTTTTCAAAAATTTCTTATTTTTATAGGAAATTTTTCAAAAATTTCTTATTTTTATAGGAAATTTTTAAAAAATTTCGTATTTTTATAAGAAATTTTTCAAAAATTTCTTATTTTTTTAAGATATTTTTCAAAAATTTCTTATTTTTAAGAAATTTTTAAAAAATTTCGTATTTTTTTAAGAAATTTTTCAAAAATTTCTTATTTTTTTAAGAAATTTTCCAAAAATTTCGTATTTTTATAGAAAATTTTTCAAAAATTTCTTATTTTTATAAAATATTTTTAACAAATTTCTTATTTTTATTTAACACAAATTTTTTACTTTTATAGAAAATGTTTCAAAAATTTCCTGTTTTTAAAGTAAATTTTTCAAAATTTTCTTATTTTCAAAAATTTCTCATTTTTAAAACTATAAAAGATGAAGCGATTTGGTTAAAAAGCACTAAATTGGCATTACTACTTATTTATGTATCAATAATTAAGTATAATTCTCTCTTGAACTTTTTAAAAAGTATTAAATTTGTTTGTACATTAACGATTAATGATTAAACTTATCTACATAAATAAATTTTCTTTGATAAATTTTTAATGATTTAAGAATTTTTTTTATTTAATTACATTAACTTGATATATCCTTAAATTTCTAATAAACGGATTTCTTCCCTTTTTTATAACTTCAAAATTGTTTTAAATTTCATCATTTTAGCAAATTCTTTTGGCTCATTCAAAGAGAAAAAATTGGCTACAAAACCATAAAGTTCCAAGAATTTTTATTTGTTTAAATGTAAGTGAGTACGTACAAAACTTTATAAGTATGTACGTATGTATATAAAAAAAACTCTAAATACCCTACTGCAAGTAACGCTTATGGGTTTCATCTGTGCTTAATCGGAGCGCAGATCTTTGTTTAAGATTTGGACCAGGGCACACCGCAAAAGTACAACTTTGCAGAAGCAACACGTATTTGGTTTTTTGTATTTTGGCAAGCTAAACGTCAGAATTAGTTGAAACTAATACAGTTGACCACAAACGAATGACTATTTGACAGTTAGGGTATAAATAAAGGGTTATCCATTTTGCGGTTCCAAAAGTGAACGTAAATTAAACACATAAAATATTTTTGTTGGAAAGGGTATTATATGTATGTAGCGCATAGAAATATTTGTTTTAGACCCACCTTTTAGTATACCAATAGGCTTAGAATCACTTTCCAAGTCGATTTAACGATGTCTGGATCCCCAATCAAAGTACAGGTCGCAATTCTAAAGATAATTTGATGAAAATTGGCACAGATAATGTTTATAATAGTGGGACAATGGCTATTGAAATTCTTCAAAATCGGTATATTATTTATGGTACCTCCCATAGGTCCCACTTCCCGGAATTGATATATTGGCCACAAATATCAATATTTTTCATGAAATAAAGCAAATACTGCTTATGTAAACTAAAATCACTGAACCAAATTCCGTTGAAATCGATCCACATTTGACTATAGCTCCCATACAAACCCTTCTTTAAAAACGCACTAAATGAGACAAAAATCACTAAAACGCTCGTGAATCTAAAGACAATGAGAATTTCAAGTTTATTTTTTGCACACATAATTTTTGTAACAACTGTAATTGCCAATTTGTAATTTGCCAAATTTCGTTGAAATCGGTCCACATTTGACCCTAGCTCTCATATAAATCCAAATGATGAAAACAGTTTAAGTATATAAGTTTTGAGAAAATGTTTGTATGACGGCAAAATTTTGCAAATATTTGTCTTTATACAGGAAAAAGAACATCTTTGACCTTAATGGTGAAGGGTATCGTATGGTCGGGCTAGACCGACTAGAGCACTTTCTTACTTGTTTATTATAAAATTTGAACGTTGACATTATTTGTGAAACCCTACATCATTTAAATGACCACCACGCGAAATGTTGCAAGCATTGATTCTTTTGAAGTAATTTTGACCACTTTTTGACACTTATTGGGCGGTATTTCAGCTATAACTTGACGAATGTCGGTTTTTAAGTGCTCTTGAGTACTTTATAATTTATCTGCATAAACACGGTCTTTCGCGTAGCCCCACAAAACAAGTCTTATGGTGTCAAATCGCATGATCTTGGTGGCCAGTTGATATCGCCACGATGAGAAATTACGCTGCCAGGAAATGTCTCTTGCAATAAGGTCATATTCTCTAGAGTTGTATTTCATGGGGTACTGGTCTTGTTAAAACCATAAATTCTCAAAGTCGTATTCTTCAATAGCAGGCAAAAAAAAGTCGGTTATCATATGACCATAACGCTCCGAATTTACGGTAACAGTCGTTCCATCGTCGTTTTTGAAGAAGTAAGGTCTTTTTCTGGATATAATGGCCTCTGTTCAATTACTTGAGGATTATCAGAACCCCAAATACGGCAATTTTGTTTATTAAAATACCCAACGAGCTGGAGAAAATTTTGTTCGAAAAATCACCGTCCACCGCCTGTTGTTCGAGCACCCATTAAACGTGTCTACAACGTGTGTGAGCTGGACTTTATATGGATGTAGGTGTAGATCTAATTGCAAAATACGCCATAATGTGCCGTGAGACAGTCCTAATTCTTGAGAACGACGAGGAATTGACACATTCGGGTCTTTGGCAACACTTTGACTTATAGCAGCGATATTTTCAGTGGAACGAGCGAAACAATGATGCACAGGCCTTACAATATTTGTAACCGCTCCAGTCTCTTCAAATTTCTTCACAATTTTGCAATTGCTTGCGTAGTTGGACGATTATGTCATAATCTCCTCTTAAGCACGATATGTGGCTGCTGCAGAATCACCTTTTTTGTAGTACGTTTTGATAATTTTTATGCATTGTATGATACTTAAGCAATTCATTTTCGTCAATGTCAGACTTTTAACTGAAAATAAAAATATTGGTTTAACAACTTAGTTTGACAGATGTCGAATTCCGGTCCTATACTTTTGAAACCACGAAATGGATAACCCTAATTTCGAAGGTAAAATCATTCAATTTTGTAAAAAAATGTTGTCTTAACATATTTAGCTCAAATGAAAGGTATTTTAAATTCGACTCCATCCAATTAACACAATTTTTTCTTACAACTTATTCATGTTCGATTTCGACTTTTTTAGGTTGTATTTTATATAAAGTTCATCAGAATAAAACTTTTGTATGTATTTATAAAATGTAACAAAATATATAGTATCTATTATGACAATTTATTGAAAAGTTGTGAAATTCCTTTATTTTATGGTATAAAGTTAAGTATAACTTAGAGAAGCCACTAACTATTAAATGACGCCATAAAACCAGTTCTAATAATAATATGTATGCTTAAAGCAACTAAGAAAGTGATACCTACTAAGTAGATAGCTACATAGGTACATACACATATTTAAAGGTGGGTGTTAGACCAAAAACATCAGCATAAACTTATAATAACTAATCTATGGAGATCGTTGGTCGTTGGGCAGAGCTCAACGAATTCTATAGGCATTTTAACTGGAAACTTTGTTTCCTCGACAGTAATGTCAATGCTTCGGCGGAAATGGTTTCAAATGTACCCCATGAATGAAAATGTTTATCCCAGTGAAAAATATTTCGATTAAACCAAAAGAAAAAACTTGGTTTAATCAGGCTTGCAAACAAGCAGTCAGATCCCGAGAGAAAGCTTTCAGTAACTGGCGTAATAACCAAAATCCAGTTACTGGTTTGTAACGCAAACGTGAGAGGCGTACATGTGCGTCTTCGTACTGAAATTCTTGCTGCTTCTCGGGGCAGTAGTTTTTGGTCATTCGTTAAACGTGTTAAGAATAATGTTAGCTCTACAATTTCTTCTCTTTTAAAGAATGTTCAATCATTCACTGACCCGGCTGATAAAGATAACCTTTTAGCTTAATTATTTGGAAGTAATTCCAGTTTGCCAGAAAGGACTCAACCTCCGCCCGAGCTCGAAAGAGTATATGTTACTATGCCAAAGATATACTTTCGCCCGTGCTGTAAAAAAGGTGGTATTTCAGCACTGGTCTTGAAGTAGCGCTGTTAGACTCATTCGCCTCCATTAGCTAACCTTTTAGCACCTTGTACTGTGCTCGCAAATTTCCTCGATGTTGGAAGGTTGCTAATGTAACGCCAATCCCTTAAAAGGGTGAGGCTACCAACCCTGAAAATTACCGCCGAATAGTAATTTGTTCTGCAGTCTCCAAAGTATTGGAGAGTATATATCTGGAATCTAACAACCAACTAAGCGACCACCAGTATAGACTTCGTAGGGGACGCTCTACGGGAGACCTGCTTGCCTTCCTTTCGGAAAAATGGTGTCATTCAATACACCGAAAGTAAAGTTGTGGCTCTGGATATTTCCAAGGCGTTTGATAGAGTGTGGCACGAAGCACTTCTATCAAAACTGATTGCTTTTGGTGTCGGTAATAACTTATCTCGATTTATATCAAGCTTCCTCAGAGATCATACTACAAGAGTTGTTGTAGATGGGATCTCATCAAAGGAGTTCAAGCTAAATTCAGGGGTACCACAAGGTCCCGTTCTTTCTCCTACTCCATTTCTTATCTTTATAAACGATCTTCTACGTCAAACTTCCAATCCTATTTACTACAATATTTTGCAGATTTGCCGTTTGTATTCATTCAATTATTAAACCGCGATTTATAAACTATCTCAGAATGGGGTCGTGCGAATAGAGTCGATTTTAATGCATTTAATGTCGCATGCTTACGCACAAACGCACAGCGGATCATGTTACTTCATCTGTATTAATGGGGGGAGAAAATATCGAGGAATCAGATACTCTTGATGTTCAAGGCATGAGAATTCAATGTGATGTCCGTTGGACTGACCACTTTCTTTCAAGTGTCGAAAGAAGCATGCAAGTGTCTCGGTTTTCTTAAACGGTGTAAGAGATACCTCACTCCATCTGATCTTCTATATTTTGGTCGGACCTATATCCGACCGAAAATGGAATACAAATCTCATGGGCCGGTGCTTCAAAGTCTATTTTGGAGCATCTCGACCGAATGTAGAAAAGAGTAAAAGTGATTAATCCACTGGAGCATCGTTACTACTTTTGAATATGCTGTAATAAAATCAGGGAACTCGTTCCCGAAACTCGAATTTTTTTACGCAATACACGTCTGTCTGTTAGAGCTTATCCCTTCGTAGTCGATTGGCCAGTAGACAGAACAACACACTACAGAAAAAATTCATTCTTTAGCCGTACAGTTCGTATGTGTGAATTTACTTCCAGCAGAAATTTTCCCTGCCAGTTGCAATATAGGGAAGTTCAAATCAAATGTCCATAAACACTACTCCATCTATTCACCGTCCCATAACCTATTTTCCTAGTTCCAACACAATGCTTTGCATAAGTAGGGGTCATCCCCTGAGTGCTGGTCCTAAATATAAAAAATATAGGCTCTAAGTTTAAGCGAATCTCAACATAAATAATTTTTAAGGCCCGGATGTCATTCCAGCACTGAGGGTTAAACAATTCTGAATATTTTGAACGCATAGCAATACCTTCGTCACATCATAGAACTCATTTTTGAAACTAAATGTAATAGGGATTTCGCAGCGGACGCTCTACAGTAGAGCTACTTGAATATTACTTTTGGATTTGGTAGTTACTTCTCTTAATGTCAACTGAACTTCCTTAGAGATATCACTATACGAGTTATTATTGATAAGATCAAGTTTAGGGGTAGTGAAGACGGGGACAGCTGAGTCGTTTGGGAGTCGATAGGTAGCTCTAGCTTTAATAAATAGGTTTGAATATTAAAATAAATAAAGTCTTTTATATCTAGCTAATTAATAGAGTTAATTGAGATTCTTCTGTTATCCTTGACTCCCAGTGGATCATAGGTCCTCAAATTGGTTTCATTCATCAGGATGTTCTTGCATAGATTAGTCACCTCAAAAATCCTTGTGCCAGCTGCCGTAGCAGAGGGATTTCTCGTTTGATTACCCCTTGGAGTGGTATATTCTATAAAGTTGTTTCTTTCCATGCTTAAAACATCGTAAGTGCTAAGTCGATGGATGATGAGTCCAAAGACAAGAGCCACGTTTGTAAAGCATGTTGAACAGACGCTACAGTTTTGACTTTACCAAGTACAATTATCTTAGACCCTTAAATTTTGAGCCGATGAGGCTGAAGTATTAACCAGTTTTGCCTAAAGAAAAATCGTCCCACTGTTAGATATTTGTATTTTTTTTATACAAAACAACTATAATAATCATAGCTGTACATTTCGATTATTTTTATATAAAATTTTGAACAAAATTTAATTATTTTGTATTTTAGTTTACTTACAAGGAATATAATTAAGTTAGAATTATTTAAGATTGTTTAAAATAAAATAACAATTTGCATGTGGTTTTCTGGATTTATTATGTTAAGTTATTATTTAAAATCATTACGTTTCAAATACAAACTTTGAAATGAAATCAATATTTTTTTGTAAAAATTGAAGTAATTTAAATTTGTATTCCTTTCAAAGAAATAAAATATTTCTTTATTTCATTTTATTGCTTGTAAATAAAATTAAAATTTCTTCAAAACTCCCAAAATTTTTTTATTTAAGAAAATTTAGCTTGAATAATTTTATTCACAACAAAATTTTTTGAATAATTTTAATTCAAACAAATTTTTTTGATTACTTCAAAATTTTCTGTGAACAGTAAAAATAAAATATTTGGAGAATTTATTTCAAACAAGATTTTTTGACTATTGAAAATCGTTTACAGATTTTTTAAAACAAAAAAAAAAGGTTAAAAACTTAGTGAAGACGATGGGTTTTGGTGTGATAAATATAATCATAATAATGTAGACGATCTAGTGTTTGAAGTGGGTAAAGAAGATCGGACATAAATTTTAGCTTACAAATATTTTAAGTATAGAAATAATTTTATCCTTCGTCACCATGGGTGGAAAGGATATATTGGGTTTGTGCTGCATTTCTAACGCAATAAAATATTAGTCTTACATCCATCTTTAAGTACACCAATCAACTCAGAATCACATTCTAGGTGAATTTAACGATGTTCGTCCAGCCTGCTGACTAAATATCCAAGTAAATTTATTATAGTTATGGTGACCATATTTTCCAACGACCAACAAAACACATTTTTTATTATATTATATAACATTATATAATTTTGAATAGAGAGTGTATCTTTAGTATTGCATTTTAGGGTGTCAACATTTGTGGTCTTAGGTATGAGCCTTAATTTTGATTCAATTTAAATTGAGGTTCGTCGCTGATCACAGTTTTTTGATAAAATAAGTAAAAACAAAAAGTGCCGGTAAAGACCGACCATATGATACCTTACAATAAGGTGAAATAAGATCCAAGTAAACAAACTTGTATAAACTTTTTATATTTTTTTATTGCGCAATTGGTCAACAGGTTGATCTCCGATTGCAACGAAATTTGGTGCAATGATTTTTATTTGTAAAATAAATATTTCTTCGAAATTAAATACAAAATACACAAATTTGTGGTTAAAATTTCTATTCCAGGAATTCTGACCAATGTGAGCTCTCCGAAATAATAAATCGATTTCAGCCAATTTCATAAAAATTTTTTGCGACCTATATTTTGATTGCGAAAATTACGGAAGATCCCAATACTTTTTGGACAAAATCGTAATGTATTCCTTAATGTGAAATTAAAAAAAAAACTACTTCATTTTGATACCCTTTACTACTAAGGTTGAATATGGATCAAAAGCTTTATAGATTTTTCTTAAAGCTTAAATACATACATATCACCCACCTTCGAATTTATTAAAATTTGTAACGTTATTGGTCCATATCATATAACCATAGAAGTGACTATAGAATTATATTACTAATAGGATTATCTTACTCGCTTATACATAAGTTTGTAATGTATAGAAATATGTGTACATTGTAATCACGATATATTGACTAAAGTTAGCATGGATCTTTGTCTTGGAACAAGGATTATCTATCGGATATAAGATATATCGGCCAATTGAACACAACACCATGGTTTAACGAAATCAAGTTTTATACTAATGTATACCAAAGAAAAACGTATCTTAAAATGTAGAATGTCGTTTTTTAATACGGAAAATCAATTTTCGCTTGTATGAATTTTTGCTTTACGCTCATGTGTATTGAGAGTAGTTTAGTTTTTGTTATTATTATTTTTTGTTTTATTTTTCAAATCTCAAAACAAATAAATTTATTTACTTTAAATGTTTGAAGATTCAAGAAATTCTTCAAAATTGTATGAAATAAATTTTATTCTTAATTTTTTGGTTTGAATAACATTAATCAATACAAAAAGTTTGAAATAAATAAAAAATGTTAATATTTTAGAAATTTTGTTTGAAATAAAATTGTTGGAAAAATATGAATTTTTTCAATATTTGAATAAAAAAATATCGAATATTATTCTTGCTAGTATTATTCAAATATTTTAAATTTTGATATTTTTGTTTAGAATGAAAAATATTGGATTCAAAAATTTTCAAATAATTTTCTGAAAAATTTATTTATATTAAGAATAATAATTTATACTTTAATTTAATTTATTTTAGAAGGAATAAATCAAGCAAATAATTTAATTTAAAATTCATGAAATAGAATAACAATTATTCATATTAAGTAACAAATAATTGAAATAATTCAAAAAGTAGTTTTATTTTTTATTTTAATCACACTATACAGCTATGATAATAATGTCCCATAATTCTTATCAAAATCTTAAAATAGTAATTATCTAGACTTTGGGGAACACCCTCCCGAATATATGTCGCCTTATCGAAAACAACAAAATATCCAGCACTACTTTTTTATTTGTACATACAAGCACAATACAAGTCAATTATTTAGTTAAATTCTTGCTCTCTTTTTTACTTTCTGGGGAGAAACTCTTTCTCTTACCTTTTCAAAAGAGATGACAAACAAGTTTGGGTCATAAATAATTTTTAATGTCGTAGTTTTTATTTTATATTAAAAACAAGGCGAATTCATTACAGGTGGTGGCACGAATACAACAAATACAACATGACAAAATGAAACCCCATGTTGTTTTTGTAGGTTTGCTTACATTTTGTCAAATTTTTGTTCGTTAAATTTCCAGGCGAATTCATCAGCTGGGGTCTTGATACCACTTTCATTCTTACACTATGATTAAAAATACACTTTATACCCTTCACCATCATAGGTGGAAGGGGTATTATAAGTTTATGCTGATGTATGTGACGAATAGAAATAATGGTATGGGACCCAATCGATTTAACGATGACCGCCCGTCTATGTACGGGTTGCAATTTTTAAGATAATTTGATGACATTTTGTACAAATACGAGTTCTTTTTCATAGCATACTCCCTTATATAGTTTATTCTATAGTCTATTTCTTAGTCTATTCCATAGTATATTTGATAGTCTTTTCCAAAGTCTTTTTCATAGTCTCTTCCAAAGTCTATTCTAAAATCTATTCCATAATCTATTTCATAATTTCATCCATAAACTTTTTCATAGTCTATTCCATAGTTAGTAATATTCTCCATGGTCTATTCCATAGTCTATTTCATAGTCCATTCCATAATCATTTCAATAGTCTCTTCCATAGTCTTTTCCATAGTCTATTCCATAACCTATTCCAAACTCTTTTCCATAGTCTTCTCCAAAGTTAATTTCATAGTCAATTCCATAGTCTATTCCATAGTTTATTTCATAGTCTATTTCATAATCTATGTCAGGGTCTATTTCAAAGATAATTCTATAGCCTCTTCCAAAATCTCTTCCATGTTCTTTTTATAGTCTGTTCCTAGTATTTTTCATAGCCTTCCACATGGCTATCATAGTTTCTTTCATGGTACTTTTGATAGTCTATTAGACCATTGCTTTTTAAAATGGCTGAAATCGGTGCATTGTTTTTGGTACCTGCCATAAGTCTGGCTTTCAGAAATTGAGATTTTGGCCTCACATTTCAGTTTATTTTTATGAAATTTAAAACAAAATGAAATCGGTCCACATTTGACAATAACCCCTATTCAAACTCTCTGTCAAAAGCTACTTAATGAAAGATAAGACATTTGACCTCAGTATTGAAGGGCTTGACCGACTATATCACTTTCTTTGTTGTTTTATTAACTAATACCGATGAAAAGTACAAATATAGGAATCAATAACGGTTTAAGATTTCGAACAAATGTTCATCTCTAACACGTCGGTGGACGTCCGCTACTTTTACAAAATTTTGAACCACAGCTTAAGATCGAATCACTACAATGTTTTTCTGGCCAAAATTCTGGTCATTAAATAAGTATCAAATTGCCTTAGATCGAAAGTACTTACAACAGAGGCTATATTAATCTCGGTCTATCCAAATTTAACATCCACCCTTGACTGATGCAGATTTCTAAACGAGATTGCCCAGCAGTTAAATGTCCATATTATATGGGTGCCGGACCAGAGGCGCCTATCGAGGAAATATGTGTATAATATATAATTCCCCGACAACATTTTTAGACTCATTGGAATGGACCTAAGTTTTACTTCGGCTCCGAACGGCAAATGTATTAGTTAGAGAAGTTTTACATAGAGTAATACCCAATAATCAGTGGCTAGCTGAGTTATAAGGTGAACCGTTTTTTTTAATATATTATTTCAAGTGGTTCTGGCTGGGGATAGAACCTGGGACCTCTGTCCTGTTGGAACCACATGTCCTCCAAATCCATATCATCCAATTGGGGCCAAAAATATTCGGTTATCATTAAAAAGTAGCAATTACCATTCACAGTAACGTGCCGGTCTTGATCATCACAAAAGAAGTTTGGCCCAATTACGCCGCCAGCTCATAAACCGTACCAAACCGTATTTTTTTCGAGATGCAATAATGACTTATGGAGTACGTGTGGATTGCTGCCTGGCCAATAACGCATATTATGTTGGCGACATGAAATAACCCCCAATGAAATAACGCCCAATTACGAAAATGAAGTAAACCCCAATAAAAATTGAAAAATGAAAATTGGGGATAATTTCACGTTTATTGGGTTTTATTTCACTATAAATTGGGATTTATTTCGTTATGAAGCTATTCCAGAAAAAAATATTATTTTAATTGGGATTTATTTCATGTAAATTTAATTTGGACTTTATTTCATTTTTTTTTTTGGAGTTTATTTCATTTTCATGAAAATGATGTTTTGAAGATTTTTCTGAATTCTAAACATTCTTAAAATTTTTTGGGAAGAATTTTTGCCGTTTTGTATTAAAGTATTTTTGATGTTAATGAAAATATTTTGCTGAAAATTATTACTCCGTTAATGACTTTTGAGTAGTAAAGATCAATTAAAAATCATAAATTAAATTCGAAATTATTAGTGGTAGCCGTATTAATAGTATTGTAAATTTATGTATTCGGTAGGCGAGTCGTTTACACAAAAAAATCAATTTATAACATTTTATATTTGTTATATATTATTTTTATTTTATCGAAATACGCCGCTACGAACACAATCATGGAAGCCAAAAACACTATGAAGAATTCAAGCCTGTTCGCAAAATAAAATAAGAGTGTATAAACCTAAATTGGCGTATAGAACAAACGGCGCCGCAGGCAAAAATTTAGTTTTGTAAAAAAATGGCTGTGAAAACTGTTTTTTGTAAAAAAAAAATCGCGCGATTTTTTTTATACAAAAAACAGTTTTCACAGCCATTTTTTTACAAAACTAAATTTTTGCCTGCGGCGCTTTTCCCATTTTTTAATAGAATGATGTTCCCTACAAACAAAACTCGTATTGAAATGAAAACTGGCGAGGTCATGTTCGAAGATTTTTAATATTTGGAAGAAGATCGGGACAGATTCCTCAAGAAGTAAGAAGCGTTTATCCAAAGCTTTTGCCTTTGGTTTGCAGTACATGCATTTTAAAACTGCTGCAAATCGCGTTCCAAATGATGAAGCATTGACTGACCCTGTATGTCGGCAAACAATGCAAGTATTTTTGTAAAAAAACAATTTAAAAAATAAAACTTATTTTTTGGGTCTTATTTCATTTTTTTTTTTGGGGATTATTTCATTGGGGTTTATTTCCTATTCTAACTTAATTTTAGTAAAAATTTTTAAAGTGATTTCTAAAATTGGGTGTTATTTCGTTAAAATTAGGTATTATTTCGCCAAAAATTGGGTGTTTTTTCATATCTTATTTCCTAGAATTTATTTCTTTTTTTGCTGCTAATATAATTGGGGTTTATTTCATTTTCGTAATTGGGCGTTATTTCATTGGGGGTTATTTCATGTCGCCTATTATGTTTATTGATGAAGCCATTCAGCCAGAAATGAGCCTGATCGCTGAACATGATTTTTCGATAAAAATCCGAACCATTTTCAAGTTGTTGCTCAGCCCAATTCACGATCATACTATGCTTTTGGTGGTCAAGCGACTTCAGTTCTTGCATCAATTTGATCTTGTAAGGATGTAAGCCAAGGTCCTTTTGCAAAATTCGCCACAACGACGTTACAGTGATGCCCAACGCTTGAGAACGACGTGTGAGAGACACATTTGGGCTTTCTTCAACTGAAGCCTAAACGGCAGCAATATTTTCAACACTACGGACACTTCTTTGTCTCAATGGCACGGGAACATTTTGTACTGCTAGGACGATTATGACGACCATAAATTGTCGTCGTCTGCTGTCCCTGTAGCGACCCGATACTAACAGTACGTTTACACACGTAGGTGACTTGTTACAAGTTGTGTATACGTATTATTCTGACATGCAAGTAAAAAAATCACTGGCAATCAAAATCGCTTGCCAGTGAGCCTACAACTTGCAGAAGTGTGATTGTGTTAGTAAAAAAATATAAATGTATTGAGCTTGCACTTGCATGTGTAAATGCCGTGTAACATGTTATTAGGCAGATGAAGCTATTCTTGGAGTCTTTGAGAAGAAGATTTTATTAAAAATCTTTGGAGCTGTCTGCGATATCGACATTAAATGAACCATGAGCTATACGCTCGATATAGTAAAAAGCATCAAACAGCAGCGGCTGCGTTGGCTAGGGCATATTGTGCAAATGGATGAAAACACTAAAGCAAGAAATATATTCGAAAATGGTCTTGAGGACATCGGAAACTTCAATGGAGAGACCAAGTAGAGGAAAATCTTTTAAAACTTGTCATAAATTCTGCGGTATTTCATTAATGCAGCGTCCAATTTCCTCGCGTAAACCATCGACTTCAAAAAAAACCCAAAAAAAAGGTTCAATGATTCCTCCAGCCCAAAAACCACTAAGTTTCAGTGAGATAGCTGCTTTCGTTTAGGCGTTATCGTGATTTCAACAGACAGACAGACGGGCATCGCTCAATCATCTTAGAATTTCATAAGGATTCAGAATATATATCGCTTTTGGTTTTTGACCCAATATTAAGGAAATTACAAACGGAATGACAATCTCAACATACCCCCCATTCTTTTTGATGGTGGGTATAAAAATTGTGTATGGAAAATTTGAATTATTAATGGAAATTATTTCTAAAAAATTATTAAGTTTGTTTGACGTAATATCATAGTAAACATTAGTTTACTAAGTAGCCAGTATCTCAGTGCCCCAAATGACCCTTTTGGTTTGACTATAGTTAAATTAAAGAGACATTTTTTACAATTTACTCTCACTTTGCTTAAAGTTTTCTCTTCCTAAACTCTCTGCTTTAGCAAAACCTATTCGAATTGAAATAATGACTCATATCAAAATGTACATTTGTTTTCGTACTGAAATGTATTTCACAAGACCAAGAAATAGAGACAGAAAAAGTAAAAAATGTTACGTTTTATGCTTTTATTTTCAGTGACTCGTTTACTTCTCAAGCAACGCACACCAACCGACTGCCGGTCTATCCGACAGACAGACAAACAGCGGCACAATGACGCAAATGTCCGATGAACAATTTCGCATATTAATCGAAACCATACGTTCGCTGGCCCCCCAAAAAGATGAAAATGAACAGGAGGACAAAAAATCCAAGGGTAGTTTTGCCAATTGTCCAACAAGATTTTCAGGTCAGCGGGACCATGATGCTGTCGAGGTATTTTTAGATGCGGTTGAAACCTACAAGGAAGTAGAACAGATTTCCGACAAAGATGCTTTGAAGGGCATCTCATTGCTCTTCAACAATTTGGCCAGCACCTGGTGGAAGGGTGTACGCCGTGAGGCCAAAACCTGGGACGATGCCGTACGTTTACTGCGCGAACACTTCTCTCCCACAAAGCCATCGTATCAAATATATTTGGAAATATTTGATCAAAAACAACCGGATCATGAGGCCATCGATACTTTTATATGTACGAAAAGGGCTCTCCTGGCCAAATTGCCAGAGGGTCGTCATGATGAGGAGTGTGAATTGGACTTTGTTTATGGCTTGTTGGCTTTGAAATACCGGCAACAGATACCGCGTCACGAGATCAAATCATTTCGAGATTTATTGGAGAAGGGTCGTAATATCGAGAGACATCAGTGATTAGTTTGTATATATTATATTTAACCTAAATTTAGTTCATAGATAGATTTACTTAAATACAAATAAGTTAAGGTGTTCATATAAAATATTAAATTTAAGTTCAAATACATATTTAAAACATTTTATAGAAAACAAAGATCTTGTTTTTATATACTTCACCAAAATGGTTGATAGGGTTTTATAAGTTTGTCAATCAGTTTGTAATTGTTTTATTATTCGTCGCAAGTAAGAGTTCGAATCTTGTATACCCTCCATCAAAATGTGTTAAATTTAGTATAATAACATATCTAAAAATTTACACCCTAATTCATAATCGAATTATACAATTCAAAGTCTTATAGTAGGAATTTAGTATAAACAAGTAAGAGTGTTATATTCGGCTGTGCCGAATCTTATATACCCACCATCAAGTTGTGTTAAATTTAGAAATATCTCTCATATATCTACGAGGGAGCAGCTAATTCAAAATGTTGACCAAATTCGAAAAAAATTGTTACGCTAGTTGGTATTGTTAGTATAATATTTGGACTAAAATCGGTTGCAGGAGCTTTATAGTTCAACATTTAAAAATATGTAAGTGGTTTCCCTAGTATTTACTTTGAACAAAATTCGGTATCGTAACCTGGGGCCAAATTACCGCATTCGATATCGATCGAAAACTCAGACTTTTAAGCGAATATTGTGAAGTATACTTTAGGGATGTTCAAAGTTACCTCCATGCAAAAAGTTTATTGAAATTTGGTATCCATTTTGATTAGTTTTAAAAAAAGTGTATATGGTTCAACTAAAACTCTTTTACTATTGTTCATCTTTTGGCAAATAACTTCGAAAAATATAGTAAACTGTGCATCTTTTTAATAATTTTGATTATCCTTAAAGTATGCTATACAAATGTTTTGAAAATAAGTAAGATTTCGATCGATATCGAATGCCGTAATTTGGCCTGGTATGGTTGTTAAATGCTTATCGTTTAGCTTAATATTTAGTTAAGATAAACATGCAGATAGTAATATCGGGTGGTTAAATTTCCAGGGCCGATGTTGATTTTGAATAAAACACAAACTATTTAGGAAATTATTGTAATTTTATTTTATTATGATATATTGGTATTACTCAATTATGTATGGAACAAAATATCGGCCAAAAAGGCGCCGCGACCACGGCGGCACACCTCCATCCGATGGTCCAAATTTTCGATGACCCTGAGTCATAATGGAGGTTCTATGCCGTTAATGTGCCGAATTATCTCATCCTTTAGCTCTTGAATTGTTGCTGGCTTATCAACGTACACCTTTTCTTTCAAATAACCCCAATGAAAAAAGTCCAACGGTGTCAAATCACATGATCTTAGCGGGCAATTGACATCGCCATTACGTGAGATAACACGGCCATTGAATTTGTTGAGCAAACGAGCCATTGTTTCGTTAGCTGTGTGGCAAGTGGCACCGTCCTGCTGAAACCACATATCGTCCAAATCCATATCTTCCAATTCGGGCCATAAAAATTTCGTTATCATCTCACGATAGCGAACACCATTCACAGTAACTGCCTGAGCGGCCTCATTTTAGAAAAAATACGGCCCGATGATGCCGCCAGCCCATAAACTGCACCAAACAGTCACTCTTTGTAGGTGCATTGGTTTTTCGACAATCACTCTTGGATTCTCATTCGCCCAAATGCGGCAATTCTGTTTATTGACGAATCCACTGAGGTGAAAATGTGCCTCATCACTGAAGATGATTTTCTTCGAAAATTGATCATCCACTGTTGCCATTTCTTGCCACCATTCTGCCCATTCACGACGTTTGGAATGGTCAAGAGGCTTTAGTTCTTGAGCCAATTGCACCTTGTAAGCGTGTAAATGCAAGTCTTTATGCATAATGTTCATCAACGACGAGCGTGAGAGGTGCAATTGTTGGGCACGACGACGAGTTGAGGTGGACGGCTCTTCAGCCACACTATCGAGAACAGCAGCAATATTTTCTGCAGTATGAGCTGTACGAGCATGCACTGGTGTTCTCAAATCTTCTCCAGACCCGGTTTGCTCTAAATTTTATCTCTCCATGATTCAAATTGAGTAAGTCTGAAATAGAGAAATGTCAAATAAAATTCTAAAAAAAACTTGGCGTTTAGGTGTGGTTCACATTCAATATCGGCCCTTACAATTTAACCACCCTTAACAATAGGTCCATATATTTTGTTAGGAGTTCCTAATGCATCTACCGTATATAAAGTCTGGACATTGGTGCAATTTGAATTTACTGCTTGTACCTCCGAATCTTTTTGATAGTAGATATACAAAGGTGATGTTATATATATCGTTACTTTAATATAGAAAAGCCCTAACTAATATTTTTTTTACATTACAGGAGAGGGAAAATAAACTAAATTAAATCTTAAGTTTTGAAGATACACCAATTTTTTAAACGCAGTTTTTTACTAAATTCCCTAAAGGATTTAATAATAATGTTTTTAAATATTTTTAAAAAATTACATAAGATAAAGCTTTAAAAAGCAATTTGAATGGAAAACGACTTAGGGCCTTTCTATATTAAAGTAACGATATATAAGAATTATAGCCAAATGTTGACCGATTATAACAAAATTAATTACACACTGGCTGGTATTTATATAGAGCTTATTCTTGCAAAATTTAGTGACCATAGCTGTCATAGTTTCTAATTTAATAGCTTTTTGTTGTTGTTGTTGTAACAGCTCTAACATTTACAATTTTATAATTTTGTTTTTATGGGGGATCTGTTTGGAGATCAAGGCCAAGAAATTGTGCTACTTCAACTGGATGAGTCCACAAATCCTCAGGACTAAGTGAAGTAGGGTTGGGGGTACAGTTGAAAACGTGGGGGTATTATGAGGACCCTGACCACAAGCTGGGCATATGTTGGGGACGGCACGGTCTATGCGGGACCAAAAGATATTTAATCTATTGCTGCATCCCGATCTCAGTTGAGCCAGAACGACTCTTGTTTTCCGCGGCAGGTTCTTTTATTCTTCTGCTATGTGCGGTGGGCGACCTCCTAATACAACATTCATGCGATAACCTAAAATCGCGGAGTTGGTGGCGTCTTTATGAATGTTGTTTAATGCTGCCATGTACGAGGTATGATCTGAAGGATCAAGTACATATCTTCGTATGCTATCCTCTTACACGCGAAGATCTTTCCTGACATGCCTCGGGGAAGATGCCAACTGTGTGATGTTAAAGTTTGGATGATTTCTCCGATGACATCCCAAAAAGAACTGCTGAGATAGCATAATGTTGTGTTCCTTTACTGGAAGGATCTTTATTTCCTCGTGAAGATGATAATACAACATAATAACTTTTTACTGGCCTTTGCTAAATTTTTTTTGGATTCTGGGAGTGTTTTTTATATGAGAGCTATAGTCAAATATGGACCGATTCCTATAAAATTTAATATACTGACCAATAGTTACATAAAACTTCTCTATTCTAAATTTAGTCGTCATAGCTATTACAATTGTATTCAATTTATCAGCACTCATATGTTTCCCGGGGCGGGGTTATATGGGAGCTGTAACTAAATGTGAACCGATTTCAAAAATACTTTTGTACAATTTTGTCTCTCTAGCTCTTGTAGTTAAGGATCTATCTGACGGACAGACGGACATGAACCGTATTTTCTTTTTGAATTTTTGTGTTTCCATAAGTTTTTTATATGGGAGCTATGGTAAAATGGTGACCGATTGTAACAAAATTTTGGACACTGGCTGGCATTCACATAAGACTTCTTTTTATAAAATTTTGTTGCTGTAGCCCTTTTCGTTAAGGCGCTATCGCGCTTTTATCTGACGTACAGACGGACATAAACCCCCTTTTCTTTTTGTATTTTGTGTTTCCGTAAGTTTTTCATATAGGAGCTATGGTCAAAAGGTGACCGATTGTGACAAAATGCACACTGCACACTGGTTGGCATTCACATAAATTTAATGGCTAAAGCTATTACAGTTTATCATTTATTGACATTTAAGTGTATTTCAGGTGGAATTTAGGCTGTTTCCGTAAGTTTTTTGTATGGGAGCTATGGTTAAATGTGAACCGATTACTTATGTAAAACTTCTATGTACCATCATTTATCATCATAGCTATTATAATTTGTCATTTATTAGCAAATAAGCAATTATCCTAGACGAGGTTATACGGGAGCTATGGTCAAATGTGCACCGATTTTGCCCGATTTCAATACTAAAGTTTTCCAAGAAATGAAGAATATTTATGCCAAATTTCAGTGACCTATATTCTTTCGTTAAGGTTTTATCGTGCCGACAACAGACAGACGGACATCGCTCAATCGTCTTAGAATTTCATAAGGATTCAGAATCTACTTCAATTTTTGAGCCAATATTAAGGAAATTACAAACGGAATGTTAATCTCAATATACCCCCATTCTTTTTGATGGTGGGTATACAAAATTGAATTATAAGCTTGTCATAGCTTTATTTTCTGTTAATTTACACTCTAAAGCAGGGACCGAAAACATTGATTTTTATTTCATTTGTCAAAAATATTTGTCAAGGTCTGACAAATATTTTTTTGGCAAAAATATTTGTCAAGATCTGATTTTTTTTATTTATTTTTAACAGAAATAATTGTTATTCTAATTTAAATTTTTTTGTCTTAAATATTTGTCAAATAAAAAACGCAAAAATAAAGAAATCAATATATAATTTAAAAAAAAAATTTAAAAATTAAAATTTTGAAAATTTTCCATAAAAACGTAGTATTTGAAATTTTCCGACAAAAACGGGAAATTTTAAAAATTTCTTGTAAAAAGGGGAAATTTTGAATATTCTTTTTTAAATAGTGAAATTTTGAAAATTTCCTATATAAATGGGAAATTATAAAAATTTTCTGTAAAAATGGGAAATTTTGAAAATTTCCCATAAAAAAGGGAAATTTTGAAAATTTCCCATAAAAAAGGGAAATTTTGAAAATTTCCCATAAAAAAGGGAAATTTTGAAAATTTCCCATAAAAAAGGGAAATTTTGAAAATTTCCCATAAAAAAGGGAAATTTTGAAAATTTCCCATAAAAAAGGGAAATTTTGAAAATTTCCCATAAAAAAGGGAAATTTTGAAAATTTCCCATAAAAAAGGGAAATTTTGAAAATTTCCCATAAAAAAGGGAAATTTTGAAAATTTCCCATAAAAAAGGGAAATTTTGAAAATTTCCCATAAAAAACGGAAATTTTGAAAATTTCCCATAAAAAGGGAAATTTTGAAAACTTCCCATAAAAAAGGGAAATTTTGAAAATTTCCCATAAAAAAGGGAAATTTTGAAAACTTCCCGATTTTAGGTGAAATTTTCAAAATTTCCCTCTTTTATGTACAATTTTCAAAATTTCCCTTTTTTATGGGAAATTTTCATAATTTCCCTTTTTATGGGAAATTTTCAAAATTTCCCTTTTTTATGGGAAATTTTCAAAATTTCCCTTTTATGGGAAATTTTTAAAATTTCCCTTTTTTAGGTGAAATTTTCAAAATTTCCCATTTTTACAAAAAATTTTTATAATTTCCCATTTATATATAAAATTTTCAAAATTTCACATTTATATATAAAATTTTCAAAATTTCACATTTTAAAAAAGAATATTCAAAATTTCCCTTTTTTACAAGAAATTTTTAAAATTTTTAAATTTTTAAAATTTACCGTTATTATGGGAAATTTTTAATTTTTTTTTTAAATCGTGTAATGATTTTTTTATTTTTGCGTTTCTTATTTGACAAATATTTTTGACAAAAAAAATTTAAATCAGAATAACAATTATTTCTGTTAAAAATAAATAAAATCAGATCTTGACAAATATTTTTGCCAAAAAAAATATTTGTCAGACCTTGACAAATATTTTTGACAAATAAAATAAAAATCAATTTTTGACAAATATTTTTGCCAAAAAAAAATATTTGTCAGCTCTTGACAAATATTTTTGCCAAAAAAAAATATTTGTCAGAATTTGACAAATATATTTGACAAAAAAAATAAAAATCATAAATTAAAAATTATTTCTGCCAAAAAAAATAAAAATCGTAAAATAACAATTATATTTTGATTTTTATTATAAATGTCATAATTGTAACGGTCCCTGCTCTAAAGCTTCTTTGTGCAAAATTAAGTGGCCATAGCTTTCATAGTTTATAATTTATTACCATTTAGCAGGCTTTCGTGGTGTTTTAGGTGTTTTCGGGAGTGGTCTTTATATGAAAGCAGTGGTTAAATATAGACCGAGTCACGCAAAATTTTACACACTGCCTGGTGGCCATATAAAACTGATTAATATTTATTAGCATTTATATGGGAGCTATAGTCAAATGTGAACCGATTCTCAAATAATTACACACGATGTGTGGCAGTTATAAAAAACTGATATGTACCAAATTCTAGCATCACATCTGGTATAGTTTGATATTTATTCGCATTTAACTGGTTTCCCAATGTAGATTTATATGGGAGCTATGGTCGAATGTGGACCAATCCTCAAATAATTTCACATACTGCCTTACAGTTATAAAAAACTGATCTATTGCAAATTCTATTTGATATTTAACTGTATTTCCAGGGTAGATTTATATAGGAGCTTTGGTCAAATGTGGACCGATTTTTAAAAAAAACTGATATGTACCAAATTCTATCACCATATCTACATACCGATTCTCAAATACTGACAGTTATGAAAAACTGATATGTACTAAATTCTAGCATCGAAACTTCTATAGTTTGGTATTTATTCGCATTTAACTGGTTTCCGATGGTAGATTTATATGGGAGCTTTGGTGAAATGTGGACTGATTCTCAAATAATTTCACACGCTGATAGTTATAAAAAACTGATCTGTACCAAATTCTAGAACCACATCTAATATAGTTTGATATTTATTACCATTAAACTGGTTTCCGAGTGTAGTTTTTTTATGGAAGCCTGACAATTATAAAAAAGTGATCTATAATAAAACTCGGTAGTGACGAAGTCAATCGGAATGTAACAAGTTGGACCCATTTTTCTATGAATTACAAAAATAAAATGATACATATGGAAATCAGTTTGGGGTTTCAAAGTTATTATATGGATATCGGGTTCAAAACAGTAAAAAGGTGAGATTCGCAAATTGTATTAAATAGGACGCTGTAATATCATGGTACCAATTAGGTTTAGAATGTACCAAAAATAAATACAATTGTACATATAATCACTTTTCACACTTTTTACGATTATTTTCAAGATAACATAAGCAAAATGTCTTTAACGGAACAAAATTTATTTGCTTAACACAGGGAAATTCCCGTTTTATACAGTTTGTTACATGCAATTGCTCAACACATTTTCGAAAAAAGAGATAATTCCCTTCTTTTTTTTGAAAACGCACAAACGAGTCTTGTTGATAATTTCATTCATTATTGACATTTTCTTAAACAAAGTAAAATATCGGAAATTTCCCTTTAAAATACTATATATTCCGTACATACATAAAACCTCCGATCAGATAACATTAACAACCAGTTCAAAGGAGAATGTCAGACTATAGCAAGCAACTTGCGGAACTTGACAAAGTTCGTCAACTCGTCAAGAGAAAGGATGTTTCGGCTATTTCTGCTGATTTGGATAATACTGATGTAGATGAATTTGAAGGCGGTATACCCGGTATAGCGCATATTAAATACAAATGCTTGAGAAGGAGTCGACTTAATATGTAAGTTAAAAATATTTATATTAAAGAATTTTATTATCAAAAAATAAAAAAAAAATAATTAACAAAAAAGAAAATAATTGAACTACACCATTTTCAATTGTAATTGAGAAATTTTCAAATTGAATTGAGAAGTTTTCAATTTAAATTCAGAATTTTCAATTGAAATTGAGACTTTTCAATTGAAATTGAGAAATATTCAATTGAAATTGAGAATTTTCAGTTGAAAATGAGAAATTTTCAATTGAAATTGAGAAATATTCAATTGAAATTGAGAATCTTTCAATTGAAAATGAGAATTTGTAAATTGAAATTGAGAAAATCCCAATTGAAAATGAGAAATATTCAATTGAAATTGAGAATTTTTAAATTTAAATTGAGAATTTTTCAATTAAAATTGAGAAAAGCCCAATTGAAAATGAGGTTGATTTTTTTAATTGAAATTGAGAAATTTTCAATTGAAAATGAGAAATTTTCAATTTGAAATGAGAAATTTCCAATTGAAAATGAGAAATTTTCAATTGAAATTGAGAATTTTATAATTGAAAATAAGAAACCTACATTGAAATTTCATTTGGGGTTTTCTCAATTTCAATTGAAAAATTCTCAATTTCAATTGAAAATTTCTCATTTTCAATTGAAAATTTCCCATTTTCAATTGAAAAATTCAACCTCATTTTCAATTGTGCTTTTCTCAATTTCAATTGAAAAATTCTCAATTTAAATTTAAAAATTCTCAATTTTATTTGAAAATTTCTCAATTTCAATTGAATGTTTCTCATTTCCAATTAGGGTTTTCTCAATTTCAATTGAAAATTTCTCATTTTTAATTGAAAATTCTCAATTTTAATTGAAAGTTTCTCAATTTCAAATGAAAATTCTCAATTTCAATTGAAAATACCTCATTTTTAATTGAAAATTCTCAATTTCAATTGAAAATTTCTCAATTTCAATTGAATATTCTCAATTTCAATTGAATATTTCTCAATTTAAATTGAAAATGGTGTAGAATATTTTTTAATCAATCCATAAAGTTTAATCGCTTAAACTAAATAAATGAAAAGTGTATGTATTTATGAATGTATTCAATTTATATATTTTTAGAACCATTACAACAAGGGACAAACGTGACTAAAGTCGAAAGTTGTATGAAAGTCTGAACTTATGGAATGGAAACCCAACAGTTGAAATTTCAAAACGGAACTACTTATAACTTAATTTCCTTTAACTGCTACCTTTAATTGCATTTTTTATAATATTCCAATTTTAACAACATAGATGAATAAAATATTTTAAGAATTGACTTAGACTCTTTACTTTATTTAATTTCTTTATTATTTTAACAAGAAGGAGTGTTATATTCGGCTGTGCCGAATCTTATATACCCACCATCAAGTTGTGTTAAATTTAGAAATATCTCTCATATATCTAAAAAGGTTCAGCTAATTCAAAATGTGTATCAAATTCGAAAAAAGGTGTTACGCTAGTTGGTATTGTTAGTAAAATATTTGGACTAAATTCGGTTGCAGAAGCTTTGTAGTTCAACATTTAAAAGTGGTTTCCCTATAGGGTTACCAGTCAGGCTGGATTCGACTGGATTGTCCAGCTTTTTTAGTGCTTGTCCAGTGTCAAGCTAAAATTAAATTTGTCCAGCTAAAAGGTGAAGAATTGAATTTTTTATATTTTTAAAGAAAAACTATCTTTATGATAATGAACGCATTATCTAATTATCTAATTTGTTTGTGGACTGGACAAAGAACACTCCAATAGTCCGGCTATATGGTTTTTATAAGCTGGGACATAAATGATTATCAACTCCCACCTCCTGCCTTAAAAAGCTTTGCCGGCAAACCATCGGCACCCGCAGATTTATTACTTTTCAGTTATTGTAATTCTAACCTCGTTTTGATTTGTTGGGACATGCCATCTTGTCCACTTTCATTTGGTACTTACAATTTGCAAAATTTATTAATGTCCAGCTAATTTTTGGGTTGTTAAGCTTTTATTGCCTTATGTCCAGGTTTTTCCGGGTTTGTGTCTGGCAAACCTATTTCCCTACTATTTACTTTAAACAAAATTCGGTATCGTAAACTGGTATGGTTTTACATTAATAAGTTGTTAAATGCTTATCGTTTAGCTTAATATTTAGTTAGGATAAACATGCTGATAGTAATACGACAGGTCCATATATTTTATTAGGAGTTCCTAATGCATCTGGCTGGTATTTATATAGAGCTTATTCTTACAAAATTTAGTGGCCATGGCTATATGGCATAGTTTCTAATTTAATAGCTTTTAACTGGCGTTTTCTACATTTTTTTTGTTTCCGTGAGTGTTTTTTATATGAAAGCTATAGTCAAATATGGGCCGATTCCTAAAAAATTTAATATACTGACCAACAGTTACATAAAACTTCTCTATTCTAAATTTTTAAATGTAAACCGAATTCGTCCATTTTCAATACACAACTTTTTCAAGATATCGGAAATATTTTTGTAAAATTTTGTTCCTCTAGCTCGTCTTGTTAAGGGGCTATCGCGCTTTTATCTGACGGACAGACGGACATAAACCCCCTTTTCTTTTTGTGTTTCCGCAAGTTTTGTATATGTGAGCTATGGTAAAATGGTGACCGATTGTGACAAAATTTTTCACACTGGCTGACATTCACATAAGACTTCCTTGTGCTTAATTTAGTGGCCAAAGCTATTAAAGTTTATCATTTATTGACATTTAAGTGTATTTCAGGTATAATTTAGGCTGTTTCCGTAAGTTTTTTTTTTTGTATGGGAGCTATGGTTAAATGTGAACCGATTTCGATGAAATTATATGCTGTAATACTTCTAAATACCAAATTTTATCATCATAGCTATTATAAATTGTCATTTATTAGCAAATAAGCGATTATACTAGACGAGGTTATACGGTAGCTATGGTCAAATGTGAACCGATTTTGCGATTTTACCAATTTCAATACCAAAATTTTTCAAGAAATTAAGAATATCAGTGACCTTTCGTTAAGGTTTTATCGTGCCGACAACAGACAGACATACATACGGGCAGACAGGCGGACATCGCTCAATCGTCTTAGAATTTCATAAGGATTCAGAATATACTCAATTTTGGGTTTTGAGCCAATATTAAGGAAATTACAAACATAATGACAATCTCAAAATATCCCCATTCTTTTTGATGGTGGGTATAATAATTGGCAGGTTAGGGGCTGTTCATAAATTACGTAACGCCCTTGGTGGGGAGGTATAACTTTTGTTACAGTGGAGGAATTTCGTATGCGTATTTCTATTAAAATGGTAAAAATTTGCGAAAATAGCGCTACGTAATCTGCGAACAGCCACTTGCAACCGACATACATGTATGTAGAACTAAACTAAACCTGAACTAGAACATAACTTAATCTGAACTAAAACTGAACTAGAACTGAAGAGGAACTGAACTAGAACTAAACTAGAACTGAACTAGAACTGAACTAGAACTGAATTGAACTAGAACTGAATTGAATTGAACTAGAACTGAATTGAAACTAAACTGAACTGAACTAGAACTGAACTAGAACTGAACTAGAACTGAACTAGAACTGAACTAGAACTGAACTAGAACTGAACTAGAACTGAACTAGAACTGAACTAGAACTGAACTAGAACTGAACTAGAACTGAACTAGAACTGAACTAGAACTGAACTAGAACTGAACTAGAACTGAACTAGAACTGAACTAGAACTTAACTAGAACTGAACTAGAACTGAACTAGAACTGAACTAGAACTGAACTAGAACTGAACTAGAACTGAACTAGAACTGAACTAGAACTGAACTAGAACTGAACTAGAACTGAACTAGAACTGAACTAGAACTGAACTAGAACTGAACTAGAACTGAACTAGAACTGAACTAGAACTGAACTAGAACTGAACTAGAACTGAACTAGAACTGAACTAGAACTGAACTAGAACTGAACTAGAACTGAACTAGAACTGAACTAGAACTGAACTAGAACTGAACTAGAACTGAACTGAACTAGAACTGAACTAGAACTGAACTAGAACTGAACTAGAACTGAACTAGAACTGAACTAGAACTGAACTAGAACTGAACTAGAACTGAACTAGAACTGAACTAGAACTGAACTAGAACTGAACTAGAACTGAACTAGAACTGAACTAGAACTGAACTAGAACTGAACTAGAACTGAACTAGAACTGAACTAGAACTGAACTAGAACTGAACTAGAACTGAACTAGAACTGAACTAGAACTGAACTAGAACTGAACTAGAACTGAACTAGAACTGAACTAGAACTGAACTAGAACTGAACTAGAACTGAACTAGAACTGAACTAGAACTGAACTAGAACTGAACTAGAACTGAACTAGAACTGAACTAGAACTGAACTAGAACTGAACTAGAACTGAACTAGAACTGAACTAGAACTGAACTAGAACTGAACTAGAACTGAACTAGAACTGAACTAGAACTGAACTAGAACTGAACTAGAACTGAACTAGAACTGAACTAGAACTGAACTAGAACTGAACTAGAACTGAACTAGAACTGAACTAGAACTGAACTAGAACTGAACTAGAACTGAACTAGAACTGAACTAGAACTGAACTAGAACTGAACTAGAACTGAACTAGAACTGAACTAGAACTGAACTAGAACTGAACTAGAACTGAACTAGAACTGAACTAGAACTGAACTAGAACTGAACTAGAACTGAACTAGAACTGAACTAGAACTGAACTAGAACTGAACTAGAACTGAACTAGAACTGAACTAGAACTGAACTAGAACTGAACTAGAACTGAACTAGAACTGAACTAGAACTGAACTAGAACTGAACTAGAACTGAACTAGAACTGAACTAGAACTGAACTAGAACTGAACTAGAACTGAACTAGAACTGAACTAGAACTGA
Organism: Stomorhina lunata; assembly: GCA_933228675.1. Classification (NCBI taxonomy): domain Eukaryota; kingdom Metazoa; phylum Arthropoda; class Insecta; order Diptera; family Rhiniidae; genus Stomorhina; species Stomorhina lunata. The sequence continues at coordinate 36,266,577 of OW121744.1, read as the reverse complement.
ACTAGAACTGAACTAGAACTGAACTAGAACTGAACTAGAACTGAACTAGAACTGAACTAGAACTGAACTAGAACTGAACTAGAACTGAACTAGAACTGAACTAGAACTGAACTAGAACTGAACTAGAACTGAACTAGAACTGAACTAGAACTGAACTAGAACTGAACTAGAACTGAACTAGAACTGAACTAGAACTGAACTAGAACTGAACTAGAACTGAACTAGAACTGAACTAGAACTGAACTAGAACTGAACTAGAACTGAACTAGAACTGAACTAGAACTGAACTAGAACTGAACTAGAACTGAACTAGAACTGAACTAGAACTGAACTAGAACTGAACTAGAACTGAACTAGAACTGAACTAGAACTGAACTAGAACTGAACTAGAACTGAACTAGAACTGAACTAGAACTGAACTAGAACTGAACTAGAACTGAACTAGAACTGAACTAGAACTGAACTAGAACTGAACTAGAACTGAACTAGAACTGAACTAGAACTGAACTAGAACTGAACTAGAACTGAACTAGAACTGAACTAGAACTGAACTAGAACTGAACTAGAACTGAACTAGAACTGAACTAGAACTGAACTAGAACTGAACTAGAACTGAACTAGAACTGAACTAGAACTGAACTAGAACTGAACTAGAACTGAACTAGAACTGAACTAGAACTGAACTAGAACTGAACTAGAACTGAACTAGAACTGAACTAGAACTGAACTAGAACTGAACTAGAACTGAACTAGAACTGAACTAGAACTGAACTAGAACTGAACTAGAACTGAACTAGAACTGAACTAGAACTGAACTAGAACTGAACTAGAACTGAACTAGAACTGAACTAGAACTGAACTAGAACTGAACTAGAACTGAACTAGAACTGAACTAGAACTGAACTAGAACTGAACTAGAACTGAACTAGAACTGAACTAGAACTGAACTAGAACTGAACTAGAACTGAACTAGAACTGAACTAGAACTGAACTAGAACTGAACTAGAACTGAACTAGAACTGAACTAGAACTGAACTAGAACTGAACTAGAACTGAACTAGAACTGAACTAGAACTGAACTAGAACTGAACTAGAACTGAACTAGAACTGAACTAGAACTGAACTAGAACTGAACTAGAACTGAACTAGAACTGAACTAGAACTGAACTAGAACTGAACTAGAACTGAACTAGAACTGAACTAGAACTGAACTAGAACTGAACTAGAACTGAACTAGAACTGAACTAGAACTGAACTAGAACTGAACTAGAACTGAACTAGAACTGAACTAGAACTGAACTAGAACTGAACTAGAACTGAACTAGAACTGAACTAGAACTGAACTAGAACTGAACTAGAACTGAACTAGAACTGAACTAGAACTGAACTAGAACTGAACTAGAACTGAACTAGAACTGAACTAGAACTGAACTAGAACTGAACTAGAACTGAACTAGAACTGAACTAGAACTGAACTAGAACTGAACTAGAACTGAACTAGAACTGAACTAGAACTGAACTAGAACTGAACTAGAACTGAACTAGAACTGAACTAGAACTGAACTAGAACTGAACTAGAACTGAACTAGAACTGAACTAGAACTGAACTAGAACTGAACTAGAACTGAACTAGAACTGAACTAGAACTGAACTAGAACTGAACTAGAACTGAACTAGAACTGAACTAGAACTGAACTAGAACTGAACTAGAACTGAACTAGAACTGAACTAGAACTGAACTAGAACTGAACTAGAACTGAACTAGAACTGAACTAGAACTGAACTAGAACTGAACTAGAACTGAACTAGAACTGAACTAGAACTGAACTAGAACTGAACTAGAACTGAACTAGAACTGAACTAGAACTGAACTAGAACTGAACTAGAACTGAACTAGAACTGAACTAGAACTGAACTAGAACTGAACTAGAACTGAACTAGAACTGAACTAGAACTGAACTAGAACTGAACTAGAACTGAACTAGAACTGAACTAGAACTGAACTAGAACTGAACTAGAACTGAACTAGAACTGAACTAGAACTGAACTAGAACTGAACTAGAACTGAACTAGAACTGAACTAGAACTGAACTAGAACTGAACTAGAACTGAACTAGAACTGAACTAGAACTGAACTAGAACTGAACTAGAACTGAACTAGAACTGAACTAGAACTGAACTAGAACTGAACTAGAACTGAACTAGAACTGAACTAGAACTGAACTAGAACTGAACTAGAACTGAACTAGAACTGAACTAGAACTGAACTAGAACTGAACTAGAACTGAACTAGAACTGAACTAGAACTGAACTAGAACTGAACTAGAACTGAACTAGAACTGAACTAGAACTGAACTAGAACTGAACTAGAACTGAACTAGAACTGAACTAGAACTGAACTAGAACTGAACTAGAACTGAACTAGAACTGAACTAGAACTGAACTAGAACTGAACTAGAACTGAACTAGAACTGAACTAGAACTGAACTAGAACTGAACTAGAACTGAACTAGAACTGAACTAGAACTGAACTAGAACTGAACTAGAACTGAACTAGAACTGAACTAGAACTGAACTAGAACTGAACTAGAACTGAACTAGAACTGAACTAGAACTGAACTAGAACTGAACTAGAACTGAACTAGAACTGAACTAGAACTGAACTAGAACTGAACTAGAACTGAACTAGAACTGAACTAGAACTGAACTAGAACTGAACTAGAACTGAACTAGAACTGAACTAGAACTGAACTAGAACTGAACTAGAACTGAACTAGAACTGAACTAGAACTGAACTAGAACTGAACTAGAACTGAACTAGAACTGAACTAGAACTGAACTAGAACTGAACTAGAACTGAACTAGAACTGAACTAGAACTGAACTAGAACTGAACTAGAACTGAACTAGAACTGAACTAGAACTGAACTAGAACTGAACTAGAACTGAACTAGAACTGAACTAGAACTGAACTAGAACTGAACTAGAACTGAACTAGAACTGAACTAGAACTGAACTAGAACTGAACTAGAACTGAACTAGAACTGAACTAGAACTGAACTAGAACTGAACTAGAACTGAACTAGAACTGAACTAGAACTGAACTAGAACTGAACTAGAACTGAACTAGAACTGAACTAGAACTGAACTAGAACTGAACTAGAACTGAACTAGAACTGAACTAGAACTGAACTAGAACTGAACTAGAACTGAACTAGAACTGAACTAGAACTGAACTAGAACTGAACTAGAACTGAACTAGAACTGAACTAGAACTGAACTAGAACTGAACTAGAACTGAACTAGAACTGAACTAGAACTGAACTAGAACTGAACTAGAACTGAACTAGAACTGAACTAGAACTGAACTAGAACTGAACTAGAACTGAACTAGAACTGAACTAGAACTGAACTAGAACTGAACTAGAACTGAACTAGAACTGAACTAGAACTGAACTAGAACTGAACTAGAACTGAACTAGAACTGAACTAGAACTGAACTAGAACTGAACTAGAACTGAACTAGAACTGAACTAGAACTGAACTAGAACTGAACTAGAACTGAACTAGAACTGAACTAGAACTGAACTAGAACTGAACTAGAACTGAACTAGAACTGAACTAGAACTGAACTAGAACTGAACTAGAACTGAACTAGAACTAGAACTGAACTAGAACTGAACTAGAACTGAACTAGAACTGAACTAGAACTGAACTAGAACTGAACTAGAACTGAACTAGAACTGAACTAGAACTGAACTAGAACTGAACTAGAACTGAACTAGAACTGAACTAGAACTGAACTAGAACTGAACTAGAACTGAACTAGAACTGAACTAGAACTGAACTAGAACTGAACTAGAACTGAACTAGAACTGAACTAGAACTGAACTAGAACTGAACTAGAACTGAACTAGAACTGAACTAGAACTGAACTAGAACTGAACTAGAACTGAACTAGAACTGAACTAGAACTGAACTAGAACTGAACTAGAACTGAACTAGAACTGAACTAGAACTGAACTAGAACTGAACTAGAACTGAACTAGAACTGAACTAGAACTGAACTAGAACTGAACTAGAACTGAACTAGAACTGAACTAGAACTGAACTAGAACTGAACTAGAACTGAACTAGAACTGAACTAGAACTGAACTAGAACTGAACTAGAACTGAACTAGAACTGAACTAGAACTGAACTAGAACTGAACTAGAACTGAACTAGAACTGAACTAGAACTGAACTAGAACTGAACTAGAACTGAACTAGAACTGAACTAGAACTGAACTAGAACTGAACTAGAACTGAACTAGAACTGAACTAGAACTGAACTAGAACTGAACTAGAACTGAACTAGAACTGAACTAGAACTGAACTAGAACTGAACTAGAACTGAACTAGAACTGAACTAGAACTGAACTAGAACTGAACTAGAACTGAACTAGAACTGAACTAGAACTGAACTAGAACTGAACTAGAACTGAACTAGAACTGAACTAGAACTGAACTAGAACTGAACTAGAACTGAACTAGAACTGAACTAGAACTGAACTAGAACTGAACTAGAACTGAACTAGAACTGAACTAGAACTGAACTAGAACTGAACTAGAACTGAACTAGAACTGAACTAGAACTGAACTAGAACTGAACTAGAACTGAACTAGAACTGAACTAGAACTGAACTAGAACTGAACTAGAACTGAACTGGAACTGAACTAGAACTGAACTAGAACTGAACTAGAACTGAACTAGAACTGAACTAGAACTGAACTAGAACTAAACTAGTACTGAACTAGAACTGCACTAGAACTGAACTAGAACTAATCAAGATCTGAACTAGAACTGTACTAGAACTGTATTAGAACTGCACTAGAACTGTACTAGAACTGAACTAAAACTGTACTAAAACTTAACTGAACTAAAACTGTACGAAAACTTAACTGAAATTGAACTAGAACTAGAATTAAGATTTTTAATTCGCCTGAATAATCAAACAATTTAAAAAATTAAATTGAATTCCCCTAATTTCTGAAATAAGGGAATTTTCTTATTTTTTTGATATTAAACTATACAATAAATATTTATCATCATTATTTAAAAAATACAAATCAGTTTCAATTATTTTATTAGTTATTGAAAAGTCGTTGTTGCAAAATGGGTTCTATGGCAGAAGTGGCTCAAATGGCTGCTTTATTGAGATATAATAAAAAATATTGCAAACAAATCAAGTTAAAGGATGAAAAGGATAATGATAACAAGAAGAGGGATGTGGAACCAAGAAAAATGGTCGAAGATGATGTGATACAAAATAAATGTGGAAGATATAAGGAATGTTGGTGTATAAGCTTTAAATAATTTATATTGAATATATGTAATATAAAAACGTAAATAAATTTTATAAAAAAAAAAAAAACTTTGAAAAGCTTTTAAAAAATTGTATTATAAATTAAAAAAAAAAGTTTCTCCCCGACGGGGAATTGAACCCCGGTCTCCCGCGTGACAGGCGGGGATACTGACCACTATACTATCGAGGATGTTGGAAACGGCGGGACAAGTGTTATATTTAAGTTTAAAGGACTAATAGGCAGTTAATACTTAATATTTTCGACAAATATAATGACAAATTGAAGACTATTAAAAAAAATTATCATTTCCACTAGACAGTGTTGCCAGATTTGGTTTTTAGCTCAAACTCGGGGAAAATCAATTTCTATTCCATTTTTGCTTTATCTGCTAAATTTTGTTTTTAAGAAAAATGACATTTTATATTTTTAAATAAACTGTTCAAAAATGTAACTTTAGAATGAAATATAAGCTATTGTTGCTCTGTTAAAACATTTTCATATTATAATTCTAAAAAAATTTTAACTAAGTTTGAAATAACGAGCCCTTAAATGTTTGTTTTCTTTTTGCTGTATAAGTTGTACTTTTAGCCATAAAAATTTCTATTCCAGGACTTGATTATAAAAGATAACCGATGGTCATAGTGTCAAAACAAATATAAATAACTTAATTAATAATTCTCCTGGGCCGGATGGTATACCAGCACTGGTCTGGAAGCAGTGCTCTTCGATGTTAGCTATTCCATTAGCCAACCTTTTTAGCACCTTATACCATGACGGTGAGTTCCTATGTGTTGAAAGGTTGCTAATGAAACGCCAATCCCCAAAAAAGGTGAGGCTAGCAACTCTGAAAATTACAGCAAAATAGCAATTTGTTTCGTGCTTTCCAAAGTGATGGAAAGTATGGTAAGCTATCATCTAGTTAAATATTTAATCTAATAACCTACTAAACCACCAACAGTATGGATTTCGTAGGGGCCACTCTACGGCTAGTGTATTAGCTTTTTTATCGGAAAAATGCTGTCGTTCTATTTACCATTTTGGCGAAAGTAATGTTATAGCTCTCGATATTTCCATCGCACTCGATAGAGTATTTCATGGAGCACTTCTATTAAAACTTATTTATTTTGGTGTAGGTAACAATTTCTCTCGGTTTATATCGAGCTTTCTCAGAGATCACACTATAAGAGCTGTTATAGATAGGATATCGTCCGACCAGTTCAAGATTAATTCAGGGTACCTAAATTCTTTATCCTATTCTATTTAATTTTTTGTCCAAAAGACCTTCTATGTCAAACTTGCAATCCTTTTTACTCTTTTGCCGATAACAGCAACATTTGTCATTCGTATTCATTCAACTATTGGCCAAGCATGTTGGAGATCAATTCCAAGAGGCAAATCATGAATGATACGCATAGTTCTGACCTATCTACAAAATCCAATTGGTGTATTTTAAATAGGGTCGATTTCAACGCTCAAAAGACCCAACGTTGTGTGTTTACACACAAACTCGTTACGAACCGATTTATAATTATGGGTGGTACAAACATTAAGGAATCAGAAACTCTTCATGTTCTAGGCATCAAGCCCGGCTGTCTGATATCGTTCTGATAACAGACAGACGGACTTCAATCGTCTTAGAATTTTATAAGGATTCAGAATATACATCAACTTTAGTTTTTGAGCCAATCTTCAGGAAGTTACAAATTGAATGACAATCTCAATATACCCCCATTCTTTTTAATGGCGGGTATAAATATGTATATTAAAATATTCTGAAATTTTCGAAATTTGTCTAAACATTATCTAAAATGTTAAAAAAATGTAAACGTTCTAAAATAGGTAAATTTTACTAGATTTTTAGGATTTATTTGATTAGAATAATCTGGCAGCTGTTTTTATTAGTTAACATCTCTGAGTTAGTTTTAACCCATTAAGCACGGAAATTAATCAGGAAAATAACTATTTCATAATATTTGGAAATATGTACTTAAACTAAGCATGAATTTTTTGTATTGGTTGTGGTACTAAATATTGCTGAAAAGTTTTTCATGTAAAAAATTTTCACTAGAAAGAGTTTTCTATGAAACAAATTTCCCCTGAGAAGAGCTTTCGGAAAGAGTTTTCTGTGGATAAGTAGTAGTTAAAAAAATATTCTGTAGTTTGTTTAATTTTATATTAATTATAAAGAAGTAATTATTAAAATTATAAAAAAGTCATGATGATTAGCAAAGAAATTAATTTTTAAATAAATTGTTATTAGGTTCTTATTTCCCTATAGCGATGTAGGGTATTTTTACAATAACTGACAATAATATCATTAATATTATCTATTTATTTTAATGCAATTGATATAAAAACGTTTGATTCCATTTAATAACGAGATATCTAAATGGCTCAACAGGTTCCTCAAGGGTTAACACCGGCAAAAATAAACAAAAACAATATAATTCCAAAAATGCGCACTCAGAAAGTCTGTAGCCAGGGATGGAAAATAGCTTTCCTGAAATGATACCAATTATTAAAAAAAATGTACTTTCAGTTTTTAAAAAATGGCACCAGAACTTTTGAACCAACAGAGCAGTAAAGAGTGCGTAAGGTTAGGTTTAAAAGGCGATATCAGAGAGAGAGAGAGAGAGAGCAAACGGATACTAAGAGTTCAGGGAGAGATAGAGTTAAAGGAGTAGATAGTAAGATATAATAGCATTAAAAGGCTTATCTAAGCGATTTAAGTTCAGTTTTAAACCCTAAAAAATTAATCAGATTGCACTGCTGCAGATCTTGAAATTCATCATGGAGTCTATTACCTAGATGAGCCTCTGATTTTGGAGCATTTAATAGTGACAGAGAATGTGATCCACCGATTCGGATTAGTGCTCATCTAGACATAGTCTGCAAAAGTTCGGAATGCTACCGTCCCACCTATTTAGTCTAGAGTTAAAGTCACTGTGTCCCGTCAAAATTCCTATACATCATCTTAAACTTGACCTGTTCAGACCTAGTAGAGTTTTGGTTCCGCTAATGTCCGTTTTAGTCCAGTTATGTAGCAGCAGTGCCTCAAATTATTTTCATTCATTGCCAGTGGACGCTCGTCTTATTGAAGTATTTAAACCAATACTGGAACATAGATAACAGCAAATGATGAATGCAATAGAAACCAAATTATATGCCGGGCGACGTCGACGAATCATATTTGTAGTTTCCTATAAAAATTATTATTCTGAGTCCTTCTTTCTGGATGGCTGGTACAGGTCGCAATTCTAAAAATAATTTGATTAAATTTGGCACAGATAATTTTTTTGATAGTTGATGTTGATGGCTACTGAAATTCGTCAAAATCGGTCCATTATTTATGATACCTCCCATAGGTCCCACTACCGGAATTGTTATTTTGGCCACAAAGATCAATATTTTTACATGAAATTTAAAACAACTACTGCGTTTGAAAACCAAAATCACTGTACCAAATTTCGTTGAAATCGGTTCACATTTGATCATAGCTCCCATACAAACTATTCTATCAAAACGTACGAAATGTGACAAAAATTACTAAAACGAACGCAAATCTGAAGATAATGGGAATTTTAAGTTTATTTTTTGCATACATCATTTTTGTAACAACTCTCAATTTGCTAAATTTCGAGAAAAATCGGTCCCATACAAACTTTTCTGTCAAAACGCAAAATCAAAATCACTAAAACGCTCGTAAATCTAAAGATAATGACTAATTTAAGTTTATTTTTTGCATACATAATTTTTGTAGAAACAATTTGCTTAATTTTAAGATAATCGGTCCACCTTTGACCCTAGCTCTCATATAAGTCTAATTGAAGGAAACAGATTAAATATATAAGTTTTGAGAAAATGTTAAAATTTAACAAATATTTGTCTTCATTTTACCTTAGTGGTGAAGGGTATCGTATGTTCGGGCTGGACCGACTATAGCACTTTCTTACTTGTTTTATCCAACTTTTTGTGTTGATGTATCTGCGATATTACTGGTAATATCGTACAAGTGGAAGTCCTTGGTATAAATCCTTAGAATTTCGATTCGTTCTGGTACAGAATGTAAACAAAATTACAAAAACAACATGTGTTTTCATTTTGTCATATTGTATTTGTTGTATTCTTGCCACCACCTTCAAAAATTGGCCTTGGTATCAAACAATTTTAAAATGTACTAAAAGTATAATTGCACTATATTTCCCATCCCTGCGTGTAACACAAAACTAAAGGTTCCTCCAAACAACATGGAAACACAAAATCATTCCAAAACTCCATCTACAGAAGCTCCAGCAGATGAACGTAACGTTGAAATAAAAGCAAGCATTGGCTCCGACGAAGAATTCGAAAGACGTGTAGCGATTGCAAAAATATTCCGTATTTCTTGGAAAATTGGGCTAAATTGATTTCTGTCCGCCAGATCAAAGCTCAATGGCGCCTAAACGATAAGAGCTATTGCTCCCATATAATCCCAACCCGGCAATCATTTCAATGCTAATAAAATAAATCAAATTATAACAGCTATGACGACATAATTTAGAACAGGGAAGTTTTATTATGACCATAGGTTTCATATAAAAATCACAACCGGAAACGACTTAAATGCCACAAACACCAGTTAAACACTAATAAATTATAAACTATGCCTATATAAATACCAGCAATTTCAAATTCTGTGACAAGAGTTTTAAGTTTTTCATAAAAAAAATTCAAAAAATTGATTTTGGTATGAAAAAATTAGTGATCATAGAATTTCGTTGTTATACCTTTCACCACCATAGGTGGAAAGGGTATTAAAAGTTTGTGCTGATGTATTTAACGCATGGAAATTTTTGTCTTAGACCCACCTTTTAGTATACCAATAGGCTTAGAATCACTTTCTGAGTCGATTTAGCAATTCTAAAGATAATTTGATGAAATTTGAAAGATAATTTTTTTGATAATGGGACCATGGCTATTGAAATTCGTTCAAATTGCTCAATTATTTATGGTACCTCCCATAGGTCCCACTTCCCGGAATTGATATATTGGCCACAAATCAAAAACTGCTTATGTAAACTAAAATCACTGTACCAAATTTCCTTGAAATCGGTCCACAAAACGCATTAAATGAGACAAAAATCACTAAAACGCTCGTAAATCTAAAGATAATGAGAATTTTAAGTTTATTTTTTGCATACATAATTTTTGTAACAACTGTAATCAATTTGCCAAATTGAGATAATCGGTCCACATTTGACCCCAGCTCTCATATAAGTCCAAATGACGGAAACAGCTTAAATATATAAGTTTTGAGAAAATGTTTGTATGATGGAAAAATTTTGCAAATATTTGTCTTTATATAGGAAAAATAACACCTTTGACCTTAGTGGTGGGGGTATCGTATGGTTCGGCTTGATCGACTATAGCACTTTCTTACTTGTTTCATACCAAAATTGATTTTTTTAAATTTTTTATAAAAAACTTTAAAGTCGATTTTCTTGTTAACTATAGCTAGAGCAAAAATAACGAAAACCTGTGATCACTCAAAAAAAATTGACTTTTTTGAAATTTTTTTGTGAAAAACTTTAAGTCGATTTTCTCGTTAACTAGAGCCAAAATAACGAAATCCTGTGATCACTCAAAAAAATTAATTTTTTTGAAATTTTTTTATGAAAAACTTTATAGTCGATTTTCTCGTTAACTACGATAGCAAGAGCAAAAATAACGAAATCCTGTGATCACTCAAAAAAATTGGTTTTTTGAAATTTTTTCATGAAAAACTTTAAAGTCGATTTTCTCGTTAACTATGTTAGCTAGAGCAAAAATAACGAAATCCTGTGATCACTCAAAAAAAATGATTTTTTTTAATTTTTTGTGAAAAACTTTAAAGTCAATTTTCTCGTTAACTATGATAGCTAGATCTAAAATAACAAAATCCTGTGATCACTCAAAAAAATTGATTTTTTTGAAATTTTGTATGAAAAACTTTAAAGTCGATTTTCTCGTAAACTATGATAGCAAGAGCAAAAATAACGAAATTCTGTGATCACTCATTTTTTCATACCAAAAATTGATTTTTTTGAAATTCGTTTATAAAAAAAAAACTTTAAAGTCGATTTTCTCGTTAACTATGATAGATAGAGCCAAAATCCCTTTGTGGTAACTACATTTTTGTAACTAAATTGTATTAAATTCTTCCCTGTTGCTTTTTAATACTTTTCTATACAACACTGTACATTTCTTTTGATACAATCAACCCCTAGCGGCAAATAATCTTTGTATTTACAAAGTAATAAGTCAAAGAGAAGAACAACAATTGTCACTCATTAGCCATCATCCTCGATAGTATAGTGGTCAGTATCCCCGCCTGTCACGCGGGAGACCGGGGTTCAATTCCCCGTCGGGGAGATCTTTTTTTTATTTTAATAATTGATTTGATTTCTGAAATTTATTTTGAGATATCCCCTATTTTTGCACACATATATAGACTAAAGCAGCTTTAATTGGGGGTATATATCGTTCCTTGGTGGTACTTGTAAGGGATAAAAAAGAAGATAATGATAACTTCTGCAGAAGTCATTACATCAAAGAATGAATCTTCTAGCACGCAATAAAAAATCCAATAGTTTTGTTTCAAAGCCTGGTCCGGGAAGAGTATAAATAGAGGATTACATAGAGTATAAAATATTTATCATTAAATATTTAAAAATCTAAAACAATTAAAAAACTCAATAAAATAAATTTTCAATGGCCATACTTCCAAAACAAAAAGGAACGGAGCATGACAAGGCCTTGAATAGAGACCATCCCACAGTGGTTTACGGACGCTTTTTTTTGGAAATAATTCTGTAACTTTTGAACGACTGGAGATATTTGAATGAAATTTGACATGGTGGTAGTCAAGGAGTATTTGAGTTGGTTTTTAAAAGCACTGGTCCATGAGGGGTCGGGAGAGTGATTGATGGACCTTCAAAGTTGGTCACCTCGGGTGTTCGATTTTTTTAAAAATTCGCCAAAAATCCATTTATGTATGGATTGAAAAGAAATTTTAAACTTAAGTTGTCCTTGAGAAGATCTACAAAAAATATGCTTAAATGTGTAGGTTATCTCCTTTGGATTTCGAGATATTTGGGTAAAAAGGAATTTTTAGGTTGATTTTTTACCTCTTTTTTTAAGCTTTTTTTGATCTGGTGGACGCATCTGAGGACCAAAAATTTTTTAAGAATATTCTTTAAATTTGTAATAAAATTCTGAATAATTTTTGTGCAAGTTAGTTATAGAAATCTTCTTTTGTTTAAAAGTTAAAAATATTCAAAGTTGAAACTTACAAAAAATTTCGCTTTTTTTTTAGTTTTTCCCCAAAAGATAGCTATATTTTTTCACTAATAAAAAAATATTTTCTTAAGAAACATAAAAAGATTTTTAAAGTTTTTAAAAGAAAACATAATGAGAATGCGTATAAAACAAATTTCTTGCTAATTGGACTTTTGGTCCTCGCACATGTCCTCTCCAAAAAATGGCAATTTGTAAAAAAAAAAATTAGTTTAAACAAAAATTTCTCAAAAGGCAAAGCACCGATTTGAAAAAAATTATAATGTTCATATTTTCCAATATATCTGTTATTGATTAGAAAAGTTTTTTCTGAAACGCGCTGCAAATAGAGACAGTGTTGCCATATTTGTAAAAAAACTCATTTTTTGAAACATCTTTTTCCCCAGTTGGGAATTGGGGAATTTTTAAGTTAAAATTGGGAATTTTTTTTAGTCTATTGCTTTTACATCTTATTGGTCTACATTACTACAAAATTTCATTGTAATATCTTTATCCATGTCATTTCCACAGAATATCAAAGATTAAAAATATTTTCCTTAAAAAAGCAGAAAAACAATTTTTTTTTGTTTTACGATACAAAGTGTAAAAAAAGTAACGCACTTAAAAAAAACTTTTACTTAGTGCTAATCTCCTAGTCTTTCCCGATCTAATGATACTAAACATGTATATAAAGCATTAATACCGAGTCTTAAAAAACTCTGAAAACTTTGGCCCCCGTAGCATTTTTACACTGTTTATTTAAATATAAGTGATGAATTTGTGCATATAAAATTAATAATCATACTCAAATATTTCACTATAAGATGACAATGATCCTTCGATAACAAACAAATATTTTTTTATTTTTTTAAAGAAAATATCATGAGGATTTATGAAATATCAAAATGTAAATAATTTGTACTTATATTAAAAGGTGAAATACATTTTATTGAAGTATTTGTAGTTAAAGTTTAAACTTACAGTTTTTATTACATATTTATATAAAAGTAGTTATTTACTTAATTTTTATTTTCAGTAAAATAATCAGTACAATCTATTATATCAAGAACCTCTTCCAGGTGTTCGTTTTCAGAAGTTTTTGTATAACTGCTCCACCATTTCTTTCTTATCGTTGATAGAGCAGGATCAGAAGACAACAAGAGATAATTTATTAGATCCTGATTTTGCGATTTTCTTGAGCATTTTCTGGTATTAAATAGTTGGATATACTTGAAATCTGAATTCCGCGCTTCCTGGGCCTCTTCTGTCAGTTCACCAAGTGGGAGAAGATTTGATTCAATTATTTCACGACCATGTTGAAGGACTTTATGAACTGTTGGTGTAATTTCTTTCCAGTGATACAAATGTCGTATACGAGTTAACGCGTTGAGGGCATAGCAATGAAATTTTTCAGCATTTATTTGATATTTGCTATTTATTGCCGATAATATTACGTAACATTTACGAAGAACTTCCTCATCAATTCCAGTAATCTTTGAAGTTGTTTCATAATTTTCAAAGAATCGCCTGGCCGTATTACCATCGTTTGTACTGCCATATCCTACAAGTGGTTTGTCTATGTTTAGACCCGTCATAGTTTTGAATTCTTCCTGAATCCTTTTTTTTTCACTGGATCTCATTTCAATCAGTTCCTTATTATTTCTCACGGATTTTAGCTGATTATCAGGTATATTCCTATATTTCAGATCATATGCTATATGTAGCATAAATTCTAAAAATCGGATACGTGCATGTAGGGGCGATATACCAAATTCCAGAACCTCTTGATTAATTGCAGTACTAGCTGATGCATCTTCTGAAGTTTGTAGAAATTCCGATTTCTTCTTTCCGCATAATGAGCATTTCCAAGTTGAATGGGTTTCCGTTATAGCGTTGCTTACTTTTCCATCTATCATTGTCAATTGAAGCTCAAAATTTACATTAATCAAATATCCATGTATGTCTATGCAGACTGGACTCAAATTGTCTATTGAATATTTGATATCATCAACCCAATTTTTTGTGCTTGCTGCATTTTCTTTTAAATATTCGAATCTGATCGGTCTGCAAAATGCCTTTGATCCTGGAGATGTGTTAACCCACACATATTCAGTACGCTCTTTTGATGTGGATGGTTCAGAACGATTCTTTCTTAATCTTAGTGGTACTAGGGATGCCATAAAAACGCTTCTGTAGTCATTTGTGTTCTGATGAGATGTTGATTGTTTGTATTCCGGTAATCCAGATAAACCGTCACATCCCCATTTACATATTAAAGTTAAGTCCTTGTTGTCAAGTTTCTTGGCTTCTTCTTCAGACAATGTAGTAGATATCAGCCTTGATGCCGTATTTTCCAATAATTTTGATAAATCCACAGATGCACTTTCGTCTCCTATCACGTTTGTTGGTATTAAGTTTTTTTTGGTTTTTAATAACGCATTATATCCTGGTAAAATTGAGTGTCCTTTGTCTCGTAATGCCTTACAGAGTTTAATATATTTATTTTTACTCAATTTCAACTCGAGCATAAGAGCAAGTGCTTCTTCCTCCGAAAATTCTGATTGAGAAGAAGGAGTTGGTATACTCTTAATAATTCGCTTAAGACGTTTAGGAGAAGCCTCTGGGAGAATATCTGCTATTTGTTTAGCTTCAGCTGGTTGATTATTTCGTTTGAGCACTTCCTTAAAGAAATCTTTGATTTCAGTATCCGAATGAGTAGAAAGAACTTCGGATAATCGCATCTTTTTAGATCTTTCTCCGAGATCATCATAGTTTTTTAGAGGGGCTCCAGCACCAGAAGTTTTAAGCTCAATTGAGTCCTTCAGCCAGTCTTTAAATTTAGATTCAAATCTTTTTAAACAGTAATTAACCGACTTAATTTTAAGTTCAAATAACTTTACAAATTTTACGACTTTGTCTTCCTCACTATTGAGAATCATGGAGTTAGTTTGACTTTTAGCATATCGCATGATTATTTTAATTTTTTCTGCTCTCGAACTGCTTGGTTGTTCAAAAAGAATATCGCACAACACTTTAAATTCCAATGTTATAGCCATGATGTTTTAACTGTTAATAGCAGTTACATTTAAAACTTTCTTTTTTATATTAAAAAAAAACATTTTTTATATATACCTGTATCCAAAGAATAATAAAGAAATCAATGAATTAATGTATTTTTTACCTCTAAAAATAGGTGCATATATAACTCAACCAATATGTGCGTCTCGTAAAACCTACCTGTATGGAGGTGAGTAACCATATCCTTTCTGACCATTATGAAAAACCCAAGTTGTAACAATTTTTACCTATTGCATTAACTTTCAAATTAAAAAACATTTTATAACCTTAACATAATTTTGCAATTTTTTCAAATACACCAATTTTAAATACCGGAAAAATGCCTTTAAATCTTATTTTAAATAAATTGTCACACTGTTACTATAAAAGTACTCTTCTAATTAAACTTTTGCTACAAATTATGGATATATTACCTTTACACTGTTATCAAAATCGGTGCCTTACTCGTACTTACTTATTTAGAATCTTTTACTAAAATTTTATTTTTTAGCTTGGAACAAAAGGCAAAATCGAATAAAATTTTTTTAAGTCATTCTTATAATGTTTTCTTTAAAAAAATAAAAAACTATTTATATCTTTTTGAAGAAAATATTTGTTTATTAGCGAAGGATCATTGTCATCTTAAAAATAGTGAAATATTTGAGTATGATAATTAACTTTATATGCACAAATTCATCACTTATATTTAAATAAACAGTGTAAAAATGCTACGGGGGCCAAACTTTTCAGAGTTTTTTAAGACTCGGTATTAATGCTTTATATACATGTTTAGTATCATTAGATCGGGAAAGACTAGGAGATTAGCACTAAGTAAAAGTTTTTTTTAAGTGCGTTACTTTTTTTACACTTTGTATCGTAAAACAAAAAAAAATTGTTTTTCTGCTTTTTTAAGGAAAATATTTTTAATCTTTGATATTCTGTGGAAATGACATGGATAAAGATATTACAATGAAATTTTGTAGTAATGTAGACCAATAAGATGTAAAAGCAATAGACTAAAAAAAATTCCCAATTTTAACTTAAAAATTCCCCAATTCCCAACTGGGGAAAAAGGTGTTTCAAAAAATGAGTTTTTTTACAAATATGGCAACACTGTCTCTATTTGCAGCGCGTTTCAGAAAAAACTTTTCTAATCAATAACAGATATATTGGAAAATATGAACATTATAATTTTTTTCAAATCGGTGCTTTGCCTTTTGAGAAATTTTTGTTTAAACTAATTTTTTTTTTTACAAATTGCCATTTTTTGGAGAGGACATGTGCGAGGACCAAAAGTCCAATTAGCAAGAAATTTGTTTTATACGCATTCTCATTATGTTTTCTTTTAAAAACTTTAAAAATCTTTTTATGTTTCTTAAGAAAATATTTTTTTATTAGTGAAAAAATATAGCTATCTTTTGGGGAAAAACTAAAAAAAAAGCGAAATTTTTTGTAAGTTTCAACTTTGAATATTTTTAACTTTTAAACAAAAGAAGATTTCTATAACTAACTTGCACAAAAATTATTCAGAATTTTATTACAAATTTAAAGAATATTCTTAAAAAATTTTTGGTCCTCAGATGCGTCCACCAGATCAAAAAAAGCTTAAAAAAAGAGGTAAAAAATCAACCTAAAAATTCCTTTTTACCCAAATATCTCGAAATCCAAAGGAGATAACCTACACATTTAAGCGTATTTTTTGTAGATCTTCTCAAGGACAACTTAAGTTTAAAATTTCTTTTCAATCCATACATAAATGGATTTTTGGCGAATTTTTAAAAAAGTCGAACACCCGAGGTGACCAACTTTGAAGGTCCATCAATCACTCTCCCGACCCCTCATGGACCAGTGCTTTTAAAAACCAACTCGAATACTCCTTGACTATCACCATGTCAAATTTCATTCAAATATCTCCAGTCGTTCAAAAGTTAAAGAATTATTTCCAAAAAAAAGCGTCCGTAAGCCACTGTGCGTCAGTTGTCGGCACAATAAAACCTTAACAAAAGGATGTAGGTCACTGAAATTTGGCACAAATATTCTTCATTTCTTGGAAAATTTTGGTGTTGAAATTGAACGAAATCGGTTTACATTTGACCATAGCTCCCGTATAACCTTGCATAAGCCAATCGGTTATTCGCTAATAAATGACTGTTATGATGATAAAAATAATGACAGTTATGATAAAATTTAGCATAGAAAAGTTTTATATGATCGTTATACAGACTATACAATTTCATTAAAATCGGTTCACCTTTAACCATAGCTCCCATACAAAACACTTACGAAAACAGCCTAAATTGCACCTAAAATGCACTAAAACGGGAATAAATGATAAACTATACCAGCTATGGTCTCTAAATTTGGTACAAGGAAGTCTTATGTCACTACTGGCCAGTGTGGAATTTTGTCATAATCGGTCAACATTTGACCATAACTCCCATACAAAACTTACGGAAACACAAAAATACCAAAAAGGGGGTCAAATAAAAGATCGATATCGCCTTAATGAAAAGAGCTATTTAGACAAAATTATACCAAAATATTTTCGATATCTTGAAAAAGTTGTGTATTGAAAATGGGCGAAATCGGTTGACATTTAGTTAGAGCTCCCATATAACCCCGCCCCGGGAATCACATTAATGCTGATAAATTGAATACAATTGTTATAGCTACGACGTATTAACTTCGAACAGAGAACTTTTATGCAATTATTGGTCAGTATATCAAAATTTTTAGGAATCGGTCTATATTTGACCATAGCTTTCATATAAAAACCTCTCCCGGAAATTTTAGTTTTCAAGAACTAAGGCTTATTTTATTGAGAATATAAGTAGTTTTGAGACCATGTTATAAAAATTGAAGGTTTTTGTCATCTTCGATTTTTTATGATTTTTTAAAAAATGAAAAAAAGCAAATTTTTGATAAACCTTTTTAGGAAATTTTTTTATTAAAATTTTTTTTTTACTTTCAAGTGCAAATATTTTTAAATATGTTAAGTACATAAAAATTATTTTAAAGGGAATTGAAGATAATTTGATTAGCTATATAAATTTGTGATTTTAAACAAAATCGAATAAACCGTTCCAAAGATATGCTAAAAATAAATGGATCAGATTTTTTAAAAAAGCCAAAATTTACATTTTTTTTTTGTTTGGCTTTGAAGTGCAAATAACTTTAAATATGTTAAGTATATACAAATTATTTTAAAGGGAATTCAAAATAATTTTATTTGCTATACAATTCTATGACTTTAAACAAAATCGAATAGACCGTTCCAAAAATATGATAAAAATAAATATATCAGATTTTTCAAAAAATGGCAAAATTTATAATTTTTTTTTGTTTAAATGAACGAATTTAAAAAAAAAATGTAATGGCGATCACTTGCAATGCAAAAAATTGTATTTTCTGAAGTAGAGTAATAGGTCTATATTTTTTGTATAGCGTACTTTCGGTCTAGTCGGGCTTGTTAGACTATATTATACACTTTCTTACTTGCTTTATCAAAAAGCTCTAATTCCCCTTAAAAACTGTCATATAAAGTTTTTATATAGATATAATCGGAAGTGAGCGTTAAATATAAATTAGGATTTTAATGTAAATCAATAATACAAATAAATAAAATTAAATAATAACGATTACCAAATACTTATCATACATTACTTTCACTTTTCACGAACTCTAAACAAGATACAAAATTTTGGTTTTGACAACTTTTCCTATTTTTAACATTTCAGTTTAAAATTTGTAGTGTTAAGAACGTCTGACTACCTAAAGAAATGAGCTTTAAGATTATCGTTCCCTTAGAAATTGTGATATTAATTCTAGTCCCAAATATACATAGCTATAAAGGATCATACAAGCTAAACGATCCGCCGCCCATATGTTCCGCTTACGAAATGCTAATAGTGAATACTAAACAATGTGTTTCCCGCTGCCCGATACGTTGCATCAGGGATGTGTGCTTCGAGGACGGAGAATGCCCTTGCCAAAATTCCTATATGACTTCATTCGATGATGGTCTGGTTTGTGGAAAAACCTGTTTGCCTGGTTGTATAGAAGCCGGGGGTTATTGTGCCGCTGCTGAAGTATGTGTGTGTCCTCATAAGGGATCCTATTTTGATCCGGTTTCGAGAAAATGTTTATATATAGAGCATTTTTTGCATGTGGACAAATGTCGGGGGTAATTATTAATTAAATATTTTAACATAGACTCTATAATATAAAGATGTTGGCACTTTCGCCATATTGTATTTTTGATAAGTCCCATAAAACGGAGAGTATACCGCTTTTACTCGTATTCGGCAATAACTAATGGAGACGATTATCCAATGAGAGAAAGCCAAGACACACACAAAACAAATGTATAAAGTGCAAAATCTTTATATTAAAGAGTTTTTGGTTTTGAAAAAGTTTTCATAACTTCAAGTATGTTTCTTTTCCAGGAGATGTCTCTATGGAAAATGTGACTATGATGGCAACTGTACATGCTATCAAGGATTTAAGAATAATAATAATCTATTTGGCCAATTGTGTAGTCCAGTTTGCAAGCAGTGAGTTAAAAAGAAAAATTCGTATATACAAAGACAAATCAAAATTTTTCGAATGAAAATTACCATTTTTGGACCTCAGCTTCTCCGATTTCGATGAGATTTCACGTATGCATTGTCCAAGTTAATACACATTTTTTAAGTTCTTTAAAAACTTTAAATTCGCTTTGGTTCAGATTTTATGAAGCAAAATGTTTGGAAACAAAAATCCGGTTTCGAGAAAAAAATTAGTAATTTATCTGTATCTTCTAAACTGTAAGTCTGATTATATCAATATGTATGAGAGAATTATTGAGGAGGACCCAAGCTTTCAGAATTTTGAAAGGTTACCCTGTGTCAAAATTTTTCTATAGAAAAATATTTCTATCGACAAATTTTCTATAGAAAAATAATTCTATCGAAAATTTTTCTAAAGAAAAATAATTCTATCGGAAATTTTTCTATAGAAAAATAATTCTATCGAAAATTTTTCTATAGAAAAATAATTCTATCGAAAATTTTTCTATAGAAAAATAATTCTATCGAAAATTTTTCTATAAAAAAATAATTCTATCGAAAATTTTTCTATAGAAAAATAATTCTATCGAAAATTTTTCTATAGAAACATTATTCTATCGAAAATCTTTCTATAGAAAAATAATTCTATCGAAAATTTTTCTATAGAAAAATAATTCTATCAAAAATTTTTCTATAGAAAAATAATTCTATCGAAAATTTTTCTATAGAAAAATAATTCTATCGAAAATGTTTCTATAAAAAAAATAATTCTATCGAAAATTTTTGTATAGAAAAACATTTCTATCGAAAATTTTTCTATAGAAAAATATTTCTATCGAAAATTTTTCTATAGAAAAATATTTCTATCGAAAATTTTTCTATAGAAAAATATTTCTATCGAAAATTTTTCTATAGAAAAATATTTCTATCGAAAATTTTTCTATAGAAAAATATTTCTATCGAAAATTTTTCTATAGAAAAATATTTCTATCGAAAATTTTTCTATAGAAAAATATTTCTATCGAAAATTTTTCTATAGAAAAATATTTCTATCGAAAATTTTTCTATAGAAAAATATTTCTATCGAAAATTTTTCTATAGAAAAATATTTCTATCGAAAATTTTTCTATAGAAAAATATTTCTATCGAAAATTTTTCTATAGAAAAATATTTCTATCGAAAATTTTTCTATAGAAAAATATTTCTATCGAAAATTTTTCTATAGAAAAATATTTCTATCGAAAATTTTTCTATAGAAAAATATTTCTATCGAAAATTTTTCTATAGAAAAATATTTCTATCGAAAATTTTTCTATAGAAAAATATTTCTATCGAAAATTTTTCTATAGAAAAATATTTCTATCGAAAATTTTTCTATAGAAAAATATTTCTATCGAAAATTTTTCTATAGAAAAATATTTCTATCGAAAATTTTTATATAGAAAAATATTTCTATCGAAAATTTTTCTATAGAAAAATATTTCTATCGAAAATTTTTCTATAGAAAAATATTACTATCGAAAATTTTTCTATAGAAAAATATTTCTATCGAAAATTTTTCTATAGAAAAATATTTCTATCGAAAATTTTTCTATAGAAAAATATTTCTATCGAAAATTTTTCTATAGAAAAATATTTCTATCGAAAATTTTTCTATAGAAAAATATTTCTATCGAAAATTTTTCTATAGAAAAATATTTCTATCGAAAATTTTTCTATAGAAAAATATTTCTATCGAAAATTTTTCTATAGAAAAATATTTCTATCGAAAATTTTTCTATAGAAAAATATTTCTATCGAAAATTTTTCTATAGAAAAATATTTCTATCGAAAATTTTTCTATAGAAAAATATTTCTATCGAAAATTTTTCTATAGAAAAATATTTCTATCGAAAATTTTTCTATAGAAAAATATTTCTATCGAAAATTTTTCTATAGAAAAATATTTCTATCGAAAATTTTTCTATAGAAAAATATTTCTATCAAAAATTTTTCTATAGAAAAATATTTCTATCGAAAATTTTTTTATAGAAAAATAATTCTATCGAAAATTTTTCTATAGAAAAATATTTCTATCGAAAATTTTTCTATAGAAAAATATTTCTATCGAAAATTTTTCTATAGAAAAATATTTCTATAGAAAATTTTTCTATAGAAAAATATTTCTATCGAAAATTTTTCTATAGAAAAATATTTCTATCGAAAATTTTTCTATAGAAAAATATTTCTATCGAAAAT
The DNA here is from genome assembly GCA_933228675.1 of Stomorhina lunata. Classification (NCBI taxonomy): domain Eukaryota; kingdom Metazoa; phylum Arthropoda; class Insecta; order Diptera; family Rhiniidae; genus Stomorhina; species Stomorhina lunata. The sequence goes on along the minus strand of OW121744.1, from coordinate 36,244,097 downwards.
TTTTCTATAGAAAAATATTTCTATCGAAAATTTTTCTATAGAAAAATATTTCTATCGAAAATTTTTCAATAGAAAAATATTTCTATCGAAAATTTTTATATAGAAAAATATTTCTATCGAAAATTTTTCTTTAGAAAAATATATCTATCGAAAATTTTTCTATAGAAAAATATTTCTATCGAAGAACTTTAAAAATGCTATGGCCTTAAAAATACATACAGCAAATTTCATCGAAATCGGACATGGTGAGGTTCAGTAAGTTTTCGAAAAAGTTTGTTTTGACTCCATATTAACAATTTTTTGAGTATCTATTCCATTTTTTTTTATAGAAATTGTGGACATAGGGGTTACTGTTTCCTACCCAACATGTGCGCCTGTCGCAAGAAACATTATCACTATCAATCGGATGGCTTGTGTCATAAAGATGATGATTATATTTTTTAAAGGTAACTTTGAAATTTCAATTATTTTTTTACTTTTATGTTAAATTTTAAAATCTCATATTCAATAGCTGTTTTTGGTGATTTAGTGTGATTTAATGTTTTCTAGATCTCGTTCTGGAATCTGAAAAATTCATCTATTTATCCTAAGCTAAGATTTTGGATGGCAAATTCAATGTGTTTCTATAAAAAGGAAATATTTATAATTTATTATTTTTACAATCTCGATACAGAAGTAATTGTTTATAGCAAAAAAAGACTTGTGATAATTTTTACTATTATTTCCTTTTGCTCATCATAAAAAAACGGACTAGAGCAATGTATTTATATTGTTATAAAAAAAATAAAATTAAAGAATTTGTTCTCCCCGACGGGGAATTGAACCCCGGTCTCCCGCGTGACAGGCGGGGATACTGACCACTATACTATCGAGGATATACTTAGTTTGACGGCAATACTATGTTATAAGCTATTCACATACACACATAGAAAGTCATAAAATCAAAACTGTATAAAATAAGCTTCTAATATAAACGAAAGAGGGCGCTCCAGCTATTTTATTTATTAAAGCATTGCCTTTTTGTTCATCCTAAAAATATGCAATAGAAAAACAATTGTGAACATTTTGGGAAAATTAAAAGGCATCTGGCAGCACTAGAAGTTTTTTTATACTCTTCACCAACATATGGGGAAATCCAAAAATCAAAGCGATATCAATTGATTGATATAAGATGACTTTTGCAATTGATGTCCAAAGTGTTTCTCAAAAATTATTCAAATATATCAAGATGTATGAAATATACATATATTTGTTTTTAAATTTAGTTAATAATAAAATAAATAAAAAATAATATTACATAAATCAAACTGATAATACTACACTATTTGAAATTGAAAAATATTCAATTGAAATTGAGAATATTCAATTGAAATTGGGAAATTTTCAATTCAAATTGAGAATTTTCATTTGAAGTTGAGAGATTTTTAATTGAAAATGAGAATTTTCATTTAAAAATGAGAAATTTTTAATTAAAATTGAGAAAAACCTAATTGGAAATGAGAAACATTTAATTGCTATTGGGAAATTTTCAATTGAAATTGAGAATTTTTGAATTGAAATTGACAAAGCCCAAGAGAAAGTTTCAATTGAGAATTTAAAATTTAAATTGAGCATTTTCCAATTGAAATTGATGTTGACTTTTTTAATTATAATTGAGAAATTTTCAATTGAAAATGAGAAATTTTCAATTGAAATTGAGAATTTTAGAATTGAAATTGAGAAAACGCCAATTGAAAATGAGGTTGAAATTTTATTTAGGGTTTTCTCAATTTCAATTCTAAAACTCTCAATTTCAATTGAAAATTTCTCATTTTCAATTGAAAAATTTGTAAATTTCAATTAAAAAATTCAACCTCATTTTCAATTGGGCATTTTTCAATTAAAAAATTCTCAATTTAAATTTAAAAATTGAATGGAATTTTATCAATTTACAAATTCTCACACCCCCCCGACAGCCGGTTCTACGTACCGGAATGACCCGAGGTTTCTCGGCCAAGGGCTGTCAACTCAGCAAGGGCTGTCAACTCAGCATATAAATAGGTATATCTCTCTTAATGTTAGACCGATTGCGACAACTTTAAACTCCAATATTTTAAAAGATATCAGCTAATTTTAGTATGAGATGAAAGCTTAAAAGGTTGACTACTTAACTCTATACATCATTGGATTACGCTATATCGGTCTGTTTTCGAGATATGGACATTTTCGCTAAAAAAAACCGGGGGAAAATTTAACATTTGTTGATTAGTTCCTTAGTGGGTTAATAAAAGGTAAAAAGGGTTATATCATTTAAAAGCAATTTTGGAGCACTTTCACATGACACATACATATATCGTAACTATCGGTTCAAAATTAAGAGTAATAAATCGATTTATATTTAGAAACTTTAAAGTACTGTATCTCCTAAACTAAAAGGTTCTTGCCAAAAATTTGGGAACAAATGCAGTTTATTCTTGCCGGTTTAAAATTTTTCTTTCTGGGGTAGAATGGGTGATTTTGAGCAGAAAAAGTTAAATAAAAAAATGTCGTCGAGGCCTAGTTTTCGAGTTATGAACCTGTAAAGTTTTCAAAATGTAAGTTATATGTAAATGTTTCTCTTTAGTACACTTGTGGTTTGGTTTACAAAACTTAAAACTTAAATAATAGGGTTCGCGCGTAAACAATGTTTTCAACGTATGTGGCCGGTCTAAAAAAAATGAAGAGGAAGAATTGATGATTTTGAACAAAAAAATTTAAATGAAAAATTTGTTTACAAGCCCTAGTTTCCGAGTTATGGACTTACAAAATTTTATATATATAAAGTTGATAAAACGGTAAAAAAACAGTGTAGAATGGGTGATTTAGAGCAGAAAAAGTAAAACAAAAACATTGTTGGTGTGGCCTAGTTTTCGAGTTATGAACATGTCAAGTTTTTAAACTGCAAGTTATATTTAAATTTTTTTAACGTATGTGGCGCGGTTTTTTTGAAAATAATTTTTAATTTTTTGGAAAATAATTCTTCCATCACATACATAAGTGTGCAGATAAGGCATGGAATTTGTTTAAATAAACCGTTTACTACTTTCCCGTGGTCATTCACAAAACAGTGTTACCATATTTCAGAAATATTACTATATTCCAATAAAATTATAGAAAATCAAAGAATAGGGTACCATCTTACTTTTTAAGACACAAAATTTGTATATTATACAAAATATTTTTGATTTAAATTTCTTTGGAATTAAATTTTTATGTCATCAAAAAGTAATTTTTATTACCTTTCCAATGACACCGAGATCATTGAAATCATTCAAGAAATGCCGACAAAAAACGCATTTTATGTTGAAACTTTTGAGGCCTATATCTCGGAAAGCAGGTCACGCCGACCAACATTTTTTTTATTCTCCGACTCACAATAAAAAGCTCTATTAGTCCTAGGAATTTGGGATCAATATCTGTAGCTTGAATTAACTGCATTTAGGTCTAAACTTTTTTAAAATTTAACTATTTGTCATCAATTTTGTTTGAACCACCCCAATGTGTTCACTACTGCAATTGCCCAGTTTTTTAAAGAGACCTGGCAACACTGCTTGCAACACAGAGACAGATAAAAATAACTGACAGATAAACAAACTTCAGTCTGCAAGCAAAGAACATGGAGTACGGTTGTCAACGAAAGTGAAGCGGATAAAGTGACGGTCGATTAATTTAAAAATAATTTAGTTGTTGAACAAAAAATATATAAACAAAGTAAAGTTACTGATATTTTATAAATAAACAAAGGAATCAAATGAAAATATTTCATTATAAGTAAAAGAATTAAAAAAGTTTGTCGGTTGACAAAAATTATAAAGTGAAAAAATTTCAATAAAACAGGAGACGGAGCTCCTCAAAAGGGTCGAATAAAATTAAAAAAAGTGTGATAGAGAAAAGGCATTAAAGAAAACGACAACAACAAAATCCCAATAAAAATGCGTGCAGACAAGAAAACATAAAAAAGAAAACAAAAAAAAAAAAGATTGGCGAAACGAAAAAAAAGTAAACAAAAAAGAGAAGTAGTTAAAGAAAAACGTAAAAGGAAAAAGTTATAAATGAAATTGAGTTAAAAAGTTAAAAGAATTATAAGAAATTTAATAAAAAAAAATAAATGCAATTCATTTAATAAATCCGAGATTTTTAAAAGAAAACCAATATTCCCCTCTGTGCTTCAGTGTTTGTGTGTAAATGAGAGAGTGTTCCAAGAGGGAGTGTGTGTAAAAGAGAGTGTATTTTTTTGCACTTCCTGTCAACACGTTTATTTCTTCTCTGCATTCCCCTAAAATTAACAGGATTTTAACTGTCAAAATTTTCTAAGCAATAATTTTTTAATTTTTTCAAAGCCCATACAAAAAACGGAAAAGTGGTGTTTATTTCTACGAAAGATTTATCATGTAAATGTTTAAAAAGAAAAGAAAACAAATCAAATAAATATGTTTTCCTAAAATATCTTAACCTATACTTAAAGAGTAGTGTATCCCTCTATAACTCCTAGAACTCACTACTATTTTGTGCATAGATCTACCCTTCTTACTATGGATTATAATACTGCTGCTGCTGCTACTACAACGTCTACTAACCATCTCCATCATAAACTTTTTCAGCGCAGAATGTCCCGGCGACATTCCCATACAAAGTCTCCATCAACAATAATTACAATTCGGATGAAGCCGGCTTTTTATACAATGGACAAAACTTGGATTTTCTTATTACTGATCGGATTGGCGGCTGTGGATTTTGTATCGGCAAGTCAAGGTGAGTGAAAGATAGCAAGTTTAATTCAATGAATTCATAGATTCAAAGAATTTTTAAAGCTCCCGTCTCTAATTCTACCCTTAACCACCATAAGTGAAGTCGATTTAACGATGTTCGTCCGACTGGCTTAAGTCCATATATAGATAGCACGTTTAGTGAACTAAGTTCAGAAACAGTTTGTAGTTCCTTTCTATCCGATAGTTTATGTCTCAAACATATCTAGTCAGTCATAGATTCTTTGTTTCAGCACATTGTGCTGAAGTCGAAGTCGCTAGAAAAGGCTCGAGCTAGGTTGGGTTAGGTAAGGCATTCAGCCGACGTTAAGTCAGCGTCACTTGGGTCCTAGAAACGATCCGGTATGTGCTTGAAATCGAGCGTTTTCAAATCGTTCGATTTCTGATATATTTTTGATATAATTTCCCCTATTTCCACAAACAAATTCAAACCAAATGAAAGATAAGATATCAGTCAAAAGCCGTAAAGACCAAATTTTCATTTGTTTTAGGGAACTAACCGATAATTATCTCAAAAATATATCAGAAATCGAACGATTTGAAAAAGCTCGTTTTCCAGCACATACCGGGATCCCTTTGTGGTACCTGCAGGGGATAGACTGGAAAAGAAAACGAAGATAATTAATTCCGGGCCATCGGTGAGAGGCTTATTCAAGCCAGCCTGTAGCTCTGATAAATTAGTCTATTTTACGAATGTCAATACTCGCAAAATCAGATAAATTAAGCAGATAAAGGTAGCCCTCGAGATTGAAAGAGCGGGGCAGTGGCAGAGAAGATGAGTAACCGTTCCCTCCTCTTCGAGGTTGTGACAGCTTCGGCAGTTGTCATAGTGTTGAAGGTTAAGCCTTCTGGCATGCAGCCCAAAAGTACAGTGACCTGTTAGGGTCGAGATTAGGTTGCGGAGTCTGTGGCGAGGTAGAGAAACCAAGCTCTTTGAACGTTTATGGTCATAAGTGGGCCGGCCATGTTTGCCTGAATATTGAACAAGTGGCTTCAAAGGACCAGGTGATCTGCGCTGATCCGTAAAGAAGTTGCCAATTACTAATTTGCAGGCGGATTTAGCAAGTCTGTCCGCAGTGGAGTTAACAGGTATGTTGTTGTTGCCGGGTACCCAGAAAAGTTCGATATTGCTATGTCTCGCCATCTCATTAAGACATGCCCGGCATTAACGAGTAAGAACAGATGTGTAGACATTAGATCGGGATTTTATGGCAGCCTGACTGTCGATATTCTGTAGTATCTTAACCATTTGGCAGCTCTGTATATGATCGATATCCCGGATTGAAGGATACTACACTGATCAGGAAGCTTAAAACAGATTTCCTTCCCTAAACGTGGGATGAAAAAGCACACTCCCACGCCCATCCTTGACTTGGATCCGTTGGTATATACCTCCCAACAGCCGTCACCAAGGGATAATGGGTCTCCAGAGATAGTCACAGTAAAGGATTTATCAAAGAGTGGGGTTCGAAATGTAGTAGTCAATGTTGCCAGGGATATTTATGATTTTATCCAGAATAGTGGAGTGTCCTGATTGCAAATGGGCCCAAGTTCCGATAGTGCTAAATCGGACAACCGAGTTAAGGGCTATTAGTTCGACTGAGAGCCAGTTGAGCATGGCTTCCAGTCGAACTAATGGCACAGCAAATCGCCCTTAACTCGGCTGTCCGGCTTAGTCTTAGATCGAGCTAAGACTTGTGTCAAAAAGTGAAAGACAATGCTCCACCTATCTGTAACTTTTGTTTGGGCATTAAGTTTGGATCAGCAAGGAAACCACAAAGACATGGGGAAACATTGTTACGTGTAGGACATCGAGGACATTTTAAATCCGGGTCCGAACGGCAAATACATTAGTCAGGGAGGTTTTACATAGCCAAATACTCAATTACCAGTGGCTAGCTGAGTTATGAGGTGAACCGCCGCTTTTTTGAAAATTTGTATTTTTCTAATGGGTCTGACCGAGGATCGAACTTAGGACCTCTGGTATGCTAGGCGGATAACTATACTACCTGCTATAGCACGGCGGACATTAGTGGAACCAAAATTCTATTAGGTCTGAATAGGACAAGCTTAAGAAGATGTATAGGGATCTTAACAGGACACTGTGCCTTAAATTCCAATCTAAATAGGTAGCATTCCAGATGTTTGAATGAGAATTCGTCAAAATAGATAGAACACATTCTCTGTCACTGTCCAAGGCTCCAAATTTAGAGGCTCAGACATCTAGGCAGTAGATTTCATGTTGAACTTCAGGATCTGTAACGGTGCAAAGTGCATGATATTGTAGGGCTTATTACTGGACACAGCTGGGTCAGATAGGGTACTCTTCTTCCATACTTTTCTTTTCTTTCCCCAATGGACCCCTTGGGTCTCCGAATGAAGGTGTCGCTCCGAAACCACCTTTATAACCTAACCTTCTGAATGATTGGGGGTATTTGAGATTGTCATTCCGTTTGTAATTTCCTTAATATTGACTCTAAAACTGATGTATATTCTGAATTTACGAAAACAGCCTAAATTGCACCTAAAATATAAACTAATCTAGCTATCGCAACTAAATTTAGTACAAGGAAGTTTTTAGTCAAAGAAGTCCCATATAAAAACTTACGGAAACACAAAAATACTAAAAAGATAAGGGGTTATGTCCGTCTGCCCATCAAATAAAAGTACGATAGCGCCTTAACGAAAAGAGCTATTAAACCTAGTATTTAACAGCTTATTAATGAAAAACTATACCCGGTTATGGGACAAAATTTTCTGCAAAGAAAATACTAGAGAAACCACTTAGGTGCTTTTAAATGTTGAACTATAATGCTACTGCATACGAATTTAGTCCAAATATTTTACCAACAACACCACATTTGGTCCACATTTTTAATTAGCTGTACCCTTGCAGACACATGAGATACGTTTCTAAATTCTACACAACTTGATGGTGGCAAATCGGCATAGGGCCTTAACCATCCTTTTATATCGAACTCTATTCTGAGATGTTAGGCATACGTCATTCCATGAATAGTTTGCTGCTTGCAACTGCGTATCAATTGACCTCCTCCGCGTTCTAGCAGGTGCACCAAAACGACGGCCGCTTGGCCCTCTAAAGAAGCAGAGATTTGGTTTAAAGCGTTTAGTAGACCTTCATTTCTTATGTGATTCGGCTACAATATATTAATTATTTGCCGCAAGTATTTGTTTGCAAAGGTTTGTAGTCGCTTATCCATGACATTTGTGCTTTTCCAAACTTCACAACCGTAATACAAGATGGACTTGACATTTGAGTTTTATATTCGTAACATAGTTATTGTTGATATTTGCCGAGATATCCAAATAGCTCGGAGAATGCCGAATGCAGATTTTGTTTTGTTAATACGCAATTCTATATCCTTGTCGGCGCCACCATTTGTAGATACTAAACTACCAAGATAATTAAAGGTACCTACACATCCAATAATTTCGTTATCCACATTGATGTGTGTCGATGGGTTTTCGCCATATCCTCGAGGCATTATCTTTATCTATGAAGACTTTAATGTCAGCCCAGGTGCTCGAGATTCAAGAGTGGTAGCCATAGTGTTTTCTTGGAGTCCTCGAGTTGATTAAAGGGTGTCCATTGGATACCTCTCCACCATTCAGTGCCGTGCGCAAACTATAAGTAGAGTCAATTTAATGAAGTATAGAACCATAAACCTATTTTGTGCAGAAATGGATATTCAACAAAAAGTCAGAGAAAAAAATATTGAATTTCATAAAAAAATCTAATGTGGGATTTATATAACTAAAGCGACTGACGATTGAGTGAAATTTACATGTATTTTGTTTTTGTTAAAATAACAAAACCCATGTAAATTTCACTCAATCGTCTGCCGCTGGAGTTATTTAAACCCTTAAGCCTTTGAAGGAATCTGTCACAAAATAGGGTTTTTTGGGTTGTTAGGAAGTATAATGAATTCGTTGCTATTAAAAGAAAAGGGTATTTCTATTCTAAATACGGAAAGACTCATTAAATTACCGATGCAAGAGGAAATGTAGACAACAAATTCTGAATCCAGAAAGAAAACAAAATTTGCTAACAAAAATTTTAGTTTGGCAAGCAAATTGTACTTTTTGTTGCGGGGAAAAGCAGTTCTTTTATAACTTAATCTCCATCAAGAGCAACTTGTGGCTAAAAAATTACAGTTGTGACGTCAGACGCGGCAAACACAGAAATTTATATAACGACGGTGTACCTACAAAAATGGTTTTTCTCTTTCTAAGACAGAACACAGGCAAGTGCCAAATACATCCAATTGCCAAGAGCTTAGGCCTTCAAAAAAGTATTGGAGCTTTGTTAAAAATTAATTTAAGAACACTGTAAAGGGGTTCCAGAACATGATTAGTTTTAAGTTCAAAAAGATAACAAATTTAACTAGGAATCTTCAAAAGAAGGACTTCTGAATTCACTGCATTTAACCCTAGAACGTCATCCTTCGTCAAAATGACTGCGAAAAATTGTATTTTCAAATTTAAACGAAAAAGGAAGGCTATATATAATATGTTAAGTTTTGATTAAAGATTATGAAATAAACAAATAATTTTCTTTAAAGGTAGGAGGCCAATGCACGCGGCTGCGGGTAGAACTTTGTTCTACTTTTCCGCGCGGCATATTTTTTCAGTGCTGCCAGATTTAATTATATCCTACTCAAATATATTTTTTTATGAATATTTTTGTAAACAATCGCACATTTTATGTACTGGCAATACTACGACCGACCGCAGCCGCATGCCGCATGTATTGGCCTTGTACCTTAATTATTCATCAAAAAGAGTCTATTAATACATAAGAAATCTTTATTGGTATCCGTTTTTACTCACGAAGAGTTTTATAGTCTCTTGGAGTATGCCGTAGTCAAAATGACGAAGGATGATGTTAGTGTATGTAAAATAATGATGGCGTTCCAGGGTTAATAAAGTTCTGAGGGCTTTAGTCTAATGGTGTAAGAAGTGAAACTAATTAAGTTATAAGTTCTCCTGCAAATTTAACTCAATTATTTTACTATGAAAGAAAACGTATGTGCTGCTATCAGTTGTTTCTCTAAAAAAGTTCTTGGAAACTATATTAAATCTTATCTAAATTCTTAGATTTTGCAAAAACAATAATTTCTCAGAATATTTTTTTTTTACTTATTGAATTATGACGAGTTTTATTTTGCACTAACCTATTACAAACAATAGTTTTTTTGATAAATTCCTTAGACTTTTTGGAGTTGATTTTATAATCACAAGGTATTACCAAATTAAACATTAAGCTTTTGTTGTTTTAAATTAATAAGGCTTGGTCTTTAACACAAAACAGAAATAATAAGTCGTTTTTGTTTTCCTAATTTGAAAAAGTCACGTTTTTTTCCTAAACAATTTGTCAATAAAATAAGAAATCGAAAAATAATTCTTAATTGCTTTTAAATTAAGCAACAGATGGCAGCGAAAAAAAGGTTAAATGTAACAGGAGTTAACTAGAGATATTGTGGGTGTTTTTTGTTTCTGAGACCAAGCTCTAAAAAATTACTTAAAAATTGATCGAAATCTTTAAAAGTTCAAACTATCAATATTTATGCTTAATAAATAATAGAAAAAATTGAGCAAGAATAACAAAATTTTATCTTATCTTTAAATTTGTGTACTATTTCTTAGTAATAATAACAATAATAGTAAAAGTTGTATTTGTCTGATAAGACAAGGACGTTTTTTGTATGTACAAGTAATCATTAGAGTCAAATGAAATTGTTAAATATTATTTTTGTCTATACAAATACTAAACCATCATTACGAATTCTAAAGACAGTTTTTGGGAACTTAAAGACTACACAATTTTTACCTGTTATAGAAATTGTGTTACTTTTGAACATTTTAAAATGACTTATTCTATTGAGTACTTAAGTAGCAAAATTTTATCAAAGATATTTCTTCAGGAATCTAGAACAGGTAGCAAAAAAACTACATATAAAACATATCTGATACTTAAATTTCCCTTACATAGAATTGTTATTTAAAGATAATATCACTACTAGAGCATATCGAATCGATTGGTCAGTGAAACCATCACATACAGGCACCAAATGTCCTGGAAGTATGCAGGTGATTTTTTTATAAATACATTTTTAACGACATGTGTTTTGAACATTCATTTTTAATCCACAATAACTTTTATTTGGATCAGAAGTTAGTAAATGTCAATTCAATATCGTATATGCAACAAAGATATAACAGTTGGCAATCGATATTTTTATACTTTACACCGGCTTAGGTGGCAAGGGCGTAATAACTGTATGGTTATGTATGTAACTCAAAGAAATATTGGTCTGAGACAATCGCTATTAGCCAAAATTGATAATTCCTCTAGGGGTGACTTCTAGGAATTGAGGTTGTGGCCCTAAATATCAATAAGTCCGTGCGCTTTTGAATTTACCCCCTACTTGATTGGAAGGACGTGACTGCCCCTGATAATTGACTTCTATCTAACATTAAGACTACCGGGCGAAAAAGAAAAATAAAGAAAAAAAAAAAAAAACAGAAGAAGCCAAGCAGTGATAAACACAGAAATTTATATAACGGAGTGCCTACAAAAACGGCTTTTACCGTTTCTGCTGCCTCAGAAACGGTAAGACATTTTTTTGGCACGATTTGGCATCATGTCACTGCGAAAAATGGTCACAAGGCTCTACACCATTTTCAATTAAAATTGAGAAATATTCAATTGAAATTGAAAATATTCAAATAACTTGAAAATGAGAAATTTTCAATTGAAATTGAGAATTTTTATTTGAAATTGAGAAATTATTAATTGAAATTGAGAATTTTCAATTAAAAACGAAAAATGTTCAATTAAAATTGAGAAAACCCTAATTTTAAATGAGAAACATTCAATTAAAATTGAGAATTTTTGAATTGAAATTGAGATGTATTGAATTGAAATTGAGAAAAGCTCAATTGAAAATGAGAAATATTCAATTGAAATTGAGAATTTTTAAATTTCAATTGAGAATTTTTCAATTGTAATTGAGAAAAGCCCAATTGAAAATAAGGTTGAATTTTTAAATTAAAATTGAGAAATATTCAATTGAAATTGAGAAATTTTCAATTGAAAATGAGAAATTTTGAATTGATATTGAGAAATTATGGTTTTCTAAATTTCAATTCTAAAATTCACAATTTCAATTGAAAATTTCTCATTTTCAATTAAAAATTTCTCAATTTCAATTAAGAAAATCAACCTCAATATCAATTGGGCTTTTCTCAATTTGAATTGAAAAATTCTCAATTTAAATTTAAAAATTCTCAATTTGAATTGAAAAATTCTCATTTTCAATTCAAAATTTCCCAATTTCAATAGAAAATTTCTCATTTTCAACTGAAAACTTCTTATTTTTAACTGAAAATTATTAATTTCAATTGAATATTTCTCAATTTCAATTGAAAAGTCTCAATTTCAATTGAAAATTTCTCAATTTCAATTGAAAATTCCCAATTCCAATTGAATATTTTTCAATTTCAATTTTGATTAAAAATTTCTCAATCTAATTTAAAAAGTTTTCAATTACATTTGCAAATGGTGTAGTTATTGATACGACGATACAGCCCCTGCCAATAATTCGAATTTCATGTGCTCTTTAAAAAATATCACTAAAACTAACCCTATGCGACTTACGTAGTCTACTGAGGTGGTAGATTACTAGACAACATTTCCATATTCTTCTAATATACATATAAAAATTAATGCCCCTTTCGTTGTAATTTTATAAGTCTAAAACGGGCCCACTTATCCAAACCAAATGTTTAGGCTTTGTTTGGACCATTTAGTAGATGGTTTGTGTGAACTTTGCACAAAATCGCACAGGACATTTTTTCGGGTTTAGGAAAATTTTAAGCAATAAATTTATGTTTTTGGCAAAACCAAAAATTGGATGTAGAAGACAACTGAATCAGCTTTCATTAGAGTCATAAAAACTAAAAATCCATGCAGTAGTTTTTAAGTTATTGCAATTTGGCCCAAGAAAATTCGTATCCTTTTCAACACGCCTAAGGATATGCAGCAAAAAAATTAACTTTAGAGTACAGAAATTACAAAGTAAGACATTTCTTATCACCTAAAGACTTATAAGTACTAAATAGTTGAAATTTATTAAAATATAATAAAATTTACATAGTTTTTTTATACAGGAAAATGGAACTTTATTTTAAGGGCCGTTTCAAAACTCACTTTTTAAGTTTTACAAAATTTTGTTAAAAAAATATTCAAATATCAAAATATCGGCATGTTAAAATAAACAGATTTGGTAATAAAAAACAAAAAAGTTCAGTTTGATATCTCATATGGTTTCGCCGTATCTGCGATTTGAAATCGTAAAATTTCGACAAAAAGTACATTTTTTGAGTAGAGTTGAGTTTTTAGTAGATGCATAGTAAATTTTATTTAAGTTTTCTTTTGATAAAGCTAAATTTACTGAATTTTATTGGTCAGTCATTGACGAATGTCCACTAGAACTTTTCTTGATATTGGGTGAGCTTAAAGCTTTTTTCATCGGGGTCAAATATAAAAATTTGAATTTTTAGTAGCAAAAATACGAAATGTTATGAATTTATTGGCGAATTTCGATCAAAATCAATTAAAATAGTTGTTTCTAAGAAAGGTTATATTTTTTTATTAAAAATATATTTTTTAACCCTTAGCAGATATGGGGACTAAAATTACCCAAAATTTTTTTTCGAATAAAATCACCTCACAAAAAATTCCTATTTTGACTATCTCTACAAATTTTATATTCCGGAAAGAATAAAAATTTTGATAAGCATTGAACTAGACGAAAATTTTGAAAATGTCTCTATAAATAAGAAAATTTTGGAGGAATATAAGATATTTTCTTTTTTAATTTAATTTAAATAAGTAGTAGAATAATTAAATAAGCTCTTTTCAAATGATTTAAATTATGTTTAAATTCATATAAGATCTTAACTTCATAGAATACGCCAATAAGAGAAGAATTTAAACAGAATATAATTCCCGCAACTCGATAATCCGGACGAACCTTTAGCAAAGGTTCTATAACATAAAGATATTGCATTCCATACATTTGTTTTCTGTCAAAAGTTAAATTAAATAGAAAGAATAAAAATTTTGATAAGCATTGAACTAGACGAAAATTTTGAAAATGTCTCTATAAATAAGAAAATTTTGGAGGAATATAAGATATTTTCTTTTTTAATTTAATTTAAATAAGTAGTAGAATAATTAAATAAGCTCTTTTCAAATGATTTAAATTATGTTTAAATTCATATAAGATCTTAACTTCATAGAATACGCCAATAAGAGAAGAATTTAAACAGAATATAATTCCCGCAACTCGATAATCCGGACGAACCTTTAGCAAAGGTTCTATAACATAAAGATATTGCATTCCATACATTTGTTTTCTGTCAAAAGTTAAATTAAAGTGGACAAAGAACAATGAAGAACACATAAACGCACAAACAAACATACATTTCATGAGCACGTATGTGTGCCTTAGCTTTCTCTTATTGGATAATCGTCTCCATTAGTTGTTTCCGAATTAAAGAAAAAGCAGTACACATTTTTTTATGGGACTTTTCAAAACGACCATACGACAAATAATCGACAAATATCCAATAAGAGAAAGCTAAGGCACGTGTGTGTGCCTTATCTTTCTCTTATTGGATAATCGTCTCCACTAGTTGTTTTCAAATTAGAATAAAAGCGGTACACTCTGTGTTATGGGACTTCTCAAAACTACCATACGACAAATCAATGTATGGAAGTGTATCATCTTTGTATTATAGAGTCTACATGTTCGAATTACGTGTCCGAATTAACGAAAATATACTTTAAATAATGGAATTTTTAATATTACATATTAATAGCAAAATTTTCAAAAATTCCTTATAAGTAAAATTTTTAAAAATTTTCCCTTAAATCCTAAAATTTCTAATGAAAAAATAAATCTGGCTACTTTGTCTAAGGAAATAGCAACATCAACAATCAACCCTTAACATCAAAAATTTCCCAAACAAGTTCATATTTAAACAATTTTCCATTTTCACAAAGTTTTCCATTTCTTTATGTCTGTCCTTCTCTTCTACTTCATTCTTACAAATATAAAGAGTAAAAGTAGATAATAGAAATGTGATTCCTGAAATCTGTATTTGTTGTAATTCTTCCCCCTTTTGGAAACGACAAAAATTACCCAAAAAAATGGATAAAAATTAACTTTATTTAATTTATCACTGCAATTTCTTAGATTTTTTATTTAGGGAAGAGGAAAAAAGTAGCGAAAAAATTAAGATAAATTTAGGTTAAAATCATATTTATCGTTGCATTTCTAATTTTGTGATAACAAATTTTATGAAATAACTCAAAATTATTATGCAAAGTTCTTTCTTATGATTCAAAATGTTTTTGAAAAAATTTCGAAAGATAGAAGAAAGATAGTGAAAAAAGTCTCCTGCCGGGCTAAAATGCGGCTTCATTAAATGTAAATGCTGCAATTGCTTGAATTTATTAGTAAAAATAATGATGTACATTAGAGCTATTTTAAGTATACCCTTGATATTTGAATATATTTTTTTAATTTTTGTTCCACTTTGTTGTCTCTTGAAACAAGCACGTGCTTGTTTGTAATTAAAAGTGTAAATTGTAAGGGACAAAATTAAAAAAGAGTGTACGTTGATAGTACGATTGAACATTATACTCAAGTTGGAACTCCTCCTTAGCGTGTTGTCCCAGTTTTGAATTTTATAAACAGGTTGATTTTTAGAGGACTGATAAATAATCCATGTAATTAGTGGAATAACAAAATGTCCTCAACACCCTGTAATTATTTGAAAGGGAAATATTTTTAAAGCTTGTGGAAAAATATTTCATTAAACTAAGTGTAGTGTAGCTACTAGCTAGCTTGCACCGCAATTATTTAATATAGAACAATTTCATATTAAAATTACACTTTACAAATGTTATTATATGGTGATGAATCATAGGCACTTGATCAAGCATATAAAGCTATTCTTGGAGTTTCGGGAGGAAGATTCTACGAAAAATTTATGGACCAATCAGCGTCAACAATGAATATGAGCTGCATTAAACATCAGCGGTTGTGTTGGCTAGGACATGTTGTGCGAATGGATGAAAATACTCAAGCTAGAAAAGTGTTCGAAAATGATCCCGAGGCAAACTTCGATGGAAGGACCAAGTAGAAAAAAATCTATCAAAGCTTGGCTTACGAAACAAAAACAAACAAACATACATTTCATGAGCACGTGTGTGTGCCTTAGCTCTTTCTCATTGGATAATCGTCTTCATTAGTTGTTTTCGAATTAGAGTAAAAGCGGTATACTTTTTTTATGGGACTTTTCAAAACGCCCATACGACAAATCAATGGAAGTGCAACATCTTTATATTATAGTCTTTTGATTGAGCCTTTCGTAAATTATTTTTGAAATTCATGATTTTGTCAAAAACAAAAAAATCTTTGTCTTCATTACAAGCTGACACTTGGTTAAAGTACGAAGTAAATGTAGATTAATAAACAATTAATAAGCTATTAAGGTCAAAGGCCGAGCATATTTTAGAATTCCATGCGCTTCGATCTTGTGCGCATATTCTCCAATATTGTAGGCCAAGCTTTGAAAGATTTTCCTTTAGGTCTTTTCATCGAAGTTTCGGTCGTCCACTACTACGAGTTCCCTCGGCATCATTTTTGAACTCTTTTCTTGGCATACGCATGACATATCCTAGCCAACGCAGCCTCTGCTGTTTTATGCGCTTTATTATGTCGATTGGTCTTAACTTGTTAAGCCAAGACTTGGTTACCCTTCATCTCAACTGTGTACACTGACTTTATCGTGCTATCACCTGGGAAACTACGATAAAAAAGTAAAAATACCAAAACAAAAGAAGGAAAAAACTATGGTCGATCAGTTCGTCTAACTGAATCGATCATATGGTCTTGACTGAAAAGTAAATGAGTTTTCAGTGTCAACAAAATTCTCGTTTCCAATTTCGTTTAAGTTGGCATTAAACAGTTGTTGATATTTCTTCATAGTTCGAAGTGCAAAAAAAGAACGATGAAATTTTGCATACGTGTTCAATTTTATATAGATAAGAAAAATTCAAAAAATTTTGAAATCCGTCGACTTCTTGGGTTACCTGCCTTGGGCCCCCATTTTTCCACCTATTTTTTTTCAATGTACAAGTCACAATTCTTAACAGAATTTCGGCACACGTCTATTTGTTGATCTTAAAAAGAGGTCTACTAATTTTGCTTGAAATTAGTCGACTCGTAGGGGTACCTGAATTGGAGCCCCATTTTTTTACCCAATTTCTTCTTAATGTACAATCCGCAATTCTCAACAGAATTTGATCAATTTGATGACACACGTCTATTAATTGATCCAAGAAGAAGTTATACTAATTTTGGTTGAAATTCCTTGGCTCTTTAAGGTACCTGCCTCGGACCCTCATTTTTTCACTTTTTTTGTTCTCAATGTACATTCGTATAAGACGGAATTCTCAACAAAATTTTATGAAATTCGGCATACGTCTATTAGTTTATCCAACAATAAGCTCCGCTAATTTTAGTTGTAATCAGTCCACTCCTTGGGGTACCTGCTTTAGATCCCATTTTTCACTTATTTTTCTTCTCAATAAATAAGCCGCAATTCTCAAGTGAGTGATGAAATCCGGCCTACGTCTTTTAGTTGACCCAAGAAAGAGCTCTACTAATTTTGGCTTAAATTCGTTGACTCCTAGGTGTACGTGTTGCGGACTTGCACTTGATTAAAACAAACCCTAAACAACTACATATAACACTTTTTGCTTAAATTATGCGTAACAATTCACTTTTTTCCGAAAATTTTGAACTTTGTTCTACGATCGATGATATAGAGAGAGCCTACTTAGTTTGTCAATTTGAAGATGTTTGAAAAAAATTCTTTCAAAAAGAAACTTTTGAAAAATTCCCTTAACAAAATAATTTTTAAAAATATCCTTTAAATACAAAAATTTTGAAAATCTTTATATATAAAAATTAATGTTTGTCTTCCTGTATGTCCTTCATAGAATAGTAAACTATGCATCTGATCATGTTATGATCTTAAGAAATGTTGTTGCGCAAGAGCCGACGAATATTACTAAGATGCTATGACCAAGTTGACGACAGGTGGCGCCACTGAATATTGCTTAAAGTTAATTAAATCGTAAATTGTGCATTTGATCATGCTACGATCTTTAGCAAAGTTGTTGGGCATGCTGACGCGTAAGGTTTCTAAGTTAGTATGAAACATTTGCGACAGGTGGCACCACTGAAAATTACTTAAAATGAAATAAATTGTAAACTGTACATTTGATCAGGGGGGTTACTGCGTATCTCGATTCGAAAATAAAACTGTTTGAATTTGTATGCTTAAAGCATTGTGTTTCGAAAATAATTTCTTTCGAATCGAAATACACAGTAACCCCCCAGGGTACGATCTTGAGCAAAGCTGTTGCGCATTAGTCGACAAAGGTTTCTAAGTTGGTATAAACAATTTCTACAGGTTTCGCCAATAAAAATTACTTAAAATGAAATAAATCGTAAACTGTGCATTTGATCAGGGTATGATCTTTAGCAAAGTTGTTCCATATGAGTCGACGAAGGTTTCTAAGTTGTTGCAAGTAATTTCCGATAGATGTCGCCACTTTTCATTTAATATTAATTAAATCTTAAACTATGCATGCGCATTTGATTTTGTAATGATCTTGAGCAAAGTAGTTGTACATGAGCCGTCGAAGTTTTTTTAAATTTCAGCAGATGGCGCCACTGAAAATTAATCAAAATGAGTTAAATCGTAAACTATGTGTTGACCAGAAAATCAATAAAATGGTTCGACATTTATTGGATATTATAATGTCTTTCCTTTAAATTAATTTTAGTTGGCGGCGCAGCAACACGCGCAGGGTACAGCTAGTTTCTCTATAAATAAGAGTTTTTGTTTTTCAAAATTCCCTTTAAATAAAGGAATTTCTCAAAATTCTGTATGAATAAAGGAATTTTGAAAATTAATAACCATCAAAATTCATACAGATTTAGCCATTCTTTGTTCCTAACCATAGGAATCTGTCATTAATTGGAATTGTACTGGAAATGTTATACCTTCTGCCACTATCTCTTAACACTTTTAATACAATTATAAAACATTCCACAGACTTTTACCATCCCCCCAAATTGTAAAGTTTGAATAAGTTAAAGTCTTCCAAAGTTCTTGTTTAAAGTGTCTCACATGCTAAATTGTCGGAATAAGTTTTGGGTATAAAACAATTTTATTTGCCATTTTTATGTCCTTGTTTAAAGTTACGTGATGAAATGTGACATGTAACTTTTTTTGTTTTATTCATTCATTTGATAAAGGGTGCGTCTTCTGGGTTAAAGCTCATAACTTTAGCTCGTTTTGTGTTATTTTTTTTTCTGACATGGTGTTAGCATACCAAGGTACAACTATCAGGAGGATGTTAGTCTTCGTTTTTTTTTTTATATTTTATTTTTTTGTCTCTAGGGTTGATTTAAATAATCAAAATGAATGTTTTTAGTGGTTGGTTTTTTTTTGTACTAGAATTTATTTCATATATTTTTTTTCCTAAATTAAATATTGCATGCATTATTTCACAGTTCCGAATTAGGTCACACATTTCTCAAGTAATTGTTGGAACTAAATTTAATCAAATGGAAACATTTATCTTAATAAAATTGACTTACATTTCATGCCTAAGTCTCCGAAGGGCATTTTTTCTTTGCTTAGACTGAAAGTGAAAAATAAAATAACGTAATTTTTAATTAGATTTTCTTTTAAAAGGAAACCTTTATTTAAATTTTGTTAGATTATTGTTATTTTTAACATTTTAACATAAAGTTTAAAAAAGTTTTTTACTATTTCAAATTTAAATAATTTGGTCAAAGGTTATGTTATTAACTAGATATTCGGGTCATTTATTACTGTAAACCCTCTATAATACAAATTCTAGACTCTAGAAGGTTCACTTTAATATTTAGATTTGAAACTTTAAAAGAAACTTCGTTCACAAACTTTAAAAACAGGAGTTGGCAGCCCATACCACCAGAAGCCGATGAATTTTAAATTTTCGTAAATACCACGATCATTAATAAAACTCGTGAAAATGAGTATTAAAATCATTTAGTTGGAGTTTGGATGTTAACAAAGTCGGTTGGTGCCGCTTTGTTAAAGAAAAGACAAAAACAAAATAGACAAGAAACAAATTAAAATCCAAATTATAGCAACAAAATACATGGTTCGAGAGAACAAAGAAATATAATCTCGAACATTGTTGCCATGACACTTTTATTTTTGTAAACATTGGGAATATTTTTGTAAATATTGGGAATATTTTTCAAAACAGAAATAAATTCTATTATTAAACAATTTTAGACTTTTATATTTCTTAGATATTTTCGATCCAAAAAATTTTCTATAGAAACATTTTTGATAAAAAAAATCTTCATAGAAAAATTTTTGATAAAAAAATTGTCTACAGAAAATTTTTGATAAAAAAATTTTCCAAAAAATGTTTGGTAAAAAATTTTTGATTTTTATCAAAAAAAATTTTCTATAGAAAAATTTTTGATACAAAAATTTTCTATATCAAAAAATTTTCTATAGAAAAAGTTTTGATAAAAAAATTTTCTATAGAAAAATCTTTGATAAAAAAATTTTCTATAGAAAAATTTTTGAAAAAAAATTTTCTATAGAAAAATTTTTGATAAAAAAATTTTCTATAAAAGTCCCAGTAAAACTTTTCATTACCAAATAATGAGTTAAACAGTTAAACTATTGTACACGAACTACTTACTCATTCGCTGTTTAAGTCATTACATTAACATGGGGATGTCATTGGAGGCAAGTACTTACCAATTGCAGAAAATTAATGACTTGGGTAAGCAATTTGAAAACAACAACAGCAACAACTTTTTTGTTGTTGTTTTATTAAAAACATATATTTTTAAACGAAATACAAAATTTTTTTTATGGTCCCATGGGGGCTCGAACCCAGACCCTCCGACTGCTAGGCAGAGACTCTTCCACTGAGCTACTTCATATGTTGAAAACTTAGCAGCTTATAATTAATATAAACAATTTTTATTTTTAGATTCAAAATCATGTGAAAATAACTTTGTTTTTCCCTGCTTTTTTTTGCTTTGTTGTAATTTTTGGAAAAATATTTTTATACCATTTTTTGTAATTATTTTAAAACTTTTTTAAAATTATTTTAAAACTTAAACAATTTAAATCATCTTTTTTGTATAAGTTTTTACATAAGATTGACTCTTACTTACTTAAATGTTACAACCTGTTAAGGTCAAAGTCCTAGCATATATTAGAATTCCATGGATTTCGATCTTGTGCGAATATTCTCCAATTTTATAGGCCAAGCTTTGAAAAATGTCCCTCTACTTGGTCTTTCTATCGAAGTTTCGAACATCCTCCTCTAACATTAGGTAGTGGGACATTTCAATTCTAATTTTATCCTCTTCATTGTATTTTTTTTCAAGAGAGGGTTACTAGCCCGTAATCCTAACCCATTTTTATCGATCTTATGGGACAACTCTCGGAACATGTTAACTCACAATATTAATGGGTGTTAAACTAGCTCCCCGGGTGATACCATGAGGAGGTGTGTGTCCACAGTTGAGATGATGAGAGGATGACCCAGATAAGTTGGGCTTACCAAGTTAAGACCAATTAGAATCGTGTTTGGTATTTAACATCCCCTAGAGAATCAAAATTGACTCATGATGGTATTTTTCATTAACGTGAGTTAGTTTTACAAATTTTTTTTACAGAAGATAATATTTAAGTTCTTAAAATTCAAAAATCATTTAAAAAGACTCTTTTAATAAAAAAAAAACTAAAAAAAATTGTTGCCCTTGGTGGGATTTGAACCGGGGCCATTCAGTTTAAATTACCATCTTAATTACAAATAAGTAGTTCTGTAATAACTTATTATTTATTCGGATGGTATGTTGTAGTCGTTACAAGGTAACCAGTTATCAGAGTACTTGGCATTACCAAAGTTTTGCTGGGGTATTACATAAAAAGATAGAGTTGAAAACTTTTTCTTCTTAAAACGTTAGAACTACACGTTGAAAAAAAATATCTATATAAAAACATTTTTGATAAAAAAATCTTCATAGAAGAATTTTTGATAAAAAATTTTCCATAGAAAAATATTTGATAAAAAATTTTCCATAATTTTCTATAGAAAAATTTTCTATAGAAAAATTTTTTATCAAAAATTTTTCTATACAAAATTTTTTTATCAAAAATTTTTCTATTTTTGATAAAAAAATTGTCTATAGAAAAATTTTTGATAAAAAAATTTTCTATAGAAAAATTTTTGATAAAAAAATTTTCTATAGAAAAATGTTTGATAAAAAAATTTTCTATAGAAAATTTTTTGATAAAAAAATTTTCAATAGAAAAATTTTTTAATTAAAAATTTTTCTATTTTTGAAAAAAAAATTTCTATAGAAAAATTTTTCATAACTTTTTCTATAGAAAATTTTTTTATCAAAAATTTTTCTATAGAAAATTTTTTTATCAAAAATTTTTCTATAGAAAATTTTTTTATCAAAAATTTTTCTATAGAAAATTTTTTTATCAAAAATTTTTCTATAGAAAATTTTTTTATCAAAAATTTTTCTATAGAAAATTTTTCTATAGAAAACTTTTTCTATAGAAAATGTTTGATAATAAAATTTTCTATAGAAAAATTTTTGATAAAAAAATTTTGTATAGAAAAATTTTTGACAAAAAAAATTTTTTATAGAAAAATTTTTGATAAAAAAATTTTTGAAAAAAAATTTTCTATAGAAAAATTTTTGATAAAAAAATTTTCTATAAAAGTATTACATAAAAAGATACAGTTGAAAACTTTTTCTTCTTAAAACGTTAGAACTACACGTTGAAAAAAAAAAATATCTATATAAAAACATTTTTGATAAAAAAAAATTTTTACTAACCAACCATCAAAACGCGTCAAGGAAAGGTTTCCCCACCAACATTTTTTGCTTTTATCAAAAAACTATTTATTAAAATAATAAATAATTTTAATAAATTGGGATCTTAGTGCAATACACTACAGTAAAACTTTTTAATTAAATGTTTGATGTCCCAAAATTTTGATAACCCTTTTTGAAAATTTTTTTATCAAAATTTTTGTTAAAAATTTTCTATAGAAAAATTTTTGATAAAAAAATTTTCTATAGAAAAATTTTTGATAAAAAAATTTTCTATAGAAAAATTTTTGATAAAAAAATTTTCTATAGAAAAATTTTTGATAAAAAAGTTTTCTATAGAAAAATTTTTGATAAAAAAATTTTCTATAGAAAAACTTTTGATTAAAAAAGTTTTCTATAGAAAAATTTTTGATAAAAAAATTTTCTATAGAAAAATTTTTGATAAAAAAATTTTCTATAGAAACATTTTTGATAAAAAAATTTTCTATAGAAAAATTTTTGATAAAAAAATTTTCTATAGAAAAATTTTTGATAAAAAAATTTTCTATAGAAAAATTTTTGATAAAAAAATTTTCTATAGAAAAATTTTTGATAAAAAAATTTTCTATAGAAAAATTTTTGATAAAAAAATTTTCTATAGAAAAATTTTTGATAAAAAAATAGAAAAATTTTGTATAGAAAAATTTTTTATAAAAAAATTATCTATAAAAGTATTTAAAAAAATGGAGTAGAACAGTTTTTCTTCTTAAAACGTTAGAACTACACATTAAAAAAAATATCTATGAAAATTATAAAAAAAACGGCAGCTCTACCGACTATTTTTTTGTTCTGTTGTCTTTGCGCCGACCCGTGTATATAAAACCCTTTAGGTTCGTTAACGTTTCTACATTTTAAACTAAATATAATTTAAAACAAATTTCATAATTTTGCAAATCTACGCCCACAACTCTTAATATTTTTTTCTGGAAACCCAAAACTACAAAATAAAATATACAACTCCATATAGTCTAGAGTTTCCAAATAATAATCTTTAACAAAAGACAAGCATAACTAAATGCAACGTAACTTGATGATAAAGTGGTTGGAAAAAAAAAACAGAATTGAATTTACAAATCTGCGGTTCTTTTCAAAAACCCCATCTCGAAAGTCTAAAATAAAAAGTTAAATGAATAGAAATAAAAATCATCAGAAAATACTTTACGAAAAAAATCATGTTTCATTATTTGCTACAAGAGCTTAAAGCTTTTTTAAGAGTTTGTAACAATTGACATTTTGATTTTGTGACTAGGGAGTAATTATAACTTGATATCAGAAGAAGGGGAAATATTGATTTTGTTATAAAATTTTTGAACTAGACTAAGACATAGACTAAGACATAGACTAAGACATAGACTAAGACATAGACTAAGACATAGACTAAGACATAGACTAAGACTAAGACATAGACATAGACAAAGACATAGACTAAGACATAGACTAAGACTAAGACATAGACATAGACAAAGACATAGACTAAGACATAGACTAAGACATAGACGAAGACATAGACTAAGACATAGACTAAGACATAGACTAGGACATAAACTAGGACATAGACTAAGAAATAGATATAGACTAAGACATAGACTAAGACATAGACTAAGACATAGACTAAGACATAGACTAAGACATAGACTAAGACATAGACTAAGACATACACTAAGACATAGACTAAGACATAGTCTAAGACATAGACTAAGACATAGACTAAGACATAGACTAAGACATAGACTAAGACATAGACTAAGACATAGACTAAGACATACACTAAGACATACACTAAGACATACACTAAGACATAGACTAAGACATAGACTAAGACATAGACTAAGACATAGACTAAGACATAGACTAAGACATAGACTAAGACATAGACTAAGACATAGACTAAGACATAGACTAAGACATAGACTAAGACATAGACTAAGACATAGACTAAGACATAGACCAAGACATAGACTAAGACATACACTAAGACATACACTAAGACATAGACTAAGATAAGACTGAGGTACTTAAAAGTTGCCAAAATATCTGACGATTTTTTGCATGGCTCGATTGCAACTCAACTTTATTAATGTTGCCAAAATGACACTAGGTATGGCAACTGATAACCGTTAACAGAACTTCAGTTGCGTTGTCAATAATTTATTATATTGAAGATGTCAACAAGAGTCAATTCTAGTTGCCGGTTATAGTTTATTTCAGGGACCGTAACAGTTATAAGGTAAACTACAAAACGGTCATTTTTAACCATTAATGTCAATGAATTTATGTAATGGTCATAATTAACCATTAACAAGGAATATATTTTATTTTGGTCATCGTAACCAATTAAAATGAGAAATATTTTTTTTTGGTTAGAAATAAGCATTATATCAACAAAAAACTTTTTTGGTCTTCAATAACCATTAACACTAACCAAAAAAATTTTTTGGTTAAAAATAACCATTATCAAATTTGTTTATATTTTTTTGGTTATCTATGTTTATTACCCAATTACTTTTGAACGCGTTATCAAGATTTAATAAATTTGACAGCGTTAGAAAGGATTCTAATTCTTCTTTTAGGTTTCTTAATGTTTCTTAAGAAACCTAAACTATGCCCAATATGGCAAATTTGGACCACGTAGAGCTCACTTTGTTACCGATAGACACATCCTTAAACACTGCTCTACTGATGTTCTAAAAATCCGTCCAGTATTTTATAACTGGAAAAAAATCTCATACGCACCACTGTGGGTTGTTTCATAAATGATAACCAAAAAAAATTTTTTTTGGTCATAATGGTTATTTCTAACCAAAAAAAGTTTTTGGTTGAAATAATGGTTATTCTTAACCATAATATTTTTTTGGTTAATATAATTGGTTACTAATAACCAATAAAAAAATTTATCATTGTAATTGGTTAAGGTAACCAAAATATTATAAATGTGACCATAATGGTTAAAAATTCCCAAATGAAGATAAAGGGAATTTTTGCATAACCTTTTTGATCTGAAAAAAAAAATAACAATTATTTCGGGTCCCTGGTTTATTTCGTCAATCGGGAATTTGTAGTTGCTGTCAATTTGTTTTGTTTTGCCTTTAAACTTATTTTAAAAAAAAGTTTTAATTCTATATTTTTTTTTAAATTTTTGATCCAATATTTTTAAATTTTTGATCCAATTTTTAAAAGTTTAAATTTTTATATTTTTTTGACTTTTTTATTGATATGGATGTTTTTATACAATTTTTCTACTCCTTAGTTGCCAATCACAATTACCGATAACTTTTAGCTACTGACATGAGTTGCCACATACAATACAACTTTTTTTTACTGTTTGTGTTGCCAGTAGGGGAAGCAACTAAAATTCGGTTGCCATACACAATCGAGCCATTAGTAAATTGTTTGCACAAGTTCCTAACCTTTAAACTAATAAAGTTCATTTTACGAAAATTCTTTGTATTCGAAATCTTTTTACAAAATTTTTAAATCATTCATTCGTGAAAATTCCTAGTTTGTTTTATGTTTTTTTAAATGCAATTTTTTGGTTTCTGTTGGTGGTTGCACCCACAGTTTTTGATTAAGCCTTTATGACTAAGTAACCATGAGTTAACCTCTCATATGAAGCTAAAATCTTGTTCACGAATTAAATCTAAAACATTCATATATTTTTCTGAAAATACAATATATGAATGAAATTCATCTAATTTAAAAATCATAAATTAAAAAAATAATTTATGACATGAACCTGAGCCCGACTCGAACCCACGACCATCAAAAAAATTTTCTATAGAAAAATTTTTGATAAAAAAATTTTATATAGAAAAATTTTTGATAAAAAAATTTT
Organism: Stomorhina lunata; assembly: GCA_933228675.1. NCBI lineage: Eukaryota > Metazoa > Arthropoda > Insecta > Diptera > Rhiniidae > Stomorhina > Stomorhina lunata. The sequence continues at coordinate 36,217,392 of OW121744.1, read as the reverse complement.
CTATGTAAAAATTTTTGATAAAAAAATTTTCTGTAGAAAAATTTTTGATAAAAACAAATTATCTAAAAAAAAATTTTTGATAAAAAAAAATTTCTATAGAAAAATTTTTGATAAAAAAATTTTCTTTAGAAAAATTTTTGATAAAAAAATTTTCTATAGAAAAATTTTTGATAAAAACAAATTTTCTATAGAAAAATTTTTGATAAAAAATTTTCTATAGAAAAATTTTTGATAAAAAAATTTTCTATAGAAAAATTTTTGATAAAAACAAATTTTCTATAGAAAAATTTTTGATAAAAAAAAATTTCTCTAGAAAAATTTTTGATAAAAAAAATTTCTATAGAAAAATTTTTGATAAAAAAAAATTTCTATAGAAAAATTTTTGATAAAAAAATTTTCTATAAAAATATTTTCTATAGAAAAATTTCTGATCAAAAAATTTTCTATAGAAAAATTTTTGATAAAAAAGTTTGCTATAGAAAAATTTTTGATAAAAAATTTTCTATAGAAAAATTTTTGATAAAAAATTTTCTATAGAAAAATTTTTGATAAAAAAGTTTTCTATAGAAAAATTTTTGATGAAAAAGTTTTCTATAGAAAAATTTTTGATGAAAAAGTTTTCTATAGAAAACTTTTTGATAAAAAAGTTTTCTATAGAAAAATTTTTGATAAAATTTTTTTTGTAAAAAAAATTTTGATAAAATTTTTTTTATAAAAAAATGTTTGATTAAAAAATTTTCGATAGAAAAATTTTTGATAAAAAAATTTTCTATATAAAAATTTTTGATAAAAAAATTTTCTATAGAAAAATTTCCGATAAAAAAAATTTCTATAGAAACATTTCTGATAAAAAATTTTCTATAGAAAAATTTTTGATAAAAAAATTGTCTATAGAAAAATTTTGATAAAAAAATTTTCCATAGAAAAATTTTAATAAACGAATTTTCTATAGAAAAATTTCTGATAAAAAAATTTTCAATAGAAAAATGTTTGTTAAAAAAATTTTCTATAGAAAAGTTTTTGATAAAAACGATGGATAATACTTTGTAAAATGTATAAGGTCATTTTCTTATTATAATAAATGCATTAACATTGCAACTACACATTTTATTAAGAACACTCCTCAAGATAGAACAAAACACCATAATTTATTACATAAAAATTACATTAAGAAAAAAATAATTTCAATTTATTACTCGTATCAAGTAAATATCCAATTAACTGATATTTATAGTCAAGCAATAACCATCAAAAGTTGCAATTACCAATCTTTTGATATCTTCTTTATTAAACGAGCAGCAGGTGTTTTGTGTCCAATTTTATTTTGAAAATTTTTTTAATTTTGATATTTAATAACTATGTGTGATATTTCTTTGGCTTCTGGTTTTACGCATGTCTATCAAAAAATTTAAGTTGAAAACTTCAACTTTCCATATAAAAGGTTGGCAACGAAATTATTTTTACATTTTTTTAATTCAAGTATTAAATAAAAAAACATAAACGCACAAACAAACATACATTTCAAACGTCATTGGCTAATCGTTTCCATTAGTTGTTTCCGAATTAGAGTAAAGGCGGTATACTCTCTTTTTTGGGACTTTTCAAATGGACCATACGGTAAATCAATGTATGGAAGTGCAATATCACTATATTATAGAGTCTTTGATTACACCTTACATTTACTCAACCTCTGACGCTTTCGAGAAACTTTTTTAATATTGTCAGTTTTGGTTTTTAAAATTCATATTTACATTTTAGCCAGCAATGACATCAATCATTATGTAAATATTATTAAAAAAAAATTATACATAAATAAATGTCAACAATTGTTCTTGGGCCACAACAATGTCAATATAAATATAATTTTCAAAGTTTTAAACAAATAAACACACAAATAATGCAAAAAAGACTTAAAACGAAATGAAATTTAAAATTGACAAATAACTAGACAAGACAAAATGACTAAACTTTAACACGTGCAGATTTTGGCAACAAATCTAGACGGCAAAAAGATAGACAAACAGACTGACAGACAGTCAGACAAACAAAGAGCAAAAGAAATTTAGTATAAACACACCCTGTGGCTTTTGTCATAAAAAAAGTAGGGAAGTGTAGGGGATTTGTGGAAAAAATAATGTAAAGGTAACTTTTTTCACGCCTGGTAATATACCATAGGGACAATAGCCACTTTAAAAGACATAAACATTTATGTCTTAGTCTATGTCTTAGTCTATGTCTTAGTCTATGTCTTAGTCTATGTCTTAGTCTATGTCTTAGTCTATGTCTTAGTCTATGTCTTAGTCTATGTCTTAGTCTATGTCTTAGTCTATGTCTTAGTCTATGTCTTAGTCTATGTCTTAGTCTATGTCTTAGTCTATGTCTTAGTCTATGTCTTAGTCTATGTCTTAGTCTATGTCTTAGTCTATGTCTTAGTCTATGTCTTAGTCTATGTCTTAGTCTATGTCTTAGTCTATGTCTTAGTCTATGTCTTAGTCTATGTCTTAGTCTATGTCTTAGTCTATGTCTTAGTCTATGTCTTAGTCTTTGTCTTAGTCTATGTCTTAGTCTATGTCTTAGTCTATGTCTTAGTCTATGTCTTAGTCTATGTCTTAGTCTATATCTTAGTCTATATCTTAGTCTATGTCTTAATTAATCGTTTTATTTTTATTTGTTTTCAGGTAAGAGTTGTTTTATCCCTTTAATACTTCCCCTGAAGCGTTAGCCTCTAAAGGTAAGTTTAATTAGTATAAGATATACATTTTCATTTAATTTAATTCATTGAATGCCCCTAATATTACAATTTTGGAACCAACTAAATAAAGTTCATACATGATTTGAGTTACTTTTCAAACATGTAATATAAAGAACCTTGAAAAAACTTTGATAAAGACAACAACTGCAATTTCCGTTTTAAGTTTTTTTAGTAACGATGGGCCTCAGTTTTTTTAACTTCTTTGCTAAACTCACAATAAATAATAGGATGATTGAAATACGACTGAAATTTCATAGATTTTTATGACTTTTCCTAGGAAAAAGTATTTTTTTTTTGTTCAAAACCAAATTTAAATTTTTATGTTATTCAAATTAATGTGAAGACGTTACTGTAGCTTGTTGGCTTTGGCATAGTATGAAACGCGTTAAGACGTGCCACTTTTTTTGTCACAAACATCGTTTGTGCCTCAGGCGAGGCAATAAAAATAAATCTATTGAAAAGCTATAATTATATTCAGGTGGTAAATGTAAAGTAGTTTGTTTTAAAGACAGAATAAATTGCTTTTCATGTCTTTTCGCTGTTTTATTTCACGCTTCTTTTGGGTCTTGTTTTTTTGACTTATTTGTTGGCAGTGAGACAAAATTGTTTTCGGAGAAATTTGAAAACAAAATTTTTGGTCAAAATTTTAATCGTTAGCCTCTTAGGGTTAACATTTTTCAGTGATGATACTAACTAACACTAAAACACAAAAGTTTTTCTTACATATTCATATTTCACAAAAATTTTTTCACAGTGTACTTGTGGTTATGTCTGACTAACTACTCGTACTACTACACCCATCATCTTCTTCCTGCTACCATAAAGTCAATTTTCCCAATCTATCTGCCGTTCTTACCTCATTTTGGGCAGGGTAAAAGATATTTATAATATTCATGTATTTATTGGCTGTGAATATGTTTGTCTCCTAAACGTTTGTATGTTAAGACATTTATATGCTTCATTGGCCATGTAAATTTAATATCTAACATTTAATGTTTCCACTGTCTTTGTTAAAGTGAAAACCAAAGAAGAAACGGAAAACAATCAGCAAACAACTAAGGAGGTGAGGAAGGAGTTAACAAAAGTCAATTTCTTCTAGACGTTCCAATAAAAACCTAATCAAATACTTAAACGTTTGTCTCAGGCGGAAGTGCGAATATTTACATTGTCATGACATTTATTACATAGAAAGAACATTTTTTGCAGGTTTGTGTGATTTTCTTTGGGCCATTTTGCCTTTCTCAAAAAAAAAAAAAACTCATGTGAATTTGAACATTTGAATCAGGCGATCGTTATTAATTTCGTAAATGAATTTTATCGTTAGAATAAGGTGTGTCATTATCAGGCTCGTCAATTTGTCTGGTTGGGCTAATTGTTGAGCAATTTAAATTTATTATACGTTTTTATAAATTTGTAATGACATAGACATGACTAAGATATAGACAAAGACTAAGACATAGACTAAGACATAGACTAAGACATAGACTAAGACATAGACTAAGACATAGACTAAGACATAGACTAAGACATAGACTAAGACATAGACTAAGACATAGACTAAGACATAGACTAAGACATAGACTAAGACATAGACTAAGACATAGACTAAGACATAGACTAAGACATAGACTAAGACATAGACTAAGACATAGACTAAGACATAGACTAAGACATAGACTAAGACATAGACTAAGACATAGACTAAGACATAGACTAAGACATAGACTAAGACATAGACTAAGACATAGACTAAGACATAGACTAAGACATAGACTAAGACATAGACTAAGACATAGACTAAGACATAGACTAAGACATAGACTAAGACATAGACTAAGACATAGACTAAGACATAGACTAAGACATAGACTAAGACATAGACTAAGACATAGACTAAGACATAGACTAAGACATAGACTAAGACATAGACTAAGACATAGACTAAGACATAGACTAAGACATAGACTAAGACATAGACTAAGACATAGACTAAGACATAGACTAAGACATAGACTAAGACATAGACTAAGACATAGACTAAGACATAGACTAAGACATAGACTAAGACATAGACTAAGACATAGACTAAGACATAGACTAAGACATAGACTAAGACATAGACTAAGACATAGACTAAGACATAGACTAAGACATAGACTAAGACATAGACTAAGACATAGACTAAGACATAGACTAAGACATAGACTAAGACATAGACTAAGACATAGACTAAGACATAGACTAAGACATAGACTAAGACATAGACTAAGACATAGACTAAGACATAGACTAAGACATAGACTAAGACATAGACTAAGACATAGACTAAGACATAGACTAAGACATAGACTAAGACATAGACTAAGACATAGACTAAGACATAGACTAAGACATAGATTAAGACATAGACTAAGACATAAACTAAGACATAGACTAAGACATAGACTAAGACATAGACTAAGACATAGACTAAGACATAGACTAAGACATAGACTAAGACATAGACTAAGACATAGACTAAGACATAGACTAAGACATAGACTAAGACATAGACTAAGACATAGACTAAGACATAGACTAAGACATAGACTAAGACATAGATTAAGACATAGACTAAGACATAGACTAAGACATAGACTAAGACATAGACTAAGACATAGACTAAGACATAGACTAAGACATAGACTAAGACATAGACTAAGACATAGACTAAGACTTAGACTAAGACATAGACTAAGACATAGACTAAGACATAGACTAAGACATAGACTAAGACATAGACTAAGACATAGACTAAGACATAGACTAAGACATAGACTAAGACATAGACTAAGACATAGACTAAGACATAGACTAAGACATAGACTAAGACATAGACTAAGACATAGACTAAGACATAGACTAAGACATAGATTAAGACATAGACTAAGACATAAACTAAGACATAGACTAAGACATAGACTAAGACATAGACTAAGACATAGACTAAGACATAGACTAAGACATAGACTAAGACATAGACTAAGACATAGACTAAGACATAGACTAAGACATAGACTAAGACATAGACTAAGACATAGACTAAGACATAGACTAAGACATAGACTAAGACATAGACTAAGACATAGACTAAGACATAGACTAAGACATAGACTAAGACATAGACTAAGACATAGACTAAGACATAGACTAAGACATAGACTAAGACATAGACTAAGACATAGACTAAGACATAGACTAAGACATAGACTAAGACATAGACTAAGACATAGACTAAGACATAGACTAAGACATAGACTAAGACATAGATTAAGACATAGATTAAGACATAGACTAAGACATAGACTAAGACATAGACTAAGACATAGACTAAGACATAGACTAAGACATAGACTAAGACATAGACTAAGACATAGACTAAGACATAGACTAAGACATAGACTAAGACATAGACTAAGACATAGACTAAGACATAGACTAAGACATAGACTAAGACATAGACTAATACATAGACTAAAACATAGACTAAGACATAGACTAAGACATAGACTAAGAAATAGACTAAGACATAGACTAAGACATAGACTAAGACATAGACTAAGACATAGACTAAGACATAGACTAAGACATAGACTAAGACATAGACTAAGACATAGACTAAGACATAGACTAAGACATAGACTAAGACATAGACTAAGACATAGACTAAGACATAGACTAAGACATAGACTAAGACATAGACTAAGACATAGACTAAGACATAGACTAAGACATAGACTAAGACATAGACTAAGACATAGACTAAGACATAGACTAAGACATAGACTAAGACATAGACTAAGACATAGACTAAGACATAGACTAAGACATAGACTAAGACATAGACTAAGACATAGACTAAGACATAGACTAAGACATAGACTAAGATATAGACTAAGACATAGACTAAGACATAGACTAAGACATAGACTAAGACATAGACTAAGACATAGACTAAGACATAGACTAAGACATAGACTAAGACATAGACTAAGACATAGACTAAGACATAGACTAAGACATAGACTAAGACATAGACTAAGACATAGACTAAGACATAGACTAAGACATAGACTAAGACATAGACTAAGACATAGACTAAGACATAGACTAAGACATAGACTAAGACATAGACTAAGACATAGACTAAGACATAGACTAAGACATAGACTAAGACATAGACTAAGACATAGACTAAGACATAGACTAAGACATAGACTAAGACATAGACTAAGACATAGACTAAGACATAGACATAGACTAAGACATAGACTAAGACATAGACTAAGACATAGACTAAGACATAGACTAAGACATAGACTAAGACATAGACTAAGACATAGACTAAGACATAGACTAAGACATAGACTAAGACATAGACTAAGACATAGACTAAGACATAGACTAAGACATAGACTAAGACATAGACTAAGACATAGACTAAGACATAGACTAAGACATAGACTAAGACATAGACTAAGACATAGACTAAGACATAGACTAAGACATAGACTAAGACATAGACTAAGACTAAGACATAGACTAAGACATACCCTAAGACATACCCTAAGACATAGACTAAGACATAGAAAAATTTTTTTGACGAAAATTTTTCTATAGAAAAATTTTTTTGACGAAAATTTTTCTATAGAAAAATTTTTTTGACGAAAATTTTTCTATAGAAAAATTTTTTTGACGAAAATTTTTCTATAGAAAAAATTTTTTGACGAAAATTTTTCTATAGAAAAAATTTTTTGACGAAAATTTTTCTATAGAAAAAATTTTTTGACGAAAATTTTTCTATAGAAAAAATTTTGTTGCGAAAATTTTTCTATAGAAAATTTTTTTGACGAAATTTTTTTTCCATAGAAAAATTTTTTTAACGAAATTTTTTTTCTATAGAAAAAATTTTTTGACGAAATTTTTTTCAATAGAAAAAATTTTTTGACGAAAATTTTTTTCTATAAAAAAAATTTTTTGACGAAAATTTTTTTCTATAGAAAAAATTTTTTTTCACGAAAATTTTTTTCTTTAGAAAAAATTTTTTTCTGTGGAAAAAATTTTTGACGAAAATTTTTTTCTGTAGAAAAATTTTTTGATGAAAATTTTTTTCAATAGAAAAAATTTTTTGGCGAAAATTTTTTGACGAAAATTTTTTTGCTATAGAAAAAATTTTTTGACGAAAATTTGTCTATACACAAAATTTTTGACGAAAATTTTTCTATAGACAACATTTTTTGACGAAAATTTTTCTATAGACAAAATAGGGTATCTTGTATTCGTTCTTCATTTGTTATCCTTTTTAATGAAAACTTGATAATATTGAAATAATTTAGTAAATCCTTTTAGTTTTTTAATTTAATTAATCTTAATCTGATTACATCGATTTATCTTTTTTCAAAACAAAAACTATTTGCCTCAATTTTTCGACGTAATGTTGTCAAAATTCTTACACATTCGTCAATACTGATACGCCTCACAATTCATTATATTTTTTTGCTTTTCCATGAATATAAAACAGCTTGCAACATGCAACTTAGGCTACTGTTTCCCAAGTCTCTGTGTTTTATTTTGCAAAGTATTTTACATACGCAATTTAAGAGCCTAAACAGCAGCAAACAAACTCCACGAATGCATAATCTTTACAAATGTCAAACGTAAAATTTATTTCCTCAACAGGTTCGCCTACAAAATTTTGCGCTTGCACTTGGCTAAAGACATGCCAGTCGAATTTGCTAGGCAGGCAGACAGGCTTCTATGGGAAACTCCAGTTGCAATAGTTGAGAATTCAAAACTTATATATATTAAGAAATCTTAAGTTATTATTCCTGTATCTTAGCACCCACAACAAAATCTTTAAGGCTGTTTAAATTAACTACAGCCTGGGATAACTAAATAGCACAAGTTATTTTCCCATGAAAGCATTTACGATCCAAATGAAGTTTTTGCGAGCAAAATTGCTTTGTAAAACCACAACTCGTTATGTTTAAACTATTAAATTTAATAAGAGGGAAGAATGATATTTCATACAGAGGTTTTTTTTTTATAAATCCTGCTCTTGTAACCGTCCTTCCTTTTAAAGTCTCCATATTTTTTATTTTATACACTGAAGAAAATTTGAGCTACGGGCAAAGTTCGAGAAAAAAACCGTATCTTATTTTATTGTACTGAACTTACGCACACACAAAAGTTATTTATAAGTCGAAAACAAAGTAAGGTACACAAAGGCACAATAAAAAGAACGGTACGCTGTAATAAGTTACCGTTCTTTTTATTTTAGAGTATTTATACCCTTCACCACCATAGGTGGAAAGTGTATTATAAGTTTGTGCTGATGTATGTAACGCATAGAAATATTTGTCTTAGTATACCAATAGGCTTAGAATCACTTTCTGAATCGATTTAGCGATGTCCGTCCGTCCGTCTGGCTGGCTGGCTGGACCCCCATGTAAACCATGTTATCAAAGTACAGGTCGCAATTCTAAAGATAATTTGATCAAATTTGGCACAGATTAATTTTTTGATATTGGGAATATGGCTCTAGAAATTCGTCAAAATCGGTCTCCCATAGGTCCCACTTCCCGGAATTGATATATTGGCCACAAATATCAATATTTTTTCATGAAATTTAAACAAAAACTGCTTATATAAACCAATGAACCAAGTTTCTTTAAAATCAGTCCACATTTGACCATTGCTCCCATACAAACTCTTCTGTCAAAACGCACTAAATGAGACAAAAATTACTAAAACGCTCATAAATTTGAAGATAATGAGAATTTTGAGTTTATTTTTTTTTGCTAATTTTTGGATAATCGGTCCACGTTTGACCCTAGCTCTCATATAAGTCCAAATACAGAAAATTTTTTGATAAAACATTTTTCTACACAAAATTTTTTTTATCAATAATTTTCTATAGAAAATTTTTTTACAAAAAAATTTATTATAGGAAATTTTTTATTTTCAAACGAACATTTTTTTGTCAAAAATTTTTCTACAGAAAATTTTTTTACCAAAAATTTTTCTACAGAAAATTTTTTTATCAAAAATTTTTCTATAGAAAATTTTTTTATCAAAAATTTTCCACAGAAAATTTTTGTATCAAAAATTTTTCTATAGAAAAATTTTTTATCAAACATTTTTCTATAGAAATTTTTTTATCAAAAATTTTTCTATAGAAAATTTTTTTTATCAAAAATTTTTCTATGGAAAATTTTTTTTATCAAAAATTTTTCTACAGAAAATTCTTTTATCAAAAATTTTTCTATAGAAAATTTTTTTATCAAAAATTTTTCTATAGAAAATTTTTTTATCAAAAATTTTTCTATAGAAAATTTTTTTATCAAAAATTTTTCTATAGAAAATTTCTTTATCAAAAATTTTTCTATAGAAAATTTCATTATCAAAAATTTTTCTATAGAAAATTTTTTTATCAAAAATTTTTCTATAGAAAATTTTTTTTATCAAAAATTTTTCTATAGAATATTTTTTTATCAAAAATTTGTCTATAGATAATTTTCTTATCAAAAATTTTTGTATAGAAAATTTTTTACCAAAAATTTTTCTACAAAAAATTTTTCTATAGAAATTTTTTTTATCAAAAATTTTTCTATAGAAAATTTTTTTATCAAAAAGTTTTGTATAGAAAATTTTTTATCAAAAATCTTTGTATAGAAAATTTTTTATCAAAAATTTTTGTATAGAAAATTTTTTACCAAAAATTTTTTCAATGTGTAACTTTTTAAAAAGAAAAAGTTTTCTACCCAATTTTCAAAAATTTTTCTACAGAAAATTTTTTTATCAAAAATTTTTCTATGGAAAATTTTTTTATTAAAAATTTTTCTATAGAAAATTTTTTTATCAAAAAGTTTTCTACAGAAAAATTTTTCTATAGAAAATTTTTATCAAAAATTGTTCTATAGAAAATTTTTTTATAAAAGTTTTTTTATAAAAAATTTTTCTACAGAAAATTTTTTTATAGATTTTTTTTTATGAAAAAATTTCTTTTTTATCAAAAATTTTTCAATAGAAATTTTTTTCAGAAAATTTTTTTATTAAAAATTTTTCTGTAGAAAATTTGTTTATCAAACATTTTTCTATAGAAAATTTTTTTATCAAAAATTTTTCCACAGAAAATTTTTGTATCAAAAATTTTTCTAACGAAAATTTTTTTATAAACAATTTTTCTACAGAAAATTTTTTTATAAAATTTTTTTTTTATCAAAAATGTTTCTATAGAAAATTTTTTTATCAAAAATTTTTCTATAGAAAATTTTTTTATCAAAAATTTTTCTATAGAAAATTTTTTTATCAAAAATTTTTCTATACAAAATTTTTTTATCAAAAATTTTTCTTTAGAAAATTTTTTTATTTTTTTGATATAAAAATATTTTTATCGAAAATTTTTACAGAAAAATATTTTTATCAAAAAATTTTATATAAAATATAATTTGTATCGAACAATTTTCCAAAGAAAAATATTTTTATTAAAAATTTTACTATAAAAAAATTTTTGGATCGAAAAATATAAAAATCTAAAATTGTATAATATTAGAATTTATTTCTGTTTTGAAAAATATTCCCAATATTTACAAAAATATTCCAATAATCCCAATGTTTACAAAAACAATAGTGTCATGGCAACAATGTTCGAGATTATATTTCTTCGTTCTCTCTAACCATGTATTTTGTTGCTATAATTTGGATTTTGATTTGTTTCTTGCCTATTTTGTTTTTGTCTTTTCTTTAAGAAAGCGGCATCAACCAACTCTGTTAACATTCCAACTGAATGATTTTAATACTCATTTTCATGAGTTTTATTAATGATCGTAGTATTTACGAAAATTAAAAAAATTCATCGGCTACTGGTGGTATAGGCTGCCTACTACTGGTTATAATAAAGGCTGAGTAGTTTAAGAGGTAGGCTAACATTTTAAGGTACCTATACATAAATTGAACACTTTGTTACGTATGTGACTCTGTACCGAACTTGCTTAAGCACAGTACCTTAAAATACAGTACTTTAGAGTATTTTTTCGAACCTTGGCTATGGATAATGTAGGGTACAGTAGTTTTGAAATAATTAAAAATCATGTTAAAATTGGCGAAGTAGCCTATTAAATGGACGTAATTATCATATTGAAAGAAAATTTAGTATTTTGAATTTTTAAAAATTTAAGTTTTATTTTTCTCAGTGTAATATGTATATTTATTTCCCTTCAGATACATATGTGTGTTTTTAATTTATAGTTACACTTAAAGAGCCTTTAATAGCATAAATAATATTCCATAATCATCATAATTTACTCCTTTTATAAAAGCTAAACATACTATTTTATTTTTTTTGCGCATCCCTCTTAATAAGGCCACTTTGTTCACTTGGTGTCTTCGGTTGTCTTCTTCCATTTAAAATAAGACGCCAGCATAATTTTCCCTTTAACTCAATGTCTTCAGTTTAATTTTTTTATTTTACAAAAACAGGGTAAAAGAAGAAAAATACAAAAGAAATACATAAACGCATTAAACAGCTTATGAGATAAACAGTTTAAAATATTATTTTATTTATGACTACCTGACCCGGTCAGCGTTGCTGGCCCTAAGCAAACATTAGTGTTTTTTGAAAATTGGATTTTGCCACGCCTTTCCGCCCGCAGACCGAAAATAAAAAATCAGACTTCCCGCCTGGATATTCTGCAGATTCCCTGAAAATTTCATCAAAATCGGCCTAGCCCTTTTGGAGTCCATACGTTACATACTTACACACATCCTGTTTTATAGATATAGATAGATTATTTTTTATTTTCTCAAAGACTTTGTAAAAACGTAATTGTTGAACTTTCTTCTTCTTTTAATGGATATTTTTTCCAAAAGCTGAAGCTGCAAAGGTTTGTAGGCGCTTATCGATGGCATTTGTGCGTTTCCAAGTTTCACAGCCGTAATACAAGATGGACTTGACATTCGAGTTATATATTCGTAACTTAGTTGTTGTTGATATTTGACGAGATTTCCAAATAGCTCGTAGAATGCCGAATGCTGATTTTGCCTTACGCGATTCAATATCCTCGTCGGCGCCACCTTTAGATACCAAACTACCAAGATAATTAAAGGTCAACAGTAATAGCGCTAGTGTTTCCTTGAAGGTGACCTAGGCTTTGGCTTAGAAGGCACACGTCATCGGCGTATTCCAAGTCCTCAAGTTGTTTAAAGGGTGTCCATTGGATACCACGTCTACCATTCAGTGCCATGCGCATTATATTGTCGATGACGAGGATAAAAAGTATGGGTGATAAGATACATCCTTGTCTTACTCCAGTAGTAATTTCGAACGGATTAGACAATTTACCTTTATGTAAAACCCGGCATTTAAAGTCCACGTACATTGCCCGAATTAAGTTCAGAATTTTCGTTGGCATGTTACGGTTTTCTAAAATTCTCCATAGATAGCTCCTGTTGACACTGTCGAAGGCCTTCATAAAGTCGATAAACGCTAGGTAAATGCTCCAGTACTATTCTTACTGTGTTGATTAGATCAACACAAGATCTATTCTCTCGGAACCCAAATTGATTTTCGCGTAGTGTTTTAAAAACTGCGTCAGACGTTCTATTCAAAATCACTCGACTTAGTATTTTGCTCGGTATTGGAAGAAGTGTTCTTCCCCTGTAGTTATTGCAGTCTTTGGAGTCACCCTTTTTTGGTATTTTTACTAGTATACCTTCATTCCAGGAGGTTGGCAGAGCTTCTTCTTCCCATATTTTACGCACAAATGGGTGCCACAGTCTCGCCAATAGTTCAACGTCACATAAAAGCATCTCCGCTGAGATATTGTCATTGCCCGGGGCCTTGTTGCGCTTAAGGCTTTTAATTGCATTCTTCACTTCTTGTAATGTTGGTGGGCTGTCTGAAATTTCATTGAATAAATAGTCATGGTTGGTTTCGTTTTGCACTTCCGTCAGTGCTTCTAATCCAATGGAATTGTTTAATGTTGACTGGAAGTGTTTCATCCATCGTATTAATTGTTCATCCGGCGTTGAGAGAAGTGTACCGCAACTACTCAGTATGGGACTGTTGGTGTAGGTAGGTTTGCCGCACAACGCCCTTGATATATTATATAAGGTCCTCATGTCGCCTTTACTTGCAGCTGATTCAGCTTGGCTCGCTTGTTCATCTACCCACATTCTTTTGTCCCTCCTTGCAGACCTTTTTATTCTGTTGGATAGGTCACGGTACATTGTACTAAGCTCCTCAACATCCACGTTTGAATTTAAAATTGTATTTTTTATTATTTTACGATGTTCAACCAGGTCCCATGTTGCTTGGGTGAGCCAGACTTTCCTTTTATGGTCTTTAAAACCTAACGTTTGCTGACCAACCTCATTGCACGTCTGAGTGACACACCTTGCAATTTCGTTTTTCGATGTCGCTCTGATTCCAGTTTTCCAACATCAATTTTCCGATCGGCTTTTGCCGTTTCAGACCTCAGAGCCGCTACTTTCAGTCGAACTTTAGATATAACTAAGTGGTGGTCGCTGTTTATATCTGCTCCGCGCCTCGAGCGTACATCAAGTAAAGATGATCGCCACTTTCAGTTGATCAAAATGTGATCAATTTGGTTCTTGGTGACACCGTTCGGCGATATCCAAATTATTTTATGGTGGAGCTTATGAGGAAAAATTGTGCCACCTACAACCAGTTTCCTTCCATCGGGTTCTTATTCAAATGATTTTTTAGCCGAAGCAGTTTTATCCATTCTCACAACATGACTCAGCCAGCATCAACTTAACTATGTCGTTTACCCAAAAGCTTGTATGACGGTGCCACCTGTCGAATTCGTCACAAACAAATACTAAATGAATCCCCGTTGAGAAAATTGTATGCCAGGGATGCGTAATGGGGATAACTTTTTAACATAGTACTTTATGACGTAATGACCCGAGTATCGCAAAACAACAGAGGAATTAGATGGGGACTACAAGGTAATCTTGGGGATCTAGCATATGCCGATGGAATCTGCCTCTTTACGCACAAGTAAGACTTATCTGGTATGTTGAACCAACGATGCCTTGTGGGAATCCACGCTCCAGAAACCAGTAGCCTTAGAGATTAGACGACGCAAGTGAATGTGGATATGACACACGCAAAGAAAGCCCCAAGATAACATCACACGCTCAGCTCAGCTTTGCACGGATACCAAACTCAAACATGACTTGAAACACCTTTCAACGTATGGAGCTATCGAAAGCTTCCTTGTAATCAACAAATAGATGGTATGTATCGATTTGTTTTTCGTAGGTTTTCTCTAAAATTTGGCGTAATGTGAATATCTGGTCGATGGTGTATTTACCAGGTCTAAAGCCACACTGATAGGGGCCAATTATCTCGCTAACTTTAGATTTTATCTTAATCATAGTATACTGAGGTTCCATGTGGGTATGTGTTCCTCTAGCCAGATTGTACGAACAAGTTGATACATGCGACTAACCAGCATGACGCCTTCGGCCTTAAAAAGTTCAGATGATAACCCGTCGGCTCTTGCTGCTTTGTTATTTTTCAGACGGGTTACCGCGGTTTTGACCTTGCTTTGTCTTGGTATTTCAATTTCTATACCATCATTTGGGATTGGATTTCTGCTGTTCTCGTTGTCGCTGCTATCGGATACTAACAATTGGGAAAAATGTGCGCATTCAACTTTGGTTAATTTTGATGGGGGCTTTTGGTACCCATGTACGGATTTTGCGGTATTCTCTATGTAGTGAGTGATGTTTCGCCATTGCAATGCAATATCACGTCTAATACAATGGAAGAATGCCTTTGGAATATCGCAACATGATCAATTTAAGTTTTAGTCAATTGATCTGGTGACAATCATGTTGCCTCCTTAGGAATGCCAATATATTGAAATCTGTTGCTGCTAACTACCACTTTTTGCCATGTTCTGAAAGAACAGAATTATCTTCATAGTAGCCAACGGCTGCAGCAAGAATGTGGGAAGTGAAGGAAGATGAAAACGGAAAATTGTTTGTGTTTTGTTCACACAATTACTTATGGTTTATGAACATAATTCTGAAAGATTTTGTTTGTAACATTAGTAATAATGCGAGGTTTTCGATCTGTCTAAACCAACCATCGAAACGCGTCGAGGAATTTTGGTTTCTCCACAAACAATTTTTGACTTTTTATCAATAAATTGGTCTGTTACATTAATAAATAAATGTAACAGTTTTGGGATCAAATGCGAATAATTATTCTTTTTGAAAAATTTTTTTATAAAAAATTTTTTGATAATTATACCCTTCATCACCATAGGTGGAAAGGGTATTATAAGTTTGTGCTGATGTTTGTAACGCATAGAAATATTTGTCTTAGACCCTTTTAGTATACCAATAGACTTAGGATCACTTTCTGAGTCGATTTAGCGATGTCCGTCCGTCCGTCTGGCTGGCCACAAATATCAATATTTTTTCATGAAATTTAAAACAGATACTGCTTATGTAAACTTAAATTACTGTTGAAATCGGTCCACATTTGACCATAGCTCCCATACAAACTCTTCTTCAAAAACGCACTAAATGAGACAAAAAATCACTAAAACGCTCGTAAATCTAAAGATAATGAAAATTTTGAGTTTATTTTTTGCATACATAATTTTTGTAACAACTGTAATCAATTTGCCAAATTTCGAGATAATCGGTCCACATTTGACCCTAGCTCTCATATAAGTCCAAATGACGGAAACAGGTTGAATATATACGTTTTGAGAAAATGTTGGTATGATGGCAAAATTCAGCAAATATTTGTCTTTATACAGGAAAAATAACACATTTGACCTTAGTGGTGAAGGGTATCGTATGGTCGGCTTGACCGACTATAGCGCTTTCTTACTTGTTTTTAATAAAAAAATTTTCTTTAGAAAATTTCTGAAAAAAAAGTTTTCTATACAAAAATTTTTGATACAAAACTTTTCTATTTAAAAATTGTCTATAAAAAAATTGCTGATAATTTTAAATAAAAAAATTTTCTATAGAAAAATTTCTGATAAAAAAGTTTTCTATAGAAAACTTTTGATAAAACATTTTTGATACAAAAATTTGCTATAGAAAAATTTTTGAAAAAAAAAATTTGC
The DNA here is from genome assembly GCA_933228675.1 of Stomorhina lunata. Lineage (NCBI taxonomy): Eukaryota > Metazoa > Arthropoda > Insecta > Diptera > Rhiniidae > Stomorhina > Stomorhina lunata. The sequence continues at coordinate 36,200,481 of OW121744.1, read as the reverse complement.
TATAGAAAAATTGATAAAAAAATTTTCTATAGAACAATTTTGGATAAAAGAATTTTCTATAAGAAAATTTTTAATAAAAAAATTTTTAATAATTTTTTTTTTTGATAATTTTTAATAAAAAAATTTTTTTGTAAAAAAATTTTTGATACAAAAATTTTCTATAGAAAAATTTTTGATACAAAAGATTTCTATAGAAAAATTTTCTATAAAAATTTTTTTGATAATTTTTAATAAAAAAATTTTCTATAGAAAAATTTTTGATAAAAAAGTTTTCTATAGAAAAATTTTTGATAAACAAATTTTCTATAGAAAAATTTTTGGTAAAAAAAATTTCTATAGAAAAATTTTTGATAAAAAAATTTTCTATAGAAAAATTTTTGATAAAAAAATTTTCTATAGAAAAATTTTTGATAAAAAAATTTTCTATAGAAAAATTTTTGATAAAAAAATTTTCTATAGAAAAATTTTTGATAAAAAAATTTTCTATAGAAAAATTTTTGATAAAAAAATTTTCTATAGAAAAATTTTTGATAAAAAAGTTTTCTATAGAAAAATTTTTGATAAAAAAATTTTCTATAGAAAAATTTTTGATAAAAAAATTTTCTATAGAAAAATTTTTGATAAAAAAATTTTCTATAGAAAATTTGTTGATAAAAAAAATTTTCTATAGAAAAATTTTTGATAAAAAAAACATTAGAACACATTGAAAAAAATACTTATTTTAGTTAAAAGTACAAAAAAGCGGCAACTCTACCGGCAATTTTTTTGTTCTGTTCTGTTTGCCCCGACCCGAGCTTATAATCCAACGATATAAATGCTTCAGCTCTCGGTTGGCTAACTACGTTTCTATGATAAGTACTTCGGCTACTATTATTCTGATCGGCTATCTACGGATATATTTCGGACAAGATAAATACTTCGGCTCTCGGTTGGTTATTTACTAGGAAAATCGGCTAACTACGGCATTTAATCCGACGAGATAAATACTTAAGCTCTCGGTCGGCTAATAACAAAACAAAAAATACTCCGATGAGATAAAAACTTCGGCTCTCGATCGGCTAATTACAAAGCAAATAATACTCCGACGAGATAAAAACTTAGACACTCGATCGGCTAACTACAGTAGTCAATTCGACGAGATAAATACTTTGGTCCCGGTTGGCTAATTATAAAGCAATTAATACTCCGACGAGGTAAAAACTTCGGATCTAGATCGGCTAACTACATCATTAAATCCAACGAGATAAATACTTCGGCTTTCGGTCGGCTAAATATAAAGAATACTCCGATGAGATAAAAGCTTCGGCTCTCAATCGGCTAACTACGGCTAACTATTATAATATAACAATCGGATCAACTACGATGTTAACTACTAGGGGGAACTCTAACTGCTATCCCTAAATAAGAGCGGCAAGCGTTTTTTAGCCGTCAAAATTTCTCATGCCCATACAATTTGTATGGAGCATACCTAAATAACGCGGCGGCAACTCTTTGCGGTTGGAAAATCCGATTTTGACAGCGCGTTTAATAGTGAAGTTGGTTGCAAAAGACCCCAAATGTAAACAAAATAAAAAAAGTGGGAAAACCAAAACATTAAAAAAAAAATAACAGGGTTGTTTAATTATTTTTTTAGCAACCCTGTTTTTATCGTTTTGACGTAAATTTGCCGCTTTTATTTAGGTATGGCAGCAGAGCGTTTCAAGTGAGCGGCAGAAAACGTTCCGCATGCCGTTCTTATTTAGGGATAGCAGTAAGTTCAGCCTCCTTATGTGTTAAAAACACAAATACTTATGCTGGTATGGTTATCGACTAAATGAGAATTATGTTTAGATTCTTGTTTTGTTGTTTTTATATTATATTATGTTATTTATTTGTTTATAGATATATTAAGGAGGTAGCAAAAATGAAAAATAGGGTGCTCAGAAAAAGAAGGCAATGTTGTAGATAGATAAAAGTAGAAGAATTTCGTAATATTTGTAATGGCAGGTTATAAGGTCATTGTCCTGTTGGAAAATTACATTTTCCTTCAAGAATCCAAATTTTTTTCCGCAGAAAACGGGGAGATTGGTGGCTAAAACATTGACGTGTTAGCCTTAATAATTTTTTTTTTTGGCAAAATCTAAATAACTCTTAAAACAAACCTCGTATATTTAAACTCTACATCGGTTTCGATTGTTGTGGTCTAACTGTCTTTTCACAAAATACATATATCGTTAGTATAATTCGCAAAGACGCTAAGTCCACTTTTTTCCGAAATTGAGATTTTAATGCCAAACGGTAATACTATCCAAAGTACATATTTTACAACAATAAAAAATGTCATTATGTAGTTTAAAGTTGTTGTAATTTTGTGGTTTGCAAAAACGCTAAGTCCACAAAACTACGAAAAATATTAAAAGCACGTGCTAAGTCCACGAATATTAATTTGTTCAATTGGATTTGGTGTTTTCTGTTCTATTTTTACTAAAGTCGTGAAACGTGCACAACTAAAAAGGAAACATAAAAAAGTTAGCGTTTTTTTAAAGGTAAATATTTCAGTTTAAATTTTTATTTAATGCAATTTATATTAATTTTAGTATGTATTTTTTATTAAGAAATTGATATGGATTCTTCCCAAAACTATGGAATTGAAGCAGATGACGGTGTTGTGGGACTAGTTCCATATGGGTTTAATACAGACTCTGACGATTCCTATGAACTTCATCCGAGAACTCGTAGAAAGCGGTTTCGCTCAGAAAACCCATCTTGGTATTCAGTTAGAAATAGGAAGCGCAGGGAATATGGTAAGTGCTATTTTGGAAAAGAGAAGACAGGCAGTGGTTGGAATTATAAAAAACAAAAAGAAGCACGGACAATAAAGAACAGGTGTAACTGTAAGAAAAATATTGCTTTAAAGTGCACAGAGATTTCTGAGGAAAATAGGAGAAAAATATTTAACGATTTCTGGAAAATGAATTGGAGCGAAAAAAAACTTTATGTAAATACGATGATTCAAGTCCATCCAATTGAAAGGCCCAGAAATAGAAAAGAAGAAAATAAATCTAAAAGATGTCAAACATTGCAATATTATTTAAAAGTAGATAACAAAAATATAAGAATCTGTAAAACACTTTTTTTGAATACGTTGGGAATTGGTCGACAAACTGTAGCCAATTGGATGAAAAAAACTCTAACTTCGAGAAGAAATGTTCCAAGAAGTAATGGTTCATCGGAAGCAAAAAATTGTCTTAATATGTTTTTTGATTCCCTGCCATTAATGGAGTCGCACTACTGTCGTGCTGTCACCACAAAAAAATATCTACAAACAGAATGGCGTTCTAAATTGCAACTGTACCACTTTTATGTTGACTGGTGTGTTGGAAACAATACCAAATCACTTTGCCTTACATCTTTCTATAATACATTTGAAGCAAAAAATCTTGCTCTATTTTCTCCGAAAAAAGACCAATGCGAATTGTGTGGACGTTTTTCAGCAGGAAATTTATCTCAAGATGCTTATAACCTTCACCAAGAAAAGAAAGAAGAAGCTAGGCATGAAAAGATCAAAGACAAAGACAATGAAACACACGTCTACACCGTCGATCTTCAGTCTGTATTAATGGCCCCAAAATCACAAGTGAGCAGCCTATATTACCGTACGAAACTTCAGGTCCATAACTTAGTTTTCTACAATCTTAAAAATAAAGAAGCGTTTTGTTTTTTGTGGAGTGAAGTGGAAGGTGGTCTGAGTTCCGAAGAGTTCGCTAGTATTTGGATTTATTTTATAGAAAACAAAGTTCTTTGTGGAAATGATAATCCAAAAAAATTAATATTTTATAGCGATGGTTGTACGTATCAAAATAGAAACTGTGTTATGAGCAATGCTCTGCTCAATGTGGCTGTCAAACATGGCATTGATATTGAGCAAAAAATTCTTGAAATTGGACATACACAAATGGAGGCAGATAGCGTTCATTCCACTATAGAAAGAGCTTTGAAAAAAAGTGTAATTAACGTACCTTCAGAATACATAGATGTTTGTAAAAATGCTCGAAAAAACCCTAGGCCGTATGATGTTGTGTATTTAGATCATACATTCTTCAAAATATTTAATAACGTTCAATTTCTTAAGAGCATCAGACCTGGACATAGTAAAGGTGATAGTAAAGTTACAGATATTAGAGCTATAAAGTACACCTCAAGCAAAGAAATATATTTCAAGATTCGTTTTGCTGATGTATGGAAAATATTACCGCAGAAAATTGATGATACAATTGATCCCATAGACTTTGAAAATTTACAGCAACTTTATCAAGAAAGGAGAAAAATTTCTGCAAGAAAATATGAAGACTTACAATTTCTCAAATCAACCTTACCCAATGAACATCACAAATTTTACGATAATTTACCTCACCTTTGAATTTTTTTCTACCTTAAGTTTTATAGCTTTTAAAAAGAATTAAAATGAGTTTCAAAATGTATATAATTATATTTTTGTACCTTTTTAATAGAAATGAACTGAACTAGTCTTAAGTTTCTGTTGTTTTAATAAAATTAAATCAAACATCTTTTTTTTTATTTTAAACTGATTGTAGGAAAATGTGCTAAGTCCACGATAAAAAGAAAAAGTTTATAAAGCAAAAATGTTAAGTCCAAAAAGTGCGAATTTCTCTTTCAAGATTTTGCGGAAATGGATATTTCATCTAGGTAATCTAAAAAGAGCTATTTTGTAAAAATAATTGCGTTGAAAAAGTTTAAAATTTTAGAAACTGAAAAAGTTACAATGTTTTTTGTGTCTCCTGTAAAATTTGAAAACAGGGACTTAACACATTTGCTAATTAGACTAACGATATATCTCCTTAATAGAGTGGTAAAGACAAAAGAAATATTAACATGTATACAATAGCCACATCTTCAGTGCACACATTGTATCTTTCATCAGATGCTGCACACATTCACTCTTACAGACAATATCCCCAGACTCATATCTCCTCTTTACACCAAATCTTTATTTCACTGCATCAAAGATTCATAGGCCAAAAGGTCATCACTTCCAAAAAAATCATTGTTTTTACTGGCATCAATGAACATTAATAATTTTAAAGCTGTTTTTATTGTTGCTGTTGTCATACAATTGTTTTTAGTTTCTTTTATTCAGTTTCAATTTATGATTTATAGGCGGTTTCAAGTCAATAATTTTATTACTTTTTTTGTTTTTTGTATCGTTCTTGTAAAGTATGTTCGATGATCTTTCACTTTACTTCCAGTCATGGCATAAATTACAATCTCAAACACATGTTGGCAAAGTGCAACTTATGATAAGAAAATATTTTTGGAAAAATTATATTTTGTTGTTTGATTCGAAAAGGTGGAAATTATGTGTTTTTTTTTGGGGTTCGAAGGACCAAGGAGTTTTAAAAACAATGATCACTTCGCAAGGGGATTCATCCAAATGCTCAGACGGACTGACATCGTTAAATCCACTCAAGCTGCTTGATTCGAATAACTGAAAAGTTTTACAGCCAACCAGTTGCTTTTCGTTGATTAGTCAGGAACTGATTCTGTTGCTCATATTATGTGCTTCTCATAAAAGTCAATTATGTCTGAAATTTAAACTAATTTCATATGATGATTAGATTTTACAATCATTAACGCAAGTAACGCAAGTACAAGTGAAGAGCAAACATTTGAATGGCATCAAACAACAACAGCAGCCTTCCATCCAACCATTCATCCAAGCATCCATTCAGAAAACATCATAATCATTGCCATATGTAAAAATACTATGAGAATTTACATATGGTTCGTCTGTCTGACAGTCGTAAGTGCCTCAAGTGTCTGTGTCTATCTATTTAACCATTCATCTTCTAGACTAACTATGTATGAATGTTCATGTTAAGTATATATCTATTTATTTTTACATCTGACAATTTTCAGTCTCTTGTCTCAGTACATAATAGGTTTTCATAATTTATTAAATTAAATTCATTTATAATACCCTACACCATCATAGCAACCATCATATCATGGTGGGGCATTAAAGGTTTTGGCCAATGTTTAGCATATTTTAAAATATTGGTTTGACACCGATACTGTTCGAATCAAATGTCCACTTTTTGTTTTGAAAATCACAAAAACTCTCATATATTATTCATATAACTATCACATACATACATAATTCCCACAACATTCCAATTGGAACCAGGGGTACTTCTCTTAGACAATGAGCTGCATCCGATTCTATTTTTAGACTCATTGAAAGGGATCTACGTTTTAACTCCGGCTCCGAACGGCAAATGCATTAATTAGAGAAGTTTTACATAGCCAATACTCAATAACCAGTGGCCAGCTGAGTTATGCGGTGAACCGCTTTTTTTTAACATTTTATATTTTCAAGTGTATCTGATCGGGGATCGAACTTCGGTCCTCTGGTATGCTAGTCGTATGACTAACCTGCTATACCACGGCTGTTTACATATAACACGGATCGGCGCAAAGAGAACAGAGGAAAAAAATAGTCGGTAAAGTTGCCGTTTTTTATACTTTTAACTAAAATAGGTATTTTTTTCAATGTGTACTTCTAATGTTTCAAAAAGAAAAATTCTTCATTTTTTTTTAACATTTTTATCAACAATTTTTTTTATAGAAAATTTTATTATCAAAAATTTTTCTATAGAAAATTTTTTTATTAAAAATTTTTCTATAGAAAATTTTTTATTAAAAATTTTTAATAGAAAATTTTTTTTATATTTTTTTTTCAAATTTTTTTTTTATCAAAAAGTTTTCTAGAGAAAATTTTTTTATCAAAAATTTTTCTATAAAAAATTTACTATCAAAAAATTTTCAATAGAAAATATTTTTGTAAAAAATTAAAAAAATAAAAATTTTCAATAGAAAATATTTTTGTAAAAAATGTTTCTATGGAAATATTTTTGTAAAAAATGTTTCTATGAAAATTTTTTTATCAAAAATTTTTCTATGAAAAATTTTTTTATCAAAAATGTTTCTATGGAAAATTTTTTATCAACGATTGTTCTATGGAAAATTTTCTATAGAAAATTTTTTTTATCAAAAATTTTTGTATAGAAATTTTTTTTCATCAAAAAATTTTCTATAGAAAATTTTTTATCTATGGAAAATTATTTACCAAAAATTTTTCTATGGAAAATTATTTATCAAAAATTTTTCTATGGAAAATTTTTCAATGGAAAATTTTTTATCAAAGATTTTTCTATGGAAAATTTTTTATCAAATATCAAAAATTTTTCTATAGAAAATTTTTTTATCAACAATTTTTCTATGTTTTTTTATCAAAAGTTTTTATATAATATTTTTTTTTATCAAAATTTTATCTATAGAAAATTTTTTATCAAAAATTTTCTTACAAAAATTTTTTTATAGAAAATTTTTTATCAAAACTTTTTCTATAGAAAATTTTTTTATCAAAAATTTTTATACTCGATTTTTTTGTCAACAATTTTTCTATGGAAAATTTTTTATCAAAAATTTTCAATGGAAAATTTTTTATCAAAAATTTTTTATGGAAAATTTTTTATCAAAAATTTTCTATGGAAAGTTTTTTTATCAAAAATGTTTCTATGGAAATTTTACAATCAAAAAATTTTTCTATGGAAATTTTACAATCAAAACATTTTTCTATTGAAAATTTTTTTATCAAAAATTTTTTTATAGAAAATTTTTTTATCAAAAATTTTTCTTTAGAAATTTTTTTTATCAAAATTTTTTCTAGTGAAAATTTTTTTATCAAAAAGTTTTCTATAGAAAATTTTTTTATCAAAAAATTTTCTATAAACAATTTTTTTATCAAAAAGTTTTCTATAGAAAATTTTTTGTCAACAATTTTTCTATAAAATATTTTTTTTATCAAAAGAAAAAATAAATTTTTTTATCAAAATTTTATCTATAGAAATTTTTTTTATTATTGTATGTATGTATAGAAATTTTTTTCTATAGAAATTTTTTTTTCTATAGAAATTTTTTAGCAAAAATTTTTTTATAGAAATTTTTTGTTTATCAAAATTTTTTCTATAAAAAATTTTTTATCAAAAATTTTTCTATGGAAAATTTTTTATCAAAAATTTTTCTATGGAAAATTTTTTTATCAAAAATGTTTCTATGGAAAATTTACAATCAAAAAATTTTCAATAGAAAATATTTTTGTCAAAAATTTTTTATGAACATTTTTTTTATCAAAAATTTTTCTATAGACAATTTTTTGGATAGAAAATATATAAAAAAATATAAAAATCTAAAACTGTTTAATATTTGAATTTATATCTGTTTTGAAAAATATTCCCAATATTTACAAAAATATTCCCAATGCTTATAAAAATAACAGTGTCGTGGCAACAATTTTCGAGATTATCAGCCTATCCCCCTATATCGAACGTTTTCAGTCGTTCGCATTCTCAACGAAAAACAGCTGATTTGCGTCCCACTAAAAGTTTTCAGTATGACAAGTCGAACGAAAGCGAATGCGAACAATAACGTAAACACTTTAATATAAAATTGCGTCCCACTGTGTCATTTATCTGCCAGCTGCACGAAAACATATATCAAAATCACTTCGTTTTCATCAAAAATAGCATAAAAAACTTTATTATTTTAAAAAAAGGAACTTTATTTTATTGAAAAAGAAAAATTAAGACATAATTTTAACATTTTCCACAAGAATAGGCTTCAGAGTTTCGTACAAATTGTATTAAAAAAATATTTTAGAAAAATTTTATTTAACTTAAATGCACAATGTTGTAATTATATTAATAGCAAAATTTTCAAATTTCAGCGCTTTTTTTTCTTAAATTGTTGATAAATTTATCAAACTGTCGATTAGGCAACATTGAAATTTGACAATTTTCAAAGATAGTGGGACGCTTATTCGAACGAAAATGGGTGACTTACTTTCGTTTGCATAATCTTTCGTTCGACATCGTGGGATAGGCTGTATATTTCTTTTCGGAAAGTAGGCGATATCGCTAAGTTTGTTGCTGACTTCTTCATCTCTTCAGGGTAGCAATAGACCAATCACCTATTCTCTTCGAAAGCTAAATGATTGCTGAAACTAAATTACTTACTTATCTACTCAAATGGCCTATATTTACAACCTGTTAAGGTCAAGGGCGGACCTTGCTTTAGAATTCCATGCGCTTCGATCTTCTGCGCTATTCTCAAATTTCGTAGGCCAAACTTTAAAAGATTTTCTTCTACTTGGTCTCTCCATCGAAGTTTCGGACGTCCTCTTCTTACATTAAGGTGTCCGTTTTTATTATAATTTAAGCTTTTTCATAGCAATTGTTTTTTTCAGTTCAGTTTCAGTTTTCATGGGAGAAATCAAATTTTTTCAGAAATCACAGCACTTGCTAGCCCATTACTTTAACGGGTGTTAAGGTAGCTAACCAGGTGATACCACGAGGAGGTCAGTGTCCACAGTTGAGATGGGGATAGACCAATATAAGTCTGGGGTTAATAAATTAAGGCCAATCAGAACCGTTGCTTGGTATCTTACATCCCCTACATCACCCTATGCACTTGGCGATGTCTCAAAAAAGGTAAAAGACGTTTTTGTAGGCATTCATATTTGACTAATATTGGACCAACTGCAGTAATTTACATAAATATCGGAGACTACACCTGACATCAGTGGTGTAGATTATCATTCAGTCGAACTTTACCGACCGTAGTACATTCTTACTTATGTCTCGTTATATTTTTCTAACATGATTGCGTGTGTCATCATCATTTCAAAATTGAGATAGACATTGTTCTATCATTAATTAGATTAGTTCAAGTGAAATGTGTAATCAAGTATGAACTACCATTAAAAGTGTCTAAAGAAAATATGAGGCTAAAAACATTATATCTCGTTTTGTTTGGAGATTTCCAGAATTTAGCCCTTTAAATTACATCTGTTTTGTTTTTGACAAATATCTTGAAAACTTAATATTAGAAAAGGTTCAAAATTGGGCTATTTCATTGAATATGGTAATTTTCTTAATGTGACTTCAAACTAAATTCTGTTAGACAAATCCGGTTTTAGAAAATAAGTGGCAGTGCGGGTAATGTGGTATACCTATTTTTAGATTGATAAATTATAAGTTTTTGTCCTATTCAAATATGATTTAACTCTTTACGTTTCAAAAAAATAAAATCCACAGTTTCTGAGATTGTTCGAAAATTATTTTAAATTCCATTTAAAGCGATTTTAAAAAAGTGCAGTTAATGTGGTACAATTCATGTTGGAAATATTTGATAGGGTTCCAAATTATTTTTGTTAGATTTTGTTGAATAAAAAAAAATGTAGATAGAAACACGCATCCTACTCTCACGCAAGACGAACCGATCGTTTGATATCAATTTTAAAAATTTTTATATTTTTCTAGGAAAATTTTCAAAATTTTTCTATTTTTCTAAAAAAATTTTTAAAATTTTTCTATTTTTATAGGAAAATTTTCAAAATTTTTCTATTTTTATAGAAAAATTTTCAAACTTTTTCTATTTTTATAGGAAAATTTTCAAAATTTTTCTATTTTTATAGAGAAATTTTCAAAATTTTTCTATTTTTATAGGAAAATTTTCAAAATTTTTCTATTTTTATAGGAAAATTTTCAAAATTTTTCTATTTTTATAGGAAAATTTTCAAAATTTTTCTATTTTTATAGGAAAATTTTCAAAATTTTTCTATTTTTATAGGAAAATTTTCAAAATTTTTCTATTTTTATAGGAAAATTTTCAAAATTTTTCTATTTTTATAGGAAAATTTTCAAAATTTTTCTATTTTTATAGGAAAATTTTCAAAATTTTTCTATTTTTATAGGAAAATTTTCAAAATTTTTCTATTTTTATAGGAAAATTTTCAAAATTTTTCTATTTTTATAGGAAAATTTTCAAAATTTTTCTATTTTTATAGGAACATTTTCAAAATTTTTCTATTTTTATAGGAAAATTTTCAAAATTTTTCTATTTTTATAGGAAAATTTTCAAAATTTTTCTATTTTTATAGGAAAATTTTAAAAATTTTTCTATTTTTATAGGAAAATTTTAAAAATTTTTTTATTTTTATAGGAAAATTTTCAAAATTTTTCTATTTTTATAGGAAAATTTTCAAAATTTTTCTATTTTTATAGGAAAATTTTCAAAATTTTTCTATTTTTATAGGAAAATTTTCAAAATTTTTCTATTTTTATAGGAAAATTTTCAAAATTTTTCTATTTTTATGGGAACATTTTCAAAATTTTTCTATTTTTATAGGAACATTTTCAAAATTTTTCTATTTTTATAGGAACATTTTCAAAATTTTTCTATTTTTATAGGAACATTTTCAAAATTTTTCTATTTTTATAGGAACATTTTCAAAATTTTTCTATTTTTATAGGAACATTTTCAAAATTTTTCTATTTTTATAGGAACATTTTCAAAATTTTTCTATTTTTATAGGAACATTTTCAAAATTTTTCTATTTTTATAGGAACATTTTCAAAATTTTTCTATTTTTATAGGAACATTTTCAAAATTTTTCTATTTTTATGGGAACATTTTCAAAATTTTTCTATTTTTATAGGAAAATTTTCAAAATTTTTCTATTTTTATAGGAAAATTTTCAAAAATTTTCCATTTTTATAGGAAAATTTTCAAAATTTTTCTATAAAAATAGGAAAATTTTCAAAATTTTTCTATTTTTATGGGAAAATTTTCAAAAATTTTCTATTTTATAGGAAAATTTTCAAAATTTTTCTATTTTTATAGGAAAATTTTCAAAATTTTTCTATTTTTATAGGAAAATTTTCAAAATTTTTCTATTTTTATTGGAAAATTTTCAAAATTTTTCTATTTTTATAGGAAAATTTTCAAAATTTTCTATTTTTATAGGAAAATTTTCAAAATTTTTCTATTTTTATAGGAAAATTTTCAAAATTTTTCTATTTTTATAGAAAAATTTTCAAACTTCTTCTATTTTATAGGAAAATTTTAAAAATTTTTTTATTTTTATCGGAAAATTTTCAAAAATTTGTTTTTTTTATAAGAAAATTTCCAAAATTTTCCTATTTTTATAGGAAAATTTTCTAAATTTTTCTATTTTTATAGGCACATTTTCAAAATTTTTCTACTTTTATAGGAACATTTTCAAAATTTTTCTATTTTTATAGGAAAATTTTCAAATTTTTTCTATTTTTATAGGAAAATTTTTTAAAATTTTTCTATTTTTATAGGAAAATTTTCAAAATTTTTCTATTTTCATAGGAAAATTTTCAAATTTTTTCTGTTTTTATATGAAAATTTTCAAAATGTTTCTGTTTTTTACGAAAATTTTAAAAATTTTTCTATTTTTTTTTAGGAAAAACCCTATTATTATTTAAACTTTATTCCGAAATTTGTTGCCCAACTTTTTTTCTAACAAGACAATTTAATTTTCTATCCTACAACTGTCGCTTCGTTGCAACATTTGTAACAATAGAAAAGTACTCCAAATTAGATTTAATCATCATCACAGTAAAGTTTTGAACTTCGAAACAAAGTAACGCAAATTTGCAATCTTTAAATTGAAAACATCGATTGAAAAACTGAAACAATGATTTACAAACTTGACAGTCGATATTACGTGACTTATTCAATAGACACAAATTGTGGCTAACGAATGTTGCCAAAAAAAAAACAGAAACAAAACTATACAAAGTCCTCAAGGGGTCTTTGGCGAACACCCACTTCCCACACACAATAAAATCCCCTTTTAAAAACAGAATTTGTATAAGCTCCAGCAGAAAATATACGATAAATATAAAAATTAAACATTTTTTGATGGTAGATTTGGATACAACACTTACTTGTTAAAGTTTTTCAACATAAATCCAGTAGTTTCAGGGGCTAGTTATTTATTAATAGATAAAGATGTGTCCAATCTCAGCATTACATGGTGTTTGTTAAGTGGACAAAGGGTTGCTTAATATATCAGAAAGTAAGAAAGATGTATCAGAAAATATGTTAAAATTATTCAATACAAAAAGTAGACACTAATTTCATTTTCTTCCTGCGTATGAAAAGCTTTTACTTGGCCACTTGACCATAAAAAGACGTCGCTCTGCATTACCTAGTGTCAATAAAGTGGACAAATTCTTTTTATATATAAAAAAGTACCAAGTATCATTTTACTTTTCAAATTGAACCAAACTCTATTAAAATTAAAAATAAGTCTTAATTATTATTACTAAATCCCATGTCTACTACACAGACTCCTTTGGTGGCAATTGTCAAAGTTTCAACTGCTGGGTAATCAGTTAGCTCTTGGATTTTGGAGCTGATTGGAAGAAAATGTATTTGAAGTGTCAAAAAGAAGTTGTATTGTACTTATTACACTGAGTTTCGGTCCATCATTAGACGAATTAAAAGGGTGTGATGGAGATATAAAGATTCAATAAAAACTTGTTTAGTTTCAGACAAGATAACAATGCTTTAGCATCAACGTATTCAAAAATTTTTATAAGAAAATTTTTAAAAATTTATTCTTTTAGGAAAATTTTGAAATTTGTATAGGAAAATTTCTAAAATTTTGAAATTTTTATAGAAAGTTTTTTAAAATTTTTCTTTTTTTATAGGAAAATTTTCAAAATTTTATTATTTAAATTTTAATTTTAGCAAAATGTTGGAATTTTTATAGGAAAATTTTAAAAATTTTGCTACTTTAATATGAAAAAAAAAAAATAAAAAAAAAAAAATTTAAAAATTTTAAAATTTTTCTATTTTTGTAGGAAAATTAAAACAAAACAAATGCTATTTTTATAGGAAAATTTACAAAATTTTGCTATTTTTATAGGAAAATTTTCAAAATTTTGCTATTTTTATAGGAAAATTTTCAAAATTTTGCTATTTTTATAGGAAAATTTTCAAAATTTTATAGGAAAATTTTCAAATTTTTATAGGAAAATTTTGCTATTTTTATAGGAAAATTTTCAAATTTTTATAGGAAAATTTTCAAAATTTTTCTATTTTTATAGGAAAATTTTCAAAATTTTTCTATTTTAGGATAATTTTCCAAATTTTTTAGAATAATTTTCCAAATTTTTCTATTTGTATAGGAAAATTTTCAAAATTTTGCTACTTTAATAGGAAAATTTTTAAAATTTTGCTATTTTTATAGGAAAATTAAAAAAAAAAAAATGCTATTTTTATAGGAAAATTTTCAAAATTTCGCTATTTCTATAGGAAAATTTTCAAAATTTTGCTATTTTTATAGGAAAATTAAAAAAATGCTATTTTTATAGGAAAATTTTCAAAATTTTGCTATTTTTATAGGAAAATTTTTAAAATTTTGCTATTTTTATAGGAAAATTAAAAAAAATGCTATTTTTATAGGAAAATTTTGCTATTTTTATAGGAAAATTTTCAAAATTTTGCTATTTTTATAGGAAAATTTTCAAAATTTTGCTATTTTTATAGGAAAATTTTCAAAATTTTGCTATTTTTATAGGAAAATTTTCAAAATTTTGCTATTTTTATAGGAAAATTTTCAAATTTTTATAGGAAAATTTTCAAAATTTTGCTATTTTTATAGGAAAATTTTCAAATTTTTATAGGAAAATTTTCAAAATTTTTCTATTTTTATAGGAAAATTTTCAAAATTTTTCTATTTTTATAGGAAAATTTTCAAAATTTTTCTATTTTAGGATAATTTTTCAAATTTTTTAGAATAATTTTCCAAATTTTTCTATTTGTATAGGAAAATTTTCAAAATTTTGCTACTTTAATAGGAAAATTTTTAAAATTTTGCTATTTTTATAGGAAAATTAAAAAAAAATGCTATTTTTATAGGAAAATTTTCAAAATTTTGCTATTTTTATAGGAAAATTTTCAAAATTTTGATATTTTTATAGGAAAATTTTCAAAATTTTGCTATTTTTATAGGAAAATTAAAAAAAAAATGCTATTTTTATAGGAAAATTTTCAAAATTTTGCTATTTTTATAGGAAAATTTTTAAAATTTTGCTATTTTGATAGGAAAATTAAAAAAAATGCTATTTTTATAGGAAAATTTTCAAAATTTTGCTATTTTTATATGAAAATTTTCAAAATTTTGCTATTTTTATAGGAAACTTTTCAAAATTTTGATATTTTTATAGGAAAATTTTCAAATTTTTATAGGAAAATTTTCAAATTTTTATAGGAAAATTTTCAAAATTTTTTCTATTTTTATAGGAAAATTTTCAAAATTTTCCTATTTGTGTAGGAAAATTTTCAAAATGTTTATAATTTCATAAGAAAATTTTTAAAATTTTGCTATTTTAATAGGAAAATTTAAAAAATTTTGCTTTTTTATAGGAAAATTTTTAAAATTTTGCTATTTTAATAAGAAAATTTTTTAAATTTTGCTTTTTTTATAGAAAAATTTTCAAAATTTTGCTATTTTTTAGGAAAAATTTTTAAATTTTGCTATTTTTATAGGAAAATTTTTCAAAATTTTGCTATTTTAATAGGAACATTTTTAAAATTTTGCTATTTTAATAGGAAAAATTTCAAAATTTTGCTATTTTTTTAGGAACATTTTTAAAATTTTGCTGTTTTAATAGGAAAATTTTTAAAATTTTGCTATTTTTTATAGGAAAATTTTCAAAATTTTGCTATTTGTGTAGGAAAATTTTTGTTTTATTTTAATATGAAATTTTAATATGAAAATTTTTAAAATTTTGCTATTTTAATAAGAAAATTTTTAAAATTTTGCTATTTTCAAATTTAGCTATAGGACAATTTTTAAAACTTACCTATTTTTAAAGGAAAATTTTTAAAATTTTGCTATTTTTATAGGAACATTTTTTTTAGAATAATCTTCAAAATTTTTCTATTTTTATAGAAAAATCTTAAACATTTTTCTATTTTTATAGAAAAATCTTCAAAATTTTTCTATTTTTATTAAAAAATATTCAAAATTTTTCTATATTTGTTATTTTTGGTACCAACCTAATATTTACTCCGGCCCCTGCCTTTTTTAAATCTATGACAATGAAAGGCTTTTGTTTAAAAGTGTCTGATAGTTGCTTAATGATTGAGATGATGACGAATTTGTTGTTTTGAAGAACAATTTATAACGCGTTTGACTGAAAAAAAAAATTGAATTGCGACCATAGGGATTCTGGTAACTCTTAAATAAACCCTGAAAAAACAGGCTCCATAACATCATTCAAACGGAAGTGCAATCGTTTTGAGTGATAGGTGAATGAATAGATGGTCGGTTGTCTGACTGGCTGACTGACTGCCTATTGGGGATGACTGACAGACTAGCTGGTAGTTTAGTTAGATGCCTGAATGATTGAATAGATGTAGAAATTGTTTGAATCTATCTTTTCTATGAGTGAAATTGTTTGAGTATGTAGATATTTTAAGCGATTGATTTTAACATTCAACTGATACTTCTTTCAATGATGGACAGCTTTGCTTAACGCTTTATTTTTTCTATTACTTTTTTCCAGTTGTACTCGTACGCTTGAATATAATTATGGTTTTGAATATACAATTATTGAAAATTGTAGTATTTTTTTACATTTTCTGCCTCCTCCTTTTTCATTGGAAGTTACTTGCACTGGTCAACAATTTTGTTCATTCACTTTTAACTTTATTAAAAAACAAACAATTTTGTTGGAGGCACTCTTCATTGTAGAAGGTCTATCCCTAATTCTAGACAGATCGAATTATACCCAAGTTTCAAAACAGAGTAAATGCGAATTATAATGTTTTCTAAAACTTGTATTTTTGACCATATTAAGCTTCTAATTAATGTAGAATAGGAAATTTTTTTTTAAATTTTTGAAAATTTTCCTGTAAAAATGGAAGAATTTTTAAAATTTTAGTATACAATCTTGAAAATTTTCCCTTAAAAATAGAAAAATTTTGAAAATTTTTCTATAAAAATAGAAAAATTTTGAAAATTTTTCTATAAAAATAGAAAAATTTTGAAAATTTTTCTATAAAAATAGAAAAATTTTGAAAATTTTTCTATATAAATAGAAAAATTTTGAAAATTTTTCTATATAAATAGAAAAATTTTGAAAATTTTTCTATATAAATAGAAAAATTTTGAAAATTTTTCTATAGAAATAGAAAAATTTTGAAAATTTTTCTATACAAATAGAAAAATTTTGAAAATTTTTCTATAGAAATAGAAAAATTTTGAAAATTTTTCTATAGAAATAGAAAAATTTTGAAAATTTTTCTATAGAAATAGAAAAATTTTGAAAATTTTTCTATAGAAATAGAAAAATTTTGAAAATTTTTCTATAGAAATAGAAAAATTTTGAAAATTTTTCTATACAAATAGAAAAATTTTGAAAATTTTTCTATAGAAATAGAAAAATTTTGAAAATTTTTCTATAGAAATAGAAAAATTTTGAAAATTTTTCTATAGAAATAGAAAAATTTTGAAAATTTTTCTATAGAAATAGAAAAATTTTGAAAATTTTTCTATAGAAATAGAAAAGTTTTGAAAATTTTTTTATAAAAGAAAAATTCTATTTTTATAGAAAAATATCAAATAGAAAAATTTTGAAAATTTTTCTATAAAAATAGAAAAATTTTGAAAATTTTCCTATAAAAATAGAAAAATTTTTAAAATTTGCCTATAAAAATAGAAAAATTTTGAAAATTGTCCTATAAAAATAGAAAAATTTTGAAAATTTTCCTATAAAAATAAAATTAGAAAAATTTTGAAAATTTTTCTATAAAAATAGAAAAATTTTGAAAATTTTTCTATAAAAATAGAAAAATTTTGAAAATTTTTCTATAAAAATAGAAAAATTTTGAAAATTTTTCTATAAAAATAGAAAAATTTTGAAAATTTTTCTATAAAAATAGAAAAATTTTGAACATTTTTCTATAAAAATAGAAAAATTTTGAAAATTTTTCTATAAAAAAAGAAAAATTTTGAAAATTTTTCTAGAAAAATAGAAAAATTTTGAAAAATTTTCTATGAAAATTTTGAAATTTTTTCTATAAAAATAGAAAAATTTTCAAAATTTTTTTATAAAAATAGAAAAATTTTCAAAATTTTTTCTATAAAAATAGAAAAATTTTCAAAATTTTTTTATAAAAATAGAAAAATTTTCAAAATTTTTTTATAAAAATAGAAAAATTTTGAAAATTTTTCTATAAAAATAGCAAAATTTTGAAAATGTTCCTATAAAAATAGCAAAATTTTGAAAATTTTTCAAAAAGAATAGAAAAATTTTGAAAATTTTCCTATGAAAAAATTTTAAAAATTTTCGTATAAAAATAGAAAAATTTTCCTATAAAAATTTTTCCTATAAAAAATAGAAAAATTTTCCTATAAAAATAGAAAAATTTTAAAAATTTTCCTATAAAAATAGAAACATTTTTAAAATTTTCCTATAAAAATAGAAAAAATTTTCCATAAAATAGAAAAATTTTGAAAATTTTCGTATAAAAATAGAAAAATTTTGAAAATTTTCCTATAAAAATAGAAAAATTTTGAAAACTTTCCTATAAAAATAGAAAAATTTTGAAAATTTTCCTATAAAAATAGAAAAAATTTAAAATTTTGAAAATTTTCCTATAAAAATAGAAAAATTTTGAAAATTTTCCTATAAAAATAGAAAAATTTTGAAAATTTTCCTATAAAAATAGAAAAATTTTGAAAATTTTCCTATAAAAATAGAAAAATTTTAAAAATTTTTTTATATAAATAGAAAAATTTTAAAAATTTTTCTATAAAAATGGAAACATTTTGAAAATTTTCTTATAAAAATAAAAAAAATGTTGAATATTTTTCTATAAAAAAAAAAACATTTTGAAAATTATTCTATAAAAATAGAACAATTTTCAAAATTTTTATATAGAAAATTTTCAAAATTTGTGTATAAAAATAGAAAAATTTAAATAAATTATCACAAATTGGACTATAATTTGGGGCAGCTCGATCGATTTTGAACGAACTTAAATTTTGTTGTCTAGTGTTAGTAAGACATTCTGAGCCTGTAAAATTGTATCGATTGTGTGTAAAGGGAGTGAATTTTTTTTATGTAGTAGCAAAATACAAAAAAAATAAAGACTAAAATAAACAAATTACCATATTTTATTTTAATTGTTTTTATTGAAAACGTTTTTCATAGTAAAGCCTTATTTTTTGTAGCTGCTGGAATAAAAAGTTTATAGGATTCCAATATCGCGGAAGTCACGTTTTAAGTGAATTTCATTGGAAATAGTCAGCCGACGCATGTGAATGTATAAACGTTAACACATGAAAATTGTCTGTGATTTTGTTCGTGTTACCTATGAATTTTTATTGTAACATATGTCCAATGACTACTTAAAAATCACCATATGCTAGAGGTGTATTCCTTTGTAGTCATCACTCCAACAGCCCCCGATTATCATCATCATCATCATCGTCGACGTCATCTTTTGATTGGCTTTATAAATGACTTTAAACGAAAAAAACTATGATTGATGGTCATCGTTTAAAAGTGATAACAAAATTTTAATGTCTCTACGCTCGATTGCTGTCAGCTCAAGTTATACCTACAATTATTACAAAATTATTTATATTGAAATAAATTTAAGTTTATTGGGAGTTTGTTATCAACATTTAACTATAATGAGTTATGAATGACAGACCCTTTACAAATCCACAGTCGTTTTATGTTATTAGAGATAAGCAGATAATTGATTATTATGGGCTTGGGTTCATAACCGTTAAATTTATTTGATGATTTTGTAGAAAATGAAAAATTCAAGTTTTGTTTGTAATCAAATTTAACTTAAGAAATTATTTTGGTCAATGTTCCCAGAATAATAGAAAAATTTTGAAAATTTTTCTATAAAAATAAAAAAATTTTGAAAATTTTTCTATAAAAATAGAAAAATTTTGAAAATCTTAAAAATTTTTCTATAAAAGCAGAAAATTTTTCAAAATTTTTCTATAAAAATAGAAAAATTTTGAAAATTTTTCTATAAAAATAGAAAAATTTTGAAAATTTTTCTATAAAAATAGAAAAATTTTGAAATTTTTTCTATAAAAATAGAAAAATTTTGAAAATTTTTCTATAAAAATAGAAAAATTTTGAAAATTTTTCTATAAAAATAGAAAAATTTTTCTATAAAAATAGAAAAATTTTGAAAATTTTTCTATAAAAATAGAAAAATTTTGAAAATTTTTCTATAAAAATAGAAAAATTTTGAAAATTTTTCTATAAAAATAGAAAAATTTTGAAAATTTTTCTATAAAAATAGAAAAATTTTGAAAATTTTTCTATAAAAATAGAAAAATTTTGAAAATTTTTCTATAAAAATAAAAAAATTTTGAAAATTTTTCTATAAAAATAGAAAAATTTTGAAAATCTTAAAAATTTTTCTATAAAAGCAGAAAATTTTTGAAAATTTTTCTATAAAAATAGAAAAATTTTTCTATAAAAATAGAAAAATTTTGAAAATTTTTCTATAAAAATAGAAAAATTTTGAAAATTTTTCTATAAAAATAGAAAAATTTTGAAAATTTTTCTATAAAAATATAAAAATTTTGAAAATTTTTCTATAAAAATAGAAAAATTTTGAACATTTTTCTATAAAAATAGAAAAATTTTGAAAATTTTTCTATAAAAATAGAAAAATTTTGAAAATTTTAAATAAAAATAGAAAAATTTTGAAAATTTTTCTATAAAAATAGAAAAATTTCGAAAATTTTTCTATCAAAATAGAAAAATTTTGAAAATTTTTCTATAAAAATAGAAAAATTTTGAAAAATTTTCTATAAAAATAGAAAAATTTTGAAAATTTTTCTATAAAAATAGAAAAATTTTGAAATTTTTTTTATAAAAATAGAAAAATTTTGAAAATTTTTCCATAAAAATAGAAAAAATTTGAAAATTTTTCTATAAAGAAAGAAACATTTTGAAAATTTTTCTATACAAATAGAAAAATATTGAAAAAGTTATTTACCCTTTCCAGGGGTTGAAGAAGAGATTCTTTATTGATTAATTCGGGTCAGTATTACCTCTGATTTAGCGATATCAATCGGATGAAAATGAATCGTTAGTTAATATCAATCGGCCGAAGCCGCTGTGCATTTATTCACGAATCTATGGCAAATTCTGTCTCGTTTGAACCGCCCCTTCCTCATACAAAAATTGAACACATATAGGATTTACGCATAAACAAAATACGAATTATCAGCCATGTCACAGACATCAATTCCGTTCGGAAGTGAAATTAAATTTTTGATCAAAAAGTTTTCTATAGAAAATTTGTTGATAAAAAAATGTTTGATAAAAAAGTTTTCAAGTTTTAGGAATAAATGAGCTCGAGGTCTAGACCTAAAACTTGTTAAGAAAAAGGTCGAATAAGAATCATCCAAATAATTAAAAAAGTTTTCTATAGAGAAATTTTTGATAAAACAGTTTTCTATAGAAAAATTTTTGATAAAAAAGTTTTCTATAGAAAAATTTTTGATAAAAAAGTTTTCTATAGAAAAATTTTTGATTAAAAAGTTTTCTATAGAAAAATTTTTGATAAAAAAGTTTTCTATAAAAAAATTTTTGATAAAAAAGTTTTCTATAAAAAAATTTTTGATAAAAAAGTTTTCTATAAAAAAATTTTTGATAAAAAAGTTTTCTACAGAAAAATTTTTGATAAAAAAAATTTCTGTAGAAAAATTTGTTATAGAAAAATTTTTGATAAAAAATTTTTAGAAAAAAATTTTTGATAAAAAAATTTTCTAAAGAAAAATTTTTGATAAAAAGGTTTTCTATAGAAACATTTTTGATAAAAAAATTTTCTATAGAAAAATTTTTGAAAAAAAAGTTTTCTATAGAAAAATTTTTGATAAAAAAGTTTTCTATAGAAAAATTTTTGTTAAAAAAGTTTTCTATAGAAAAATTTTTGATAAAAAAGTTTTCTATAGAAAAATTTTTGATAAAAAGTTTTCTATTGAAAAATTTTTGATAAAAAAGTTTTCTATAGAAAAATTTTTGATAAAAAAGTTTTCTATAGAAAAATTTTTGATAAAAAATTTGGTTATAGAAAAATTTTTGATAAAAAAATTTGTTATAGAAAATTTTTGATAAAAAAGTTTTCTATAGAAACATTTTTGATAAAAAAGTTTTCTATAGAAACATTTTTGATAAAAAATTTGCTTACAGAAAAATTTTTGAAAAAAAAATTTTTTGTTTTCTATAGAAAAATTTTTGATAAAAAAGTTTTCTATAGAAACTTTTTTGATAAAAAAGTTTTCTATAGAAACATTTTTGATAAAAAATTTGGTTATAGAAAAATTTTTGATAACAAATTTGGTTATAGAAAAATTTTTGATAAAAAAGTTTTCTATTAAAAAATTTTTGATAAAAAAGGCTTTCTGTAGAAAAAGTTTTGATAAAAAAGTTTTCTATAGAAAAATTTTTGATAAAAAAGTTTTCTATTGAAAATTTTTTGATAAAAAAGTTTTCTATAGAAAAATTTTTGATAAAAAATTTGGTTATAGAAAAGTTTTTGATAAAAAAATTTTCTATAGAAACATTTTTGATAAAAAAATTTTCTATAGAAAAATTTTTGATAAAAAATTTGGTTATAGAAAAATTTTTGATAAAAAAATTTGTTATAGAAAATTTTTGATACAAAAGTTTTCTATAGAAACATTTTTGATAAAAAAGTTTTCTATAGAAACATTTTTGATAAAAAATTTGGTTATAGAAAAATTTTTGAAAAAAAAAATTTTTGTTTTCTATAGAAAAATTTTTGATAAAAAAGTTTTCTATAGAAACTTTTTTGATAAAAAAGTTTTCTATAGAAACATTTTTGATAAAAAATTTGGTTATAGAACAATTTTTGATAACAAATTTGGTTATAGAAAAATTTTTGATAAAAAAGTTTTCTATAGAAAAATTTTTGATAAAAAAGTTTTCTATAGAAAAATTTTTGATAAAACAATTTTTCGATAGAATTTTTTTTTTTCTATAGAAAAATTTTTGATAAAAAAGTTTTCTTTAAAAAAATTTTTGATAAAAAAGTTTTCTTTAGAAAAATTTTTTATAAAACAATTTTTCGATAGAAAAACTTTTGATAAAACTATTTTTCGATAGAAAAATTTTTGATAAATCAATTTTTCGATAGAAAAATTTTTGATAAAACAATTTTTCGATAGAAAAATTTTTGATAAATAAAATTTTCTATTACAAAATGTTTGACATAAAATTTCTATAGAGAAATTGTTGATAAAAAAATTTTCAAAAAGAGTAGTATTCGCATTTTATCGCAAATCTGTTACATTTATTTGATGTTCTATAAAAAAATGTTGTTTATCAAAAATTTTCTTTAGAAAAATTTTTGATAAAAAAATTTTCTATAGAAAAATTTTGATAAACAAAAATTTTCTATAAAAACATTTTTGTTAAAAAAAAATTTCTATAGAAAAATTTTTGATAAAAAAATTTTTGATAAAAAGGTTTTCTATAGAAACATTTTTGATAAAAAGGTTTTTTTATAGAAACATTTTTGATAAAAAAATTTTCTATAGAAAAATTTTTGATAAAAAAATTTTCTATAGAAAAATTTTTGATAAAAAAATTTTCTATAGAAAAATTTTCTATAGAAAAATTTTCTATAGAAAAATTTTTGATAAATAAAATTTTCTATTACAAAATGTTTGACATAAAATTTCTATAGAGAAATTGTTGATAAAAAAATTTTTAAAAAGAGTAGTATTCGCATTTTATCCCAAATCTGTTACATTTATTTGATGTTCTATAAAAAAAATGTTGTTTATCAAAAATTTTCTTTAGAAAAATTTTTGATAAAAAAATTTTCTATAGAAAAATTTTGATAAACAAAAATTTTCTATAAAAACATTTTTGTTAAAAAAAAATTTCTATAGAAAAATTTTTGATAAAAATTTTTGATAAAAAAAATTTCTAAAGAAACATTTTTGATAAAAAGGTTTTTTTATAGAAACATTTTTGATAAAAAAATTTTCTATAGAAAAATTTTTGATAAAAAAATTTTCTATAGAAAAATTTTTGATAAAAAAATTTTCTATAGAAAAATTTTTGATAAGAAAAATTTTCTATAGAAAAATTTTTGATAAAAAAATTTTCTATAGAAAAATTTTTGATAAAAAAATTTTCTATAGAAAAATTTTTGATAAAAAAAATGTTCTATAGAAAAAAATTTTCATAAAAATTTTTGATAAAAAAAGGAATTACGAAACCTTATTTGATGCTGAATTTTAAAAGGGCCTCAAAAAAATTAAGATATTTTCAAAACCATCCTAATTTAATAAACACAATATCCTTCAATTTTATAAACTTTACAAAAACTCAAAACTCTCAATTGTTAACCTTCTTGTACTTTAAATGCCTCAAAAACTCTTGTTTAATATAAATTGAAAGCTGCATTATTTGCGCTTAAAAACTCAAGGATTTGCTTTATTTGTAACGAAACCTCCATTGCTGCTGCTTTACTCTACAAAAACAAAAAAAAAAAAACTAAATAAAACTCAGAAAATCCTTTGTAAAACTCAAATATCCTTGGATATTAAAACAATACATCATTCTCTCTACTTTACCTTAAAAAAAAAATAGAACAATATGCAATGCAACTGCTGCATGCAACTAAACTCGAAAGTTTCGCTTGCAACAGCAAAACGAGTATGTACTTGGAATTTGTAAAGGATTTCATAAAAATAAATAAAATAAATGAAAACAACAGAAGCAGCCCTAGCAACTGTTAAGGATAAATGATTAACAGTTGTTTAAATAGAATTAGGAAAAAATAAGGAAATATAAAAATTAAATAATTATAAAAAGTCCGAAACTTTATTTAGAAATGCCAAAATCTTTTAAATACTTTTTGTAATATTTATGTTGTAGAGAAAGAGGACTAACAAAAAATTCTTATTCCAAAAAGTTTTTTTTTAAGCCCAGAAATCTTTTAGAAGAAGTAGAAGTAGTAGCCTTAGAAAACAGACAAACACTTCAAGTTATTGACAATTTCTGAGTCCATTCTCTTGTAAAACTTATGCCAGAGGAGCTTTTATAGTTTGTAGGAGTTGAAAATACTCGTATTATAGTAGAGACAACTGAATATTTTCTTTTTCAACTAAAAATAACTCAAGCATTTAATAGTGTCATTAAAAATTCTTCTATAATTTGTTTGTTTGTTTTTCATTGTCTAAATGGTAAGGCTGGCTTGGCTGGTTGGCTGTTTCTTGTTAACTGCTACCCATAACTTAACCATTATGTACTTAGATACCAGATAGTGCTGTTCCAACTTGTGGTTTCTTTTTTTTTGTTGTGTAGCCTCTGTCTGTTTTCTATTCCTTTAAGTGTCTCGATGACAAGATGCACTCAGGCCTAAAATATTCAGTGAGACAGACAAATTATGGGGCATAAACTAAAAAGTCTAATATTTAGAAATATAGAAATCTAGATAAACATACAGCAACTATTATTTTTAGACAATTTTGTTTAGGTCTTTGCTATTTTAATGTACATATTTTGGGTATACTACTTAATCATTTCGATTTGGCCAACATATGGCGCAACTATCACATATGGTTTGTGTCAAGAATAAAATTAAATTCAGTATTCAATAGACGCCAAACTGTAACCACAGATACTTTTCAATCGCTTTAATAGTGTCGAATTTTATGCCTAGAAAAGAAGTTTTGCACTGAAGTAGGATAAACTCCCTTCATCTGCCTTACTATCACATATGGTTTGTGTCAAGAATAACAATTATGGTATTTTGAAGAGTGAACATCTGCGAAAGACGCCAAAGTGTAACCACAGATTATTTTCAATCGCTATAATAGTGTCGAATTTTATGCGTATAAAAATAAGTTTTGCAGGGAAATCTGTTAACCTTCTTTCATCTGCCTAACTATCACATATGGTTTGTGTCGAGAATAATAATTATGGTATTTTTAAGATTAAAGACCTGCGCTTGACGCCAAAGTGTAACCACAGATTCTTTTCAATTCATCTGCCTAACTATCACATATGGTTTGTGTCGAGAATAACAATTATGGTATTTTGAAGACTGGACATCTGCGATAGACGTCAAAGTGTAACCATAGATTCTTCTCAATCGCTTAATAGTGTCGAATTTTATGCCTAAAAAAGAAGTTTTGCAGGGATGTTTGATATCCTCCTTCAATCTGCCTAACTATAACGTATGGTTTGTGTCGAGAATAACAATTATGGCATTTTGAAGACTGGACATCTGCGATAGGCGTCAAAGTGTAACCATAGATTCTTTTCAATCGCTTTAATAGTGTCGAATTTTATGCATAAACAAGAAGTTTTGAAGGGAAGTCGGTTAACCTCCTTAAATCTGCCTAGCTATAACGTATGGTTTGTGTCAAGAATAACAATTATGGTATTTTGAAGACTGGACATCTGCGCTAGACGTCAAAGTGTAACCACAGATTCTTTTCAATCGCTTTAATAGTGTCGAATTTTATGCCTAAAAAAGAAGTTTTGCAGGGAAGTCTGATTACTTCCTTTCATCTGCCTAACTATCACATATGGTTTGTGTCGAGAATAACAATTATGGTATTTTGAAGACTGGACATCTGCGATAGACGTCAAAGTGTAACCATAGATTCTTCTCAATCGCTTAATAGTGTCGAATTTTATGCCTAAAAAAGAAGTTTTGCAGGGATGTTTGATATCCTCCTTCAATCTGCCTAACTATAACGTATGGTTTGTGTCGAGAATAACAATTATGGTATTTTGAAGACTGGACATCTGCGATAGGCGTCAAAGTGTAACCATAGATTCTTTTCAATCGCTTTAATAGTGTCGAATTTTATGCATAAACAAGAAGTTTTGAAGGGAAGTCTGATAACCTCCTTAAATCTGCCTAACTATAACGTATGGTTTGTGTCGAGAATAACAATTATGGTATTTTGAAGACTGGACATCTGCGCTAGACGTCAAAGTGTAACCACAGATTCTTTTCAATCGCTTTAATAGTGTCGAATTTTATGCCTAAAAAAGAAGTTTTGCAGGGAAGTCTGATAACTTCCTTTCATGTGCCTAACTATCACTTATGGTTTGTGTCAAGAATAACAATTATGGTATTTTGAAGACTGGACATCTGCGATAGACGTCAAAGTGTAACCATAGATTCTTCTCAATCGCTTAATAGTGTCGAATTTTATGCCTCAAAAAGAAGTTTTGCAGGAAAGTCTGATAACCTTCTTTCATCTGCATATCTATCACATATGGTTTTTGTCAATAATAACAAATGTGGTATTTTGAAGAGTGATCATCTGCCAATAAAATGCAGTATTTTATAAATCTCCAAAGGGTAATCACACATTCTTTTTAAACGCTATAATAATGTCTAAATTTGTGCCTTAAAAAAAGATGTTTTGCGAGGAAGTCGGATAACTTTCGTTCAGTTAAAGAAAACGGATCTATAACTAGATTGTTGGTAGAAGCTTAAGGAGATACCTGGCCAGCCTAACAAGTTTAAAGATGAGAAATTGGAAGCATTACTTCACGGTGATTGTTGTCTAGCGCAAAAAGAATTTGCGAGTTACACAAAAATCCGTTTTAGACGGAACTTTTGTTATTTACTAGAAAATATAAGATTCCTCAGTTCACTCGCCCGAACGTAGACGTGATTTGAGGGTGACAATCTATTCCTGCAGAAGAGCCTTAGTCATATGTAGAGCCCGGCCAATCAGCAAAATCAATGCCAAGGAATGGTCTGTATTTGGTGGGATCAGAAGGGTTATTTGTATTATAAGCTGTTGAAATCGGGTCAAACGATCACATGGCTTGGAGAAAGCAATCAACCAAAACCGACCAAAATGTGACAACGCTTGGCCACATGATACTTGAAAGCTATAAAAGCAAGTAATAATAGCTTCACTTCAGAATCTTCATCTGTTATCCTTGACTCCCAGTGGAACATAAGGCCTCAAACATCACTTCAGAATAGGGTATCATAAATTTACTTGGTTCATTCTTTAACTTAAAATCGGATTAGGTCTTTTGGCGCGGAATCCATACTTTACCAGAAGAAGTAGTGTCTAACGAAATACTGTGCAATTAAAAGTTGCTTTTTGGCTAATTTACTTCCCAACCTCATATTTTCCCACCCTTTACATACACATATCGCAAGAAATTTTTGCTGTGATATGAGAAATATCTCTAATAATTAAGGAAAACTTGTTAATTTGTTAACAATAGCTCTTATTCTGTGACCTTATGGGTGAAGGATAAAAATTTACAAATCTTTTGTTTAAATAGGAAAATTTAACTATTTATACCCTTTATCACCACAGGTGGAAAGAGGGTATATTGGGTTTGTGCTGATGTTTGTAACCCATTAAAATATTGGTCTGAGACCCACCTTTTAGCATACCGATCGACTCAAAATCACTCCCTGTTGAGTTGTTTTAACAAAGGCTGGATATCCATGTAAGCTTGTTATGAAATTTTGCACATACTCATATTTTTGTCCAAGGACGATCCCTACACTTTTTGGGCAAAAGCGGATCACTATTTCGGGTACCTCCTATAGGGATACCTTCCCGGAATAGAGTTTTGGCCCTTTGCAGCCACAAATTTAGTTATATTTTAATAATAATCAACATAAAAATTTCTTAACCTAAATCCGTGTACCCAATTTTGTGGGAATCGGCCCATAATTGACCATACCCCCCATACAAGACACATTCTCAAAAGTCTTTTAAATACCGAGAAAGGCGTAAAAATTGTGCGGATGGGTTTCGGTTTCAATATTTTTGCTTTTATTTGTCCAATGTAAAATGGAATGGCATGCAACGATTGTGCTCATTGTTTTGCGAAATTCTTCAATCACATTTCAGTTTTAGCAAAATGAGCCGTGAAAGTAAGTTGTATCTTTACTTGCAAAAGAATTAACTAAAAAAGTGATACATGTTAATATTTCAATTGAAATCGTTCAATGCATTACATACCGAGATGCATCAATTGTGCGTGTCCTGAAAATCAAAAATCAATAAAAATAGCGTCAACAGAATTTGTTTTTTCTAATTGTATTTAATGGACGAATGTTCATAACGAATTTTCGCAATCGAATTCGTCGTGTTGGACGAATTTAGTCGTTCGTTCCAACTTATTTTACAAATTGAACTACAGCAACTAATTTCGCAAACTTTTTGTGAAGCAAAGTTTTTTCTTGGTGCTAAGTCCCTAATATATGGTAGATGTATAAGAAACTTCTAACCGAACTCCCGGAGCTACATATATTGGCTATCGTTATCCAGTAGAAAGATGTATCAGAAAAATACAATCGAGAAAAAAATGAAAATTACTTTCCATACAACCCAATAGAAAAATTTTCCCAACAGATCAAAATTTTCTTCTACAAATAGCCAACAACCAGAGAGAAAGAAACTGCAGAAGTTTTATAAAAATGCAAGTAAATAAGAAGTTAAACACCGCAACAATCGCATCAAGAGCTTACAACTTTAGCAACATTTAGCAACAGCAGCAGCAAAGTCAGTCAGTCAGTCAACGACATTCAGCAGAAGTCAGGGAATTAACAATGTAATTTGTTAAAGTTGCATGTTTAAATTATTTCTTTATCTTAAACTCACATTTACAGACAAAATTAAAAAAAAAAACTTTGCAAACAAAAAAAATCAGTGTTTGGCTTATATTAACAAATGACCAGTTAAATTATCTTAAACTTTCAGAAAAAAAAAAATATGTTAAACCAACATTTTAACCTCTTGCCAAGGCATTACATTCATATTTTATGTTTAACCTTAAGCAGATGATGATGATAACTTTAACGCACAAACTCACTAGCTCCTCGGTTCTTTAAAACCATCGGATTCGCTTCACGTAACTTATGGAATAGGCTTAAATGCGTTGAGGATTATTTGTGCAAACAAATGCCAAGATCACATCTGAAAGCTATGACTAAATGCTTAACTATGTTAAAACTAAGACAAAGCTTTTTAAAGGCTTAAACTGATTTAAAAAAGAAAAAAAGAATTAGAGAAAAATCTGGCGAAAGAAAATGCAATTTCTAGTTATTTATTTCGTTGTTGTTAAGTAATTTAAATACCAATCGGATAATGCTTTGACCCACTCCGTTAACCCTTTTTACTAGTTAATGAATGAGACTTCAATTAAAGGAAAAATATTTGAATAACACAGTTAAATTTTGGCTGGTAAGTAGCAAAGACTATAATATAAAGATGTTGCACTTCCAGTCATTGATTTGCCGTATGGTCGTTTTGAGAAGTCCCATAAATAATAATTAGGAAACAGCTAATGGAGACGATTATCTGATGAAAGAAAGCCCAGGCACACACACGTTCTCATAAAATGACAAAAATTTTGAAAACATTTCTATAAAAAAAGAAAAATTTTGAAAATTTTTCTATAAAAAAAGAAAAATTTTGAAAATTTTTCTATAAAAAAAGAAAAATTTTTCTATAAAAATAGAAAAATTTAAAAAATTTTTCAATAAAAATAGAAAAAATTGAAAATTTTTCTATTAAAATGGAAAAATTTCGAAAATTTTTCTATAAAAATAGAAAAATTTTGAAAATTTTTCTATAAAAATAGAAAAATTTTGAAAATTTTTCTATAAAAAAAGAAAAATTTTGAAAATTTTTCTATAAAAAAAGAAAAATTTTGAAAATTTTTCTATAAAAATAGAAAAATTTTGAAAATTTTTCTATAAAAATAGAAAAATTTTGAAAATTTTTCAATAAAAATAGAAAAAATTGAAAATTTTTCTATAAAAATGGAAAACTTTCGATAATTTTTCTATAAAAATGGAAAACTTTCTATAATTTTTCTAAAAAAATAGAAAAATTTCGAAAATTTTTCTAAAAAAATAGAAAAAATTTGAAAATTTTTCTATAAAAAAAAAAGAAAAATTTTGAAAATTTTTCTATAAAAAAAGAAAAATTTTGAAAATTTTTCTATAAAAATAGAAAAAATTTGAAAATTTTTCTATAAAAAAAAAGAAAAATTTTGAAAATTTTTCTATAAAAAAAAAAAATTTGAAAATTTTTCTAGCAAAAAAGAAAAATTTTGAAAATTTTTCTACAAAAAAAGAAAAATTTTGAAAATTTTTCTATAAAAAAAGAAAAATTTTGAAAATTTTTCTATAAAAAAGAAAAATTTTTCTATAACAAAAGAAAAATTTTGAAAATTTTTCTATAACAAAAGAAAAATTTTGAAAATTTTTCTATAAGAAAAGAAAAATTTTGAAAATTTTTCTATAAAAACAGAAAAATTTTGAAAATTTTTCTATAAAAATAGAAAAATTTTGAAAATTTTTCTATAAAAATAGTAAAATTTTGAAAATTTTTCTATAAAAATAGAAAAATTTTGAAAATTTTTCTATAAAAATAGAAAAATTTTGAAAATTTTTCTATAAAAATAGAAAAATTTTGAAATTTTTTCTATAAAAATAGAAAAATTTTGAAAATTTTTCTATAAAAATAGAAAAATTTTGAAAATTTTTCTATAAAAATAGAAAAATTTTGAAAATTTTTCTATAAAAATAGAAAAATTTTGAAAATTTTTCTATAAAAATAGAAAAATTTTGAAAATTTTTCTATAAAAATAGAAAAATTTTGAAAATTTTTCTATAAAAATAGAAAAGTTTTGAAAATTTTTCTATAAAAATAGAAAAATTTTGAAAATTTTTCTATAAAAATAGAAAAATTTTGAAAATTTTTCTATAAAAATAGAAAAATTTTGAAAATTTTTCTATAAAAATAGAAAAATTTTGAAAATTTTTCTATAAAAATAGTAAAATTTTAAAAATTTTCCTATAAAAACAGTACAATTTTGAACATTTTCCTATGAAAATAGTAAAATTTTTAAAATTTTCTTTTTAAAATAGTAACATTTTCCTATAAAATTAGCAACATTTTGAAATTTTCCTATAAAAATAATTCAATTTTAAAAATTTTTCTATAAAAATAGTAAAATTTTGAAAATTTTCCTTAAAAAAATAGTAAAATTTTGAAAATTTTCCTTAAAAAAATAGTAAAGTTTTGAAAATTTTCCTTAAAAAAATAGTAAAATTTTGAAAATTTTCCTTAAAAAAATAGTAAAATTTTGAAAATTTTCCTTAAAAAAATAGTAAAATTTTGAAAATTTTCTTTAAAAAATAGTAAAATTTTGAAAATTTTCCTTAAAAAAATAGTAAAATTTTGAAAATTTTCCTTAAAAAAATAGTAAAATTTTGAAAATTTTCCTTAAAAAAATAGTAAAATTTTGAAAATTTTCCTTTCCTTGAAAATTTTCCTTAAAAAAATAGTAAAATTTTGAAAATTTTCCTTAAAAAAATAGTAAAATTTTGAAAATTTTCCTTAAAAAAATAGTAAAATTTTGAAAATTTTCTTTAAAAAATAGTAAAATTTTGAAAATTTTCTTTAAAAAATAGTAAAATTTTGAAAATTTTCCTATAAAAATAGTAAAATTTTGAAAATTTTCCTATAAAAAGAGTAAAATTTTGAAAATTTTCCTATAAAAATAGTAAAATTTTGAAAATTTTCCTATAAAAATAGTAAAATTTTGAAAATTTTCCTATAAAAATAGTAACATTTTGAAAATTTTCCTATAAAAAATAGTAAAATTTTGAAAATTTTCCTTAAAAAAATAGTAAAATTTTAAAAATTTTCCTATAAAAAACTTAAAACTTTAAAAATAGACATATTTTGAAAATGTTCTATGAAAAAGTTGTGGGAAATTTACTTAATAAATGCGTTAATTATGTGCCCCTAGGCCCTTAATATGACTAAAATAAGATAATTATCTTTGCTTCATATTTAGGCGAGTGAAAATTTATTCATTTTATCATTAAACAACTAAAATCATGACGACAGGAATCACAAAAACAACAAAGTTTTAATAAAGAATCAAAAAAGAAAATGAAAATAAAATAACCTGAAAAAATCCATCACTATCATTAGTGTAACGTTTTGGAAAACAAACAGTTTTAGACCATTAATGCCGATAGGCTAAAGATAACAGAGACAGACAGACTTAGGCCAGACGGACAGACAGACAACCAAACCGAAACTGCAACAGGAAAACAAGAAGAAAAAAATACCTACTAGATAAAGAGCCGTACAGACAGACAGACAGGCACAGACAAATAGACGGACTCACAAATAAAAACCAAACTATACCCAAGTCCGACTGACCAAAATAGAAAAATAAAAAAAGCCCATTCACATTCACTCTTAAGTTAGTTTGTATTTGTATACTCGTAGATACTGCAACATTTTAACGACAGACTACAAAATAGTACAACATGAATTTAAAAAGATCTATTGGTTTTCGAAGGCTGAATTTGTTGTTGATTGTTGATGGTGTTCGAGTCCGTTAAAGGTAGCAGCGAGCGATGACGGTGGTTCTGTTGCTGTTGATTGTGATATTAAATAAATGAGGAGTTGGTATAAAAAATTATGCTATTTATCGAATACACTAAATGTTTATGCGCTTGTCTACATTTCCACAAAAAAATGGGGAGACTATTAATCCCACCAAAAATATATAAGAAAAAAACTGTAAATGTTTTATGGCTCCAAAAGTCATATATTCCATTGAACATAATGATTTTTACTGATGATAACAAGAAAATAATAAACGAAAACCTAAAAAAAGTGAGTTTATAAATTAGAAGCAACTTATCGCTTTTTCAGCATTAGAAAATTATAGACCTTTCCGTTTTATTTACTCTCCAAACGTCTGTCGTACCCCAGTTGTGGTTATCAATGTCTACTATGCTTTGGAAGCCGCATATTATTTGTGTGTCTTGTTTAAATAAATATAAATTTGTTTTTCTTTCAATATCCGTAACAATTTTCAACAGTTTAAAATGCAGCAAGAAAAATCTTCTTCGTATTACTCACGACATATTTGACTTTGAAGAACTTGTGGAAAATTGTAAAGCTTTATGATGTATCTGTACTAAATTTTATCAATGCCATGTTATCCTCTGCATCTGGCCTGCCCGTGGTACGGAAAATGTTTAACTCTAGGCTATTATAGACTGCCACAGAAACCTCACTTAGTATGTCATGACTCATAACACTGTCGTAAAAGTCCTTAATTTATATATTAAGGACTTTTCCGACAGTGGTTCTTTATTCATCAATTTCAATTTTGTCGCCTTCAAAGTAGTCCCCCTTAGATATAATACACTTGTGCCAGCGTTTTTAAAATCCTCGAAGCAGTTCCGATATGCACTGTTTGGTACGCTTTTGAGCTCTCTCAGCGATTCAGTTTGTATCTCCTTTTTCATCTTAAAACCCCGTCTTTTTTGGATCTCTTCAACCTGATGAATACGGTGGCTGAGGCTTAAGTACAAATTACGAGTGAGCAGGTACAGGAAAGTACACCATATTGACCGTACGACCATGTGGTAAGAACACCTTCACATTTCGGCCTTGGTTTTTTGTCATAATATGATTCGTCACTAGTTATGACCAGAGGCCGGCATAAAGAGAACAGAACCAAAAAATCGTCAGCAGAGTTGTCGTTTTTTTATACTTTTAACGAAAATAGGTATTTTTTTTGATTGTGTAGTTCTGATGTTTTAGAAAGAAAAAGTTTTCTGCTACATTTTTGTTTTGAAATATTTTTATCAAAATTTTGTATCAAAAATGTTTCTATAGAAAATTTTTTCATCAAAATTTTTATATCAAAAATTTTTCTATAGAAAATTTGTTTAAAGAAATTTTTTTATCAAAAATTTTTCTATAAAAAATTTTTTTTTATCAAAAAAAAATTTTCTCAAAAAATGACAAAATTGTCGAGATGTAAATATTATTCAAAATTTTTTTCATCAAAATTTTTATATCAAAAATTTCTCTATAGAAAATTTTGTATCAAAAATTTTTCTATAGAAATTTTTTTTATCAAAAATTTTTTATAGAAAAATTTTTTATCAAAAATTTTTCTGTAGTAATTTTTTTATCAAACATTTTTCTATAGAAAATTTTTTTATCAAAATTTTTTCTATAGAAAATTTTTTTAGCAAGAATTTTTCTATAGGAAATTTTTTTATCTAAAAATTTTTCTATTGAAAATTTTTTCATTAAAACTTTTATATCAAATATTTTTTGATAGAAAATTTTGTATCAAAAAATTTTCTATAGGAAATTTTTTTATCAACAATTTTTCTATAGAAAATTTTTTTATAAAAATTTTTCTATAGAAATTTTTTCTGTAGAAAATTTTTTTAGCAAAAATTTTTTTATCAAAAATTTTTTTATCAAAAATTTTTCTATAGAAAATTTTTTTATCAAAAATTTTTTTAAAATTTTGATAAAAAAATTTTCTATAGAAAATTTTTTTATCAAAAATTTTTCTATAGAAAATTTTTTTATCAAAAATTTTTCTATAGAAAATTTTTTTATCAAAATTTTTTTTATAGAAAATTTTTTTATCAAAAATTTTTCTATAGAAAATTTTTTTGATCAAAAATTTTTCTATAGAAAATATTTTTATCTAAAAATTTTTCTATATAATTTTTTTTTTATCAAAATTTTTATATCAAATATTTTTCTGTAGAAAATTTTGTATCAAAATTTTTTCTATATTTTCTATAATTTTTCTAAAGATTTTTTTATCAAACAATTTTCTATAGAAAATCTTTTTTAACAAATATTTTTCTATAGAAAATCTTTTTTAACAAAAATTTTTCTATAGAAAATTTTTTCATCAAAATTTTTTTATCAAAAATTTTTCGATAGAAAATTTTGTATCAACATTTTTTCTATATTTCAAAAATTCAAAAATTTTTTTATCAAAAATTTTTCTATGGAAAATTTTGTTATCAAAAATTTAGCTATAGAAAATTTTTTTATCAAAAATTTTTCTATAGAAAATTTTTTTATCAAAAATTTTTCTATAGAAAATTTTTTTATCAAAAATTTTTCTATAGAAAATTTTTTTATCAAAAATTTTTCTATAAAAAATTTTTCTATAGAAAATTTTTTTATCAAAAAATTTTCTATAGAAAATTTTTGATAAAAAAATTTTTTTATCTAAAAATTTTTCTATATAATTTTTTTTTTATCAAAATTTTTATATCAAATATTTTTCTGTAGAAAATTTTGTATCAAAATTTTTTCTATATTTTCTATAATTTTTCTAAAGATTTTTTTTTATCAAACAATTTTCTATAGAAAATCTTTTTTAACAAATATTTTTCTATAGAAAATCTTTTTTAACAAAAATTTTTCTATAGAAAATTTTTTCATCAAAATTTTTATATCAAAAATTTTTCTATAGAAAATTTTGTATCAACATTTTTTCTATATTTCAAAAATTCAAAAATTTTTTTATCAAAAATTTTTCTATGGAAAATTTTGTTATCAAAAATTTAGCTATAGAAAATTTTTTTATCAAAAATTTTTCTATAGAAAATTTTTTTATCAAAAATTTTTTTATCAAAAATTTTTTTATCAAAAATTTTTCTATAGAAAATTTTTTTATCAAAAATTTTTCTATAAAAAATTTTTCTATAGAAAATTTTTTTATCAAAAAATTTTCTATAGAAAATTTTTTATAAAAAAATTTTCTATAGCTAAATTTTTAATAACAAAATTTTCCATAGAAAAATTTTTGATAAAAAAATTTTTGAATTTTTGAAATATAGAAAAAATGTTGATACAAAATTTTCTATAGAAAAATTTTTGATATAAAAATTTTGATGAAAAAATTTTCTATAGAAAAATTTTTGTTAAAAAAGATTTTCTATAGAAATTTTTTTTATCAAAAATTTTTCTATAGAAAAAATTTTTATCTAAAAATTTTTCTATATAATTTGTTTTTTATCAAAAATTTTTTTTTATCAAAATTTTTATATCAAAAATTTTTCTGTAGAAAATTTTGTATCAAAATTTTTTCTATATTTTCTATAATTTTTCTAAAGAATTTTTTTTATCAAACAATTTTCTATAGAAAATATTTTTTAACAAATATTTTTCTATAGAAAATTTTTCTATAGAAAATTTTTTCATCAAAATTTTTATATCAAAAATTTCTCTATAGAAAATTTTGTATCAACATTTTTTCTATATTTCAAAAATTTTTCTATGGAAAATTTTGTTATCAAAAATTTAGCTATAGAAAATTTTTCTATCAAAAATTTGTCTATAGAAAATTTTTCTATCAAAAATTTTTTTATCAAAAAATTTTTTTTTATCAAAAATTTTTCTATAGAAAATTTTTTTATCAAAAATTTTTCTATAGAAAATTAAAAAAAAAGTTTTTATAAAACATATTTATAAAAAAATTTTTTATGGAAAATTTTTTTATTAACAATTTTTCTATAGAAAATTTTTATATCAACAATTTTTTTTATCAAAAAATTTGTTATCAAAAATTTTTCTATAGAAAATTTTTTGTTTTAAAAATTTTCTATAGAAAATTTTTTTATCAATGATTTTTCTATGGAAAATTTTTGTTATCAAAAATGTTGGTATAGCAAATTTTTCTATCAAAAATTATTCTATAGAAAATTTTTGTTTTTTTATCAAAAATTTTTCTATAGAAAATTTGTTTCTAAAATTTTTCTATAGAATAATTTTTCATAGAAATTTTTTTTATAAAAATTTTTTTTATCAAAAATTTTTCTATAGAAAATTTTTTTCTAAAATTTTTCTATAGAAAATTTTGTATCAAAATTTTTTCTATATTTTCTTTAATTTTTCTAAAGCAATTTTTTTATCAAAAATTTTTCTATAGAAAATTTTTTTCTAAAATTTTTCTATAGAAAATTTTGTATCAAAATTTTTTCTATATTTTCTTTAATTTTTCTAAAGCAATTTTTTTATCAAAAATTTTTCTATAGAAAATTTTTTTTTATCAAAAATTTTTCTATAGAAAATTTTTTTGAATATATACGTTTTGAGAAAATGTTTGTATAAAGGCAAAATTTAGCAAATATTTTTTTTTGTACAGGTAAAAGAACACCTTTGACCTTAGTGATTAAGGGTATCGTATGGTCGGGCTTGACCGACTATAACACTCTCTTACTTGTTTGGATATAATTTTATATTCAATTTGTAAGTCTCCTTCTATCCTAAATCAGGATCTAATATATCTCTTAACCAAAATTTGTAAAAAGTTCTATATCATATAAAGGAGTTAATATATTCTTTATCTTCTACAAATTTATCAAAAGTTAAAATTTCTTGCTAGTCCGTTTTTTCTGGCCTCGGTGCAATCTTGAACAAATAAATTGACGACAACAATAAAAACCCCGGCAGCCACTTTATGGAAAGAACCTAAAACAAGACAAAGTTATTGGCCGTAAAACTTCGTGGTTTCAGTTGTGAATTGAAAAAATACAAAAAATTAAAACAAATAAATACAAATAAATAAATAGTTTCAGTCTTTGCGACAGACGACCAACCATTTCTGCGGCTGCTGCTGCTGGTATTTCTTTGGGGTTTTTACTTTCATTCATTTCAGGTCTTTCTGATTCTTTTGGCTTTTATTTTTTTATTTATTTAAGATTATTGTACAGAACAAACAAGAATTTACTAAAGAAAAAGAGTAAAATGAAAAATAGTATATAACAAATATTTAAACAATAAAGACGAAGAATCATTTGCTCGAATAAATAGTTTA
This sequence comes from Stomorhina lunata, assembly GCA_933228675.1. NCBI lineage: Eukaryota > Metazoa > Arthropoda > Insecta > Diptera > Rhiniidae > Stomorhina > Stomorhina lunata. Next base: position 36,161,875 of record OW121744.1, on the reverse strand, counting down.
AATAAAATGAAAAATTGAAAGAGAAAATCCCATCAATAATATTTTTATGACATTTTCTTTTTCTAATTCTTATACAAAGATTACAAAAAATACGTTTGAAATTAAAATTGTAATAATAATTTTAAATCATTTTATACTCGTCTTATCTCTGGACTTACGAATCTGAACTGTACTCAAATTTCCAAATATATTCCCTAATGACAAATAAATATAATGAATTTCCTCTTATTTCATAGCCGAGTTTTTAAATTAATCCCTTTTGAAATTAAATTTTCTATCATCTTTAAATTTTGATAATGGGATATTGTTTTGAATTTTATAGCTACTTATGACTCATGACAAAAACAAAATATTTTCTATAGAAAAATTTTTATATCGAAAATTTTTCTATCAAAAAATTTTTACTTGGAAAAAATTTCAATAAAAAAAAAAATTTATTTCAAAAAAATGTTTATCAAAAAGTTTTTATATCGAAAAATTTTCTATCAAAAAATATTCTAAAAAAAAATTTTATAACGAAAAATTTTCTACAAAAAAATTTTTATAACGAAAAATTTTCTATCAAAAATTTTTCATTATAAACATTTTTCTATAGAAAATTTTCCTTATAAAAATTTTTCGTTATAAAGGAAAAGTTTTCTATAGAAAAATATTCTTTTATAACAAAAAATTTTTATAAGGAAAATTTTCTATGGAAAAATGTTTATAATGAAAAATTTTCTATAGAAAAATATTTATAACGAAAAATTTTCTACAGAAGAATTTTTACATCGAAAAATTTTCTATCACAAAATTGTCATGTCTAAAAATTTTCTTTAGAAACATTTTATATGGAATTTTTTTTATCGTAAAATTTTTACAGAAAAATTTTTATAACGAAAAATTTTCTATAGAAAAATTTTTATAACGAAAAATTTTCTATGGAATTTTCTATAGAAAAATTTTTATAACGAAAAATTTTTTATAGAAAAATTTTTATAACGAAAAATTTTCTATGGAATTTTCCATAGAAAAATTTTTATAACGAAAAATTTTCTATTGAAAAATTTTTATAACGAAAAATTTTCTATAGAAAAATTTTTATAACGAAAAATTTTCTATAGAAAAATTTTTATAACGAAAAATTTTTTATAGAAAAAATTTTATAACGAAAAATTTTCTATAAAAAAATTTTTATAACGAAAAATTTTCTATAAAAAATTTTTCATTATAAACATTTTTCTATAGAAAATTTTCCTTATAAAAATTTTTCGTTATAAAGGAAAATTTTTCTATAGAAAAATATTCTTTTATAACGAAAAATTTTTATAAGGAAAATTTTCTATGGAAAAATGTTTATAATGAAAAATTTTCTATAGAAAAATATTTATAACGAAAAATTTTCTACAGAAGAATTTTTACATAGAAAAATTTTCTATCACAAAATTATCATGTCTAAAAATTTTCTTTAAAAACATTTTCTATGGAATTTTTTTTTATCGTAAAATTTTTACAGAAAAATTTTTATAACGAAAAATTTTCTATGGAATTTTCTATAGAAAAATTTTTATAACGAAAATTTTTCTATAGAAAAATTTTTATAACGAAAATTTTTCTATAGAAAAATTTTTATAACGAAAAATTTTCTATAGAAAATTTTTTATAACGAAAAATTTTCTATAGAAAATTTTTTATAACGAAAAATTTTCTATAGAAAATTTTTTATAACGAAAAATTTTCTATAGAAAATTTTTTATAACGAAAAATTTTCTATAGAAAATTTTTTATAACGAAAAATTTTCTATAGAAAATTTTTTATAACGAAAAATTTTCTATAGAAAATTTTTTATAACGAAAAATTTTCTATAGAAAATTTTTTATAACGAAAAATTTTCTATAGAAAATTTTTTATAACGAAAAATTTTCTATAGAAAATTTTTTATAACGAAAAATTTTCTATAGAAAATTTTTTATAACGAAAAATTTTCTATAGAAAATTTTTTATAACGAAAAATTTTCTATAGAAAATTTTTTATAACGAAAAATTTTCTATAGAAAATTTTTTATAACGAAAAATTTTCTATAGAAAATTTTTTATAACGAAAAATTTTCTATAGAAAATTTTTTATAACGAAAAATTTTCTATAGAAAATTTTTTATAACGAAAAATTTTCTATAGAAAATTTTTTATAACGAAAAATTTTCTATAGAAAATTTTTTATAACGAAAAATTTTCTATAGAAAATTTTTTATAACGAAAAATTTTCTATAGAAAATTTTTTATAACGAAAAATTTTCTATAGAAAATTTTTTATAACGAAAAATTTTCTATAGAAAATTTTTTATAACGAAAAATTTTCTATAGAAAATTTTTTATAACGAAAAATTTTCTATAGAAAATTTTTTATAACGAAAAATTTTCTATAGAAAATTTTTTATAACGAAAAATTTTCTATAGAAAATTTTTTATAACGAAAAATTTTCTATAGAAAATTTTTTATAACGAAAAATTTTCTATAGAAAATTTTTTATAACGAAAAATTTTCTATAGAAAATTTTTTATAACGAAAAATTTTCTATAGAAAATTTTTTATAACGAAAAATTTTCTATAGAAAATTTTTTATAACGAAAAATTTTCTATAGAAAATTTTTTATAACGAAAAATTTTCTATAGAAAATTTTTTATAACGAAAAATTTTCTATAGAAAATTTTTTATAACGAAAAATTTTCTATAGAAAATTTTTTATAACGAAAAATTTTCTATAGAAAATTTTTTATAACGAAAAATTTTCTATAGAAAATTTTTTATAACGAAAAATTTTCTATAGAAAATTTTTTATAACGAAAAATTTTCTATAGAAAATTTTTTATAACGAAAAATTTTCTATAGAAAATTTTTTATAACGAAAAATTTTCTATAGAAAATTTTTTATAACGAAAAATTTTCTATAGAAAATTTTTTATAACGAAAAATTTTCTATAGAAAATTTTTTATAACGAAAAATTTTCTATAGAAAATTTTTTATAACGAAAAATTTTCTATAGAAAATTTTTTATAACGAAAAATTTTCTATAGAAAATTTTTTATAACGAAAAATTTTCTATAGAAAATTTTTTATAACGAAAAATTTTCTATAGAAAATTTTTTATAACGAAAAATTTTCTATAGAAAATTTTTTATAACGAAAAATTTTCTATAGAAAATTTTTTATAACGAAAAATTTTCTATAGAAAATTTTTTATAACGAAAAATTTTCTATAGAAAATTTTTTATAACGAAAAATTTTCTATAGAAAATTTTTTATAACGAAAAATTTTCTATAGAAAATTTTTTATAACGAAAAATTTTCTATAGAAAATTTTTTATAATGAAAAATTTTCTATAGAAAATTTTTTATAACGAAAAATTTTCAATAGAAAATTTTTTATAAAGAAAAATTTTCTATAGAAAATTTTTTATAACGAAAAATTTTCTATAGAAAATTTTTTATAACGAAAAATTTTCTATAGAAAATTTTTTATAACGAAAAATTTTCTATAGAAAATTTTTTATATCGAAAAATTTTCTATAGAAAATTTTTTATATCGAAAAATTTTCTATAGAAAATTTTTTATATCGAAAAATTTTCTATAGAAAATTTTTTATATCGAAAAATTTTCTATAGAAAATTTTTTATATCGAAAAATTTTCTATAGAAAATTTTTTATATCGAAAAATTTTCTATAGAAAATTTTTTATATCGAAAAATTTTCTATAGAAAATTTTTTATATCGAAAAATTTTCTATAGAAAATTTTTTATATCGAAAAATTTTCTATAGAAAATTTTTTATATCGAAAATTTTTCTATAGAAAAATTTTTATATCGAAAATTTTTCTATAGAAAAATTTTTATATCGAAAATTTTTCTATAGAAAAATTTTTATATCGAAAATTTTTCTATAGAAAAATTTTTATATCGAAAATTTTTCTATAGAAAAATTTTTATATCGAAAATTTTTCTATAGAAAAATTTTTATATCGAAAATTTTTCTATAGAAAAATTTTTATATCGAAAATTTTTCTATAGAAAAATTTTTATATCGAAAATTTTTCTATAGAAAAATTTTTATATCGAAAATTTTTCTATAGAAAAATTTTTATATCGAAAATTTTTCTATAGAAAAATTTTTAAATCGAAAATTTTTCTATAGAAAAATTTTTATATCGAAAATTTTTCTATAGAAAAATTTTTATATCGAAAATTTTTCTATAGAAAAATTTTTATATCGAAAATTTTTCTATAGAAAAATTTTTATATCGAAAATTTTTCTATAGAAAAATTTTTATATCGAAAATTTTTCTATAGAAAAATTTTTATATCGAAAATTTTTCTATAGAAAAATTTTTATATCGAAAATTTTTCTATAGAAAAATTTTTATATCGAAAATTTTTCTATAGAAAAATTTTTATATCGAAAATTTTTCTATAGAAAATTTTTTATAACGAAAAATTTTCTATAGAAAATTGTTTATAACGAAAAATTTTCTATACAAAAATTTTTTTTATCGAAAAATTTTCTATAGAAAAATTTTTTTTATCGAAAAATTTTCTATAGAAAAATTTTTTTTATCGAAAAATTTTCTATAGAAAAATTTTTATAACGAAAAATTTTCTATAGAAAATTTTTTATAACGAAAAATTTTCTATAGAAAATTTTTTATAACGAAAAATTTTCTATAGAAAATTTTTTATAACAAAAAATTTTCTATAGAAAAATTTTTTTATCGAAAAATTTTCTATAGAAAAATTTTTTTATCGAAAAATTTTCTATAGAAAAATTTTTTTTATAGAAAAATTTTCTATAGAAAAATTTTTATAACGAAAAATTTTCTATAGAAAAATTTTTATATCGAAAAATTTTCTATAGAAAAATTTTTATATCGAAAAATTTTCTATAGAAAAATTTTTATATCGAAAATTTTTCTATAGAAAAATTTTTATATCGAAAATTTTTCTATAGAAAAATTTTTCTATAGAAAAATTTTTCTATAGAAAAATTTTTATATCGAAAATTTTTCTATAGAAAAATTTTTATATCGAAAATTTTTCTATAGAAAAATTTTTATATCGAAAATTTTTCTATAGAAAAATTTTTATATCGAAAATTTTTCTATAGAAATATTTTTATAATGAAAAATTTTTATAACAAAAATTTTTTATAGAAAAATGTTTGTATAGAAAAATTTTCTTTATTAAAATTTTTATATAGAAAAATTTTCTATACAGAAATTTTTATAACGAAAAGTTATCTATAGAAAAATTTTTATACAAAAATTTTTTATAGAAAAATATTCTATTGAAAAATGTTTGTGTAGAAAAATTTTCTATATTAAAATTTTTATATAGAAAAATTTTCTATACAGAAATTTTTTTATAGAAAAACTGTTGTATAGAAAAATTGTCTATAGAAAAATTTTTATATCGAAAAATTTTCTATAAGCTATTTAAAAAAAATTTTTATATCAAAAAATTTTTTATAGAAAAAATTTTTATATTGAAAAAGTTTTTTATTGAAAAATTTTGATATCGAAAAATTTTTATATTGAAAAATTTTCTATAGAAAAATTTTTATATAGAAAAATTTTCTATAGAAAAATTAAAAATTTTTTATATCGAAAAATGTTCTATTGAAAATTCTTTTAATCGAACGTGTTTAAACTTAAGTTGAATACCCCTAATAACTCAACCATATGTTCTTAAAACTCTATTCTTTTTATATCTTCTAACATTTTAATTCTATTTATGACTTTATTTGTATGTATTTTCTCCTGCCTTTGCAACTGCTGACACAAAGATGCTTCTGCTCCTTCCCTAAGTATTTAATACCTCTATCCCATAATGACTCCTTACTAATTTCTAAATGAGATCTTGTTTTTATGTGTTAACGATGATTCAAAGATTATTTTATGGTCAATTTTATAGGAAAGTGTCGCCACAATTTTTAAATACCATTCGAATGGATGGATAGATGGACACGATGATGATTAAAAGAAAATTGAGACACATTGAAGCTGTTAAATTGACGGCTTCCGTTGTACCATTAACGGGTTTTTCGTTTTCCGAATAATGCTTGAGGTGAAAAAAGTTTTGAACGAGAGCTTTTTTTTTGTAATGGAGAGTTAATTCAAAATAATCCAAAATTCTAATCTTTTAGATTTAACTGTACTTTTTTAGTTTGATAAATTAGTTTATAGATTTTATCAAAATCTGAACTAAATTTCTGATTATGATTTTTCTATTTTTTTTTTGTATTTTATTTAATATTATTTACTTTTTTTCTTTGCAGGTAAGCGAATACATAAATATGAAAACAAATATTGAAAAAAATGTTTAAGGTAAATATTGATTTATTATAGAAAAATATAACGAGGGCAGGTCAATAAGTGCCTGTCTTTTTTGAATTTACTGTTTATAGGCAAAACTGAATCTGTCAATATACAACTGACAATTAACTCTAAGATCTATGAACCGAAACAGTTGAAAACAAGTAAGAATGCTATATTCGGCTATGCCGAACCTTAAATACCCTTCACCAATGGTGTCACAAAAGTAAAGTACAGAAATGAAAGAGTTTTTGGTCAATTACAAGTATGTATGTTTCTGAAGACTGATTTAGGTGAGTCCTACAAAAATACTAATATATGTATATTGATTTTCTGATCTGAGAATGTTTCAAATCTCGATAATTAACACGGCTTTTAAGGGTATGCATGTCCTCATACATTTAATTTTTGGGTGATATATGAATAATACGTTAATTAGTGTAACATTTTGCACCTTGTATTTAAATCCATATATCTTAAAAGTTAGAGGACCGATTAAATAGTTGCTTTAAAGAGAATTGAATTTCATCAAAATCGGTAGATCAATAACTGAGATATCGCCAAAGCAAAAGATATCGATGTACACAAATTGGCAAATTTTAGAAACAAATTTTTAAAAAACAATATATTTTTTTTTTAATTTTTAAATTATATATCAGATTTTAAAAAATACTCCAACTCATCATGGTATTATATTTCATCCAAATCGGTTTATAAACACCAAAGATATCGCCAAAATTCGAAATTCGATGAGAATTTAAAAAAAAAAATTTTAAAACTGTATTTTTCCAAAAAAAAAATTAAATTTCGTCAAAAAACTGTGTTTGAACTGTATGTCAAATTTTTTGAAATCATTCAACGCATCTCACTATTGAATTTCATCAAAATCGGTAGATCAATAACCGAGATATCGCCAAAGCAAAGAATATCGATGTACACAAATTGACATATTTTAAACAAATTTTTAAAAAACAGTATTTTTTTTTAAATTGTTGAATTTTATATCAGATTTTAGAAAATACTCCAAGGCAACATGCTATTAAGTTTTATCAAAATCGGTCTATAAACACCAGAGATATCGCCCAAATTCAAAATTCGATGAGAATTAAAAAATTTTTTTTATTTTAAAACTGCATTAAAAAAAAAAAAATTAAATTCGTCATCGAAGTTTAGTATTTTAGCGATATCTCGGGTGTTTATGAACCGATTCAGTAGCGTAGGGAAATTTCCTAAAATCTGGTGTATAACTCGTCTGGGTACACCCACCAGAAGCTCCACAAACTTGATTTCAACAGACAGACAGACGGACATGGCTAAATCGACTCTCCAGGCGATTCTGAGTCGATCGGTATAATTTTTATGGGGTCTAAGACGAATAATGAAAAAATTACAACTGAATACCCTTTCACCTATTGGTGAAGGGTATAAAAATCACGATATGATCTTAGCCGATCGGAGATAAAAAGTGAGAGAGAGATTTTAATACCAAGTCATACCACATGGCTCTATGGTTTTAATTTTAAATGATCACTTCGGTATGAGAAAGCTTTCCTCAGGCTAGGTGCCGTATTTGCTCACAATCAATCACCACCTCAACCGTTCTGTGGCTTAGTTGGTTAGAACATTGACTACTAAACATAATATATCATATTTAGACTGGGTTCAATTCTCGGTCACTGCAACATCAATTTCTGTAATTATTAATTAATATTATTAATTACCACAGACCTGTATCGGTGGTAAGCAATAACACGCTGTCGATGTAAAATAAATAAAATTGGCTGTAAACAAAAAAGCTTAACAAATTCATCTTGATAACAATAAATGGCGCAACTTTTTCAAAAATTTAAGAAAAAACGATCGCATATGTATAAGAAAAAATTTATTTTCCATGTGGAAAGGAACACATGTGCAGTTTCCATGTCAAAAATCCATAAATTGGGTAACGAATTGCCTCCTCATCAACAATAATCTCTTGATTTAGCTGCGAGTGACTATTTGTTGTTCCGAAATTACGGCGGAACGAGATTTAACTTCAGCCAAAGGCAATATAATATAAAGATACTGCGCTCCATGTACTTTGTTCTGTCAAATGTGAAATTAAAGTGGACAAGGAAACACGGAAAACACATAAAAGCACAAACAAACATATCTTTCATGAGCACGTGTGTGTGCCTTAGCTTCCTCTCATTGGATAATCGTCTCCGTTTGTTGTTTTTGAATTAGAATAAAAGCGGTATACTCTCTTTTTTGTGGGACTTTTCAAAACGACCATACGACAAATCAATGTATGGAAGTGCAACATCTTTATATTATAAAGTATTTGGTCCAACTAAAAAATTATCTCACAAAAATTGTTTATAACTTCGACAAATCATATTTTTTCGAAAGAGATACGAAAATTGGAAAAACATTGGACTAAGTGTATATAGAGCTAAAAGGAGACAAAAAGCAGATAAAAAGCTGTCTTTCATTCATAAGAACACTGACTTTTTGACCGGCCCTCGTATCATAGATTTATCATAGATTCAAATAATTTAGCTAAACAATCAATTTGATATGAATGTAATCAACACTACCTATTATTATTATTATTCCGCATATATTGTCATTATTTTACACAAAAACGCACATGTTTAAGGAAAACATTTGGGGTGCTATAGAGATATACATACACTTTTAGATATCTAATACTATAATCATTTCATTTATCAAATATCGTGATATTTGTTTACTATTTAATCATGTTGTGACACATTTATCTAAGTTAGAATATTAGGTGATACCTATTTAACGCTTAGGCTACAAAAAAAAATTTATGTTGAAAATTTTTCTATAGAAAAAATTTTATAATGTAAAATTTTCTATAGAAAAAATTTTATAACAAAAAAAAAAAATTTTAATTGAAAATTTTTTATAGAAAAAATTTTGTAATGAAAATTTTTTATAGAAAAAATTTTCTAATGAAAATTTTTCTATAGAAAAAATTTTATAATGAAAATTTTTCTATAGAAAAAATTTTATAATGAAAATTTGTCTATAGAAAAAACTGTATAATGAAAATTTTTTTATAGAAAAAATTTTATAATGAAAATTTTTCTATAGAAAAAATTTTATAATGAAAATTTTTCTATAGAAAAAATTTTATAATGAAAATTTGTCTATAGAAAAAACTGTATAATGAAAATTTTTCTATAGAAAAAATTTTATAATGAAAATTTTTCTATAGAAAAAATTTTATTTTGATGGTCGTGGGTTCGAGTCGGGCTCAGGTTCATGTCATAAATTATTTTTTTAATTTATGATTTTTAAATTAGATGAATAAATTTTAGGAATACTGAAAAAACTATGTGACACTTAGCAGTGTGGAATGCTGCATTTTCTGTCCCGCTACGGACTTCATCAGCACACTGTGTCACCAACTGTTAGATGCCAGTAGTTAAGATCATCTATTTAACTGAATTCTTAAGCGAAATTGAAAACGAGAATTATGTTAACACTCATTTCTATTTCACCTATGACCATATGATCGATTCAGTTAGACGAACTTATCCACCATAGTTTTTTCCTTTTATGTTTTGTATCCCTATCCTTTATTAATCTACATTTACTTTGTACTTTAACCAACTGTCAGCTGGTAATGAAGACAAAGATTTTTGTTTTGACAAGTTTTGTTTTATTCTTTTACGTTAATGCAAATTTTGAATTTAGTATCAACTTGAAAGAGTTAATGAAAACATGTAAATCGCGGTGCCCATGCAATTTAATTGAAAGAAATTAATTTTAGTTGAACCAGAAATTTATGTTGATGGTCGTGGGTTCGAGTCGGGCTCAGGTTCATGTCATAAATTATTTTTTTAATTTATGATTTTTAAATTAGATGAATAAATTTTAGGAATACTGAAAAAACTATGTGACACTTAGCAGTGTGGAATGCTGCAATTTCTGTCCCGCTACGGACTTCATCAGCACACTGTGTCACCAACTGTTAGATGCCAGTAGTTAAGATCATCTATTTAAAAAAAAACAAAACTTGTCAAAACAAAAATCTTTGTCTTCATTACCAGCTGACAGTTGGTTAAAGTACAAAGTAAATGTAGATTAATAAAGGATAGGGATACAAAACATAAAAGGAAAAAACTATGGTGGATAAGTTCGTCTAACTGAATCGATCATATGGTCATAGGTGAAATAGAAATGAGTGTTAACATAATTCTCGTTTTCAATTTCGCTTAAGAATTCAGTTAAATAGATGATCTTAACTACTGGCATCTAACAGTTGGTGACACAGTGTGCTGATGAAGTCCGTAGCGGGACAGAAAATGCAGCATTCCACACTGCTAAGTGTCACATAGTTTTTTCAGTATTCCTAAAATTTATTCATCTAATTTAAAAATCATAAATTAAAAAAAATAATTTATGACATGAACCTGAGCCCGACTCGAACCCACGACCATCAACATAAATTTCTGGTTCAACTAAAATTAATTTCTTTCAACGAAAAAATTTTATAATGAAAATTTGTCTATAGAAAAAACTGTATAATGAAAATTTTTCTATAGAAAAAATTTTATAATGAAAATTTTTCTATAGAAAAAATTTTATAATGAAAATTTTTCTATAGAAAAAATTTTATAATGAACATTTTTCTATTGAACAAATTTTTTAATGAAAATTTTACTATAGAAAAAATTTTATAATGAAAATTTTTCTATAGAAAAAATTTTATAATGAAAATTTTTCTATAGAAAAAATTTTATAATGAAAATTTTTCTATAGAAAAAATTTTATAATGAAAATTTTTCTATAGAAAAATTTTTATATAGAAAAAATTTTATAATGAAAATTTTTCTATAGAAAAAATTTTATAATGAAAATTTTTCTATAGAAAAAATTTTATAATGAAAATTTTTCTATAGAAAAATTTTTATAATGAAAATTTTTCTATAGAAAAATTTTTATAATGAAAATTTTTCTATAGAAAAATTTTTATAATGAAAATTTTTCTATAGAAAAAATTTTATAATGAAAATTTTTCTATAGAAAAAAATTTTATAATGAAAATTTGTCTATAGAAAAAATTTTATAATGAAAATTTTTCTATAGAAAAAATTTTATAATGAAAATTTTTCTATAGAAAAAATTTTATAATGAAAATTTTTCTATAGAAAAAATTTTATAATGAAAATTTTTCTATAGAAAAAATTTTATAATGAAAATTTTTCTATAGAAAAAATTTTATAATGAAAATTTTTCTATAGAAAAAATTTTATAATCAAAATTTTTCTATAGAAAAAATTTTATAATAAAAATTTTTCTACAGAAAAAATTTTATAACGAAAATTTTCCTATAGAAAAAATTTTATAATGAAAATTTTTCTATAGAAAAAATTTTATAATGAAAATTTTTCTATAGAAAAAATTTTATAATGAAAATTTTTCTATAGAAAAAATTTTATAATTAAAATTTTTCTATAGAAAAAATTTCATAATGAAAATTTTTCTATAGAAAAAATTTCATAATGAAAATTTTTCTATAGAAAAAATTTTATAATGAAAATTTTTCTATAGAAAAAATTTCATAATGAAAATTTTTCTATAGAAAAAATTTTATAATGAAAATTTTTCTATAGAAAAAATTTTATAATGAAAATTTTTCTATAGAAAAAATTTTATAATGAAAATTTTTCTATAGAAAAGATTTTATAATGAAAATTTTCCTATATAAAAAATTTTATAATGAAAATTTTTCTATAGAAAAAATTTTATAATGAAAATTTTTCTATAGGAAAAATTTTATAATGAAAATTTTTCTATAGAAAAGATTTTATAATGAAAATTTTCCTATAGAAAAAATTTTATAATGAAAATTTGTCTATAGAAAAAATTTTATAATGAAAATTTTTCTATAGAAAAAATTTCATATTGAAAATTTTTCTATTGAAAATAATTCATATTGAAAATTTTTCTATAGAAAGAATTTGATATAGAAAATTTTTCTATAAAAATGATGTTGATAGTTTTTCTATCGAAAAAATTTTGTATTGAAAAATTTTTTTTAGAAAAAATTTCATATTAAAAGTTTTTCTATAAAAATGTTATTGATAGTTTTTCTATTGAAAAAATTTTGTATTGAAAATTGTTCTTTTGAAAAAATTTTATATTGAAAATTTTTCTACAGAAAAAATTTTGTATTGAAAGTTTGTCTATAGAAAAAATTTCCTGGTGGTATGGATTGCCTATCCATTCTCGAGGACCATTCGTCTCTTAGCAGCGTTTGCCCATGTCATCATTTGATGTTAAAAATTTCCCATTTTCTCGCTCATAAGAGTAAATTACTTATTTTTCGTTCGTTTTCGCAATTAACTGTCAAAAGTTAACATTATTTTAATTATTTTTTTGTTTTCTCAAACCAAAAACCACAACATTTTTCTATGTTTATCTGGTTTTTTGTCATGTAAATGTTGTAATGTTGTATTGGCTGTAACTGCATTTTGGCTTTGGCTTAATTGTAAAAATATTTTTGTTGTTTTTCTAAACGTCATTTGTTTTGGTTTAAACAAACTCTCAATTCTACTAAAACAATATTTAGCTGACATGTGTTATTTTAAATTTAATCAATTTTAAACAAATAAAAGAATAAATTTGAAAAAAAAATCAATCCACAAATATTCCATTTAAACTCTTGCCATTCGTAAAGTGGTTGAAATAATAAATAATTTGGTTTCGATTTTTTTTTCGGAGGGGGGTTTAGTTGTCATTTTTAACATTAAAACATAAATCAATTTATTGTAATAGCAGCAGCAAAAACAAAAAAATATTTGAAATTATTTGAAAATTCCACAAGAGTTTGTTAAAATTGTTGTTTTTTTTTACCCGTGTCATGTTATCATGACATGAGATTGTTAAAGTTCATTACTACATTTTAAATTATGTATTATTTTAGTTTTTTTCTTCACGTAGAGACCGGTTGGTTATTTTTGAATTTTTTCTTATTTCGATTTAATTTATTTAATTGTTTTTGTCATATTTTAGATTATTTTTATATTAAATTTATGTTGAGTCAAGTGCTAAGTAGAGTTTAATGGTGTACATAAATAATTGATAAAATAAAATTATGTATTTCATTTTTTAATGTTAAAAAAATTTTAAAATAATTTAAATTTTTTGTACAGAAAAAATTTTGTTACCTAATTTTTTCTAAAGAAAAAATTTCAATATGAAATTTTTTCTAAAGAAAAAATTTCAATATGAAATTTTTTCTAAAGAAAAAATTTCAATATGAAATTTTTTCTAAAGAAAAAATTTCAATATGAAATTTTTTCTAAAGAAAAAATTTCAATATGAAATTTTTTCTATAGAAAAATTTTCAATATGAAATTTTTTCTGTAGAAAAATTTTCAATGTGAAATTTTTTCTATAGAAAAATTTTCAATATGAAATTTTTTCTATAGAAAAATTTTCGTTATGAAATTTTTTCTAAAGAAAAACTTTCAATATGAAATTTTTTCTATATTAAAATTTTCACTATGAAATTTTTTCTATAGAAAAATTTTCAATATGAAATTTTTTCTATAGAAAAATTTTCAATATGAAATTTTTTCTATAGAAAAATTTTCAATATGAAATTTTTTCTAAAAATTTTCAATATGAAATTTTTTCTAAAAATTTTCAATATGAAATTTTTTCTATAGAAAAATTTTCATTATGAAATTTTTTCTATAGAAAAATTTTCATTATAAAATTTTTTCTATAGAAAAATTTTCAATATGAAATTTTTTCTATAGAAAAATTTTCATTATGAAATTTTTTCTATAGAAAAATTTTCATTATGAAATTTTTTCTATAGAAAAATTTTCATTATGAAATTTTTTCTATAGAAAAATTTTCATTATGAAATTTTTTCTATAGAAAAATTTTCATTATGAAATTTTTTCTATAGAAAAATTTTCATTATGAAATTTTTTCTATAGAAAAATTTTCATTATGAAATTTTTTCTATAGAAAAATTTTCATTATGAAATTTTTTCTATAGAAAAATTTTCATTATGAAATTTTTTCTATAGAAAAATTTTCATTATGAAATTTTTTCTATAGAAAAATTTTCATTATGAAATTTTTTCTATAGAAAAATTTTCATTATGAAATTTTTTCTATAGAAAAATTTTCATTATGAAATTTTTTCTATAGAAAAATTTTCATTATGAAATTTTTTCTATAGAAAAATTTTCATTATGAAATTTTTTCTATAGAAAAATTTTCATTATGAAATTTTTTCTATAGAAAAATTTTCATTATGAAATTTTTTCTATAGAAAAATTTTCATTCCGAAATTTTTTCTAAAGAAAAATTTTCATTGTTAAATTTTTTCTATAGAAAAATTTTTATTCCGAAATTTTTTCTAAAGAAAAATTTTCATTATGAAATTTTTTCTATAGAAAAATTTTCATTATCAATTTTTTTCTATAGAAAAATTTTCATTATGAAATTTTTTCTATAGAAAAATTTTCATTCTGAAATTTTTTCTATAGAAAAATTTTTATTCTGAAATTTTTTCTATAGAAAAATTTTCATTATGAAATTTTTTTCTATAGAAAAATTTTCATTATGAAATTTTTTTCTGTAGAAAAATTTTCATTATGAATTTTTTTTATAGAAAAATTTTCGTTATGAAATTTTTTCTATAGAAAAATTTTCGTTATGAAATTTTTTCTATAGAAAAATTTTCATTATGAAATTTTTTCTATAGAAAAATTTTCATTATGAAATTTTTTCTATAGAAAAATTTTCATTCTGAAATTTTTTCTATAGAAAAATTTTTATTCTGAAATTTTTTCTATAGAAAAATTTTCATTATGAAATTTTTTCTATAGAAAAATTTTCATTATGAGTTTTTTTCTATAGAAAAATTTTCATTATGAATTTTTTTCTATTGAAAAATTTTAATTATGAAATTTTTTCTATAGAAAAATTTTCATTATGAAATTTTTTCTATAGAAAAATTTTCATTATGAAATTTTTCTTAATATTAAAAGTTTGAGCTATTCAAGTGAAGCGCAGTGTATTACCAAACTTAAACGGTTAATTTAAAATTAAAATATTTTTGTTTTCGAACTTAATTCTGTTCTTTCAGCTGCTTGCAATAAAATTTAAGTACAATCTATAGAAAATTAATCTCGAAAATGTGTTTGTAATGGATTTTATATAAATTTTTTCCCACAATTATTGAACTATAATGAGGCAGAAGGACCGTAAACCCGACAGCGCTGACCCATTAACAACGAAAACAACAATTCTAAGGAGATTAAATGAAACACATGGAAATTATTCATTGTTTTAAAATTAAAAAAACATAAAAATCTCATTAAAATTATTTAAATAAAAAAATACATTTAAAGCAATAAAACAACTCAAAAAAATATTATTTAAAGAAAACGGGAGACACTTTTAACTTAAACAATTTCGAAAAGAAAAACAGATGTCAATTCTTTAGTAACAATTATTTTTATTGAATCGTAATCACGAGTTTTTGAAACTTTTTTCTTGTTCCTTTAAACAAAAAGTTGCCAAAATTAGAACAAAGCAAATTGCGAAATTTTTTTATTATCATTTACGTGACACAAAATTTTGTAATAATTTTTTGTGATAGTTTTTTTAATAAGATTTTTTTGCTTAAAATTTTGAAATTTTATTTAATATTTAAAATCCATAAAAATCATGACTTTGTCTTAAATTTATCATATTCCCTAGAATATTAACTATGGAAACTTTTGAAACTTTGTTTTCTTCTTTTATCTTTATAAAATGTTGATTTTTTGTTAATTAAAGTTAAAATTGCTTTTAAGAATTTGTATTTTTCTCAATATTGTTAACCTAAATTTTACAATGATTTTATGAGGAATTTGTAGTGGTTGTTTTATCATTGAAATCATATCAAACGTTGTTCGTTTTTATAAAGTACCTACTTTAATTTTTACAGTGGAGGCTAAAACATACAAAAAAAAAAAAAAAATCAAAATAATTGTCTATAAAAGTTTTGATATCGAAAATTGTTCTTTACAAAAAATTTTCAGAACGAATATTTTTCTAACGAAATAATTTCAAACTCTATATATTTTCTATAAAAATCTTTAGAAAGAAAGTTTTTCTTTAGAAAAAGTTTTCACAACGAAAATTTTTCTAACGGTAATGTTTCTATAAACATTTTTTAGAACGACAATTTTTCTTTAGAAAAAATTTTTAGATCGAAAATTTTCTATACGAAAAATTTGTATGGCAAAAATTATTTTCTCAAAACGAAATTTTTTCTATTACAATATTTTCAAAACGAAAATTTTTCTACCAAAAAATTTGAAGAACGAAAATTTTTCTACAAAATTTTTCTATAGAAAAAATTTTCAAGACAAAAATTTTTCTATAGAAAAAAATGTTAAAACGAAAATTTTTCTATAAAAAAATTTTTAAAACGAAAATTTTTTTGTAGAAAAAATGTTTAAAACAAAAATTTTTCTATACAAAAAAATTTCAAAACAAAAATTTTTCTATAGAAAAAATTTTCATAACAAAAATTTTGCATAACGAAAAAATTTTTTTATAGAAAAAATTTTCAAAACGAAAATTTTTCTATAGAAAAAATTTTCAAAACGAAAATTTTTCTATAGAAAAAATTATCAAAACGAAAATTTTTCTATAGAAAATATTTTCAAAACGAAAATTTTCTGTAAATAAAATTTTTCTATAGAAAAATTTTGTGCAAAGAAAACTTTTCTATAAAAAAATTTTGTGTAAAGAAAATTTTTCTATAGAAAAATTTTGTGTAAAGAAAATTTTTATATAGAAAAATTTTGTGTAAACAAAATTTTTCTATAAAAAAATTTTAAATAGAGAAAATTTTTCTATAGAAAAATTTTGTGTAAAGAAAATTTTTCTATAAAAAATTTTGTGTAAAGAAAATTTTTCTATAGAAAAATTTTTTGTAAAGAAAATTTTTCTATAGAAAAATTTTGTGTAAAGAAAATTTTTCTACAGAAAAATTTTGTGTAAAGAAAATTTTTGTATAGAAAAATTTTGTGTAAAGAAAATTTTTGTATAGAAAAATTTTGTGTAAAGAAAATTTTTCTATAGAAAAATGTTGTGTAAAGAAAATTTTTCTTTAATTTTTCTATAGAAAAATTTTGGATAACTAAAATTTTTTTTATAGAAAATTACAAAATGTTTCAATACAAAAATTTACTTTATGCAAAATTTTGCTATAGAGAAAGTTTTTGATACAACATTTTTTTTATCCAAAATTTTTCTATAAAAAAATTTTCTTTATCCAAAAAAAAAAAAATGTCTTTACCCAAAATTTTTCTGTAGAAAAAAATTTTTTTATACAATTTTTCTATAGAAATTTTTTTTATTTAAAAAGATTTTCTTTATTTAAAATTTTTCTATAGCAACTTCTTTTTTATTTAAAATTTTTCTATAGAAAAATTT
Organism: Stomorhina lunata; assembly: GCA_933228675.1. Classification (NCBI taxonomy): domain Eukaryota; kingdom Metazoa; phylum Arthropoda; class Insecta; order Diptera; family Rhiniidae; genus Stomorhina; species Stomorhina lunata. The sequence continues at coordinate 36,144,051 of OW121744.1, read as the reverse complement.
TCTTTATTAAAAATTTTTCTATAGAAAAACTTTCTTTATTTAAAATTTTTCTATAGGAAAATTTTCTTTAATTAAAATTTTTCTTTAGAAAATTTTTTTTTATTTAAATTTTTTTATAGAAAAATTTTCTTTATTTAAAAAACTTTCTTTATTTAAAATTTTTCTATAGAAAAATTTTCTTTATTTAAAATTTTTCTATAGAAAAATTTTCTTTATTTAAAATTTTTCTATAGAAAAATTTTCTTTATTTAAAATTTTTCTATAGAAAAATTTTCTTTATTTAAAATTTTTCTATAGAAAAATTTTCTTTATTTAAAATTTTTCTATAGAAAAATTTTCTTTATTTAAAATTTTTCTATAGAAAAATTTTCTTTATTTAAAATTTTTCTATAGAAAAATTTTCTTTATTTAAAATTTTTCTATAGAAAAATTTTCTTTATTTAAAATTTTTCTATAGAAAAATTTTCTTCATATAAAATTTTTCTATAGAAAAATTTTCTTCATTTAAAATTTTTCTATAGAAAAATTTTCTTTGTTTAAAATTTTTCTATAGAAAAATTTTCTTTATTTAAAATTTTTCTATAGAAAAATTTTCTTTATTTAAAATTTTTCTATAGAAAAATTTTCTTTATTTAAAATTTTTCTATAGAAAAATTTTCTTTATTTAAAATTTTTCTATAGAAAAATTTTCTTTATTTAAAATTTTTCTATAGAAAAATTTTCTTTATTTAAAATTTTTCTATAGAAAAAATTTCTTTATTTAAAATTTTCTTTATTTAAAATTTTTCTATAGAAAAATTTTCTTTATTTAAAATCTTTCTATAGAAAAATTTTCTTTATTTAAAATTTTTCTATAGAAAAATGTTCTTTATTTAAAATTTTTCTATAGAAAAATTTTCTTTATTTAAAATTTTTCTATAGAAAAATTTTCTTTATTTAAAATTTTTCTATAGAAAAATTTTCTTTATTTAAAATTTTTCTATAGAAAAATTTTCTTTATTTAAAATTTTTCTATAGAAAAATTTTCTTTATTTAAAATTTTTCTATAGAAAAATTTTCTTTATTTAAAATTTTTCTATAGAAAAATTTTCTTTATTTAAAATTTTTCTATAGAAAAATTTTCTTTATTTAAAATTTTTCGATAGAAAAATTTTCTTTATTTAAAATTTTTCGATAGAAAAATTTTCTTTATTTAAAATTTTTCGATAGAAAAATTTTCTTTATTTAAAATTTTTCGATAGAAAAATTTTCTTTATTTAAAATTTTTCGATAGAAAAATTTTCTTTATTTAAAATTTTTCTATAGAAAAATTTTCTTTATTTAAGATTTTTCTATAGAAAAATTTTCTTTATTTAAAATTTTTCTATAGAAAAATTTTCTTTATTTAAAATTTTTCTATAGAAAAATTTTCTTTATTTAAAATTTTTCTATAGAAAAATTTTCTTTATTTAAAATTTTTCTATAGAAAAATTTTCTTTATTTAAAATTTTTCTATAGAAAAATTATTTTTTTTTAAATATTTTAAATAAAGAAAATTTTTCTATAGAAAAATTTTCTTTATCTAAAATTTTTCTATAGAATATTTTCTTTATATAAATTTTCAATACAAAAAATTTAAATAAAGAAAATGTTTTCTATAGAAAAATTTTGGTTTTAAAAATTTTTCTATAGAAAAAAATTTTTTATATAGAAAAATTTCCGTTTTGAAAATTTTTTCTTTAGAAAAATTTTTGTTTTGAAAATTTTTTCTGCATGTCTTAATCTATGTTTTAGTCTATGTCTTAGTCTATATTAGTCTAAGCCTCAATATATTTCTTCGTCTTTTTCTTAGTCTCTTTCTAAGTCTTATTTTCTAAACTATTGAACATTTTATTTAGCATCCAATCAATGACATCTCATTAGCGTATCCATATTTATTACTTTTACTGTTAGTTAAGTTCACATTACGTTTGTTTCAATATAACTTATTTATATGAATGAAAGTACGGATTTTTGTACTTAAAGTAGGTCTGTTGAATTATAAAGTTATCAAGTTGCTTATTTGTTACTATTATCATCATCATCATCATCAGCCAGAGACATATCGTGGCAACCATTGACTGACTGACGTTACGACTTCAAGAACGACCAGCGTGTAAAATAGTTTTTTTTTCATACATTTATTGAGTGCGTGCGATAAAAAAAGCAAAAAACTAAAGTAAAGAATTAAATTACATTCTATTTAAAATGAACGAACATTACAACTGAAAGGAAGAAGCGATGAAGTGTGTGGACTTGTAAAAATGTAGTAGAAGTGAACAAAATGCTCTCCAACTTAAACTGATAAGGCAATCAATAAAACAAATAGGTTTATTGATCCCTATAATAAAGTATTTTACTCATATGCACGACTGATGTGGTATTGGCTTTTAAAATGTATGTACATGAAAACTGAATTTATAGCTCCAGAAAAGAAGAGGAGTTATAGCACATTTACTACTTTTAAAAGCCCACATACAATTTGTAAATGACTTTTTTTTCAAGTTTTCATGCCCCCCTATAAGGGGTATTATCAGTTGGTTATATTGCTGGAGACACTGAAAAAGTAATCTAAAAACACATTAGACAACTTTTTCAACTTTTCAAATTTTAAGCAATTTTTTTATCTAATAGATATTTCGCTAGTGTAAATGCTCAAATTTTTATTACTTTCACGAATTTTGAATGAACTCAAAATTTTTGAACTGATGTTATTCCCATCATGTCTTCTTGAAAACATTAAACTTTAATTGAGGTTTTAATTTAAATTAAATTAAGTTATTCCAAGAGCTCTATTATATTTATGGCAGTTTTTGTAGTTTTAGATTTTTTTTTTCTAAATAATTAAAGTTAATCATTCTTCCAAATCTTCAACTTAACATAATGATTCATTTGTTTCTATTTCTTTATCCAAAAAAAGATTTCATCAAATTAGCAATTTTGTTATTCTTCTTTAACAACTTTAAACATTAAAATTTCATTCAGATTTTGAAAATTTTTTTCTACGTAGAAAAAACCTAAACACTCCTCAAAATGTTTAGAAAAATACTCTATAATTAATCTTAGTCAAAAAAACATTAGTTGCTTGTTAGGAGTTCCATCTTTTTTTAGGTTTCAATCTTCTTGAATTGTCCGTAAATTATTTTGAGCTTAAGCACTTTTTAGTAACTTTATTAATCATAATTCTGGAAAAAGAGGCAAACAATAATAAATCTAGTTAAGAGAAAATTCTAAATAAAAAAATATTTGATGGCAACTTTTAGACATTCAAAGTAAAATATCAAAGTCCCGGCTTATAATATTAAAAAGATATTACAATTATCTGATTCGATAAAGTCTCTACAACAGAATATATAAAAATCAAATCATTTGTGTCATAAATAAATCCGATATCTCAGAAAAGGAGGCAAACATTAATAAATCATAGTCTATGTTTTAGTCTATGTCTTGGTCTATGTATTGGTCCATGGTTTAGTCTATAACTTAGTCTATTTCCATGTTTATGTCTTAGTCTATGTCTTAGTCTATGTCTTAGTCTATGTCTTAGTCTATGTCTTAGTCTATGTCTTAGTCTATGTCTTAGTCTATGTCTTAGTCTATGTCTTAGTCTATGTCTTAGTCTATGTCTTAGTCTATGTCTTAGTCTATGTCTTAGTCTATGTCTTAGTCTATGTCTTAGTCTATGTCTTAGTCTATGTCTTAGTCTATGTCTTAGTCTATGTCTTAGTCTATGTCTTAGTCTATGTCTTAGTCTATGTCTTAGTCTATGTCTTAGTCTATGTCTTAGTCTATGTCTTAGTCTATGTCTTAGTCTATGTCTTAGTCTATATCTTAGTCTATGTCTTAGTCTATGTCTTAGTCTATGTCTTAGTCTATGTCTTAGTCTATGTCTTAGTCTTAGTCTTAGTCTATGTCTTAGTCTATGTCTTAGTCTATGTCTTAGTCTATGTCTTAGTCTATGTCTTAGTCTATGTCTTAGTCTATGTCTTAGTCTATGTCTTAGTCTATGTCTTAGTCTATGTCTTAGTCTATGTCTTAGTCTATGTCTTAGTCTATGTCTTAGTCTATGTCTTAGTCTATGTCTTAGTCTATGTCTTAGTCTATGTCTTAGTCTATGTCTTAGTCTATGTCTTAGTCTATGTCTTAGTCTATGTCTTAGTCTATGTCTTAGTCTATGTCTTAGTCTATGTCTTAGTCTATGTCTTAGTCTATGTCTTAGTCTATGTCTTAGTCTATGTCTTAGTCTATGTCTTAGTCTATGTCTTAGTCTATGTCTTAGTCTATGTCTTAGTCTATGTCTTAGTCTATGTCTTAGTCTATGTCTTAGTCTATGTCTTAGTCTATGTCTTAGTCTATGTCTTAGTCTATGTCTTAGTCTATGTCTTAGTCTATGTCTTAGTCTATGTCTTAGTCTATGTCTTAGTCTATGTCTTAGTCTATGTCTTAGTCTATGTCTTAGTCTATGTCTTAGTCTATGTCTTAGTCTATGTCTTAGTCTATGTCTTAGTCTATGTCTTAGTCTATGTCTTAGTCTATGTCTTAATCTATGTCTTAATCTATGTCTTAGTCTATGTCTTAGTCTATGTCTTAGTCTATGTCTTAGTCTATGTCTTAGTCTATGTCTTAGTCTATGTCTTAGTCTATGTCTTACTCTATGTCTTAGTCTATGTCTTAGTCTATGTCTTAGTCTATGTCTTAGTCTATGTCTTAGTCTATGTCTTAGTCTATGTCTTAGTCTATGTCTTACTCTATGTCTTAGTCTATGTCTTAGTCTATGTCTTGGTCTATGTCTTGGTCTATGTCTTGGTCTATGTCTTAGTCTATGTGTTAGTCTATGCCTTAGTCCATGTCTTAGTCTATGTCTTAGTCTATGTCTTAGGCTATGTCTTAGGCTATGTCTTAGTCTATGTTTTAGTCTATGTCTTAGTCTATGTCTTAATCTATGTCTTAGTCTATGTCTTAGTCTATGTCTTTGTCTATGTCTTAGGGTATGTCTTAGTCTATATCTTAGTCTATGTCTTAGTCTATGTCTTAGTCTATGTCTTAGTCTATGTCTTAGTCTATGTCTTAGTCTATGTCTTAGTCTATGTCTTAGTCTATGTCTTAGTCTATGTCTTAGACTATGTCTTAGTCTATGTCTTAGTCTATGTCTTAGTCTATGTCTTAGTCTATGTCTTAGTCTATGTCTTAGTCTATGTCTTAGTCTATGTCTTAGTCTATGTCTTAGTCTATGTCTTGGTCTATGTCTTAGTCTATGTGTTAGTCTATGCCTTAGTCCATGTCTTAGTCTATGTCTTAGTCTATGTCTTAGGCTATGTCTTAGTCTATGTTTTAGTCTATGTCTTAGTGTATGTCTTAATCTATGTCTTAGTCTATGTCTTAGTCTATGTCTTTGTCTATGTCTTAGGGTATGTCTTAGTCTATGTCTTAGTCTATGTCTTAGTCTATGTCTTAGTCTATGTCTTAGTCTATGTCTTAGTCTATGTCTTAGTCTATGTCTTAGTCTATGTCTTAGACTATGTCTTAGTCTATGTCTTAGTCTATGTCTTAGTCTATGTCTTAGTCTATGTCTTAGTCTATGTCTTAGTCTATGTCTTAGTCTATGTCTTAGTCTATGTCTTAGTCTATGTCTTAGTCTATGTCTTAGTCTATGTCTTAGTCTATGTCTTAGTCTATGTCTTAGTCTATGTCTTAGTCTATGTCTTAGTCTATGTCTTAGTCTATGTCTTGGTCTATGTCTTGGTCTATGTCTTAGTCTATGTGTTAGTCTATGTCTTAGTCTATGCCTTAGTCCATGTCTTAGTCTATGTCTTAGTCTATGTCTTAGGCTATGTCTTAGTCTATGTTTTAGTCTATGTCTTAGTCTATGTCTTAATCTATGTCTTAGTCTATGTCTTAGTCTATAGCTTAGTCTATGTCTTAGTCTATGTCTTAGTCTATGTCTTAGTCTATATCTTAGTCTATGTCTTAGTCTATGTCTTAGTCTTAGTCTATGCCTTAGTCTTTGTCTTAGTCTATGTTTTAGTCTATGTCTTAGTCTATGTCTTAGTCTATGTCTTAGTCTATGTCTTAGTCTATGTCTTAGTCTATGTCTTAGTCTATGTCTTAGACTATGTCTTAGTCTATGTCTTAGTCTATGTCTTAGTCTATGTCTTAGTCTATGTCTTAGTCTATGTCTTAGTCTATGTCTTAGTCTATATCTTAGTCTATGTCTTAGTCTATGTCTTTGTCTATGTCTTAGGGTATGTCTTAGTCTATATCTTAGTCTATGTCTTAGTCTATGTCTTAGTCTATGTCTTAGTCTATGTCTTAGTCTATGTCTTAGTCTATGTCTTAGTCTATATCTTAGTCTATGTCTTAGTCTATGTCTTAGTCTATGTCTTAGACTATGTCTTAGTCTATGGCTTAGTCTATGTCTTAGTCTATGTCTTAGTTTATGTCTTAGTCTATGTCTTAGTCTATGTCTTAGTCTATGTCTTAGTCTATGTCTTAGTCTATGTCTTAGTCTATGTCTTAGTCTATGTCTTAGTCTATGTCTTAGTCTGTGTCTTGGTCTATGGCTTAGTCGATATTTTAGTCTACGTCTTAGTCTATGTCTTAGTCTATGTCTTAGTCTATGTCTTAGTCTATGTCTTAGTCTATGTCTTAGTCTATATCAGTCTATTTCTTAGTCTATTTCTAAGTCTATGTCTAAAATTTTGACTCAGTCTTGTATTAGTTAATGCAAAGTAAGTAAAGGGTCTTCTGACAGGAAAAAAGTTAGGATGATCTTAGTGAAATACCCTTTATTTATTTAGTAAAAAGAAAAAACAACAAATAGTAATAAAATATGAATCATCAGCATCACAAAAACATCATGAATTGTTCTCGCATTCATCCACTGCAAAAGTCAAAGACACTTTTCAAACTTTTACAACTCGAAAAACTTAGGAATGGGACATTGGAGGAAAACTAACCACAATTTTACTATAAACAACAAATGTACGAAATACACAACATACCTTTGGAGTAGGAATAGAAAGAAAAAATAAAATAAATTAAATCCATATAGAGCAAATAAAATAACAAACAGAATCGACAGAGTCTGAGAGACATGCACTAAAAGGCAGACGGACGGACTGCCGGAATGACAGACGGACGAACCACCAGAATGACAGACGGACAAATGTACGAAAGACCGGAAGGACAGACATGAAAATAAACAAACATTTTAAATCAGACAAAAAAGAAGTTCACAAGCATCGAGACAACAAAAACAAATAGTAGCAGCCATCAACGCAGGGCATCATCTTGCACACACTCGTTCACAGTCATGACATTTTCAGTCAAGGGAAGTGGTAAACGGTAGCACATTGGGACGCATAGATAAACAAAAATTTTTCACGATGGAAACATAATATGGACTTGATAAAACCTTTAACAATTAGAAATTAACAAATTTTCGAACCCGATTCAAAAGGAATATTTTCCAAAAAAATGTGTGGCCTACTTTTAGGATGCCAATAATGAGCACAAATGATCATGGAGGAAAGATCTTCTAAATAAATTTTTCAATATTGGCTTTAACCATTGCGGACTTGTCCGTTAGACAAAATATAGTCTAAAGGCATTAAGTGGTAAAAATTCAGTAGAGGCCTGCAAAAGACACTCGCAAAACCTAGAAGATATGTTAGCAATCAAAACAAGAAAAAATTTTAAAGTTTTTAGTGAAATTCTAAGAAAATTTTTTTCAGTCATCCGATATTTAACTTAAATTATTTAACATCCTTGCGGCTAGTTATTATTTCTACACTGACTTTGAGCTACATAACAAAATGCCAATGTTGGGTCACAGTAACTAGAAGAATTTGTAATCTTCATCTCTGATTTTAGTGCCACCAAGAGGGGGGTTGGTTTTTATTTCCCGCACATAACAAATGTTTTCACACAAACGCAAAAGAAAAGCAAATCAGGGTGGCATTTTATGAATTTTCTCTTCGCATCTCTGGCTGCCTATCTAAAACTCTACGGAAAAATCGATAAAACCACATCTCATTTAGGGAAACTCCGCAGACATGCCCCCTCATACGATGAAGTAAAATGAAACGCAAAAAAAACACGAAGCAAAAACGGAAACTCTATTTTATAGCAAATGTGTAGAAAATTAAATTCTCTTCTTTTATGAAAATTATGTTGGGGTAAATATAAATTCCATTTTATGTAATGCAATGCATTAGCATTAGTAATGAAAAAAAAACAAAAAAAAAATTCTAAACAACGCAAAATAGGGGGCAAAAATGAAAAGTCAATGGTAAAAGTTGCAAGTTCATGTTGTTGCTTGCAACCTGAAAACAACAATAGAACAAAGTTGCACAAGAAATTTAATATCTAAATGTTATGCCTCCTCCTTCCATATCAAATGTTTATGGGTTAAGTGCAGCAGAAAAGTGTTTGATTTGCTGATAAATCTATGAAAGCTAATAAAGAGGTTAGAATAAATCAGCCAATATATCCAACAAACTAAAAATTTAGATTTCATGTCCAGAACTAATGAATGAAGTCAAAGAACAATCAAATATACTAATATATAGAATAACATATGGGCTAAGAAATAGACATAGACTAAGATATAGACTAAGACATAGACTAAGACATAGACTTAGACAAAGACTAAGATATAGACTAAGGCATAGACTAAGACATAGACTAAGACATAGACTAAGACAAAGACTAAGACATAGACTAAGACATAGACTAAGACATAGACTAAGACATTGACTAAGACATAGACTAAGACATAGACTAAGAAATAGACTAAGACATATACTAAGACATATACTAAGACATAGACTAAGACATAGACTAAGACATAGACTAAGACATAGACTAAGACATAGACTAAGACATAGACTAAGACATAGACTAAGACATAGACTAAGACATAGACTAAGACATAGACTAAAACATAGACTAAGACAAAGACTAAGGCATAGACTAAGACTAAGACATAGACTAAGACATAGACTAAGATATAGACTAAGACATAGACTAAGACATAGACTAAGACATAGACTAAGCTATAGACTAAGACATAGACTAAGACATAGATTGAGACATAGACTAAGACATAGACTAAAACATAGACTAAGACATAGACTAAGACATAGAGTAAGACATAGACTAAGACATAGACTAAGACATAGACTAAGACATAGACTAAGACATAGACTAAGACATAGACTAAGACATAGACTAAGACATAGACTAAGACATAGACTAAGACATAGACTAAGACATAGACTAAGACATAGACTAAAACATAGACTAAGACATAGACTAAGACATAGACTAAGACATAGACTAAGACATAGACTAAGACATAGACTAAGACATAGACTAAGACATAGACTAAGACATAGACTAAGACATAGACTAAGACATAGACTAAGACATAGACTAAGATATAGACTAAGACATAGACTAAGACATAGACTAAGACATAGACTAAGACATAGCCTAAGACATAGACTAAGACATAGACTAAGACATAGACTAAGACATAGACTAAGACATAGACTAAGACATAGACTAAGACATAGACTAAGACATAGACTAAGACATAGACTAAGACATAGACTAAGACATAGACTAAGACATAGACTAAGACATAGACTAAGACATAGACTAAGACATAGACTAAGACATAGACTAAGACATAGACTAAGACATAGACTAAGACATAGACTAAGACATAGACTAAGACATAGACTAAGACATAGACTAAGACATAGACTAAGACATAGACTAAGACATAGAGTAAGACATAGACTAAGACATAGACTAAGACATAGACTAAGACATAGACTAAGACATAGACTAAGACATAGACTGAGATATAGACTAAGACATAGACTAAGACATAGACTAAGACATAGACTAAGACATAGCCTAAGACATAGACTAAGACATAGACTAAGACATAGACTAAGACATAGACTAAGACATAGACTAAGACATAGACTAAGACATAGACTAAGACATAGACTAAGACATAGACTAAGACATAGACTAAGACATAGACTAAGACATAGACTAAGCTATAGACTAAGACATAGTCTAAGACATAGACTAAGACATAGACTAAGACATAGACTAAGACATAGACTAAGACATAGACTAAGACATAGACTAAGACATAGACTAAAACATAGACTAAGACAAAGACTAAGGCATAGACTAAGACTAAGACATAGACTAAGACATAGACTAAGATATAGACTAAGACATAGACTAAGACATAGACTAAGACATAGACTAAGCTATAGACTAAGACATAGACTAAGACATAGATTAAGACATAGACTAAGACATAGACTAAAACATAGACTAAGACATAGCCTAAGACATAGACTAAGACATAGACTAAGACATGGACTAAGGCATAGACTAAGACATAGACTAACACATAGACTAAGACATAGACCAAGACATAGACCAAGACATAGACTAAGACATAGACTAAGACATAGACTAAGACATAGACTAAGACATAGACTAAGACATAGACTAAGACATAGACTAAGACATAGACTAAGACATAGACTAAGACATAGACTAAGACATAGACTAAGACATAGACTAAGACATAGACTAAGACATAGACTAAGACATAGACTAAGACATAGACTAAGACATAGACTAAGACATAGACTAAGACATAGACTAAGACATAGACTAAGACATAGACTAAGACATAGACTAAGACATAGACTAAGACATAGACTAAGACATAGACTAAGACATAGACTAAGACATAGACTAAGACATAGACTAAGACATAGACTAAGACATAGACTAAGACATAGACTAAGACATAGACTAAGACATAGACTAAGACATAGACTAAGACATAGACTAAGACATAGACTAAGACATAGACTAAGACATAGACTAAGACATAGACTAAGACATAGACTAAGACATAGAGTAAGACATAGACTAAGACATAGACTAAGACATAGACTAAGACATAGACTAAGACATAGACTAAGACATAGACTAAGACATAGACTAAGACATAGAGTAAGACATAGACTAAGACATAGACTAAGACATAGACTAAGACATAGACTAAGACATAGACTAAGACATAGACTGAGATATAGACTAAGACATAGACTAAGACATAGACTAAGACATAGACTAAGACATAGCCTAAGACATAGACTAAGACATAGACTAAGACATAGACTAAGACATAGACTAAGACATAGACTAAGACATAGACTAAGACATAGACTAAGACATAGACTAAGACATAGACTAAGACATAGACTAAGACATAGACTAAGCTATAGACTAAGACATAGTCTAAGACATAGACTAAGACATAGACTAAGACATAGACTAAGACATAGACTAAGACATAGACTAAGACATAGACTAAAACATAGACTAAGACAAAGACTAAGGCATAGACTAAGACTAAGACATAGACTAAGACATAGACTAAGATATAGACTAAGACATAGACTAAGACATAGACTAAGACATAGACTAAGCTATAGACTAAGACATAGACTAAGACATAGATTAAGACATAGACTAAGACATAGACTAAAACATAGACTAAGACATAGCCTAAGACATAGACTAAGACATAGACTAAGACATGGACTAAGGCATAGACTAAGACATAGACTAACACATAGACTAAGACATAGACCAAGACATAGACCAAGACATAGACTAAGACATAGACTAAGACATAGACTAAGACATAGACTAAGACATAGACTAAGACATAGACTAAGACATAGACTAAGACATAGACTAAGACATAGACTAAGACATAGACTAAGACATAGACTAAGACATAGACTAAGACATAGACTAAGACATAGACTAAGACATAGACTAAGACATAGACTAAGACATAGACTAAGACATAGACTAAGACATAGACTAAGACATAGACTAAGACATAGACTAAGACATACCCAAGACATAGACTAAGACATAGACTAAGACATAGACTAAGACATAGACTAAGACATAGACTAAGACATAGACTAAGACATAGACTAAGACATAGACTAAGACATAGACTAAGACATAGACTAAGACATAGACTAAGACATAGACTAAGACATAGACTAAGACATAGACTAAGACATAGACTAAGACATAGACTAAGACATAGACTAAGACATAGACTAAGACATAGACTAAGACATAGACTAAGACATAGACTAAGACATAGACTAAGACATAGAGTAAGACATAGACTAAGACATAGACTAAGACATAGACTAAGACATAGACTAAGACATAGACTAAGACATAGACTGAGATATAGACTAAGACATAGACTAAGACATAGACTAAGACATAGACTCCCAGCAAAACTTTGGTAATGGCAAGTACTCTGATAACTGGTTACCTTGTAACAACTACAACATATCATCCGAATAAATAATAAGTTATTACAGAAGTACTTATTTGTAATTAAGATGGTAATTTAAACTGAATGGCCCCGGTTCAAATCCCACCAAGGGCAATAATTTTTTTTTAGTTTTTTTTTTATTAAAAGAGTCTTTTTAAATGATTTTTGAATTTTAAGAACTTAAATATTATCTTCTGTAAAAAAAATTTGTAAAACTAACTCACTTTAATGAAAAAATACCATCATGAGTCAATTTTGATTATCTAGGGGATGTTGAATACCCAACACGATTCTAATTGGTCTTAACTAGGTAAGCCCAACTTATCTGGGTCATCCTTCATCTCAACTGTGGACACACACCTCCTCATGGTATCACCCGGGGAGCTAGTTTAACACCCATTAATATTGTGAGTTAACATGTTCCGAGAGTTGTCCCATAAGATCGATAAAAATGGGTTAGGATTACGGGCTAGTAACCCTCTCTTAAAAAAAAAAATACAATGAAGAGGATAAAATTAGAATTGAAATGTCCCACTACCTAAAGTTAGAGGAGGATGTCCGAAACTTCGATAGAAAGACCAAGTAGAGGAACATTTTTCAAAGCTTGGCCTATAAAATTGGAGAATATTCGCACAAGATCGAAATCCATGGAATTCTAAAATATGCTCGGACTTTGACATTAACAGGTTGTAACATTTAAGTAAGTAAGAGTCAATCTTATGTAAAAACTTATACAAAAAAAAAAGATTTAAATTGTTTAAGTTTTAAAATAATTTTAAAAAAGTTTTAAAATAATTTTAAAAAAGTTTTAAAATAATTTAAAAAAAGTTTTAAAATAATTTTAAAAAAGTTTTAAAATAATTACAAAAAATCGTATAAAAATATTTTTCCAAAAATTACAACAAAGCAAAAAAAAAAGCAGGGAAAAAAAGTTATTTTCACATGATTTTGGATCTAAAAATAAAAATTGCTTATATTAATTATAAGCTGCTAAGTTTTCAACATATGAAGTAGCTCAGTGGAAGAGTCTCTGCCTAGCAGTCGGAGGGTCTGGGTTCGAGCCCCCATGGGATCAAAAAAAAAAAATTTGTATTTTGATTAAAAATATATGTTTTTAATAAAACAACAACAAAAAAGTTGTTGTTGTTGTTGTTGCTTTCAAATTGCTTATCCAAGTCATTACTTTTCTGCAATTGGTAAGTACTTGCCTCCAATGACATCCCCATGTTAATGTAATGACTTAAACAGCGAATGAGTAAGTAGTTCGTGTTCAATAGTTTAACTGTTTAACTCATTATTTGGTAATGAAAAGTTTTACTGGGCTAAGACATAGACTAAGACATAGACTACGACATAGACTAAGACATAGACTAAGACATAGACTAAGACATAGACTAAGACATAGACTAAAACATAGACTAAGACATAGACTAAGACATAGACTAAGACATAGACTAAGACATAGACTAAGACATAGATTGAGATATAGACTAAGACATAGACTAAGACATAGACTAAGACATAGACTAAGACATAGACTAAGACATAGACTAAGACATAGACTAAGACATAGACTAAGACTAAGACATAGACTAAGACATAGACTAAGACATAGACTAAGACATAGACTAAGACATAGACTAAGACATAGACTAAGACATAGACTAAGACATAGACTAAGACATAGACTAAGACATAGACTAAGACATAGACTAAGACATAGACTAAGACATAGACTAAGACATAGACTAAGACATAGACTAAGACATAGACTAAGACATAGACTAAGACATAGACTAAGACATAGACTAAGACATAGACTAAGACATAGACTAAGACATAGACTAAGACATAGACTAAGACATAGACTAAGACATAGACTAAGACATAGACTAAGACATAGACTAAGACATAGACTAAGACATAGACTAAGACATAGACTAAGACTAAGACATAGACTAAGACTAGGACATAGACTAAGACATAGACTAAGACATAGACTAAGGCATAGACTAAGACATAGACTAAGACATAGACTCCCAGTAAGAACAGTGTCAAACGTTTGAAATATGATGACTTGCATTTGATATCAAACGTTTTTTTCAAACTTTTATCAAACCTGAAAAGATGTTTGAGATTCACATTCATTTTCAAATGAGGGTTCATTTGAGAATAAACGTTTGAAAAATGATAGTTTCTCGAATTGAGAATAATGGTTATTCTCAAATCATTATCAAACCCTAAGATGATTTGAGAATAATTTGAAAAATGGTGTTATATAAATTGGATATCAAAACATATTTCAAATTTTTTTCAAACACTAAAAAAAATAATTTATGTTTAATAAAATTAATGTTTAAGATATTTTAATGGAATTTCTTTCGGATTTTTTAAAATTGATCCATATTTGACCATAAAACCTTGCTTAAAAATTTTCAAGATTAAAAACTCAATTATAATATGCATAAGTAAATTTTCTTTGTTTCTTAAAATTTTTTTACCTAACAATACAAAAATTATATTTTAAGCAAAAGGATTCAAATATTATGCACCGTTTGCAAAAACAAAATAAACAAACTCAAAAATACAACGCAATTTTATTTATGTTCTACATGTAGATGATATCCACATTTGAAAAACCTTTGAGAATGAGGTTTGATAATGATTTGAGAATAAAGGCATTTCTCAATTTGAGAGTGAAGTCCCCTTTTTGTTGAGAACGCTATTATTCTCAAATCAGTATCAAACGTTTGACCTTTGAAAAAAGATTTATTTTCAAATCATCCTCAATTTGAGAATAAATCTTTTTCTTACTGGGCTAAGACATAGACTAGCTCGTTTATTGTGCGACAAGGTTTTTGCAGCTGTGAGAAAAAGCCGAGCATTTCTGACATCAAGCTCAGAAACACAGAAATTAATATAACGAAGTGCGCCTTTTGGCGATTTAAAAAAAAACACAGAGTGCCTTGAGTGGTACGGAATAAATTCCCCAAGAAGTTTCTTATGTAACGCGCAAGAGAAACCAAGAATCGGTCAACACAGAAATGTATATAAACGAAGTGACTACAAAAATGGCTTTTACTGTTTTTTTTTTACAGATCACACACAATAAAGAAACAGTAGCAACAGTAGCTACAAAATGTTGCAAGTTACAATTTTTTTATATTTTTATATCGTAATATGTTTTGTATCGGTTTATATTTGTAGCTTTAAATCGTGAAACTATATTTTCATAAACTCGTTCATAAAAATAAATACTAAAATTTACTTCAAATTAAAGAGATAAACAAATATTTTAGCGTTGAAAACTCAAATTTAAAACCATAAAATGTTTGAAATAATTGCAATCATGCAGAAATTGCATTAAAAAAATGCTGGAGTCAGTCTATTTAAAAGCTGTTGCTTTGCAGACAGATCCAAGTGGTAGAAATGGTCCAACAAGAAAAAAAAGTGTAATAAATTCGTTAAACAATTTTAATGTTTTTAACGCTAAAAACAAACCAACAAAAACTCTGCATGTAGAGTGTCAATTATAACGAATGGATGACATTCCGGCCAAGGATGGGTATGGGTAGGATTATGGAAGGGAAAATGAATTTCCAAATATTATGTATAAAAGGCAGAAGAGTCCAAGAGTATGAGTTTCATTTTAGCCCTTAGGGTGTTAAGTTGCTGCTACATGACTCGGTTGCAATAAATCCAAGTGAATTCGGCTGTAAAGACTCATTGAAACAAATTCGAAAGACTGTCGAGCCATACAATGAGTTTTTGGATTTTACTAAAAATTTTTGAAAGCCTTTTTTATGTTTTGGGAAAAGGGGAATACAGGGGAATTTAACATTAAACAAAATGTTTTGTTGTGGTATTTTTGGTTTTGTCTGTTTGCACATGTTGGGGTTTATGTTTTTTTTTTTTTATTTTGGAAATAGAACTGAAACTCGAAAATATTCGATATGAAACTACAGAATGTGTAGTCGTATGTAGAATATTTTAAAACAATGCTGTAATGTCGAACAATTATTTAAATTGAAATTTTTATTCATTATTATTTTTGAAAATGTTGATGTTGCTTGTTGAAAGATTGAAATAAGTTTTTTTTTTGATCCAGGAAAAACTTAGAGCACAAAATATAAAATAAAGGCTGCTACCAAAAAAATTATAAAAAATTATAAAAAAGAGTCAAATCAACAATTTTCGAACACATACTGAACCATCTTCCATCTTCTGCCATCTTCTATTTCGATGAAAATTTGTATATACTTGTATATTCTTCTAATGGGTGTTTTTTTTTAGAGGTATAGAACTTCGAATTGAAATAAAACACAAGAAAATCGTTTTAATGTCCATCAATTTGGCTTTATTGGAAGGATAATTTTATGCCATTAATGTTTAAATGTGATTTCGGGCATGTGGCCGCCGCGGCTGGCTCGAATAAAGCCAATTCTACAGGTCCAATTTTCAACTACTTTTTCGAGCATATGGGGCCGTATGTTGGCAATAACGCCACGAATGTTGGCTTCCAAGTCCCCTAACGTTTCTGGTTTGTTGGCGTAGACGAGCGACTTCACATATCCCCAAAGAAAATAATCCAGTGGTGTCAAATCGCACGATCTTGGTGGCCAATTGACAGGTCCATTCCGCGAAATTATGCGCTCATCGAATGTTTCCTTCAATAAATCAATTGCGACGTGCGCTGTGTGGCATGCCATCCAATTGGGGAACAAAATAGTCGGTTATCATGGCTCTATACCGGTCTCCATTTATGGTAACTGACTCTCCAGCATTATTTCGGAAGAAGTATGGCCCAATGACTCCACCAGCCCATAGAGCACACCAAACAGTCAGTTTTTGTGGATGTAATGGCGTCTCAAGGGTCTCATGTGGATTCTCTTCACTCCAAATGCGGCAATTTTCCTTGTTGACGTAGCCATTCAACCAAAAATGAGCCTCATCACTGAACAAAATTTTGCGATGGATATCAGCATCGAGATCAATCTCATTTTCGGCCCATACACCAAAATCACGACGCATTGCAAGGTCTCGCGGCTTTAATTCTTGCACAAGCTGGATCTTGTAAGGTCGCAAGCCAAGATCTTTGCGCAAAATCTTCCATAAAGTTGATGCACAAAGCTCCAATTGCTGTGCACGGTGGCGAATCGATTCATTCGGGTCCTCTTCAACACTTTGCTCTACAGCGGCAATTGTTTCTTTGGTGCGCACTGTTCGACGTCGCTGTGGATGCGTATTATCACATAGAGTAAACGTAGTGCGAAAACGATCCATGGTTAACCGAATTAATTGCTCTGATGGACGATTATGTCGACCATAAAATGGACGGAGCTTGCGGTAAACTTCGCGAACTGAACCATTATTTTCGAAATAAATTTGCACGATTTGCAAGCGTTGTTCTTTTGTCAACCTGTTCATGATGAAATGGCAAACCAAACTAAATATTAATCACTTGACAGCTGACAAAGTGGCCGCCAGTTAAAAAAGTGATGCCAACTTAAAGTTCTATACCTCAATAAAAAACACCCGATAGCTCATAAAATTTTTAGAGTTGAAAGAAAAATCTTAAAACTACAGTACATAGGCAAAGCTTCATAAAAATCAGATAACCCTATCAAAAGTTATAAGCATCTAAAATGGGTATGTTTTAGTAACCTTTTTGCTTTACATGGACGACCACTTCATTCTAAAAGTTAAAATGTCTTTGGCGAGTCCTTTCTGCCCTTCATTATTCTTTTTACGAGGGCTAAATAACACTCATTTGGTCTGAGTCCTGGACGGCTAGGCGGATTAGCTTTGACATTATTGTTTTGATACCACTCCATGACCGATTTACAAAAATGAAAGGCAGCAAAACCGGGCCAGAAGAAAGTAATCCCAGTGGGAACGGCAGAGTTGTCGTTTTTTATACTTTTAACTGAAATTGGTATTTTTTCAATGTGTAGTTCTGATGTTTTAAAAAGAAACAGTTTTCTGTTTTTTTTTATATTTTTACCGAAAATTTTTCTTTAGAAAAATATTTTTACCGAAAATTTTTCTTTAGAAAAATATTTTTACCGAAAATTTTTCTTTAGAAAAATATTTTTATCAAAAATTTTTCTATAAAAAAATATTTTTATGGAACATTTTTCTATTGAAAAATATTTTTATCGAAAAGTTTTCATTAGAAATTTTTTTACTAAAATTTTTCTATAGAATTTTTTTTCAAAAAATTTTCATTAGAAAATTTTTTTATCAAACATTTTTTATTGATTTTTTTTTTTAATTTTTCTTTAGAAAATTTTTTATCAAACATTTTTTTGTTATAGAATTTTTTTTATCAAAAATTCTTATATAGAAAATTTTTTTATCAAATATTTTCTATAGAAAATTTTTTTATCAAAAAATTTTTTATAAAAATTTTTTTTAATAATATTTTTTGAATAATATTTACATCCCGACTACTTAGTTATTTCTTGAGAAAATTTTTTTTATAGAAAACTTTTTTATTGGTAATTTTACTATAAAAAATTTTTTTATCAAAAATTTTTCTATAGCTAATTTTTTTTTCAAAAATTTTTATATAGAAAATTTTTTTTATCAAAAATTTTTCTATAGAAAATTTTTTTATCAAACATTTTTCTATAGAACATTTTTTTATCAAAAATTTTTCTATAGAAAATTTATTTTATTAAATTTTTTTAATCAAAAAATTTTTTACCAAAAATTTTTCTATAGAAAATTTTTTTATCAAAAATTTTTCTATAGAAAATTTTTTTATCAAAATTTTTTTTAGAAACAAAAATTTTCGATAGAAATATTTTTCAATAAAAATATTTCTTAAAAAAAAATTTCGATAGAAATGTTTTTCTGTAGAAAAATTTTCTAACAAAATTTTTGGTTAAAAAAATTTTTTGGAGAAAAATGTTTTATAAAAAAAATTTTGTAGAGAAAAATTTTTTATAAAAAAATTTTGTAGAGAAAAATTTTTTATAAAAAAATTTTCTGTAGAAAAATTTTTGATAGAAATACTTTTGATAAAAAAAAATTTCGATTGAAAATTTTTTGATAATTGTCTTCAAAAAGAAAAATATTTTTATCGAAAATTTTTGAATAGAAAAATATTTCTATCGAAAATTTTCTATAGAAAATTGTTTTATCAAAAATTCTTCTATAGAAAATTTTTTTACCAAAAATTTTTCTATAGAAAATTTTTTAACCAAATATTTTTCTATAGAAAATTTTTATATCAAAAATTTTTTTCTAAACAAAAATTTTCAATAAAAATATTTTTCGATAGAAATATTTAAAAAAAAAAATCAGTAGAAATATTTTTCTGTAAAAAAATTTTCTAAAAAAATTTTTGGTTAAAAAAAATTTTCTATAGAAAAATTTTTGATAAAAAAATTTTCTGTAGAAAAATTTTTGATAGAAAAACTTTTGATAAAAAAATTTCTATTGAAAAATTTTTGATAAAATTTTTTTTTTAACAAAATTTTTAAGAGAACAATTTTCTATAGAAAATTTTTCGAGAAAAAATTTTCTATAATTTGTGCTATATATTGTCTTTTTAAGCAATTACGAAGATTTATACCTAATTAGGCTGTATATTACAAAAACAATAGAAATAATTTAAAAGCAAATCCATAAAAATAACTTAATCATTATTTGTGTGTTGAGGATTTGTCATGCATTTTTATATTTTTTGTATTGTATATTTTTTCATATAAAACTAAAGTCATATAAATATAAAAAAGGGGCCAAACAGAAAATCTCCATTAACACAAGACAACAAAAAACATGATTCCTAAATAAAAGACTCAAGTACTCCAAGGGGAGTAGTAACCTTTTTCAACTTTAATCAAAACTCCAAAAAAATCTTTAATATGTTTAAAATTTGAATTTTAGTAACGGTCAGTAAAAATTGATTAAACCTATTTTTAGTTTGTAAATTTCTTTAGTTTTAGTTATTTCACATACTAAAGCCAAAGTAAAAGTTTTCGATTATAAATTGATTTTTTTATTACCCATAAAACTACTGGTTGGTTGACTGGATATTGTTAACTTTAGTTGACTCTAGTCTTTGAACTTTAGTGATGCATCATTATTAAATAATAAGAAATTTAGTTTCGAAAACCTCTATAACCAATTGTTTCTGAAAAGCCAAAAGGGAAATTTATTTCTAAAAGTAATAAAAAACTTGACTAGGTAATGAATGAAAGTGAAAAGAATAAAAATTAACTTTCTTATACAATATAATTATGATGTGCTAAAAAAATTTTAAATTAAATTTTAAACAAAATTAGCAAATTTTAAAATTTGTCTTAATCTATGTCTTAGTCTATGTCTTAGTCTATGTCTTAGTCTATGTCTTAGTCTATGTCTTAGTCTATGTCTTAGTCTATGTCTTAGTCTATGTCTTAGTCTATGTCTTAGTCTATGTCTTAGTCTATGTCTTAGTCTATGTCTTAGTCTATGTCTTAGCCTATATCTTAGTCTATGTCTTAATCTATGCCTTAGTCTATGGCTTAGTCTATATCTTAGTCTATGTCTTAATCTATGCCTTAGTCTATGGCTTAGTCTATGTCTTAGTCTATATCTTAGTATATGTCTTATTCTATGTTTTAGTCTATGTCTTGGTCTATGCCTTTGTCTGTGTCCAGTCCTGAGTTTGTTAGAATTATTTCTAATTATTTATATTAAAAAAGTTTTAAATAAATCTTAAATCCTTTTTCATAAGCTCATTTAACAGTCTTAGAATTATAATAGATTACATTCAGAAATATCTTTTAAAAATCTATTTTCTATTGTAATAAATTCTAGTTTGCAAACTCTAATACTTTGCAATTGTATCCTTATCAATAATCCTGACAAAAAATAAACTATTAAATATTTTTATCCAAAAAAGAAAAGGATTTTCTATTACAAACAAACATTTTAGTTGTAACTAGATAAATAGAAATTTTGAATTAAACAAAAAAATCTAGGACAATGCAAATTCAAAACAACCCAAAGGAGTGAAATAAAATAATACACTCACAAAATTAGTGGTAGTTGAAAGCTATAAAAAATTAGTTATATCCAAAAGTTTTTCATTTTTTGTTTAAGTTTTATATCAAGAAAATATTTTTCATATTTTTATCCTATAGTGTTAGTTCAGCAGAATTTACCTACTTAATTTTTTTGAGTGTATTCAGTATAAAAATTGTATAGAATATAAAAATTCATATATAGACAGAGATAAAAATGTCTTTACCATTCATATAACATGTAGAGAGAATTACTATTTATGTATGCAAATGAATATAAATAGAAACGAATCCTAAAATACATAAAAATTGTAGAAATGCATTGTGGAAACACACTGTCACAAAAGTATACACACGAATACTTTTTGAATATAACTAAGTCTATATCTAAAAGTATGATATTACCCTAATTTCATGAAAGTTTGTAAAGTACAAATATTTTGCTGAAAATAAACTATATTTTACCAATTTTATTTTTCCATTTTTTCCAGAAATATTTTTAATAAAATTTCATTTTGTTCATTAAATATTAATTCCATATTTTTCCTTTTCATTACAGGTGAGTTGTTGAATGTCTCTTTTTCCGTAATCTGCAAAAATACACATAAATTTCCATCATCATTGTTCATTCTTCCTGATTCCCAAAAACAATGTCTTAATAATTCCTTTCGGTAAGTTCATTTCGTTTCATTAAATTTTGTAAAAGGAATATAAAATGAAAAACAAAAATTTTATATATGACTCAATTTAAATGTAAAATTCATATGAAATTGGAATTTTAGGTAAAAATATTTTCATTTTGAATTTTAAAAGCATTTCCATAAATTGCAGAAATTATGTTTATTTCAAGGCAACTACGTTTTGGGCAAATGTAAACTAAAGTTGGTAAACGAAAATGTTTTGACATTTTTGAACTAAAAAGCACGGGTCGGCGCAAGGAGAACAGAATCAAAATATAGTCGGCAGAGTTGCCGTTTTTTTTATACTTTTAACTGAAATAGGTATTCTTTTTCAATGTGTAGTTCTAACGTTTTAAAAAGAAAAAGTTTTCTACTCCATCTTTTTTAATTTTTGATAAAAAATTTTTCTATAGAAATTTTTTTTATCAAACATTTTTCTATAAAAAATTTTTTCACCAAAAATTTTTCTATAGAAAATTTTTTTATCAAAAAATTTTCAATAGAAAATTTTTTTTTCAAAAATTTTTCTATAGAATTTTTTTTTTCATAAAAAATGTTTTTATAGAAATTTTTTTATCAATAATTTTTCTATAAAAAGTTTTTTTATAAAAAATTTTTCTATAGATATTTTTTTTTATCAAAAATTTTTCTTGAGAAAATTTTTAATCAAAAATTTTTCTAGAGAAATAAACTTGTTTATTTTAAAACATCTTACCCCTCCCTTCTTCACAGCATTCTGCATATAGTAGCCGACGGCTACAGCAAGAATGTGGGAAGTGAAGGTAGATGAAAACTGAAAAATGTTTGTTTTTGTTCAGTCGATAATCTACGCTTTTACTTTTGGTTTATGAACATAATTCTTAATAGTTATGTTTGTAAATTTAGTAATAATGCGAGGTTTTCGATCTGTCTAAATTGGGGATAATCCTCCTGAAGAGATGGCTTAACCAACCATCGAAGCGCGTCGAGGAATTTGGTTTCTCCGTAAACATTTTTTGGCTTTTTATCAATAAATTGATCTATTACATTAATAAATAAATGTAACAGGTTTGGGATCAAATGCAAATACACTTCTTTTTGGAAAATTTTTTTATCAACAATTTTTCTAGAGAATATTTTTCTAGAGAAATTTTTTTTATCAAAAAATTTTCTATAAAAAATTTTTTTATAAAAAATTTTTTTATCAAAAATTCTTCAATAGAAAGTTTTTTTATCAAAAATTTTTCTGTAAACAATTTTTTCATCAAAAATTTTTCTATAGAAATTTTTTTATTAAAAATTTTATCTATCAAAAATTTTTGTATGGAAAATTTTTTATCAATAATTTTTCTATAGAAAATTTTTTTATCAAAAATTTTTCTATACAAATTTTTTTATTAAAAATTTTGTCTATCAAAAATTTTTCTATAGAATATTTTTTTTATCAAAAATTTTTCTATAGAAAATTTTTTTATCAAAAATTTTTCTATAGAAAATTTTGTCTATCAAAAATTTTTCTATAGAAAATTTTTTTTATTAAAAATTTTTCTATAGAAAATAAAAAAAATTTTTATCAATAATTTTTCTATAGAAAATTTCTTTATCAAAAATCTTTTTTAAAAACATTTTTTTGAAAAAAATTTTGTTTTATCAAAAATGTTTCTATAGAAAATTTTTATCAAAAAAATATTCTATAGAAAATTTTTTTATCAAAAATTTTTCTAAAAATTTTTTTTTACCAAAATTTTTTCTATAGGAAATTTTTTTATCAATAGAAAATTTTTTTATCAAAAATTTTTCTGTAAACAATTTTTTCATCAAAAATTTTTCTATAGAAAATTTTTCTATAGAAAATTTTTTTATCAAAAATTTTTCTATAGAAAATTTTTTTATCAAAAATTTTTCTATAGTAAATTTTTTTATCAAAAATTTTTCTATAGAAAATTTTTTTTATTAAAAATTTTTCTATAGAAAATAAAAAAATTTTTTATCAATAATTTTTCTATAGGAAATTTTTTTATCAATAGAAAATTTTTTTATCAAAAATTTTTCTGTAAACAATTTTTTTATTAAAAATTTTATCTATCAAAAATTATTGTATGGAAAATTTTTTATCAATAATTTTTCTATAGAAAATTTTTTTATCAAAAATTTTTCTATACAAATTTTTTTATTAAAAATTTTGTCGATCAAAAATTTTTCTATAGAATATTTTTTTATCAAAAATTTTTCTATAGAAAATTTTTTTATCAAAAATTTTTCTATAGAAAATTTTTTTATCAAAAATTTTTCTATAGAAAATTTTTTTATCAAAAATTTTTCTATAGAAAATTTTTTTATCAAAAATTTTTCTATAGAAAATTTTTTTATCAAAAATTTTTCTATAGAAAATTTTTTTATCAAAAATTTTTCTATAGAAAATTTTTTTTATTAAAAATTTTTCTATAGAAAATAAAAAAATTTTTTATCAATAATTTTTCTATAGAAAATTTCTTTATCAAAAATCTTTTTTAAAAACATTTTATTTTATAGAAATTTTGATTTATCAAAAATGTTTCTATAGAAAATTTTTATCAAAAAAATATTCTATAGAAAATTTTTTTATCAAAAATTTTTCTATATTTTTTTCATCAAAAATTTTTCTAAAAATTTTTTTTTACCAAAATTTTTTCTATAGGAAATTTTTTTAGCAAAAATTTTTCCTATAGAAAATTTTTTTATCAAAAATTTTATTAATAAAAATTTTTTATCAAAAATTTTTGTATAGAATATTTTTTTATCAAAAATTTTTGTATAGAAAATTTTTTTATCAAAAATGTTTCTAAAGAAAATAAAAAATTGTTCTATCAAAAATTTTTCTATCGAACATTTTTTTATCAAAAATTTTTCTATAGAAAATTTTTTGTCATAAATTTTTCTATAAACAAATTTTTTATAAAAAATTTTTCTTAAGAAGTTTTTTTTATCAAAAATTTTTGTATAGAAAATTTTTGTATCAAAAATTTTTCGATTGAAAATTTTTTTATCAAATATTTTTCTACAGAAAATAAAAAATTATTTTATCAAAAATTTTTTCTATCGAAAAATTTTTTATCAAAAATTTTTCTATAGAAAATTTTTTTATCAAAAATTTTTCATTAAAAAATTTTTTATCAAAAATTTTTTTATTAAAAATTTTTCTATATTTTTTTTTTATCATTTTCTATATTTTTGATTTATCGAAAATCAAGTTTGTAGTACGTGTTATCTCACAATATGGCCCAGTCGATTGGCCGTCTCGGTTGGCGATTTGACGCCGTTACTCCGGCACGTTACTGTGAATGGGAATCGCTACCGTTTAATGATAACCGAATATTTTTGGCCCCAATTGGATAATATGGACTTGGAGGATACGTGGTTCCAACAGGACGGCGCCACAAGCCACACAGCAAATGTCACAATCAATTTATTGAAAACCAAGTTTGGAGAACGTATTATCTCGCCTCGGTTGGCGATTTGACGCCGTTAGACTGTTTCCTGTAAGGCTATGTCAAGTCTATGGTCTATGCCAACAAGCCAGCGACGATTGATGAACATCGTACAAATATCGAACTTTAAATTGCAGCATTATCGGCCAATTTATGCTTTAAAACCGTCGAAAATTGGGTTTAGCGTCTGGACTTCTGCAAGCCTGCCCGTGGTGGCCATACAAAAGAAATCGAGTCGCCTTTTTTAAATGGTTGTACTTTCTGTAAAATGTGTTAGGATCAGTTCAGGGGAACATCCTTCACTATACAAATAAATTACTAACCGCGTTTGTCTTCAGAATTTTGAAGGTTAAAGTCTTCAAATTTGTTACAAAAAAGTTTTTAGTTTTAAGTTTTTAGTTTTAAGTGTAGGTTGGTCAAATATAAACAGGATCGGAGCAGGAGAAGTTATGTCCCCATGGAAACAATGTTTAGAAGAGTTAGAGTTACTGAACTTCTTTCTTATCGAATTTTGCTAAACAAAAAAATCAAAGCAGGGAGATTTGTCCTCCCATATTAGAAAAAAAAAACTTCTTAAATAACAATAAATCCGGAGAAAATGTCTGTTTCAAAATTTCCAACAACGGCCATGAACGGGTTAAATTGGGAGTTATATTTGAGGTTTTAAAACAATAAATTTTATTTGCACCTTTAGCTTTTTTTTAACAAAATAAATCTGTATTGGCTGAATTTAACTGGTAACTGTATAAATAAAACGAAATATTTAATTAACAATCCTTTTTGGGATAACTTTTGGATTTTTTACGATGACAACCGTCAAAATAAAACAACAGAATTTTTATTCCCTACTCTGGCACTAAAGTGTGTGATGGGTATTATCATTTTGTAATGATATATGTTACGCTTAGTAATATTGATCCAGACATTTGTTTGGGATCGTGGCTATATACAACTTTTCCATGGAAAATTTTCGATATAAAATTTTTTTTATGAAAAATTTTTGATATAAAATTTTTCTATGAAAAATATAAAATTTGTAGAAAAATTTCTATAAAAAACCTTTTTATCGAAAATTTTCTTTAAAAAATCTTTTTATCGAAAATTTTCTATAGAAAAATTTTGTATCGGAAAATTTTTTATAGAAAAATTTTATATCGAAAATTTTTTATTGAAAAATTGTATATCGAAAATTTTTTATAGAAAAATTTTATATCAAAATTTTCAATAGAAAAATTTTATGTCGAAAATTTTTAATACAACGATTTTATGTCGAAAATTTTTAATAGAAAAATTTTATATCGAAAATTTTTTATAGAAAAATTTTATATCGAAAATTTTGTATAGAAAAATTTTATGTCGAAAATTTTGTATAAAACAATTTTATATCAAAAATTTTCTATACAAAAATTTTATAAAGAAAATTTTTTATAGAAACATTTTATGTCGAAAATTTTGTATAGAAAAATTTTATATCGAAAATTTTGTATAAAAAAATTTTATATCGAAAATTTTGTATAGAAAAATTTTATATCAAAATTTTTAATAAAAAAATTTTATATCAAAATTTTTAATAGAAAAATTTTATGTCAAAAATTTTGTATAGAAAAATTTTATGTCGAAAATTTTGTATAAAAAAATTTTATATCGAAAATTTTCTATAGAAAAATTTTGTACCAAAAATTTTCTATAGAAAAATTTTGTATTGAAAATTTTCTATAGAAAATTTTTGTATCGAAAATTTTCTATAGAAAATTTTTGTATCGAAAATTTTCTATAGAAAAATTTTGTATCGAAAGTTTTCTATAGAAAAATTTTATATCGAAAATTTTCATGTGTGTGAAGATAAATTCGAATTTAACTAGCAAAGACAAAAACCGCAATTTTTAGCAGAGCCAATTTTGCGGTCAACAGAGCACTGTAAACTGTTTAACAGTAATGTTAAATACTATATTGGAGTTAGTTTTGACGAATTTGGAGGTATATGGAAATATATAAGAATATACATTATTGGGAACGGGTACTCCTAAGGGTCCAGTTTGATATTGTGTAAGTCGTTTTTTTTAAATAATCTTGGAATTTAGGAAAAATAAGGTTTAAAATTTATATGTTATCAACAAAGTTTCAGAAGAAGTTGGCCCATAAAAATGGCCAAAAAATGGAATTGTACACGTATACCACTATACGGAGCGGGTACTCCAAAGGGTCCTAATTGTCACTGTATAAGTGGTTTTCCCCAAATAATCTTGGGATTTTTTTAAAAAAATTTTGAAAATTTTCATTTTTTGAAAAATCTAGAGAAGATGTAGTAACTCAAAAATGGCCAAAAATGGAATTGTACACGTATACCACTATATGGAGCGGGTACTCCAAAGGGTCCTAATTGTCACTGTATAAGTGGTTTTCCCCAAATAATCTTGGGATTTTTTTTTAAAAATTTGAAAATTTTAATTTTTTGAAAAATCTAGGGAAGATGTAGTAACTCAAAAATGGTCAAAAATGGAATTGTACACGTATACCACTATATGGAGCGGGTACTCCAAAGGGTCCTAATTGTCACTGTATAAGTGGTTTTCCCCAAATAATCTTGGGATTTTTTTAAAAAAATTTTGAAAATTTTAATTTTTTGAAAAATCTAGAGAAGATGTAGTAACTCAAAAATGGCCAAAAATGGAATTGTACACGTATACCACTATATGGAGCGGGTACTCCAAAGGGTCCTAATTGTCACTGTATAAGTGGTTTTCCCCAAATAATCTTGGGATTTTTTTAAAAAAATTTTGAAAATTTTCATTTTTTGAAAAATCTAGAGAAGATGTAGTAACTCAAAAATGGCCAAAAATGGAATTGTACACGTATACCACTATATGGAGCGGGTACTCCAAAGGGTCCTAATTGTCACTGTATAAGTGGTTTTCCCCAAATAATCTTGGGATTTTTTTAAAAAAATTTTGAAAATTTTCATTTTTTGAAAAATCTAGAGAAGATGTAGTAACTCAAAAATGGCCAAAAATGGAATTGTACACGTATACCACTATATGGAGCGGGTACTCCAAAGGGTCCTAATTGTCACTGTATAAGTGGTTTTCCCCAAATAATCTTGGGATTTTTTTAAAAAAATTTTGAAAATTTTAATTTTTTGAAAAATCTAGAGAAGATGTAGTAACTCAAAAATGGCCAAAAATGGAATTGTACACGTATATCACTATATGGAGCGGGTACTCCAAAGGGTCCTAATTGTCACTGTATAAGTGGTTTTCCCCAAATAATCTTGGGATTTTTTTAAAAAAATTTTGAAAATTTTAATTTTTTGAAAAATCTAGAGAAGATGTAGTAACTCAAAAATGGCCAAAAATGGAATTGTACACGTATACCACTATATGGAGCGGGTACTCCAAAGGGTCCTAATTGTCACTGTATAAGTGGTTTTCCCCAAATAATCTTGGGATTTTTTTAAAAAAATTTTGAAAATTTTCATTTTTTGAAAAATCTAGAGAAGATGTAGTAACTCAAAAATGGCCAAAAATGGAATTGTACACGTATACCACTATATGGAGCGGGTACTCCAAAGGGTCCTAATTGTCACTGTATAAGTGGTTTTCCTCAAATAATCTTGGGATTTTTTTAAAAAAATTTTGAAAATTTTAATTTTTTGAAAAATCTGGGGAAGATGTAGTAACTCAAAAATGGCCAAAAATGGAATTGTACACGTATACCACTATATGGAGCGGGTACTCCAAAGGGTCCTAATTGTCACTGTATAAGTGGTTTTCCTCAAATAATCTTGGGATTTTTTTAAAAAAATTTTGAAAATTTTAATTTTTTGAAAAATCTGGGGAAGATGTAGTAACTCAAAAATGGCCAAAAATGGAATTGTACACGTATACCACTATATGGAGCGGGTACTCCAAATGGTCCTAATTGTCACTGTATAAGTGGTTTTCCCCAAATAATCTTGGGATTTTTTTAAAAAATTTTGAAAATTTTAATTTTTTGAAAAATCTAGGGAAGATGTAGTAACTCAAAAATGGCCAAAAATGGAATTGTACACGTATACCACTATATGGAGCGGGTACTCCAAAGGGTCCTTATTGTCACTGTATAAGTGGTTTTCCCCAAATAATCTTAGGATTTTTTTATAAAAATTTTGAAAATTTTCATTTTTTGAAAAATCTAGAGAAGATGTAGTAACTCAAAAATGGCCAAAAATGGAATTGTACACGTATACCACTATATGGAGCAGGTACTCCAAAGGGTCCTAATTGTCACTGTATAAGTGGTTTTCCTCAAATAATCTTGGGATTTTTTTAAAAAAATTTTGAAAATTTTAATTTTTTGAAAAATCTGGGGAAGATGTAGCAACTCAAAAATAGCCAAAAATGGAATTGTACACGTATACCACTATATGAAGCGGGTACTCCATATAGTGGTATACGTGTAGAATTCCATTTTTGGCCATTTTTGACTTCCAACATCTTGACCAGAATTTTTGAAAAATTAAAATTTTCAAAGTTTTTTTAAAAAAATCCCAAGGTTATTTCAGGAAAACGACTTATAAGGTGTCAATTAGGACCCTCAGGACTACCCACTCCATATAGTGGTATACGTGTAGAATTCCATTTTTGGCCATTTTTGACATCCAACATCCTGACCAGAATTTTTGAAAAATTAAAATTTTCAAAGTTTTTTTAAAAAAATCCCAAGGTTATTTCAGGAAAACGACTTATAAGGTGTCAATTAGGACCCTTAGGACTACCCACTTCATATAGTGGTATACGTGTAGAATTCCATTTTTGGCCATTTTTGACTTCCAACATCTTGACCAGAATTTTTGAAAAATTAAAATTTTCAAAGTTTTTTTAAAAAAATCCCAAGGTTATTTCAGGAAAACGACATATAAGGTGTCAATAAGGACCCTTAGGACTACCCACTCCATATAGTGGTATACGTGTAGAATTCCATTTTTGGCCATTTTTGACTTCCAACATCCTGACCAGAATTTTTGAAAAATTAAAATTTTCAAAGTTTTTTTAAAAAAATCCCAAGGTTATTTCAGGAAAACGACTTATAAGGTGTCAATTAGGACCCTTAGGACTACCCACTCCATATAGTGGTATACGTGTAGAATTCCATTTTTGGCCATTTTTGAGTTACTACATCTTCCCTAGATTTTTCAAAAAATTAAAATTTTCAAAATTTTTTAAAAAAATCCCAAGATTATTTGGGGAAAACCACTTATACAGTGACAATAAGGACCATTTGGAGTACCCGCTCCATATAGTGGTATACGTGTACAATTCCATTTTTGGCCATTTTTGAGTTACTACATCTTCCCCAGATTTTTCAAAAAATTAAAATTTTCAAAATTTTTTTAAAAAAATCCCAAGATTATTTGAGGAAAACCACTTATACAGTGACAATTAGGACCCTTTGGAGTACCCGCTCCATATAGTGGTATACGTGTACAATTCCATTTTTGGCCATTTTTGAGTTACTACATCTTCCCTAGATTTTTCAAAAAATTAAAATTTTCAAAATTTTTTTAAAAAAATCCCAAGATTATTTGAGGAAAACCACTTATACAGTGACAATTAGGACCCTTTGGAGTACCCGCTCCATATAGTGGTATACGTGTACAATTCCATTTTTGGCCATTTTTGAGTTACTACATCTTCCCCAGATTTTTCAAAAAATTAAAATTTTCAAAATTTTTTTAAAAAAATCCCAAGATTATTTGAGGAAAACCACTTATACAGTGACAATTAGGACCCTTTGGAGTACCCGCTCCATATAGTGGTATACGTGTACAATTCCATTTTTGGCCATTTTTGAGTTACTACATCTTCTCTAGATTTTTCAAAAAATGAAAATTTTCAAAATTTTTTTAAAAAAATCCCAAGATTATTTGGGGAAAACCACTTATACAGTGACAATTAGGACCCTTTGGAGTACCCGCTCCATATAGTGGTATACGTGTACAATTCCATTTTTGGCCATTTTTGAGTTACTACATCTTCTCTAGATTTTTCAAAAAATTAAAATTTTCAAAATTTTTTTAAAAAAATCCCAAGATTATTTGGGGAAAACCACTTATACAGTGACAATTAGGACCCTTTGGAGTACCCGCTCCATATAGTGGTATACGTGTACAATTCCATTTTTGGCCATTTTTGAGTTACTACATCTTCCCTAGATTTTTCAAAAAATTAAAATTTTCAAATTTTTTAAAAAAAATCCCAAGATTATTTGGGGAAAACCACTTATACAGTGACAATTAGGACCCTTTGGAGTACCCGCTCCATATAGTGGTATACGTGTACAATTCCATTTTTGGCCATTTTTGAGTTACTACATCTTCTCTAGATTTTTCAAAAAATGAAAATTTTCAAAATTTTTTAAAAAAAATCCCAAGATTATTTGGGGAAAACCACTTATACAGTGACAATTAGGACCCTTTGGAGTACCCGCTCCATATAGTGGTATACGTGTACAATTCCATTTTTGGCCATTTTTGAGTTACTACATCTTCTCTAGATTTTTCAAAAAATGAAAATTTTCAAAATTTTTTTAAAAAAATCCCAAGATTATTTGGGGAAAACTACTTATACAGTGACAATTAGGACCCTTTGGAGTACCCGCTCCATATAGTGGTATACGTGTACAATTCCATTTTTGGCCATTTTTGAGTTACTACATCTTCCCCAGATTTTTCAAAAAATTAAAATTTTCAAAATTTTTTTAAAAAAATCCCAAGATTATTTGAGGAAAACCACTTATACAGTGACAATTAGGACCCTTTGGAGTACCCGCTCCATATAGTGGTATACGTGTACAATTCCATTTTTGGCCATTTTTGAGTTACTACATCTTCCCCAGATTTTTCAAAAAATTAAAATTTTCAAAATTTTTTTAAAAAAATCCCAAGATTATTTGAGGAAAACCACTTATACAGTGACAATTAGGACCCTTTGGAGTACCCGCTTCATATAGTGGTATACGTGTACAATTCCATTTTTGGCCATTTTTGAGTTGCTACATCTTCCCCAGATTTTTCAAAAAATTAAAATTTTCAAAATTTTTTTAAAAAAATCCCAAGATTATTTGAGGAAAACCACTTATACAGTGACAATTAGGACCCTTTGGAGTACCCGCTCCATATAGTGGTATACGTGTACAATTCCATTTTTGGCCATTTTTGAGTTACTACATCTTCTCTAGATTTTTCAAAAAATTAAAATTTTCAAAATTTTTTTAAAAAAATCCCAAGATTATTTGGGGAAAACCACTTATACAGTGACAATTAGGACCATTTGGAGTACCCGCTCCATATAGTGGTATACGTGTACAATTCCATTTTTGGCCATTTTTGAGTTACTACATCTTCTCTAGATTTTTCAAAAAATGAAAATTTTCAAAATTTTTATAAAAAAATCCTAAGATTATTTGGGGAAAACCACTTATACAGTGACAATAAGGACCCTTTGGAGTACCCGCTCCATATAGTGGTATACGTGTACAATTCCATTTTTGGCCATTTTTGAGTTACTACATCTTCCCTAGATTTTTCAAAAAATTAAAATTTTCAAAATTTTTTAAAAAAATCCCAAGATTATTTGGGGAAAACCACTTATACAGTGACAATAAGGACCATTTGGAGTACCCGCTCCATATAGTGGTATACGTGTACAATTCCATTTTTGGCCATTTTTTAATTACTACATCTTCCCCAGATTTTTCAAAAAATTAAAATTTTCAAAATTTTTTTAAAAAAATCCCAAGATTATTTGAGGAAAACCACTTATACAGTGACAATTAGGACCCTTTGGAGTACCCGCTCCATATAGTGGTATACGTGTACAATTCCATTTTTGGCCATTTTTGAGTTACTACATCTTCCCTAGATTTTTCAAAAAATTAAAATTTTCAAAATTTTTTTAAAAAAATCCCAAGATTATTTGAGGAAAACCACTTATACAGTGACAATTAGGACCCTTTGGAGTACCCGCTCCATATAGTGGTATACGTGTACAATTCCATTTTTGGCCATTTTTGAGTTACTACATCTTCCCCAGATTTTTCAAAAAATTAAAATTTTCAAAATTTTTTTAAAAAAATCCCAAGATTATTTGAGGAAAACCACTTATACAGTGACAATTAGGACCCTTTGGAGTACCCGCTCCATATAGTGGTATACGTGTACAATTCCATTTTTGGCCATTTTTGAGTTACTACATCTTCTCTAGATTTTTCAAAAAATGAAAATTTTCAAAATTTTTTTAAAAAAATCCCAAGATTATTTGGGGAAAACCACTTATACAGTGACAATTAGGACCCTTTGGAGTACCCGCTCCATATAGTGGTATACGTGTACAATTCCATTTTTGGCCATTTTTGAGTTACTACATCTTCTCTAGATTTTTCAAAAAATTAAAATTTTCAAAATTTTTTTAAAAAAATCCCAAGATTATTTGGGGAAAACCACTTATACAGTGACAATTAGGACCATTTGGAGTACCCGCTCCATATAGTGGTATACGTGTACAATTCCATTTTTGGCCATTTTTGAGTTACTACATCTTCTCTAGATTTTTCAAAAAATGAAAATTTTCAAAATTTTTATAAAAAAATCCTAAGATTATTTGGGGAAAACCACTTATACAGTGACAATAAGGACCCTTTGGAGTACCCGCTCCATATAGTGGTATACGTGTACAATTCCATTTTTGGCCATTTTTGAGTTACTACATCTTCCCTAGATTTTTCAAAAAATTAAAATTTTCAAAATTTTTTAAAAAAATCCCAAGATTATTTGGGGAAAACCACTTATACAGTGACAATTAGGACCCTTTGGAGTACCCGCTTCATATAGTGGTATACGTGTACAATTCCATTTTTGGCCATTTTTGAGTTGCTACATCTTCCCCAGATTTTTCAAAAAATTAAAATTTTCAAAATTTTTTTAAAAAAATCCCAAGATTATTTGAGGAAAACCACTTATACAGTGACAATTAGGACCCTTTGGAGTACCCGCTCCATATAGTGGTATACGTGTACAATTCCATTTTTGGCCATTTTTGAGTTACTACATCTTCTCTAGATTTTTCAAAAAATTAAAATTTTCAAAATTTTTTTAAAAAAATCCCAAGATTATTTGGGGAAAACCACTTATACAGTGACAATTAGGACCCTTTGGAGTACCCGCTCCATATAGTGGTATACGTGTACAATTCCATTTTTGGCCATTTTTGAGTTACTACATCTTCTCTAGATTTTTCAAAAAATTAAAATTTTCAAAATTTTTTTAAAAAAATCCCAAGATTATTTGGGGAAAACCACTTATACAGTGACAATAAGGACCCTTTGGAGTACCCGCTCCATATAGTGGTATACGTGTACAATTCCATTTTTGGCCATTTTTGAGTTACTACCTCTTCCCTAGATTTTTCAAAAAATTAAAATTTTCAAAATTTTTTTTTTAAAATCCCAAGATTATTTGAGGAAAACCACTTATACAGTGACAATTAGGACCCTTTGGAGTACCCGCTCCATATAGTGGTATACGTGTACAATTCCATTTTTGGCCATTTTTGAGTTACTACATCTTCCCCAGATTTTTCAAAAAATTAAAATTTTCAAAATTTTTTTAAAATAATCCCAAGATTATTTGAGGAAAACCACTTATACAGTGACAATTAGGACCCTTTGGAGAATAGGACCACTTAACATGGAGATCAGCAAATTGGTTAGCGAATTTAGAAGGAACAAGTGGATAGATCACCTAAAAGCCTGCAACATGAGCTCCGGAGCCAATAAACTTTGGTCCACCGTTAGATCTCTCTCGCATCCCACGAAGCGAGATGACAGGATCGCAATTACATTCGGTAGTAATACCTTGTTAGATCCTAAGAGGTGTGCGAGCCATTTTAGCCGCCAATTCATAGAACACCCCGAGAGAGATATGGCTAAGAGAAGAATCGTGAGGAAGGTTCACGATCTCTTAGTCGAAGACGCGCCAATTATCTTCCCGTCGAGCAATGTTGCAGAGGCCGTCAGAAATGCTAAACCATCTAAAGCACTTGGCCCTGATGGAATCTCAATGTTGATGTTAAAAAATCTAGATGCACCGGGAGTTGAGTATTTAACTAAAGTCCTCAATTTGTCCCTTACCACTCTTGTGATACCCGAGGTATGGAAGTTGGGTAGAGTGGTACCAGTGTTAAAACCTGGCAAAAATGCGAGCCAGGGAGAATCATACCGTCCTATCTCCCTGTTGTCACCTGTCGCAAAGACACTTGAGGCACTTCTCCTCCCGAGGCTGACACAACATCTACCAGCTGCATCTCATCAACATGGTTTCCGCAAAGAACACAGTACCACCACTGCGTTAACTGCCATCACCACACATATATGCCATGGCCTTAACCAAAAGAAGCCATGTGAGCGCACAATAATGGTAGCGCTTGACCTATCAAAAGCATTTGACATGGTCAGTCATGCAACCCTCTTTGAAGACATCGCCAGCTCAAGTCTTCCAAATTCCATCAAAAGATGGGTTGTAAACTATATGTGTGGCCGCAAGTCATTTGTGGAGTTTAGAAACAAAAAGTCAAAACCCCGTAGAGTTAAACAAGGAGTACCACAAGGTGGAGTTCTCTCCCCGATCCTATTTAACTTCTACCTTTCTAAACTCCCGGCACCACCTGAAGGAGTGGAATTAGTGACATACGCCGATGACTGCACAATGATGGCAAGGGGCAATAACATTGACGAGCTATGCGATAAATTAAATCAATACCTACGGGACGTTAAAAACTTTTTCACTGCCAGAAATCTGCAGCTTTCTCCAGCCAAATCATCGGCAACGCTCTTCACCACATGGACGAAGGAAGTATCGCTGGAACTGAATGTCTTAGTCGACGATGTAAGAATACCGACGAAAACCCGCCCCAAAATATTGGGAGTGACATTCGACAGCTTATACTCTTCGTCAGCACATGCCACCGCAACTTGCGATAAATTACGCGGTAGGAATAAGGTCCTCAAGTCACTAGCCGGCAGCACTTGGGGAAAAGATAAAGAAACCCTACTTGCAACCTATAAAGCAATTGGTCGGTCCGTGGCAAATTATGCTGCTCCCGTGTGGTCACCAAGTGTGAGCGAAACGCAGTGGAAAAAGCTCCAGAGCTGTCAAAATGCAGCCCTCAGAACTATAACAGGCTGCCTAAAAATGTCCTCAGAAAGCCATCTACATGAGGAGACGAAGGTCCTGCCACTTAAGGAACATTGCCAAATGCTAACTAGGCAATTCCTTCTGGGGTGTCATAGGAGAGATCATCCGAACCACCATCTAACGGAATTAGATCCCCCTCCACGACATGTTAGGAAGGACCTTCGTTGCTATGAGAGTGATATTAGACAGTATACCACCCAGCCACTCAATATCACCTCATACAGGGCAGCTCTGGAAGACATTCACAGTAGCATGGTGACATCAACAATATCCAGCTACCAATTGAATGTTATACTTGGTGGCCGTCCCCCACCCATTGCAGAGGAAGAGAGAAGTCTGCCTAGAACTACAAGGGTATTACTGGCACAATTAAGATCAGGTTATTGTAGTCGACTTAATTCATACTGGTCCAGAATTAATCCTACAATACCAAACACCTGTCCAGCTTGTGGTGAAAGTCCACACACTACCCAGCACCTCTTCCAATGCGCAGCAAACCCGACACTCCTAACTCCTGATTCCCTATGGACTAACCCAGTTGAAGCGGCGCGTCATTTGGGACTGGATTTAGAGGAGTCCCCTGATTTAGGAGAACAATAATGACATATCTTTTTTCATATTTTGATTACAGGTCACGCTGTTACAACAACAACAACCCTTTGGAGTACCCGCTCCATATAGTGGTATACGTGTACAATTCCATTTTTGGCCATTTTTGAGCTACTACATCTTCTCTAGATTTTTCAAAAAATTAAAATTTTCAAAATTTTTTTTTTTAAATCCCAAGATTATTTGGGGAAAACCACTTATACAGTGACAATTAGGACCCTTTGGAGTACCCGCTCCATATAGTGGTATACGTGTACAATTCCATTTTTGGCCATTTTTGAGTTACTACATCTTCTCTAGATTTTTCAAGAAATGAAAATTTTCAAAATTTTTTTAAAAAAATCCCAAGATTATTTGGGGAAAACCACTTATACAGTGACAATTAGGACCCTTTGGAGTACCCGCTCCATATAGTGGTATACGTGTACAATTCCATTTTTGGCCATTTTTGAGTTACTACATCTTCTCTAGATTTTTCAAGAAATGAAAATTTTCAAAATTTTTTTAAAAAAATCCCAAGATTATTTGGGGAAAACCACTTATACAGTGACAATTAGGACCCTTTGGAGTACCCGCTCCATATAGTGGTATACGTGTACAATTCCATTTTTGGCCATTTTTGAGTTACTACATCTTCTCTAGATTTTTCAAGAAATGAAAATTTTCAAAATTTTTTTAAAAAAATCCCAAGATTATTTGGGGAAAACCACTTATACAGTGACAATTAGGACCCTTTGGAGTACCCGCTCCATATAGTGATATACGTGTACAATTCCATTTTTGGCCATTTTTGAGTTACTACATCTTCTCTAGATTTTTCAAAAAATGAAAATTTTCAAAATTTTTTTAAAAAAATCCCAAGATTGTTTGGGGAAAACCACTTATACAGTGACAATTAGGACCCTTTGGAGTACCCGCTCCATATAGTGATATACGTGTACAATTCCATTTTTGGCCATTTTTGAGTTACTACATCTTCTCTAGATTTTTCAAAAAATTAAAATTTTCAAAATTTTTTTAAAAAAAATCCCAAGATTATTTGGGGAAAACCCTTTATACAGTGACAATTAGGACCCTTTGGAGTACCCGCTCCATATAGTAGTATACGTGTACAATTCCATTTTTGGCCATTTTTGAGTTACTACATCTTCTCTAGATTTTTCAAAAAATGAAAATTTTCAAAATTTTTTTAAAAAAATCCCAAGATTATTTGGGGAAAACCACTTATACAGTGACAATTAGGACTCTTTGGAGTACCCGCTCCATATAGTGGTATACGTGTACAATTCCATTTTTGGCCATTTTTATGGGCCAACTTCTTCTGAAACTTTGTTGATAACATATAAATTTTAAACCTTGTTTTTCCTAAATTCCAAGATTATCTAAAAAAAACGACTTACACAGTATCAAACTGGACCCTTAGGAGTACCCGTTTCCAATAATGTATATTCTTATATATTTCCATATACTCCCAAATTCATCAAAACTAACTCCAATATAGTATTTAACATTACTGTTAAACAGTTTACAGTGCTCTGTTGACCGCAAAATTGGCTCTGCTAAAAATTGCGGTTTTTGTCTTTGCTAGTTAAATTCGAATTTATCTTCACACACATAAAATTTTCTATAGAAAAATTTTATATCGAAAATTTTTTATAGAAAAATTTTATATCGAAAATTTTTTATAGAAAAATTTTATATCAAAATTTTCAATAGAGAAATTTTATGTCGAAAATTTTTAATAGAAAAATTTTATATCGAAAATTTTGTATAGAAAAATTTGATGTCGAAAATTTTGTATAAAACAATTTTATATCGAAAATTTTCTATACAAAAATTTTATATCGAAAATCTTTTATAGAAAAATTTTATATCGAAAATTTTGTATTGAAAAATTTTATATCGAAAATTTTGTATAAAAAAATTTTATATCGAAAATTTTGTATAGAAAAATTTCATATCAAAATTTTTAATAAAAAAATTTTATATCAAAATTTTTAATAGAAAAATTTTATGTCGAAAATTTTGTATAAAAAAATTTTATGTCGAAAATTTTGTATAAAAAAATTTTATATCGAAAATTTTCTATAGAAAAATTTTGTACCAAATATTTTCTATAGAAAAATTTTGTATCGAAAATTTTCTATAGAAAAATTTTGTATCGAAAATTTTCTATAGAAAAATTTTGTATCGAAAATTTTCTATAGAAAAATTTTGTATCGAAAATTTTTTATAGAAACGTTTTGTATCGAAAATTTTCTATAGAAAAATTTTGTATCGAAAATTTTCTATAGAAAAATTTTGTATCGAAAATTTTTTATAGAAACATTTTGTATCGAAAATTTTCCATAAACATTTTATATCGAAAATTTTTTATAGAAAAATTTTATATCGAAAATTTTTTATAGAAAAATTTTGAATCGAAAATTTTCTATAGAAAAATTTTGTATCGGAAATTTTCTATAGAAAAATTTTGTATCGAAAATTTGCTATAGAAAAATTTTGTATCGAAAATTTGCTATAGAAAAATTTTGTATCGAAAATTTTCTATAGAAAAATTTTGTATCGAAAATTTTCTATAGAAACATTTGTATCGAAAATTTTCCATTAACATTTTATATCGAAAATTTTTTATAGAAAAATTTTCTAAAGAAAAATTTTGTATCGAAAATTTTCTATAAAAAAATTTTGTATAGAAAATTTTCTATAGAAAAATTTTGTATCGAAAATTTTTTATAGAAACATTTTGTATCGAAAATTTTCCCTAAACATTTTATATCGAAAATTTTTTATAGAAAAATGTTATATCAAAAATTTTCTATAGAAAAATTTTGTATCGAAAATTTTCTATAGAAAAATTTTGTATCGAAAATTTTCTATAGAAAAATTTTGTATCGAAAATTTTCTATAGAAAAATTTTGTATCCAAAATTTTCTATAGAAAAATTTTGTGTCAAAAGTTTTCTATAGAAAAATTTTATATCGAAAATTTTCTATAGAAAAATTTTGTATCGAAAATTTTCTATAGAAAAATTTTGTATCGAAAATTTTCTATAGAAAAATTTTGTATCGAAAGTTTTCTATAGAAAAATTTTATATCGAAAATTTTCTATAGAAAAATTTTATATCGAAAATTTTCTATAGAAAAATTTTATATCGAAAATTTTCTATAGAAAAAATGTTTATGGAAAATTTTCGATATATAATTTTTCCATCGAAAATTTTCAATATAAAATTTTTCTATGGAAAATTTTCGATATAAATTTTTTATGAAAGATTTTAAATATATTTTTTTTAGAAAATTTTCGATATACAATTTTTCTATGGAAAATTTTTGATATAAAATTGTTCTATCGAAAATTTTTCATAACAAATGTTTTTTATAGAAACTTTTATACAAAAAATTTTCGATATAAAATTTTTCGTTAGAAAATTTTCGATATAAAATTTTTCGTTAGAAAATTTTCGATATAAAATTTTTCGTTAGAAAATTTTCGATAAAACATTTTTTTATGAAAATTTTTGCCATAAAATTTTTCTATAGAAAATTTTCAATATAATATTTTTCTATAGAAAATTAACGAAAATTTTTCTATAGAAAATTTTCGACACAAAATTTTTCTATAAAAAAATTTTCGAATTAAATTTTTCTATGAAAAATTTTTCTAAAGAAAATTTTTGATCCAAATTTTTCTATAAACAATTTCCGACAAAAGATTTTCTATACAAAATTTTCGACATGAAATTTGTATATACAATTTTGGACATCAAATTTTTTTCCATAAAAAATTTTTAACATCAAATTTTTCTATAGAAAATTTTCGATATAACTTTTCTATAGAAAATTTTCGATACAAAATTTTTGTATAGAAAATTTGTATACAAAATTTTTCTATAGAAAATTTCGATCCAAAATAGGGTATTATATAATTTTGATTGACCGAATTATTTGTTTTGTTTTTAAAATTCTATGTCACAATATTGTATTCAAAACAAGAACAATCGGCAGTAGGAGTAAAGGGGTATACAAACTGAACATGACTATAATGCTAACGGGTGCCTGCATTTAATGGTCGTTTTTATCTTTTACATATTAACGATATAAATTTTATATCCCTGTTATGTTTTTTGTTATACTTTTGTAACCAAAATACAAT
Source organism: Stomorhina lunata (assembly GCA_933228675.1). Classification (NCBI taxonomy): domain Eukaryota; kingdom Metazoa; phylum Arthropoda; class Insecta; order Diptera; family Rhiniidae; genus Stomorhina; species Stomorhina lunata. Next base: position 36,102,474 of record OW121744.1, on the reverse strand, counting down.
TTGTCAAAATCCTAAAGATGCAACATTTCAACATGAATAATTTTTCATTAAAAACAAAAAACCAAAAAAAAAACAAGAAAACATAAAAGACAAAGAACAGAGAATCTCTGTTTTAAATGTTTTTGATATGAAAAAGTATATAAATGTATCTCTGTTAAAAATATTTCCTGACAACTACTGAAAAGTAGGTGGAATTTAGTCATATTTAATCATATTTCAAATGAATAACCGAAAAACTTGGGTTTGGTTTCATCAGAAATCGTTGCTCATCATTCTAGGAAAAGAAATTAAATTATGAAAAATAAAATGGATTTCTCTACTTACTCATGGACATTTTTAGTCATTACTTTAGACAGTGATTACATAAAAGCGGGCATCGCATCTATTACATTCTACTCATCCAGAAGAGCCTTAGGTGGGGTTTGTGGCTACTAAGCATAACATATCAAATATTGCCTGGGTTCGAGACTCAGTCACGGCAACATCAATTTCTGCTGTATGAATTCATCGTAGCATTAACACGCTGTCGATGTAAAATACACAAAATTGACTCTATAACAAAAATCTTAACTAATGCGAATGTCGGTTATCTCTTAATAAGATGTCCAGACATGCCAATATCGAACTCTTTTGGTAACATTGACTTACGGCTTGATTATGTAGTGCAACCGAATATTGGCTGCTTCGCCTACTGACAACACAACCAGTAAAAAAGTAGTGTTGCTTATGGCAACCCAGTTACCTAAAGTTATTGAAAATTTTGACTGGCAACTAAACAATTGTAAAAAGAAAAAGATTAAATGTTAACAAACAGCCACTTTTAAGAAAAAATGTAAATATTTCAACTTTTAGAAGTTATCAGTTGCCGCTTTAAGATTTTTTTCGGATGGAAGTTTCCAGAAGTCTCATGGACATGATTTCAACTTTAGTTCTAAAGAAGTCATACATTTTATAGAGCTTTAACTTTGCTAAACATAAACTTCGTCAACAATTTCTAAATACGGAATAAAAACTTGTTTTATTTGAAAATAACCTTTTCAGGCATTGTCGGATGTATCATAGGACCATTGGAATATATTTTTTCCGCTTAAAAAAAAACAGACTCGCAGCAACTACAAATTCCAGGTTGCTGAAATAACCTAAACAACTAGAATTGACTCTTGTTGCCATCTACACTAACATTAATAATTGACAAGGCAACTGAGTTTCTACTATCGGTTATCAGTTATTGTGGGCATATAGCTTCCCTCCTAATAAGTCTACGAACTCGAATACTCCTTCTCAATAGTCATGTGAAATTTCATCAATTATCGTTTAAAAGTTCTTGAATTATTTTTCTAAATGTTTTTTTTTTCAACCCAATGTGCGGGCTTAACCTGGTTTTACTCGGAGATCTTTTGGGTCTATTGTGATAAGGTTAGGTTATTTTTGAAAAGACTCTCCATTTGTAAACATTTATAATATTTTAGTCTAATTTGAGGTATTTCTTATATCTTTTTTATAAACTTTAAGTAACACGTGTTTCTATACTATTCGAGATATTGACCTAAATCTTTCCTCGTGGTTTTCGTGCTAATGTTCTGTGATAAGGCCAAAAAAACGGAAATTTCATTTATTTGAGTTCGAAAAAAACTGTTTTAAAAATGGCAAATTGCTTTTATCCTGAATAAGTATTTTTAATATTTTTTTAAATCACTTTTGCTATGCAACTATTTTTCTTCATTATCTCGGTATTCCATTTTTCTAAAAGTCTTAACAAATAAATTTTCATTTCTTAAACAATAAGAACATGAGTCTAAAAAGGCTAAAGCATTGCTGTTGGGTTTGAATTTTAAAAGGATTTGAGTGAATTGCAGGAATGAATTTTTCATGTGTAATAAGTGTTTCTTTTCTTTTTTTTTTTTCATCTAGGAAAAATCATGACATAATAATTCTTTCTTTTACTTTTCATTCCTTTTTTTCTAGACGTTTATATGTCTAAATGTGTGTTAAAATGTTACAGATGCTGTACATACACATGCTCAGTTTCGGCAAATGTTTGTAACACATACAAAATTTTAAGCTAAAATTCGACTTTAAGTATATCGATAGTTTCGGAACCGGTTTTTGAGTCGATCCTTTATTACAAACTGGGATATCATAACTATTGATATTTGACCAATATCAATAGCAATGATATAGGAAACTTTTATAGAACTGACTTTCCGGAATTGAGATTATAGCACCGGCACAAATTTAACTTTATTTGGATAATATTTATCAGGAGTTATGATAATTCAAATCGAAATTTCTTTGGCTTTTAGTTCATATTCTCCTTTAGTGATATAGGGCATCTCACAGTCGGCCTCGACCAACTGTTAAGTTTATATCTTTTCTTTTGTGTACTCTTTATATGTAATAATTTCTTTAATAATAAAATTTATAACATCTTTGAATGTTCTGAATAAAAAATGTTGCTTTTACGAGAAAACGTCGAGAAGGAGTCGTAGGAAAACTCTAAACGACATTTACAGAAAAGATAAAGAAAAAATAAAACATATGTTAGTTTTGTTGAAAATATTCTTGGAATTAAGAAATTAAAACATGATAGCATTTGTATTATGTTAAGGATTAAAGTTAACAACAATTAAAATTAAAAGTTTATGGCAAAAAAGGAATGTAGAGGAGCTTCAGAGCTCTTTAAGATATTTAAGTTCTATTTTTTATAATTTTCAGAATTCTTAAATAATCACATGTATCTCAAAAACTATCCCTATAAATTTTTCAAAGTATTAATTCTCGGATTAGCTCCCGAGCTTTTTATACCCTTCACCAATAGGTGAAAGGGTATTATAAGTTTGTGATTCCGTTTGTAATTTTTTTATTAGTGATCGTAGACCCCATAAAAATTATACCGATCGACTCAGAATCGGGAGGAGAATCGATTAAGCGATGTCCGTCTGTCTGTCTGTCTGTCTGTCTGTCTGTCTGTCTGTCTGTCTGTCCGTCCGTCTGTCTGTCTGTCTGTTGAAATCAAGTTTCTGAAGCCCCTGGAGGATGGACTTAAATAAATTATATATCAGATTTTAGGAAATTCTCCCGCAATGAACGCTATTAAATTTCATTAAAATCGATTTATAAACACCGAAAATATCGAAAAAATACCAAAAATTAGACGAAAATTTTAAAATTTTTGATTGAAACACACTTTTAAATAACAAGATAAAACTGATACTCCTGGTGTACATGTGATAATATGTTATATATCAGATTGTAGGAAATAGTTTCCCAAAGCACTCTGTAAAATTTTATCAAAATCGGTCCATAAACAACTGAGATATCGCCAAAACACTGAATTAAATGTATCGCAAATTGCCCAAAGTTCGCATTAGAGAATGTTTGTTGAAAAAATGAAATGTAGAAATAGGAAAAACCATCCTCCTTTAGCACGGACCTGCATAAATTTCATATCAGATTTTAGGAAATTCCCCCGCCAAGCACGTTATTAAATTTTATCAGAAGCGGTCCATAAACAATTGAGATATCGCCATAACACTACATTTGATGTACAGCAAATTGCCCAAAGTACGTGTCTAAGAAATTTTGTTTACATTTTGTAAGTATTGTTTTAGCGATATCTCAGGTGTTTATGGACCGATTGTGATGAAATTTGACATCGTTCTTTGTGTGAGGATTTTCTAAAATCTATACTCCACAAATCTGATTACCAATACCATTCAAATTGTACCGATCAACTCAGAATCGGCAGGAGAATCGATTTCGCGACCTCCGTCCGTCCGTCTGTTTGTCTGTCTGTCCGTCCGTCTGTTTGTTTGTCCGTCCGTCCGTCTGTTTTTTGTCCGTCCGTCTACCTGTATGTAATTTTTTCAGTTGTAGTCAAGTTTTTGGAGCTCCTGATTTGTCGATATCTCAGGTGTTTATTTTGATGAAATTTAATAGCGTCCTTCGCAGGGGATTACCTAAATCCTGATGCATTCGGTAATTTGTGGTAGATATAATTTAGCGTTTAAGCGATGGTGTTTTAATCGACAATGATAAAATTCAGGGTGGGACAATATCCTAAAATTTTGTGTAAAATCCAGGAGCTCCACAAATCTGATTTTAGCAATAATCTTAATTTTGTGTCTGACTTTTGAACACTATGATAACATTTGAGAATGTATTATATATCAAATTATAGGTAATCTTCCTAGGAAGTACAAAAATGCAGCTAACTACATGATATCCGTTCAAAACCTACATATGTATGTAAGTATCTCACATATCAACGAAAACTTAAATTTTTTAATTGCAATTGGGAGAAATCCGTTCACGTTTGGCAATTGATCCCATATAACTTCGCCTAAGATACGATGATGACATTTAGTATTAAGACGTTGTACAATATTGATATTCAGGGCGATAGCGCCTAAAATAAACTTTCTAGAGGGACAACATTTGACAAAAGTATTTCTCATCTCTTGAAAAGTTCAATATTGAAAATGGGCGAGCTCTATTCACATTTAGTGAAATCTCCCATATAACCCCGACCGGGAATTAATGCTGATAAATTAAATCACATTAAAATTGCACAAGGAACTTGAGAAAAACTTTCCAAACATCCATCGGACAGATCGAAAGAACAATACATCCCAAATATTATTGATGAAGTGTTCATTTTAATTAATTAACTAACTTCAGATTAATAAGTAAATCTTTAATAACTTTTCCGACAAAGCTGTTATCCATCCATTCAAAAGCTATATATTTCACGTATGTATCTAAAACTAAGAGTGTATACCCTATAATTTTAAGGCTTATCATTGTTAAAGCCCAACCTGCCCAACCTAACCTTTGGGTGCATAACTATTCTAGATGATGACGCCACCGAAAAGCTTTTCTTTTTCCGACTCTTAATTTTAAAGACTCTTTGCATATAATACTAGTATAACCAAATTTTGCTAGGAATTACATTAAGTACTTTTGCAACGCCATTGGTGAAGGGTATCCAAGATTCGGCAAAGCCGAATATACCACTCTTACTTGTTAAGATATGTATTTAAGTTCGATTCTATTATATTTTTTAAAATGTTCATAATAATCACAATATCTCCATAACTATTTCTGCAACTTTTCAAAATTTGATATCTCCGAATTATACAAAAAAGATGTAAGGGAGCTTCAGAGCGCCTTAAAATATTTAAATTCTATTTAATTATATTTTTTAAAAACTATATCACAATATCTCCATAACCATCCCTACAATTTTTCAAAATTTTAATTCTTCGAATTATACTAATATGATGTAGAGAAGCTTTAGAGCGCTTTAATATATCAAAATTCTATTCTATTATATATTTCAAAATTCTTAAAATAAATAAAAATAATCACAATATCTCAAAAACCATCCCTACAATTTCTTAAAATTTACAAATAAGATGTAGTGGAGCTTAAAGATATTAAAATTCTTTTAAATTATATATTTCAAAAATTCTCAAAATTAATAAAAAATACTCACAATATCTCCATAAATATTCCAAAAAATATTTCGGTACCAAATATTTTTCTGTGAAAAATTTTGATAAAATTATTTTTCGAAAAATTTTCTCAAAGAAAAAAATTATTTTTTATAGAAAAATTTCAATACAAAAATTTTTTAGTGGAATATTCGATTAATATATTTTTCTATCGAAAAATTTTCTCAAAAAATTTTTTTTCTATAAAAATTTTGATACAAAAAATTTTTTCTATAAAAATTTTGATTAAAAAAATTTTTTATAGAAAAAATTTTGTTAAAAAAATTTTCTATAGAAAAAATTTTGATAAAAAAAATTTCTATAGAAAAAATTTTGTATAGAAATATTTTTGATAAAAATATTTTGTATAGAAAAAATTTAAATGAAAAAATTTTCTATAGAAAATTTTTGATAAAAAAATTTTGTATACAAAAAAAATTCCTATAGAAAAATTTTTGATTAAAAAAATTTTATTTTTAATTTTTTAATTAAAAAATTTTGTATAGAAAATTTTTCTATAAAAAAATAAATTTTATAGATAAATAATTTTTTTTTCGAAAAAATTTTGATAGAAAGAAAAATTCTTGACAAAAAATGCAAATGTTTTTCTATAGAAAAATTTTCGATGAAAAATTTTTCTATTTAAAGTTTTTTTTTTTATCAAACATTTTTCTGTAGAAAATTATTTTATCAAAAACTTTTCTATAAAAAATTATTTTATCCAAAATAAAATAATGATAAAAAAAATTTCTATAGAAAAAATTTTGTATAGAAATATTTTTGATAAAAATATTTTGTATAGAAAAAATTTAAATGAAAAAATTTTCTATAGAAAATTTTTGATAAAAAAATTTTGTATACAAAAACTTTAAATAAAAAAAATTCCTATAGAAAAATTTTTGATTAAAAAAATTTTATTTTTAATTTTTTAATTAAAAAATTTTGTATAGAAAATTTTTCTATAAAAAAATAAATTTTATAGATAAATAATTTTTTTTTCGAAAAAATTTTGATAGAAAGAAAAATTCTTGACAAAAAATGCAAATGTTTTTCTATAGAAAAATTTTCGATGAAAAATTTTTCTATTTAAAGTTTTTTTTTTATCAAACATTTTTCTGTAGAAAATTATTTTATCAAAAACTTTTCTATAAAAAATTATTTTATCCAAAATTTTTCTATAGAAAATTATTTTATCAAAAATTTTTCTATAGAAAATTATTTTATCAAAAATTTTTCTATAGAAAATTATTTTATCAAAAATTTTTCTATAGAAAAATTTTTTTAAAAATATTTTTCTCTGGAAAATTTTCAATAAAAAATAATTTTTATCGAAAAATTTTCCAGACAAAAATTTTAATAAAAATTTTTCGAAAAAACAAGAAAAAAAAATTTGTTAAAAAAATTTTCTATAGAAAATTTTTCGATAAAAAATGTCTATAAAATTTTTGACAAAAAATTTTCTATTTAAAATTTTTGATAAAAAAAAATTATAGAAAAGTTTTCGATGAAACAAGTTTTCTATAGAAAAATTTTCAATAAAAAATTTTTATTAAAAAGTTTTACTGTAGTGTATTGCACTAAGATCCCAATTTATTTGATAAAAAAATTTTGTATATACAAACTTTTAATAAAATTTTTTTAAAGAAAAAATTTTTCTATAGAAAAATTTTCAATGAAAAAAATTTTCTATAGAAAAATTTTCAATGAAATAATTTTTTCAATGAAAAAATTTTTCTATAGAAAAATTTTCAATGAAAAAATTTTTCTATAAAAAAATTTTTCCATTGAAAAATTTTGTATAGAAAAATTTTCTATCAAAAATAAATTTTATAGATAAATAAATTTTTTTCGAAAAAATTTTGACAAAAAGAAAAATTCTTGACAAAAAAATTTTCAATGAAAAAATTTTTCTATAGAAAAATTTTCAATGAAAAAATTTTTCTATACAAAAATTTTCAATGAAAAAATTTTTCTATAGAAAAATTTTCAATGAAAAATTTTTCTATAGAAAAATTTTCAATGAAAAATTTTTCTATAGAAAAATTTTCAATGAAAAATTTTTCTATAGAAAAATTTTCAATGAAAAATTTTTCTATAGAAAAATTTTCAATGAAAAATTTTTCTATAGAAAAATTTTCAATGAAAAATTTTTCTATAGAAAAATTTTCAATGAAAAATTTTTCCATAGAAAAATTTTTAATGAAAAATTTTTCTATGGAAAAATTTTCAATGAAAAATTTTTCTATGGAAAAATTTTCAATGAAAAATTTTTCTATAGAAAAATTTTCAATGAAAAAATTTTTCTATAGAAAAATTTTCAATGAAAAAATTTGTCTATAGAAAAATTTTGAATGAAAAAATTTTTCTATAGAAAAATTTTGAATGAAAAAAATTTTTCTATAGAAAAATTTTCAATAAAAAAATGTACATAGAAAAGTTTTCTATAAAAAAATGAACAACTGTTGTTTTAGAATATACAATTTATAAATTTTGTTTCTATGTCCATTAATTCAATCAATTACCTTATTTACCCCTTTTGGGCAAATAATCTTAAAAAAGTACCAATCATGTGTCTTTGGCTTTCATATCACATCTCAGTGAAGTTTAAATTTTGTTAAGAAGATATATTTAAGATTACCCTCATTCCCGTTTTTACCCTTAAATTTCTTTTAAGCTTTTCTCGTTGCAGATGAAACCGATCAATGAACTTTTAGAATATATAATTTTGATATTATTTAATTTCGAATCCATTAATTCAATTAATTTGAATTAGCGTAAAAAGTACAAAATTAGTTTAAAAAGTACCAACTTAGCTTAAAAAGTACCAACTTTGTTTAAAAAGTACCAAATTAGTTTAAAAAGTACCAAATACCAAATTTACCATTTTTAACCCCTTTGGGCTAATAATTTAAAAAAAATTACTAAACACGTCTCGTTTGTTTTCATAGCGCATCTAACCAGAGGAAACCGTTCAATGAACTGTTTTTTTGAATATATAATTTTGATATTAATTGATTTCTAATCCATTAATTTAAATTAGTGTAAAAAGTAACAAATTAGTTAAAAAAGTACCAAATTATCTCAAAAAGTACCAACTTAGTTTAAAAAGTACCAACTTAGTTTAAAAAGTACCAAATGCTAAATTTACCATTTTTGACCCGTTTGGGCAAATAATTTAAAAAGAGTACCAAATACGTGTCTTTTGTTTTCATAGCGCATCTAAACAAAATTTAAATTTTGTTCAGGAGATATAGCCTTACCTTTTTTCCCCGTTTTTAACCTTAAATGGCTCTTTAGCCTTTCTCTTTGCAGAGAGTTCACTGAACTGGGAACAGATTATTGGATTATCTTTATACCCTTCACCAGGTGATATGGTATACCGATCGGCTCAGAATAGGCAGGATAATCGATTGTCTGTCTAACTTTGATGATATACAAATTTCGCCCAAGCCATTTAAGAAAACTTTCTTGCAAATATTTTCATTTTCCTAAAATTATTACTACTCTTAATCCGACAATAGAACTTTAAGTTAAAAGTAATAATATAAAACTCATTTGTTAAAAATTATTAAACAAAATACATTAACTTAAAGCTGAGAAAACTTTTTCTGGCTGATATTTTTCCTAAAACAGTTGTCATGTCCTTTCATTAGTTTCTAAAATGACAATGAAAAGAAATTTTCATAAAACAGCTTCCAAATAAACATACCAAGTTCCCCTAGAAAAAATCATGATATTTAAGTATTGTACCAATTTGTATATACCAGGCAATACATACCAAAAGTTTAAGGATATTTTAACAATGTCCTGGCAAAGTAATTGTGCAGGACTAAATGGATATTTTTTTCTCTTGTCATATTGTTAAATTCCTTTTGTTTTTTCATTAACAATACGAAGTATAATATTACACAAAATAGAAAATAGAAAAACTTTGTCTCTGTGGTTTTCCCCACAAAAATTTGCAATACTCCTTCTAAGGATCCTGATGAGGACTATAATTATTAAGACAACAGAAGGAAGACACAAAAAAAAACTAGATATCCAAAATTATCATGTCCATTTTTATGGCCAACACTAACTACTTAACCCCCCTCCCCTAACATTAAATGAAAACAAAAGTTTTTCCTTTAGTTTCTCTCTCTCTGGCTGTTTCTAATTACGAAATTTTTCTCCAAAAAAAAAACTTTAATTTTGGGGCTAAGCATCGGTAGCATAACTTAGATAGCACCCAGGCTGGTCTATATAGCAAGGGAAGGGTGTGAGTGACTTTTGGTAATTTTCATGAAATTGTGGTTTAATTTGCGTATGAATGTTTCGTAATTATATTATTAAAAGGGTGTGACTAGACTAGATAACTAAGTAATTTTTTGGAATTTTTCTAACTCATATGAGTATGAAAAGAAACTAAAAATGTTTCTTGAACTAATCTTTAGTATATAGGGGGGGATAGTTGGAAATTTAACAAAGAAAAAATCAATGATACAGGTAATTTGTCTATATTACATACAATCTTAGTTGAAAAGAAATACAGGGTGGTTAGCACGTCAACTACTAAGAATAACATGGGTTGGAGCCCCAGTCACGGCAACATCAATTTGAGTAATTATTGTAATTTATATTAGAATTATTAATTATCACAGCATCCTCCATCGCAGGGAAGTCTACAGCATAACACGCTGTCGATGTAAAAGAAATAAACGTACAACAAATTGAGTAACTTCACTGTTCTAAAAATAGACATGATCTGCATCTAATATAAAGCTTTACCTTTCAATTGTTCCACAATTTACTTCTCTACTATACCTTTTCAAAACAAGGTAACCCAATTTGTATCGGGTTTTTTAACAGAGACGCTACAAAAGCACAATGACATGGACAGCAGACGACGCTATATTTCTTACTGCTCTTTTGACATTTCTCTTTAGTAAGGTTTGCCATTTCATGATGGAAAGATAAACGAGCCAACAACGACTAGAAATTATTAAAATTTACTACCGAAATTCGGAGTCAGTGGCATCAGCGTTAAAAACGCAAATCATCTTCAGCGATGAGGCTCATTTCTGGCTGAACGGCAATAAACATAATATACGTTGTTGGTCAGGCAGCAATCCACACGTCCTCTATGAATCATTATTGCATCTCGAAAAAATTACGGTTTGGTGCGCTTTATGGGCCGGCGGCGTCATTGGGCCGTACTTCTTCCGTGATGATCAAGACCGGTACGTTACTGTGAATGGGAATCGCTACCGTTCAATGATAACCGAATATTTTTTACTCCATTTGGATGATATGGACTTGGAGAACGTGTGGTTCCAACAGGACGGCGCGCCTAGTCTATTGGCCGCCCAGTCGATTGGCCGCCTCGGTTGGCGATTTGACGCCGTTAGACTATTTCCTGCGGGCTACGCCAAATCTATGGTCTATGCTAACAAGCCAGGCTCATTTCTGGCTAAATGGCTTCGTAAATAAACATAACATGCGTTATTGGTCAGGCAGCAATCCATACGTACTCCACACGTCATCATTGCACCAAAAAAAAAAATACGATTTGGTGCGGTTTATGGGCCGGCGGCGCCATTAGGCCGTAATTATTGCGTGATAATCAAGTCCGGCACGTTACTGTGAATGGGAATCGCTACCGTTTAGTGATAACCGAATATTTTTGGCCCCAATTGGATAATGTGGACTAGGAAGATACGTGGTTCCAACAGGACGGCGATACAAGCCACACAGCGAATGTCACAATCAAATAATTGAAAGCTAAAATTGGAGAACGTGTTATCTCACAAAATGGTCCAGTCGATTGACCGCCTCGGTCGTGCGATTTGACGCCGTTAGACTATTTCTTGTAGGGTTACGTCAAGTCTATGGTTACGTCAAGTCTATGGTCTATGCCAACAAGCCATCGACGATTGATGAATTTTGTACGTATATCGAATGTGAATGCAGCAGTATCGGGCAATTTATGCTTGAAAACCCTCGAAAATTGGGTGTAGCGTCTAGACTTCTGCAAGCGTGCTTGTGGTAGCATGCAAAAGAAATCTAGATCCATACATAATGGCATTAACGTACTTTAACAGGAATAAAGAATTTCATTGATATCCGAAAAACCGTTTTTGTTTTGTTCAAAAAGAAGAGTATTCGCATTTGATCCCAAATCTGTTACATTTATTTATTAATGTAACAGACCAATTTATTGATAAAAAGCCAAAAAATGTTTGCGGAGAAACCAAAATTCCTCGAAATTTTTGTTTTATCTAAAAAATCTTTTTCAGCGCTCTTATTGAAAAACCCTTTATATGCAATATCTTCAATTGTATATGCAGTATTTGCCTGAGTGTTACTTATTTTTGAAAAAAAAAATGTCGATTGTTTTTAGATAAAGAATAAATCAATTGGCTCCGATACCAGTAAAAATCTTCAGCATCAATCGAAACCAATAGTAGTCAGAAGGGACAAGGTCTGTGCTAAAAAGCGGTTAAACCAAAACTTCCCATGCAGTTTTTTCCAAGTAGTTTTTAACCGGTCTTGCAAAATGTTGCCAAGCGTTGTCATGATGCAAAATTATGAATGACTTCATATCTGTTCGAATATTCTGGTCGTTTTTCGTTGATAGCTCCCTTCAAACGAATCAATTGTCTTCGGCACCCGGTTCCCTGTGATCGTCTGACCCGATTTTAATATAAAAATACCTTTCTGATCCCACCAAATACAGAGCAATTTCTTGGCTTCATGGATATTCGGCTTCGTCATTGATTTACCTGTTGAATCGCCGTTGCATAGCAGGTTAGTTATCCGCCTAGCATACCGGAGGGCCCAAGTTCGATCCCCGATCAGACTCACAATGCATTTAATATCACTCTTACTTATCAGTCCTCGATCGGCTAAAATCATATAGTGAATCTTTTTAATTGTTTCACATGTAGAGACCTAAACTAGGCGTTCAGCAAGTTCTGAATATTTCGTACTTGGAAGGCCTTGGAAATGAATGGCGCCCACAATATCTATAGAGTGTTCAACTCTACATTTCCGTACTTCAAACACATCAAAATTAAGAAACCACTTCTTTAAAACTAAATAGTGCATCGCACAGTGGTTTACGGACGCTTTTTTTGGAAATAATTCTGTAACTTTTGAGATATTTAAATACAATTTGGCATGGTGATAGTCAAGGAGTATTCGAGTTAATTTTCAAAAGCACTGGTCCATGAGGGGTCGGGAGAGTGATTGATGGACCTTCAAAGTTGGTCACCTCGGATGTTCGATTTTTTTTTTAAATTCGCCAAAAATCCTTTTATGTATGGATTGAAAAGATATTTTAAACTTAAGTTGTCCTTGAGAAGATCTACAAAAAATACGCTAACATGTGCAGGTTATCTCCGTTGGGTTTCGAGATATTTGGGTAAAAAGAAATTTTTGAGTTGATTTTTTACATATTTTTTAAGCTATTTTGATCTGGTGGATGCATCTGAGGACCAAAAAATTTTTAAGAATGTTCGTTAAATTTGTAATAAAATTCTAAATATTTTTTGTGCTAGTCGGTTATAGATATCTTCTTTCGTTTAAAAGTTAAAAATATTAAAAGTTAAAAAACACAAGTTTTGTTAAAAAACGGCTGATTTTCGACTACCGCTGGTTGTAAGGTGCATGTCCAAAATTTTTAGAAATATAAAACCAAGCTATCATAAGTGTTTCCGCTGTTCTTATATTGTCAGTTTTAAAAAAAGTTACTATTCCACATTACCAACCTATACTACCACCATTTACTCTATTTATCATTCTTAGCCTTGTCTATCTTCAATGGCTTTAACTACCCAGTAAGAACAGTGTCAAACGTTTGAAATATAATGACTTTTACATTTGATATCAAACGTTCTTTTCGAACTTTTTTCAAACCTGAACAGATGTTTGAGATTCACATTCATTTTCAAATGAGGGTTCAAAAATACTACGCCATTTTAATTATGTTCCACATGTAGATGATATCCACATTTGAAAAACCTTTGAGAATGAGGTTTGATAATGATTTGAGAATAAAGGCATTTCTCAATTTGAGAATAAAGTCCCCTTTTTGTTGAGAACGCTATTATTCTCAAATCAGTATCAAACGTTTGACCTTTGAAAAAAGATTTATTTTCAAATCACCCTCAATTTGAGAATAAACCTTTTTTCTTACTGGGTAAGACAGGAGTCATCTACCAGCTGCATATTAACAAGAAAAATTTGAATTTGCCAATTAAGAGGATGGCAATTCAAAAATCCACAGACTTATTGACCTACCCTCGTACTAATATTTGAAAATTACTTTATTTCCTAGAATTCTAAGGACACTTACATTTATAATGAATGATGATTATTACATATTTTTGGTAATTTAAGGAGGGCATTACATGTATCATTATTCAAAAAATGATTATTTGAAATTCTTGTCATAGAATATGAAATTTCAGAATACTAATTTGAAATGAATGGTATTTTAACAGGTGAATGTAATTAAGGTATTAAGGTAATGATTTTTTTTTATATTAAGGCTTGCGACCAACACATACGGGGTCGTTTTTATACCCACCATCAAGAAGAATGAGGGGTATATTGAGATTGTCATTCCGTTTGTAATTTCCTTATTTATATTAAAAAAGAATAGCGATATATATTCTGAATTCTTATGACATTTTAAGACGATTAAGCGATGTCCGTCTGTCTGTCCGTCTATCTGTCTGTCTGTTGAAATCACGATAACGCCTAAACGAAAGAAGCTAGCTACTTAGTAAAAATATTCTTCATTTCTGAGAAAATTTTGATATTGAAATTGGACAAAATCGGTTAACATTTTATCATAGCTTCCGTATAACCTCGCCTACGCTAATCGCTTATTTGCTAATAAATAACAAACTATAATAGCTATGATGATGAAATTTGGTATATAGAAGTTTTGCATAAGCCCTAGACATATAAAATTTCATCGAAATCAGTTCAGATTTAACCATAGCTCCCATATATAAAACTTACGGAAACAGGCAAAATTTCACCTAAAATACACTTAAATGTCAATAAATCTAAAACTATAACAGATATAACCACTAAATTTAGCACGAGGAGGTCTTATGTCAATGCCAACCAGTTTTGTCACAATCGGTAATCATTTGACCATGGATCCCATATAAAAAACTTACGGAAACACAAAAATACAAAAAGAAAAGGGGTTTATGTCCGTCTGTCCGTCAGATAAAAGCTAGATAGCGCCTTAACGAAAAGGGATACAGCAAGAAAATTTTACAAAAGGAAGTCTTATGTGAATGCCAGCCAGTGTGCAAAATTTTGTTACAATAGCAAAATTTTGACCATAGCTCCCATGTAAAAAACTTACGGAAACACAAAAATATAAAAAAGAAAAGACGGTTTATGTCCGTCTTTCCGTCAGAGAAAAGCGCGATAGTTTCTTAACTACAATAGCTAGAGAGACAAAATTTAGCAAAAGTATTTTCGATATGCTATAGAAATTGTGTGCTGAAAATGGGTAAAATCGGTTCACATTTAGTTAGAGCTCCCATATAACCCTCCCCCGGTAAGCACATTTATGCTGATAAATTGAATAAAATTGTAAAATCTATGACTACTAAATTTAGAACAGAGAAATTTTATGCAACTTTCAGTCATTATGTCAAATTTTAAAGGAATCGGCGATTTTTGACTATAGCTTTCATATGAAAACCGCTCCCGGTAATCACTAAAATGCCACAAACGCCAGTTAAAAGCTATTAAATTATAAACTATGTCAGCTATGGCCACTAAATTTTGCACAAATAAACTTTATATTAATACCAGCCAGTATATTAAATTTTGTAACAATCGGTCAACATTTGGCTGTAGTTCTTATATATATAACATCCCCTTTTTATATCTACAATCAAAAAGATTTGGAGGTACATTCAGTATATTAAGATTGCATCTACGAAATTAGATAGTGTCTAAACCACTGCAACCGAATTTAGTCCAAATATAATACCAACAATACCACATTTGGTCAACATTTTGAATTAGCTGCACTCTCGTACAACTTAATAGTGGGTATACAAGATTCGGCACAGCCGAATATAAGACTCTTTCTTGTTATAATTTGTATGATCTAATATTTAAATTTTTTAGTTTCTTAATTTACCGCAGTTGTGTAGTGTATGGTGTATGGTTTGACCAAATTTCTTCGGTACCTTAGAATGTATAAAAAAAGTTCATCGAAGCATGTCTATAATAGCCCAAAAAACAAATATCAAGTTTCTTTGTCACTTACTCCCTTCTACAATTCTGATGACGTTTGTTCCCTTTCATCCATTAAATACAAAATTGCAATATTGCAAGTAAATTTTCACATTTTCACTTCCTTCTTACCTCACCCACCCATTTTTTTTAGTTTTCACTTTATCTGAGTGCCAAAAAAATAATATTGCACATTTTCAATTTAAAAAGAAAAAAAAAAAGAAAATCAAAAAGTTTTTAATATTCAGTTTTTCTAGAAATCACTTTGTTATAATTTTAAAAGATATTTCGAAAAAAAAAACCAACAATGTGCTACAACTCTAAACAAGAGACTTTGATAAGTTAGACAGACAGATAGAGACTATAACTAAATGAACTCAATATTTGTTAGTCCGTATATTTTTCCTCATCCATCCCCACATCTTCTTGTCTAAGTGTATCATAGACAACATAAAATTTCTTCAAAATAAAACTTCTATTTCTTTTCAATTCGGAGGAAAAATGGAATATGTGGTCTATTAAACGCTTGATTGAATTTTATTTACTGCAAATATCTAGGAATCTAAGAACAACGAATGCAACAGCAGCCACATTTTAGCTCTCCAACGTTAACGTCATGCTCCAACCTCTAATGTTTTTCATACAAACTGTCAGTCACTTGTGTTTTAATGGCTGGCAACACACACAAACTCATAAATATATGGGGAAAATGTTTTTCAATTTTTCTGCATTATTTAAGTGGCAAAAAAAAAAAATGCATGTAATAAACCAAATTTCATAGAATTTTGCTTTTCAAAGAGATTTTTCGAAAAAATTGATAGTAAAAGGAAAGTGCATTTTGCTGATATTAATATCACATGGCATTATGTACTAAGGAAAAGAGCTCGAAAACTTAAACTACAGAAAAGAGCTCAGACACTAAGCTACTTTAACTAAAGAGAAGAGCCCAGAAACTGAGCTACTTTTCCTATAGAAAAGAGCTCAGAAACTGAGCTACTTTTCCCAAAGAAAAGAGCTCAGAAACTGAATTACTTTTCCTATAGAAAAGAGCTCAGAAACTGAGCTACTTTTCCTAAAGAAAAGAGCTCCAAAACTGAGCTACTTTTCCTATAGAAAAGAGCTCAGAAACTGAGCTACTTTTTCTATAGAAAAAAAGCTCAGAAACTGAGCTACTTTTTCTATAGAAAAAAGCTCAGAAACTGAGCTAATTTTTCTATAGAAAAAAGCTCAGAAACTGAGCTAATTTTTCTATAGAAAAAAGCTCAGAAACTGAGCTAATTTTTCTATAGAAAAAAGCTCAGAAACTGAGCTAATTTTTCTATAGAAAAAAGCTCAGAAACTGAGCTAATTTTTCTATAGAAAAAAGCTCAGAAACTGAGCTAATTTTTCTATAGAAAAAAGCTCAGAAACTGAGCTAATTTTTCTATAGAAAAAAGCTCAGAAACTGAGCTAATTTTTCTATAGAAAAAAGCTTAGAAACTGAGCTACTTTTTCTATAGAAAAAAGCTCAGAAACTGAGCTACTTTTTCTATTGAAAAAAGCTCAGAAACTGAGCTACTTCTTTTCCTATAGAAAAGTGCTCAGAATCTGAGCTTCTTTTCCTATAGAAAAGTGCTCAGAATCTGAGCTTCTTTTCCTTTAGAAAAGTGCTCAGAATCTGAGCTTCTTTTCTTATAGAAAAGTGCTCAGAATCTGAGCTTCTTTTCCTATAGAAAAGTGCTCAGAATCTGAGCTTCTTTTCCTATAGAAAAGTGCTCAGAATCTGAGCTTCTTTTCCTATAGAAAAGTGCTCAGAATCTGAGCTTCTTTTCCTATAGAAAAGTGCTCAGAATCTGAGCTTCTCTTTCTATAGAAAAGTGCTCAGAATCTGAGCTTATTTTCCTTAAGGAAAGTACTCAGAAGCTGAGCTTCTTTTATTATAGGAAAGTGCTCAGAATCTGAGCTTCTTTTCCTAAAGAAAAATGCTCAGAATCTGAGCTTCTTTTCCCACAGAAAAGTGCTCAGAATCTGAGCTTCTTTTCCTTTAGAAAAGTGCTCAGAATCTGAGCTTCTTTTCTTATAGAAAAGTGTTACTTTTTCTGTAAAAAATTTAGGGAAAGGGGACAATTGACTTGTAAAACTGTTTTTATAAATAAATTTTTTTACTGACTCATCCCACGCCCAACTGACTTACAAGTTTTGCTGGATATTATGTATGTTTTTTTTTTTTTTTTACTTTTGTTGTTCGCATGTATTTTTAAAGTTGTTGTCAGTCAATCATGAATGTTTAAGGCAACTTTTTACTTGTTTTAATGTGCAGCAATGCTGCACAGAGCAGAGACCAAAGTGTACAATTTGGTGTCGCGCTTGCCACTTGTGCAACACAAAAATTATGTTGCTGTTGTAAATATTTAGTGGCGCCTAACATGATTTCAAAAAGTTTTCCAATTTTTGCTTAAACTACTTGTAAGACGAAAAATAAACTAGTTTTATCTAATATTTTTCAATACTGATTTATAATACACACAAAATATGGAAAATATTTTCCTTTACAGAAAACAGTTCAGAAATTTTGTTAAGAAAAGAGTTAGGAAACAGTCATCGTTTTCTATGGGAAGATTATACAGATCCTTGCTTTATAAATGAACTCTGAAATTGACTCATTTGATCTAATGCCTCCTTTCTAAAATGGCCGGATTTTGCTTGATTAAAGTATTTTAATAAAATCAATTTTAATTATATATTTAAAAATAAAGCCAATGAATTTAATAGCTTTCAAGTTTTAAATGTTTATCACAAAATAACAAATTTTTATACAAGAAAGTATTTTTAAATAATTTAAAAATATTTTTTGTACAATTCACTCAAATGGTGTTTTTTGCTGTAATTTAATATCCTGCTTATAACTAATCCTTAGGGATCAATAAATGCACATAATAAAGACATTGGCATTTTGAAGTACCTACTTGTACTTACTCCAACTCCTTAATAATTTCCTTTTTATTCTCCTCCTTATCCTCTAAATATGCCTTTTAGTTTTATTACTTCTTTTGAGAATTTTTCGTCTTCATAAGTAATTTTATCTGCCGCATTTTTTTTTTGTTTCTAGTTCTAATCAAAGTAAAACAAAAAATTTTAAAATCTTCTTTACAAAGAAATATAATTCTATTCAAACATTGAAATGCCTGCCATCAGCACACACACGGACTTGCCATTACTTCAAGGTTCTACCAAAAAAAAATATATATATATTAAAGGGAAACCTTTCAAAAACACCCCCTAAGTTGTGAAACATACATTTGTTTCGCTCGGTTTCCAGAAAAGACCATTAAAAATGATCATTATGGTTTTCAATATAGCAACTGAAAGTACTTCTAAAACATGCAGCTGGTGGTGTTGAAAGGAATACTTAGAAGATTTAAAAAAAAATACAAACCATAAACAATAGACCAACGAAAATAATGGCAAATTAATTCAAGAGATAAATTGTTAGAAAATAATTTAAATGGATTTATTTATGATATACTGAAACATTATAAACTTTAAAATATGGTAAGGTAATTTCTCTGAAGAAAAGAGCTCAGAATCTGAGCTACTTTTCCTATAGAAAGGAGCTCAGAATCTGAGCTACTTTACTTTTCAGAAACTGAGCTACTTTTCCTATAGAAAAGAGCTCAAAAACTGAGCTACTTTTCCTATAGAAAAGAGTTGAGAAATTGGGCTACATTTCCTATAGAAAAGAGCTCAGAAACTGAGTTACTTTTCCTATAGAAAAGAGCTCAGAAACTGAGCTACTTTTCCTACAGAAAAGAGTTTAGAAACTGAGCTACTTTTCCTACAGAAAAGAGCTCAGAAACTGAGCTACTTTTCCTATAGAAAAGAGCTCAGAAACTGAGCTACTTTTCCTATAGAAAAGAGCTCAGAAACTGATCTACTTTTCCTATAGAAAAGAGCTCAGAAACTGAGATACTTTTCCTATAGAAAAGAGCTAAGAAACTGAGCTACTTTTCCTATAGAAAAGAGCTCAGAAACTGAACTACTTTTCCTATAGAAAAGAGCTCAGAAACTGAGCTACTTTTCCTATAGAAAAGAGCTCAGAAACTGAGCTACTTTTCCTATAGAAAAGAGCTCAGAAACTGAGCTACTTTTCCTATAGAAAAGAGCTCAGAAACTGAGCTACTTTTCCTATAGAAAAGAGCTTAGAAACTGAGCTACTTTTCCTATAGAAAAGAGCTCAGAAACTGAGCTACTTTTCCTATAGAAAAGAGCTCAGAAACTGAGCTACTTTTCCTATAGAAAAGAGCTCAGAAACTGAGCTACTTTTCCTATAGAAAAGAGCTCAGAAACTTAGCTACTTTTCCTATAGAAAAGAGCTTAGAAACTGAGCTACTTTTCCTATAGAAAAGAGCTCAGAAACTGAGCTACTTTTCCTATAGAAAAGAGCACAGAAACTGAGCTACTTTTCCTATAGAAAAGAGCTCAGAATCTGAGCTACTTTTCCTATAGAAAAGAGCTCAGAATCTGAGCTACTTTTCCTATAGAAAAGAGCTCAGAATCTGAGCTACTTTTCCTATAGAAAAGAGCTCAGAATCTGAGCTACTTTTCCTATAGAAAAGAGCTCAGAATCTGAGCTACTTTTCCTATAGAAAAGAGCTCAGAATCTGAGCTACTTTTCCTATAGAAAAGAGCTCAGAATCTGAGCTACTTTTCCTATAGAAAAGAGCTCAGAATCTGAGCTACTTTTCCTATAGAAAAGAGCTCAGAATCTGAGCTACTTTTCCTATAGAAAAGAGCTCAGAATCTGAGCTACTTTTCCTATAGAAAAGAGCTCAGAATCTGAGCTACTTTTCCTATAGAAAAGAGCTCAGAATCTGAGCTACTTTTCCTATAGAAAAGAGCTCAGAATCTGAGCTACTTTTCCTATAGAAAAGAGCTCAGAATCTGAGCTACTTTTCCTATAGAAAAGAGCTCAGAATCTGAGCTACTTTTCCTATAGAAAAGAGCTCAGAATCTGAGCTACTTTTCCTATAGAAAAGAGCTCAGAATCTGAGCTACTTTTCCTATAGAAAAGAGCTCAGAATCTGAGCTACTTTTCCTATAGAAAAGAGCTCAGAATCTGAGCTACTTTTCCTATAGAAAAGAGCTCAGAATCTGAGCTACTTTTCCTATAGAAAAGAGCTCAGAATCTGAGCTACTTTTCCTATAGAAAAGAGCTCAGAATCTGAGCTACTTTTCCTATAGAAAAGAGCTCAGAATCTGAGCTACTTTTCCTATAGAAAAGAGCTCAGAATCTGAGCTACTTTTCCTATAGAAAAGAGCTCAGAATCTGAGCTACTTTTCCTATAGAAAAGAGCTCAGAATCTGAGCTACTTTTCCTATAGAAAAGAGCTCAGAATCTGAGCTACTTTTCCTATAGAAAAGAGCTCAGAATCTGAGCTACTTTTCCTATAGAAAAGAGCTCAGAATCTGAGCTACTTTTACTATAGAAAAGAGCTTAGAATCTGATCTTTTCCTATGTTTTAATTATATCTTAATACAATTCAAGATTTAAGTAATTAAACGAAAAATTTACTTTTATCATCTGTTAATTTGATACAATTTTCTTATTATCAAGCACTTGAATTTTCTTTTTTCATTTTCATTAACTTCGATCTTTTTAATTAATTTTCGAGAGTCATTTAAGAAAATAAATTATTTAAAGGTATTTTTTCCCATTTCAATAAATATTTAAGAAGAAAAACAAATAAACATCTTTCTTGTATGAAATAAAGAAAAGACAATTAAATTATACATCACATGAAACCATGTGTGAGAGTTGTGGACAATTGTAGTCTGTACAATATACGAGATCTCGAGACAATGTAACATGTTTTATGTTCCAGCAGACTTTACATGGAAAGTACTTGAAAATGACATGTTTAATAGCACTTGAAATAACTTTGAGTTTTCTTTATTTTCCTCCTTCTTCGAAAATTACAATTACTCTTTAGGTTTTTATGGCTCTTTTCTCCAAATGATACTTTCGATAGGAAAATAGTCATAATAATAAATACTTACGGGAATGAAAGATGTGATACTTGAAATTATTTAAAAAAAATACATATAATCGTACTTGAGAAAATGAAAACATTAAGAAATAACTCAAATTGAAACTGTTTGTACAAATGATTGCAACATAAAGTGCAATCGAGTTTTGAGCAGGATTAGAAGCAGGAAAAGTGGCTCAGACAAAGAGTACTTTTCAATAGGAATAGAAGCATAGGAGACAGTGAGTTGTTATATTGAAAAGAACTCAGAACCTGGGTTATTTTTCCTAGAGAATAAAACTCAGAATCTGAATTACTTTTTCTAAAAAAAAAGAACTCAGAATCTGAATTACTTTTCCTATAGAAAAGAACTCGGAATATGAGTTACTTTTCCTATAGAAAAGAACTCAGAATCTGTGTTACTTTTTCTATAGAAACGAACTCAGAATCTAAGTTACTTTTCCTATAGAAAATAACTCAGAATCTGAGTTACTTTTCCTATAGAAAAGAACTCAGAATCTGAGCTATTTTTCCTATAGAAAAGAAATCAGAATCTGAGTTACTTTTCCTATAGAAAAGAACTCAGAATCTGGGTTACTTTTCCTATAGAAAAGAACTCAGAATCTGAGTTACTTTTCCTATAGAAAAGAACTCAGAATCTGAGTTACTTTTCCTATAGAAAAGAACTCAGAATCTGAGTTACTTTTCCTATAGAAAAGAATTCAGAATCTGAGTTACTTTTCCTATAGAAAAGAACTCAGAATCTGAGTTACTTTTCCTATAGAAAAGAACTCAGAATCTGAGTTACTTTTCCTATAGAAAAGAACTCAGAATCTGAGTTACTTTTCCTATAGAAAAGAACCGAGAATCTGAGTTACTTTTCCTATCGAAAAGAACTCAGAATCTGAGTTACTTTTCCTATAGAAAAGAACTCAGAATCTGAGTTACTTTTCCTATAGAAAAGAACTCAGAATCTGAGTTACTTTTCCTATAGAAAAGAACTCAGAATCTGAGTTACTTTTCCTATAGAAAAGAACTCAGAATCTGAGTTACTTTTCCTATAGAAAAGAACTCAGAATCTGAGTTACTTTTCCTATAGAAAAGAACTCAGAATCTGAGTTACTTTTTCTACTTTATCTAGAGAAAAGAACTCAGAATCTGAGTAACATTTCCTAGAGAAAAGAAACTCAGAATCTGATGTTTCCTTAAAAAACGGAAACACATTTCTCTTGCATTTAAATTTGTCAGTCCAAATTTTTTGATTTTTCTTTTCTCTATTTGACTAATTTACCTCTGAAGTGTTAATGACATATTGACAATTATATATGTATGTAACATTTCCAATGATATATTATCACTCAAAAAAAATAAACAAAAAATATTTAAAATAAATTATGTAAAATAACAAAACAAAAAACGCTATAACAATTTTCACATTGAGAAAATTTATGAAGAAAAATGACAGACACCGACAGACAATCCCAAATGTTTTGTAAAGTGCCTTCACCAAAAAGACAAAAAGAAGCCACTTTAAATTGTACAAGTAAAATTTTTTAAAAGGTGTCAAAATGATAAAGTATGTTTTCAATTTCATGCAACACAAAAAATTTTAAAGAAGAAAACAAAGATTTTTGTAGATTATTCAAATATCGGAGGGTGTGTTAATGATAACCTAACAAAGAAAACACGAGTCTACTACTAAGGGCCAGAGATATTTCTAATTTATTTTTAAAAATAAGAAACAAAAAAAGTTTCAAGTGCCCCTTTATTCGAAAAAAAAAAAACAAAAAGTTTTGACAAAAGAAATGTAGCACTTGAAAGATGACGTTATTCGGCACAAACAAATGCAATCATAATTAATTTTTGTGTAAAATATATCATAAATGAAATTTTTGAAAAATTTCCTATAAAAATATGAAATTTTTGAAAAATTTCATTTTAAAATAAGAAATTTTTGAAAAATTTTCTTATAAAAATAAGAAATTTTTGAAAAATTTTCTTATAAAAATAAGAAATTTTTGAAAAATTTCCTATAAAAATAAGAAATTTTTAAAAAATTTTCTTATAAAAATAAGAAATTTTTGAAAAATTTCCTATAAAAATAAGAAATTTTTAAAAAAATTTCTTATAAAAATAAGAAATTTTTGAAAATTTTCCTTATTTTGCTATTTTTATAGAAAATAAAAAAATTACTATTTTTAAAGGAAATTTTTCAAAAATGTCTTATTTTTATAGAAAATTTTTCAAAAATTTATTATTTTTGTAGGAAATTTTTTAAAAATTTATTATTTTTGTAGGAAATTTTTCAAAAATTTCTCATTTTTATAGGAAAATTTTCAAAAATTTCTTATTTTTATAGGAAATTTTTCAAAATTTTCTTATTTTTATAGGAAATTTTTCAAAAATTTCTTATTTTTATAGGAAATTTTTCAAAAATTTCTTATTTTTATAGGAAAATTTTCAAAAATTTCTTATTTTTATAGGAAATTTTTCGAGAGTCATTTTTCAAAAATTTCTAATTTTTATAGGAAATTTTTCAAAAATTTCTTATTTTTATAGGAAATTTTTCAAAAATTTCTTATTTTTATAGGAAATTTTTCAAAAATTTCTTATTTTTATAGGAAATTTTTCAAAAATTTCTTATTTTTATAGGAAATTTTTCAAAAATTTCTTATTTTTATAGGAAATTTTTCAAAAATTACTTATTTTTATAGGAAATTTTTCAAAAATTTCTTATTTTTATAGGAAATTTTTCAAAAATTTCTTATTTTTATAGGAAATTTTTCAAAAATTTCTTATTTTTATAGGAAATTTTTCAAAAATTTCTTATTTTAATAGGAAATTTTTCAAAAATTTCTTATTTTTATAGGAAATTTTTCAAAAATTTCTTATTTTTATAGGAAATTTTTCAAAAATTTCTTATTTTTATAGGAAATTTTTCAAAAATTTCTTATTTTTATAGGAAATTTTTCAAAAATTTCTTATTTTTATAGGAAATTTTTCAAAAATTTCTTATTTTTATAGGAAATTTTTCAAAAATTTCTTGTTTTTAAAGGAAATTTTTCAAAAATTTCTTATTTTTATAGGAAATTTTTCAAAAATTTCTTATTTTTATAGGAAATTTTTCAAAAATTTCTTATTTTTATAGGAAATTTTTCAAAAATTTCTTATTTCTATAGGAAATTTTTAAAAAATTTCTTATTTTTATAGGAAATTTTTCAAAAATTACTTATTTTTATAGGAAATTTTTCAAAAACTTCTTATTTTTATAGGATATTTTTCGAAAATTTCTTATTTTTATAGGAAATTTTTCAAAAATTTCTTATTTTTATATGAAATTTTTCAAAAATTTCTTATTTTTATAGGAAATTTTTCAAAAATTTCTTATTTTTATAGGAAATTTTTCAAAAATTTCTTATTTTTATAGGAAATTTTTCAAAAATTTCTTATTTTTATAGAAAATTTTTTAAAAATTTCTTATTTTTATAGGAAATTTTTCAAAAATTTCTTATTTTTAAAGGAAATTTTTCAAAAATTTCTTATTTTTATAGGAAATTTTTCAAAAATTTCTTATTTTTATAGGAAATTTTTCAAAAATTTCTTATTTTTATAGGAAATTTTTCAAAAATTTCTTATTTTTATAGGAAATTTTTCAAAAATTTCTTATTTTTATAGGAAATTTTTCAAAAATTTCTTATTTTTATAGGAAAGTTTTCAAAAATTTCTTATTTTTATAGGAAATTTTTCAAAAATTTCTTATTTTTATAGGAAATTTTTCAAAAATTTCTTATTTTTATAGGAAATTTTTCAAAAATTTCTTATTTTTATAGGAAATTTTTCAAAAATTTCTTATTTTTATAGGAAATTTTTCAAAAATTTCTTATTTTTGTAGGAAATTTTTCAAAAATTTCTTATTTTTATAGGAAATTTTTCAAAAATTTCTTATTTTTATAGGAAATTTTTAAAAAATTATTTATTTTTATAGGAAATTTTTCAAAAATTTCTTATTTTTATAGGAAATTTTTCAAAAATTTCTTATTTTTATAGGAAATTTTTCAAAAATTTCTTATTTTTATAGGAAATTTTTCAAAAATTTCTTATTTTAATAGGAAATTTTTCAAAAATTTCTTATTTTTATAGGAAATTTTTCAAAAATTTCTTGTTTTTAAAGGAAATTTTTCAAAAATTTCTTATTTTTATAGGAAATTTTTCAAAAATTTCTTATTTTTATAGGAAATTTTTCAAAAATTTCTTATTTTTATAGGAAATTTTTCAAAAATTTCTTATTTTTATAGGAAATTTTTCAAAAATTTCTTATTTTTATAGGAAATTTTTCAAAAATTTCTTATTTTTATAGGAAATTTTTCAAAAATTTCTTATTTTTATAGGATATTTTTCAAAAGTTGAATATTTTTATAGGATATTTTTCAAAAGTTGAATATTTTTATAGGAAATTTTTCAAAAGTTTAAAATTGTTATAGGAAATTTTTCAAAAATTTCTTATTTTTAAAGGAAATTTCCCATTTTTCCTAATTTTTTAAAAATTTCCTATAAAAAAAAAACTGTCGAATTTTATTTTCAATTGCAGCTTAACAAAAAAACCTCCCACATAATATTTTTGTGGTCATTTTCTTGGAAAATTGTGTTTCCAAGTTTTCATTTTTGACTGTTTTCCAATTTATTTTTGCATAACAACCAATAGAAAAAACTTTAATATATTTCAGTTGTATCTACATAAATATTTCCTGTCTAGTGATTTTTTCATTCAAACTTTGTTTCTAATCTTTTTATGTTTAAATGTGACTTTTGAGTTGTTTTTTTTCACTCATTTTTTGTCTCGATGTCTGATAAAGGCAAATGATTTATATTCATATGAAAAAATGTAATTAAATATTAAGTTTTGCGCTACATTTAATGTCATAATGAATGTTTTAATTGCAAAAGTTTACTGAGTTTTGATTAACTCAAATTATGAAATTAACTGAAAATCAATTGAACACTTGAATGGTTCGATTTTACACGGATTGTAATTAGTTGGGTAATCAGTTAAATATTAACAAAAGTGTAAAGAATTTGTTTATAACAAGTCAGATTATAAATTTAGAAATGATACATTGATACATGATTTTAATGGAATTCTGTTATTTTGATGTTTTTTGTATATTATTAAGAACATACGAAAAATCTCCTTTAATCCTAGAACATTTGGAAACTTTTTCTTTAATACCTGGTTGTCACAAAAAATTTTTTTTTGTATTATAATTTATGACTTTAAAGTGTTTATGGAATTAAAAAAATAATAGTTTCTTTTTCACTTATTTTTGAAGGGTTGTTTTGCTCTGAATCCCCCCGAGATTTTAATATGACTTTTATTACCTTTTTCTTGATTCATTTGAAATTTTTTCTTTAAAAAGGTCAAAAGGCATCTGTTTGTTATTTTTCATTTATTCTGTTTTTTAACAGACTTTGATAAAATATTAAAAACACCTGTAAAATTCAAATCGATATTTAAAAAAATGTATGTACTTTGATTTATTTATGAAATTTGGGTAAACTGATAAATGTAACCACGTACATAACAAAATTTTCTCAATATGATTCATTAAAACAAAATTCAGGCATATCAAGAAAGTAGCTGTACCTGCGCGAGTCCCGGCTCTACCAACTAAAATAAGTTTAAAGGAAAGACATTACACAAATATCCAATTACTTTTGAATCATTTTATTGACTGTGTCCGATCAACACATGTTTGATTAATTTCCAGCGGCGCCACCTGGAATTAATTGCACCCACTTGGAAACCTCCGTCGACTTATGTGAAACAACTACGCTAAAGATCATAGCATGATCAAATACACAGCTTACGATTTAATTCGTTTTGAGTAGTTTTCAGTGGCGCCACCTGTCGGAAATTGATCACACTAACATAGAAGCCTTCGTCGACTCATGCGAAACAACTTCGCTAAAGGTCATAGCATGATCAAATGCACAGTTTACGATTTAATTCGTTTTGGGTAGTTTTCAGTGGCGCCACCTGTCGGAAATTGATCATACTAACTTAGAAACCTTCATCGGCTCGGACGCAACAACTTCCATACAGATAATAGCATGATCAAATGCACAGCTTACAATTTAATTCATTTTGAGTGGCGCCACCTGTCGGAACTTGTTTGGGGGGTAGTTAGGACTCAGGACGGTTACGATGTGAGCGGGGTGCTTTGCACCCAGGAAAGAGTGAGAAGTGTGGCTGAATATGTGCTAGTGGTTTTCAGTAGGCGAAGAATGCGTTCTTCAGGTGCTAGGCAGCAATACAATTTTGGGTGAATAGGCTCCCTTGGGGTCCGACTCGGCCCTACCGGTGTTCTTGGGAGAATACCTGGTCTTCTGGGGCTGGGTCGCATACCGGGTAGCCTGTTCATTCCCAAAAATGTGTTCGGGTTATATAATGTGGTCATGTGCTGTGTGAATGTGTATGTGAGGAAACCAGTCCCTAGCCTTTTTTGGGGGCATTTACTGGTAGTGTCTTATCCACGAAGTCCGACCAGAGACTTTGTCTCGTACCATGGGAGTCAGAAGCCCCTGGAACTTCGGTTCCAGTCTGACTATTGGTGTGGCCCCAGTTGGGAGCATCGTGGTTATACCCAAAATCGCGGGTAGAACGTAAGTTCGATGTGGAGTTGCATTGCAACCGGGTGCCATACCCATAAACCGGAAGGAGGTTAGATAGCTCCGCCCCCACCAAAGGCAAAACCTTGTCCAAAAAGCATGGTTTCGATTTGGTACGGATGTATATCCGGGCGCTGGTGGACGTATTTTACCACCCGGTGTTGAGAGCACCGGAATAGGCCTGTACGGTAGTGTGTCCACGTAAAACCTCGACTTTCATGTCGGAACTTGGTCGTACTATCTTAGTAATGTTCTTCGACTCATGTGCAACAACTTTTCTTTAGATCATAACATGATCAAATCCATAGTTTACTGTTCTCTAAAAGACATACGTTTTGAGAAAATATTTGTATGATGGCAAAATTTAGGAAATATTTGTCTTTATACAGGAAAAATAACAGCTTTGACCTTAGTGGTGAAGGGTATCGTATGGTCGGCTTGACCGACTATAGCGCTTTCTTACTTGTTTTTGTCTCATTTAGTGCGTTTTTAAAGAAAAGTTTGTATGGGAGCTATGGTCAAATGTGGACCGATTTTAACGATTTAAGTTTACATAATCAGTATTTGACTTAAATTTCATGAAAAAATCTTGATATTTGTGGCCAATATATCAATTCCGGGAAGTGGGACCAATGGGAGGTACCACAAATAATGGACCGATTTTGATGAATTTCAATAGCCATGGTCCCATTATCAAAAAAATGATCTGTGCCAAATGTCATCAAATTATCTTTAGAATTGCGACCTGTACTTTGATTACAAGGTTTACATGGGGGTCCATCCAGCCAGCCAGACGGACGGACATCGCTAAATCGACTCAGAAAGTGATTCTAATCCTATTGGTATACTAAAAGGTGGGTCTAAGACAAATATTTCCATGCGTTACATACATTAGCACAAACTTATAATACCCTTTTCACCTATGGTGGTGAAGGGTATAAATATTAATATTTGTGACCAATATATCAATTCCGGGAAGTGGGACCTATGAACAATGGACCGATTTTGACGAATTTCAATAGCCACTATCAAAAAAATAATCTGTCCCAAATTTCATCAAATTATCTTTAGAATTGGGACCTGTACTTTAATTACATGTTTTACATGGGGGTCCATCCAGCCAGCCAGACGAACGGACGGACTGACATCGTCAAATCGACTCAGGAAGTGATACTAACAGCCTATTTTTCGAAAATGAAAATATTGTTTCGTTCGTAAAAATAACGAAACGTAAATCAATTTGGTTTTTGTAAAATGAAGCAAATTCTAGTGAGTGACAACTTAAAAGCTTTCGTGTCTTAAGCTTTTTTTGGGTTTTTCTTAAATAAATTCATTCGTATAAAGCGAATGAAAACGTTAAAATTTCTCGATAACCAAAGGTCTTTCGTGTATGAAATAAAAACTAAGGGCCTGATATATTTATTTGTGCAAAGTTTTAGTAAACAAATGCATTTATCTTTATATTTATAAACGTTTTTGTGCATTCATGATTATTTTAGCTACTTTTGAGAATTTGTCTTGTATGGGAGGTATGGTCAAATATGGGTCGATTCCTACAAAATTAGGTACACTGATTAAGGTTATTATAGGTAATATTTGTGCTGCATATTATTGAAATAGAACTAAATTAGTGGCTGTAAAGGACCTTAAACTCTATTTGGGGAAGGCATTCCTATGGAAGGTACCCGAAATAGTAAACCGATTTTGACCAAAAAGTATAGGGATCGTTCTTGGACCAAAATATATGCCTGTGTCAAAACAACTCAGGAAGTGATTCTGGGTCGATTGGTATAAGTAAAGGTGGGTCTCAAAATATAACCTGTGTCAAAACAAATCAGGAAGTGATTCTGTGTCGATTGGTATACTTAAAGGTAGTCTCAGAGCAATATTTCTATGCGTTACAAACATCAGCACAAACCCAATATACCCTTTCCACCTAATTTAATCGGGAACTGAGGAAGGCCGTTTAAAAACTTTAAAACAACTTGAGTTGCAAATATATCAAATATACCATCTATCATCGGCAACTGCTCCAAAAGTTGCAGTGCATGGTTTGCCTAAACCTGTTATTATAAGTAAATTGTCCCCACGTGAACACAGTAAGAAGAACCCATTCGAACGATGAAGTTATATTTAAGAAGGTTTCCTCATTTTTTTCACATTTATTATTGGCCGCGAATGCCTCCCATCTACTTAGGCATCAACACCACAACCTATATCAACCAAAAAAGAAAAGAAAACAAAATAGCCAGGTAATGAAAGAATTGGTATTATTGAGGAAACAAGTAGCCCCACAGGAGGCAATTTTAGGTGTGATGCAGTCTCAGGATGTATCTGTGAAATTTCCAAAGCTGAAAAAACTATAGCTGATTTTATTATATATTTAAAATAGATTTTAATTTGGTAATTGGTAATTTTTACAATTAAAATTTAATTTTCTTTTTTTTTATTTTTATAAACAAAGGCAATTGACTGACAGGGTTACCACCGACAAGCTACATGTTACATTTAAAAAAGCTTGGATATTTCAAAATACATATATTGGCAATAATGTTTCCTTACGAAAGAAAAAAGCTCTTTTTATGTCAAAATTATATTGACGAAAGCTTTTAAACGTTTTAGAAAAACCTAAATTTGAGCTTAATCGTAAGCAAACGAAAACAAATGTGACAAGACTTTTGTTTTCGAAAAACAGGCTGTAGTCTATTGGTATACTAGAAGGTAGCTCTAAGAAAAATATTTCTTTGCGTTACACCAGTGAAGTGGTAGTGAAGGGTATAAAAAATCCCCTTTATATTAAATTTTTATACAAATTTTAAATCAAAATTTAAATTTTCCCTAAAAACTTAATTTGTGTGAAAACCCCTTTAAATCATGTTTTGCTTCTAGTATTTTATCTTTTTTTAAATGGCTCTAGTTGACCAACTTTAAAAGCCTTTTACATCATTACTTTTAAATTCAAAGACCAAAAGTATTCAGCTTAAAAAAAAAGACTACACTTGGATGATTTTTTGTTAAAAACTGAAAATCTTAGGGTTTTAATTGCTCACTCGCTTCTGTATAGATTTTTTTTTAAATTTTGTTCATTGAGAAGTTATAAATAAAAACATAAAAAAGTCATTCAACTCTTCATAACTTTCTTAACAAACGGTTTTTATTTATGGCTTTTAATTTTTAATTTTGATATTTTCTAAATGTCATTTATAAGCCATAAATGATTTAAGTCATGCAAGTTAATTAGCAGAATTCTAAGTTTTTTTTTTTAACGTAATTTGAATAGTTTAAATGGAAAACGATTTAAAGGTGTTGTCTTAAATTGTGTAATTAAGTTTTATGATTATGTTATTAGATGGAGTTTGATACGTGCTAATAAAACAGTAATACTTATTATAAGTTTAGAACAGAGGTAGGCACAAAGAGAACAGAAAAAAAAATCGTAGGTGTTTTTTCAATGTGAAGTTCTATGTTTTAAAAGGAAAAAGTTTCCTACCCCTTTTTTATACCCACGATCAAAAAGATTAATATTGGCTCAAAAATCAAAAACGATAAATATTCAGAATCCTTATGAAATTCTAAGACGATTGAGCGATGTCCGTCTGTCTGTCCGTTTGTATGTCCGTCTGTCTGTCTGTTAAAATCACGATAACGCCTAAACGAAAGGAGCTAGCTCACTGAAACTAAGTAAAAACATTCTTCATCTCTGAGAAAATTTTGGTATTGAAATTGGGCAAAATCGGTTAACATTTGACCATAGCTCCCGTATAACCTCGCCTACGCTAATCGCTTATTTGCTAATAATATGATGATAAAATTTGGTATATAGAAGTTTTGCATAAGCCCTAGGCAGCATATAAAATTTCATCAAAATCGGTTGACATTTAGTCATAGCTCCCATACAAAAAACTTACGGAAACAGCCAAAATTGCACCTAGAATACACTTAAATGCCAATAAATCTAAAACTATAACAGATATAACCACTAAATTTAGCACGAGGAGGTCTTATGTCAATATGTCA
Organism: Stomorhina lunata; assembly: GCA_933228675.1. Lineage (NCBI taxonomy): Eukaryota > Metazoa > Arthropoda > Insecta > Diptera > Rhiniidae > Stomorhina > Stomorhina lunata. Next base: position 36,070,037 of record OW121744.1, on the reverse strand, counting down.
ACCAGTGTGCAAAATTTTGTCACAATCGGTCACCATTTGACCATAGCTCCCACATAAAAAACTTACGGAAACACAAAAATACAAAAAGAAAAAGGGGGTTTATGTCCTTCTGTCCATCAGATAAAAGCGCGACAGCTCCTTAATTACAAAAGCTAGAGAGACAAAATTTAGCAAAAGTATTTTCGATATGTTATAGAAATCGTGTGCTGAAAATGGGTAAAATCGGTTCACATTTAGTTAGAGCTCCCATATAACCCTGCCCAGGAAATCACATTTATGCTGATGTGGTCCATTTTTGACCATATGGTCCATTTTTGACCATAGCTTTCATATAAAAACCGCTCCCGGTAACCACTAAAATGCCACAAACGCCAGTTAAAAGCTATTAAATTATAAATTATGTCAGCTGTGGATACTAAATTTTGCACAAATAAACTTTATATTAAAGAGTGCTCTAAATAAAATTTGTAGTTGGATTTTCTTAAATAAAAATCAAACCTTTTAATATAAAAACTGTACAAAATACGCAAATATAATGACATATTATACAAAATCATTTAGCATTAAAATGTTTACTTAGTACTCGGGTTTTGCAAAATTATCGACTTTTTTCGGAAACCCTTCCATTAAAGATTTTACAGTTGCTTCTGATACCTTTTTGAAGCATGTGTTCCACCTGCGCTTAAAATCGGACATGTTCTTGGAAATCTTTCCTGTGTTCTTCAATTCCTTTTTTACCAGAGCCCAATACCTTTCCACAGGCCGAAGTTCTGGACAGTTAGGTGGATTTGTCTCTCGTGGTACAAAAATGACATTATTCTTTGAGTACCACTCAAGTGCCTTTTTTCCATAATGGCATGATGCCAGATCGGGCCAAAAAAATGTAGTCACTGTGTGCTCTCTTAAAAAGGGTATTTAACAACCGTTTTTGTAGGCATTCCTTATATAAATTTCTGTGTTTATTGTGCCAGATGCCACAAATACTTTACTTCTTTTGCCACAACTGCAAATAGCTTGCCACACGAGAAACTTCTTAGGGAATTTTGTTTGTTTTTTTGTGCGAAACTCTTGCCGAACATTGCCCCGTTTATCAGCAACATAAAAATCTTGACCAGGAAGTTGAGAAAAGTCTGCCAGTACGTATGTTTCATCATCCATCACACAACAGGTGTATTTTTTTATAAAATCAGACTTCAATTTTTTCGCTCGTTTTTTTGCTTCTAAGTTCTTTATAGCATTGCGATCTGGAACCTTTTGGACTTTGTATGTCTTCAGTCCAGCATAAGCTTTGACTCTATGTGCAAAATTCGTAGAACATTTCACCGTACGAGCTGCTTTTCTTAAAGAAGTGTTAGGCGCTCTTCGAAAGAGTCGCTCGACTTCTTTTGCCTTACCAATATCTGTAGGACCTTTTTTCCTCCCTGATCAAGGTTTTCTTCCAATGCTCAGGTTTTCCTTATACCATCTGATGGCATTAGAAATCGTTCTAAGGTCAACTTTCAACTTTTTAGCTATTTTTTTAAAAGTCCATGACGGATTTCTTTGAAAAGTTTTAATTATATTTTCACGAACTTTTTTTTCGCAGTCCATTTGGATTGAAATAACTATTGAAAATTAATAATTTCTAAAATAATAGTATCTGACATATCTATAGAAACTAACTTGATCAAAAAATAAATTATTTCTTGCACTATGGATAAATTTTGTCTAAAATAGTAAATGCATATTTTTTTAGAACACTCTTTAAGACCAGTCAGTATATTAAATTTTGTAACAATCTGTCAACATTTGGCTATAGTTATACCCTTCACCACCATAGGTGGAAAGGGTATTATAAGTTTGTGCTGATGTATGTAACGCATGGAAATATTTGTCTTAGACCCACCTTTTAGTATACCAATAGGCTTAGAATCACTTTCTGAGTCGATTTAGCGACGTCCGTCCGTCTGGCTGGCTGGCTGGACGTCTGGCTGGCTGGACGGCTGGCTGGCTGGCTGGACCCCAATTAAACCTTGTAATCAAAGTACAGGTCGCAATTCTAAAGATAATTTGATGAAATTTGGCACAGATCATTTTTTTTTTTTTTTTTTTGATAATGGGACCATGGCTATTGAAATTCGTCAAAATCGGTCCATTATTTATGGTACCTCCCATAGGTCCCACTTCCCGGAATTGATATATTGGCCACAAATATCAATATTTTTTCATGAAATTTAAATCAAATACTGCCTATGTCAACTAAAATCACTGTACCAAATTTCGTTAAAATCGGTCCGCATTTGACCATAGCTCCCATACAAAATTTTCTTTAAAAACGCACTAAATGAGACAAAAATCACTAAAAAGCTCGTAAATCTGAAGATAATGGGAATTTTAGGTTTATTTTTTACATACATAATTTTTGTAACAACTGTAATCAATTTGCCCAATTTCGAGATAATCGGTCCACATTTGAACCTAGCTCTCATATAAGTCCAAATGTCGGAAGCAGCTTAAATATAAAAGTTTTGAGAAAATGTTTGTATGATGGCAAAATTTAGCAAATATTTGTCTTTATACAGAAAAATAACACTTTTGACCTTAGTGGTGAAGGGTATCGTATGGTCGGGCTTGACCGACTATAGCACTTTCCTACTTGTTCTTATATATAAAACATCCCCTTTTTATATCTACAATCAAAAAGATTTGAAGGTACATTAGAGTGGTTCGAAAAAAAAAGTTGAGTCAGTCACCCCCTAGGATTAAAGATAATGTAAAAATAATTCTAAAAATTTTTTTTATATTTTTTTTACCACGCCTACAAATACCGCCCTTTTCGTATTTTGTTAACTGTGTTGCCATCTTTAGTCCGATCATTACACTTTATATATCGCTGTTCACGGCTGTATAAGGGCTACATTTCTCACTTTGTTAGTTTCTTACTACCACTTCAATTTCTAGTCATCATTTTTCAAAATTCGATTCGTACCCACCCTAATCAAATCGAGTACAAATCTAGTTTTTTGAAAATTATGACTATTAATTGACGTGGTAGTAAAAAACTATCAAAGAGCGAAATTTAGCCCTTACAGAGCCGCGAACACAGATATATAAAATGTTATGATCGGACTCAAAACGGCGGCACAGTAAACAAAATACTAAAAGGGCGGTATTTGTAGGCGTGGTAAAAAAATTTTTTTTTAGAATTGTATTAACATTACCTTTGATCCTAGGGGGTGACTGACGCAACTTTTTTTTTTTTTTTTTGTATGGAAGGCGAACCGCTCTAAGGTACAATCAGTATATTAAAATTGCATCTCCGAAATTAGAGAGTGTTCTAAAAAAAAATATGCATTTACTATTTTAGACAAAATTTATCCATAGTTCAAGAAATAATTTATTTTTTGATCAAGTTAGTTTCTATAGATATGTCAGATACTATTATTTTAGAAATTATTAATTTTCAATAGTTATTTCAATCAAAATGGACTGCGAAAAAAAAGTTCGTGAAAATATAATTAAAACTTTTCAAAAAAATCCGTCATGGACTTTTAAAAAAATAGCTAAAAATTTGAAAGTTGACCTTAGAAAGATTTCTAATGCCATCAGACGGTATAAGGAAAACCTGAGCATTGAAAGAAAACCTGGATCAGGGAGGAAAAAAGGTCCTACAGATATTGGTAAGGCAAAAGAAGTCGTGCGACTCTTTCGAAGAGCGCCTAACACTTCTTTAAGAAAAGCAGCTCGTACGGTGAAATGTTCTACGAATTTTGTACATAGAGTCAAATCTTATGCTGGACTGAAGACATACAAAGTCCAAAAGGTTTCAGATCGCAATGCTATAAAGAACTTAGAAGCAAAAAAACGAGCGAAAAAATTGAAGTCTGATTTTATAAAAAAATACACCTGTTGTGTGATGGATGATGAAACATACGTACTGGCAGACTTTTCTCAACTTCCTGGTCAAGATTTTTATGTTGCTGATAAACGGGGCAATGTTCGGCAAGAGTTTCGCACAAAAAAACAAACAAAATTCCCTAAGAAGTTTCTCGTGTGGCAAGCTATTTGCAGTTGTGGCAAAAGAAGTAAAGTATTTGTGGCATCTGGCACAATAAACACAGAAATTTATATAAAGGAGTGCCTACAAAAACGGTTGTTAAATACCCTTTTTAAGAGAGCACAGAGTGCCTACATTTTTTTGGCCCGATTTGGCATCATGCCATTATGGAAAAAAGGCACTTGAGTGGTACTCAAAGAATAATGTAATTTTTGTACCACGAGAGGCAAATCCACCTAACTGTCCAGAACTTCGGCCTGTGGAAAGGTATTGGGCTCCGGTAAAAAAGGAATTGAAGAACACAGGAAAGATTTCCAAGAACATGTCCGATTTTATGCGCAGGTGGAACACATGCTCCAAAAAGGTATCAGAAGCAACTGTAAAATCTTTAATGGGAGGGTTTCCGAAAAAAGTCGATAATTTTGCAAAACCCAAGTACTAAGTAAACATTTTAATGCTAAATGATTTTGTATAATATGTCATTATATTTGCGTATTTTGTAGAGTTTTTATATTAAAAGGTTTGATTTTTATTTAAGAAAATCCAACTACAAATTTTATTTAGAGCACTCTTTAAACATGTTATTTCTTAAGTTTTCAAAAAATTTAAAAATCTTTTGGATTGGATCAAATTGGTGAATGTTATACGGACCAAAAGGCTTTACATACCCGAGGTGTGCAACTTAGGTATACCATTGAGCCCACTATGCTACCGATAGAAACATCCTTAAGCTTTACTCTAAAAGCCTAGCTCGTCTTCTACTGATGTTTTAACAGCCTGTTTTTGAAACTACAATTTTTTCAAATTGTACGTCAACTTACGAAAAAATTGAACTTTTGGTTTTTGAATTTTTTTTTTTGAGTGAAACGAGAAAAAGCTTTTAAAATTTTGGTTCGTAAATGAAATGTATAGACGAAAGTAAATGTCAAATCAGGCAATTAAAAAATTATAATCGCCTGGGAAACAAAAAAACGGTTTTTTATTTTTTTTTTTTTTTTTTGTTTAGGACCTGAACACAATACATGCATTGTGTTGAAACTAGGGAAAGGTTGTGGAAGGGGGAGTAGGTAGTGCTTCTGGACATTTGATTTAAACTATAGTGCAACTGGTTGGAAAAACTTCTGAGGGAAGCAAATTCTACATACGAACTGTACGGCTATCGTATCGTCTATCTGTAGAGTATCGTCTGTCTACTGGTCAATCGACTACGAAAGGATGAGCTCTAATAGATAGACGTATATTGTGTAAGAAAGTTCATGTATCGAGAACTTTCTTACACAAGAGCACATTAGAGCACATTCCAATAGAACAATAGAGTTGGATAACCTACTGTTACCGATGAGCACTTTTGCTCTCTCCTGTACTCGGTCAAGAACTTCCAAAATAAACTTTGAAGCACCGGACCATACATGAGAGTTGTATTTCACCGGTACGCAATACATGTTTCGGAATAGGGTCTATGTAAAAGTGCAAGAGAGGGCGACAGTGCTCATTGATCCAACTCTATTGAACCACTGGAGTGTCTTACTTTTCTATCGTTTTTAATTTGGAATGTTCCCTAACGAAATTAGGGAACTCGTTCCCAAACTCAAATCTTCTTACGCAATACATGTCTCAGAATAGGGTCTTTGTAAGAGCTACTCGACCGAGTGTAGGAAAGGGTGAACGTGCTCGTCGGTATGCAACTCTATTGGGCCACTGGAGTGTAATAATGTTCTATCGTTTCTAGTTACTTTGGAATCCGGTCTATCGAAATCAGGGAACTTGTTCCTAAAACCCGAACTTTTTTACTTAATACTTATCTTTCTCATACCCAGAACATCATTGAAAAAATGTTTAATTTAATTTTGAAAAAAAAAATGTTAAATTTTTTTATTTTTTGTTTTTATTTATGTGGGGTTTATATAACTCAAGCGGCTGACGATTGAGAGAAATTTACATGTATTTTGTTTTTGTTACACTAACAAAACACATGTAAATTTCACTCAATCGTCAGCCGCTTGAGTTATATAAACCCCACATTATTTTTGATTTTATTTAGTTTTAGGGTTAACATCATTTTACAAAAGTCTTAAGTTTTACAAGAAAAGCTTTCAGAAAAGCAATAAAATATGTCATGGCAATACTATTATTTGATATTTCATTACGAAGCTTTTACTTCCAAACGAAAAAAGAAAATGAACTCAATTTAGAGCTTAATCGTTAGGCTAGTATTCGATTGCCTTCTAACGTATGACAGTTTTGTGAACAGGCTGTAAATTTCTTCACAATAGAAATTGTTGAGTTAATACCAAAAAAAACCTCATTTGTTCACTATTTGCCTGTTATTCGGAAAAAAATCTTATATCTCGAAAACTAGAGCCGATTCCATCTACAATTAATCACCAAATCTCGTTCAGCAAAATCTTGTTGACCTAATTTAATGATAAGGCGTCTTTGTCATTAAAGGGTTAATTTATTTTTTTTTATTTAAAAATTTAATGTGGGGTTTATATAACTCAAGCGGCTGACGATTGAGTGAAATTTATATGTGTTTTGTTATTGTAACAAAAACAAAATACATGTAAATTTCACTCAATCGTCAGCCGCATGAGTTATATAAACCCCACATAAAACTTAGTTTTTGCAAAAGATTCATGAAGTTTTATATACATCAAGGTATTATTTTCAAGATTTTGTATAAAAACATGGACTTAATGTTTTGTTTTTAATTAAAAACTTGTTTATTAAATCCTTTTTCAATAAAAATTTTTTTAAAATAAAACAAAATGTATCAGGTCTTAGTGGGATTCGAACCCGTGCGATAATTATCAAATTACCATTCGAATTATAAGCAATTCGGGATCAAAGTTGTAGTCATTTCAAGGTAATATAATACCGAAGTGCATCCTATTATCAAGGTTTTGTTGAAAAGCTCTAGTTTGTCAAATTTCTATAAAAAAAGCTCTATTAAGGCCTTAGACAAATATGTAAGTAAATTTGTCTACAGTTGACCATAGTTGACATCAGTTGTCTAGAATCAAGCTTAGACGTCTTTAATACTTTCTTTCCAGTTTTCTCTCAAACCCGTGATTTTTTCCAAATCTTTAAAGGGACAATATTTGTCGCTGATTTATGTCATGCTGTGATATTTAAGGGGGATGATAAAATTGCCATATGTCTGTCAATTTTTCAATTACTCTCAATCACAGAGAATTTCCGTAAACATAATAATTAATAGAAGTACGATGTGATATAAGCCCAAAAACAAAATATTAAGAAAAAACATACATGACAACATATGAAAAAAAATGAACTCCAACTCCAGGGCACGTGCTGTCAAAGCACTGTGGGGGATCTCTGTCTGATATAAGCTCTAGACCGTTTGCCTGTCTGTCAGCCTAATGAATTCATTCAATATAAATACGTTTTTTGTAAAAATAGAAAAACAAAAACAGATTGATTAAGCATTTGAATATTGAGTTGTTAAATAATGAAAATACCACATACCAGAGACTCCACTAATAGAATATACCATTAACTTGTGATTATCATCATCATCGGAATTATTATACATATGTATCCAATCAAACTAATTAGCCCATATACATAAAGAGTGTTCTAAAAAAAATATGCATTTACTATTTTAGACAAAATTTATCCATAGTGCAAGAAATAATTTATTTTTTGATCAAGTTAGTTTCTATAGATATGTCAGATACTATTATTTTAGAAATTATTAATTTTCAATAGTTATTTCAATCCAAATGGACTGCGAAAAAAAAGTTCGTGAAAATATAATTAAAACTTTTCAAAAAAATCCGTCATGGACTTTTAAAAAAATAGCTAAAAATTTGAAAGTTGACCTTAGAACGATTTCTAATGCCATCAGATGGTATAAGGAAAACCTGAGCATTGGAAGAAAACCTTGATCAGGGAGGAAAAAAGGTCCTACAGATATTGGTAAGGCAAAAGATGTCGAGCGACTCTTTCGAAGAGCGCCTTACACTTCTTTAAGAAAAGCAGCTCGTACGGTGAAATGTTCTACGAATTTTGCACATAGAGTCAAAGCTTATGCTGGACTGAAGACATACAAAGTCCAAAAGGTTCCAGATCGCAATGCTATAAAGAACTTAGAAGCAAAAAAACGAGCGAAAAAATTGAAGTCTAATTTTATAAAAAAAATACACCTGTTGTGTGATGGATGATGAAACATACGTACTGGCAGACTTTTCTCAACTTCCTGGTCAAGATTTTTATGTTGCTGATAAACGGGGCAATGTTCGGCAAGAGTTTCGCACAAAAAACAAACAAAATTCCCTAAGAAGTTTCTCGTGTGGCAAGCTATTTGCAGTTGTGGCAAAAGAAGTAAAGTATTTGTGGCATCTGGCACAATAAACACAGAAATTTATATAAAGGAGTGCCTACAAAAACGGTTGTTAAATACCCTTTTTAAGAGAGCACACAGTGACTACATTTTTTTGGCCCGATCTGGCATCATGCCATTATGGAAAAAAGGCACTTGAGTGGTACTCAAAGAATAATGTCATTTTTGTACCACGAGAGGCAAATCCACCTAACTGTCCAGAACTTCGGCCTGTGGAAAGGTATTGGGCTCTCGTAAAAAAGGAATTGAAGAACACAGGAAAGATTTCCAAGAACACATGCTCCAAAAAGGTATCAGAAGCAACTGTAAAATCTTTAATGGGAGGGTTTCCGAAAAAGTCGATAATTTTGCAAAACCCGAGTACTAAGTAAACATTTTAATGCTAAATGATTTTGTATAATATGTCATTATATTTGCGTATTTTGTAGAGTTTTTATATTAAAAGGTTTGATTTTTATTTAAGAAAATCCAACTACAAATTTTATTTAGAGCACTCTTTACTTACATCTCCAATCGAAAATACTTAACTATTTTGAAACATTTAATAAATATTTCAATTTTATTGTTTTCAAAACGAATAACAAAACATCAACAAATTTTGAAATTATAATTATCTCTTCTGTGTTTAAATAATAATGAAATTATATATAATAAACAAGGATTTAACAAATGATAATAATGGCGTCATTTGGTCAGTTCATCAATTTTTGCAATCTGTTCACATACAACAAACGACTCGGAACATTTTGACGAATCTTTATGAATTTCAATATGAAATTATGAATATTTTATAAGACCTACCACACACCACTTAGCACCCAGAGGCACGAACTACCTTTCCCCCACTCGCACTCTATGGACGTCAGTAGACACACACACACGTGGTTAGATAGACTGACTGCTGGATGGGCAGACGACATACTTATAAACATTTCAACAGACTCAGTCATCGGGCATCGTGTGAGAGCTATAACATGTGCAAAAATATTTGCATTCATGTTATATACAGGAAACATTTTTGGAATGCATTTGCCACAAAAATGCATTAACTAAGGACTGATAGTAATCGAATTGACCAAAGGAAGACATTTCTATAGAAAAGTTGACCAAATAAAGACATAACTAAATAAAAGTTGACCAAAGGAAGATATTTCTGAAGAAAAGTTGACCAAAGGAAGACATTTCTAAAGAAAAGTTGACCAAAGGCAGACATTTCTATAGAAAAGTTGACTAAAGGAAGACATTTTTATAGAAAAGTTGACCAAAGGAAGACATTTCTAAAGAAAAGTTGACCAAAGGAAGACATTTCTTAAGAAAAGTTGACCAAAGAAAGATATTTCTTAAGAAAAGTTGACCAAAGAAAGACATTTCTATAGAAAAGTTGACCAAAGGAGGACATTTCTAAAGAAAAGTTGACCAAAGGAAGAAATTTCTAAAGAAAAGTTGACCAAAGAAAGACATTTCTAAAGAAAAGTTAAACAAAGCAAGACATTTCTAAAGAAAATGATCAAATTAAGAAAATTCTAAAAAAAAAGTTGACCAAAGGAAGACATTTCTTAAGAAAAGTTGACCAAAGGAAGATAATTCTAAAGAAAAGTTGACCCAAGGAAGACATTTGTATAGAAAAGTTGACTTAATGAAGACATTTCTATAGAAAAGTTCAACAAAGGAAGACATTTCTAAAAAAAAAGTTGACCAAAGGAAAATATTTCTAAATAAAATTTGACCAAAGGAAGATAATTCTAAAGAAAAGTTGACCCAAGGAAGACATTTCTATAGAAAAGTTGATCAAAGGAAGACATTTCTAAAGAAAAGTTGACCAAAGGAAGACATTTCTTAAGAAAAGTTGACCAAAGAAAGATATTTCTTAAGAAAAGTTGACCAAATAAAGACATTTCTATAGAAAAGTTGACCAAAGGAAGACATTTCTAAAGAAAAGTTGACCAAAGGAAGAAATTTCTAAAGAAAAGTTGACCAAAGAAAGACATTTCTAAAGAAAAGTTAAACAAAGCAAGACATTTCTAAAGAAAATGATCAAAGGAAGAAAACTTTAAAAAAAAGTTGACCAAAGGAAGACATTTCTTAAGAAAAGTTGACCAAAATAAGATAATTCTAAAGAAAAGTTGACCCAAGGAAGACATTTGTGTAGAAAAGTTGACCCAAAAAAGACATTTCTATAGAAAAGTTGACTAAAGGAAGACATTTATATAGAAAAGTTGAGCAAAGGAAGACATTTCTAAAAAAAAAGTTGACCCAAGGAAGATATTTCTAAAGAAAAGTTGACCAAAGGAAGATAATTCTAAAGAAAAGTTGACCCAAGAAAGACATTTCTATAGAAAAGTTGATCAAAGGAAGACATTTCTATAGAAAAGTTGACCAAAGGAAGACATTTCTATAGAAAAGTTGATCAAAGGAAGACATTTCTATAGAAAAGTTAACGAAAGGAAGACATTTCTAAAGAAAAGTTGACCAACGGAAGACTTTTCTTTAGAAAAGTTGACCAAATTAAGACTTTTCTATAGAAAAGTTGACCAATGGAAGACATTTCTAAAGAAAAGTTGAACAAAGCAAGACATTTCTAAAGAAAATGACCAAAGGAAGAGAATTCTAAAAAAAGTTGACCAAAGGAAGACATTTCTAAAGAAAAGTTAAGCAAAGGAAGATAATTCTAAAGAAAAGTTGACCCAAGGAAGACATTTGTATAGAAAAGTTGTCAAAAAGAAGACATTTCTAAAGAAAATGACCAAAGGAAGATAATTCTAACAAAAGAGTTGACCAAAGAAAGAAATTTGTATAGAAAAATTGACCAAAAGAAGACATTTCTATAGAAAAGTTGACCAAAGGAAGACATTTTTATAGAAAAGAAGACCAAAGGAAGACATTTCTATAGAAAAGTTGACCCAAGGAAGACATTTGTATAGAAAAGTTGACCCAAAAAAGACATTTCTATAGAAAAGTTGACTAAAGGAAGACATTTATATAGAAAAGTTGAGCAAAGGAAGACATTTCTAAAAAAAAAGTTGACCCAAGGAAGATATTTCTAAAGAAAAGTTGACCAAAGGAAGATAATTCTAAAGAAAAGTTGACCCAAGGAAGACATTTCTATAGAAAAGTTGATCAAAGGAAGGCATTTCTATGGAAAAGTTAACCAAAGGAAGATATTTCTATGGAAAAGTTGACAAAAGGAAGATATTTCTATTGAAATGTGACGATTGGAAAACATTTCTTATCAGTTGTTAAAGTAAGTACATATTTACAATTTTAATGATAATTTGAAAATGATTATCTGGGTTCGAATCCTACTAAGACCAGGTATAATTTTCAATTTATTTTGAAAACTTTTCTTCTTAATTAAGTTTTTTGAATAACTTTTAATTTAAAAACATTTAAACCTAAGTTTTTGTAAAAATCTTTGTACTGTTTAGAAAATTATTCTGAATAAAACCTAGAATCTCGTTTGTGCTGCTTTGTTTTCGCTCTGTTCGCTCCTCTTTTGGCCAGGAACAGAGCTTTTTTCAAATATCCATCACAATATTTCCGGATGAACTCATCGGAATTGTGATTTTATATAATCATGCTTTTTTTGTACAATAATTTTTTCAAACGAATATTTTTTAATTAATATCAAGAATACCAGGATTTATTGCAGTTAATAATTTGAAATATAAAACTAATTATTTCGAGCATTTTTTCATAATTAGTACTTCAGAAAGAAATTCTTTTGTAAATTATTATTATTATATTTTATGCTATGAACATTTACAATGACTTCACAAAACCAACTCCAATTTATTTTTGTAATGGCCTATATATAATATTAAACTGGTTTAATTCAACCTTTAGTTTATTAACGGCCACGAGGATAAACTGTAATGTTTCGAGATTGGAGGAAACAAAAATTTAACATTGTAAGTAGCTTCAAAGTTTTCTTTATATATATATATTATATACTCGATATACTTTTCCAAAAGTGTCTAATAATTTCCCAACCATCAATTCCGATTTAAGTTTTCTAGCACTGCGATCACTCGAGGTGAGTGGATGTTGGGCATCGCTGATCTAAAGCCACATTTTTATTTTGGTTTCAATAATTCCCCTGAAATGAAAATGTGTTTCGTGACCCAGATTCCTAAATTTGTCAACATTTGTATAGAAAAGTTGACCAAAGGAAGACATTTCTATAGAAAAGTTGACCAAAGGAAGACATTTCTATAGAAAAGTTGACCAAAGGAAGACATTTCGATGGAAAAGTTGACAAAAGGAAGACATTTCTAATAGAAAAGTTGACCGAAGGAAGACATTTCTATAGAAAAGTTGACCAAAGGAAGACATTTCTATAGAAAAGTTGACCAAAAGAAGACATTTCTATAGAAAAGTTAACCAAAGGAAGACATTTCTATAGAAAAGTTGACCAAAGGAAGACATTTCTATAGAAAAGTAGACTAAAGGAAAACATTTCTATAGAAAAGTTGACCAATGGAAGACATTTCTATAGAAAAGTTGACCAAAGGAAGACTTTTCTATAGAAAAGTTGACGATAGGAAGATTTTTCTATAGAAAAGTTGACGATAGGAAGACTTTTCTATAGAAAAGTTGACGTTAGGAAGACTTTTCTATAGAAAAGTTGACGATAGGAAGACTTTTCTATAGAAAAGTTGACGATAGGAAGACTTTTCTATAGAAAAGTAGACGATAGGAAGACTTTTCTATAGAAAAGTTGACGATAGGAAGACTTTTCTATAGAAAAGTTGACGATAGGAAGACTTTTCTATAGAAAAGTTGACGATAGGAAGACTTTTCTATAGAAAAGTTGACGATAGGAAGACTTTTCTATAGAAAAGTTGACGATAGGAAGACTTTTCTATAGAAAAGTTGACGATAGGAAGACTTTTCTATAGAAAAGTTGACGATAGGAAGACTTTTCTATAGAAAAGTTGACGATAGGAAGACTTTTCTATAGAAAAGTTGACGATAGGAAGACTTTTCTATAGAAAAGTTGACGATAGGAAGACTTTTCTATAGAAAAGTTGACGATAGGAAGACTTTTCTATAGAAAAGTTGACGATAGGAAGACTTTTCTATAGAAAAGTTGACGATAGGAAGACTTTTCTATAGAAAAGTTGACGATAGGAAGACTTTTCTATAGAAAAGTTGACGATAGGAAGACTTTTCTATAGAAAAGTTGACGATAGGAAGACTTTTCTATAGAAAAGTGGACGATAGGAAGACTTTTCTATAGAAAAGTTGACGATAGGAAGACTTTTCTATAGAAAAGTTGACGATAGGAAGACTTTTCTATAGAAAAGTTGACGATAGGAAGACTTTTCTATAGAAAAGTTGACGATAGGAAGACTTTTCTATAGAAAAGTTGACGATAGGAAGACTTTTCTATAGAAAAGTTGACGATAGGAAGACTTTTCTATAGAAAAGTTGACGATAGGAGGACTTTTCTATAGAAAAGTTGACGATAGGAAGACTTTTCTATAGTAAAGTTGACGATAGGAAGACTTTTCTATAGAAAAGTTGACGATAGGAAGACTTTTCTATAGAAAAGTTGACGATAGGAAGACTTTTCTATAGAAAAGTTGACGATAGGAAGACTTTTCTATAGAAAAGTTGACGATAGGAAGACTTTTCTATAGAAAAGTTGACGATAGGAAGACTTTTCTATAGAAAAGTTGACGATAGGAAGACTTTTCTATAGAAAAGTTGACGATAGGAAGACTTTTCTATAGAAAAGTTGACGATAGGAAGACTTTTCTATAGAAAAGTTGACGATAGGAAGACTTTTCTATAGAAAAGTTGACGATAGGAAGACTTTTCTATAGAAAAGTTGACGATAGGAAGACTTTTCTATAGAAAAGTTGACGATAGGAAGACTTTTCTATAGAAAAGTTGACGATAGGAAGACTTTTCTATAGAAAAGTTGACGATAGGAAGACTTTTCTATAGAAAAGTTGACGATAGGAAGACTTTTCTATAGAAAAGTTGACGATAGGAAGACTTTTCTATAGAAAAGTTGACGATAGGAAGACTTTTCTATAGAAAAGTTGACGATAGGAAGACTTTTCTATAGAAAAGTTGACGATAGGAAGACTTCTCTATAGAAAAGTTGACGATAGGAAGACTTTTCTATAGAAAAGTTGACGATAGGAAGACTTTTCTATAGAAAAGTTGACGATAGGAAGACTTTTCTATAGAAAAGTTGACGATAGGAAGACTTTTCTATAGAAAAGTTGACGATAGGAAGACTTTTCTATAGAAAAGTTGACGATAGGAAGACTTTTCTATAGAAAAGTTGACGATAGGAAGACTTTTCTATAGAAAAGTTGACGATAGGAAGACATTTCTATTCAGGTAAATACAGCTATGGACAAAGAAATAGCACACTATAATAAGATAGTGTGCAATTATCTATATTTTACAGAAATTACAATTACAGTTGTGATATTCGATAAATAAAATAAAACTATTTTATCAGTAATTCATTATTCAATATTTCTTATATCCTATTTCTTTGTTCAAGGCTGTACCTAAATTACTCTTAAGTATTGACTTAAAATTCCTCTTGATTTAAAGCATTTGAACAAATATTTGTATGAACAGACTTTAAATGTAAATTACATTAAATAAATATGTAGTCCTATCGTTTTTGTTCTTCGATTCATTTCGGTATTTGGTTTCAGAGTAATTCGACATAATCAGCTTAAATGCCACTTTACCGATTGTTTGCCTGTAAGTTCTTGTAATTGTAAAATATTTAACATATTTTGAATACCATTAGTGGGCGAGCTACTACCACCCACTTTATAATGAAGACATTGTATTTTTTTTTTAATTTCAATGTTATTTCTTGCCTCCTAATACTTTGAGTTGTTTTTTTTTTTCTCCTATAAGTAGAATTCTTTACTACTTAGCATTTTAATAAATTAATCAAATTCTCGTTAAGTTATGTTGCATTTTTGAGTAGATGGGGTCTTAAATACTTTCGATGAACAAAAGATTGAAAGAGTATTGGAAAATAAAAGAATAGAAAAATTAGAGTGGTACTTGAAAAATTTCATATAAAAAGAAATAAAAAAATCAATTTTTGAAAAATTTCCTTAAAAAAAATAAAAAATTTGTGAAAACTTTCCTATAAAAATAAGAAATTTTTGAAAAATTTCCTATAAAAATAAGAAATTTTTGAAAAATTTCCTATAAAAATAAGAAATTTTTGAAAAATTTCCTATAAAAATAAGAAATTTTTGAAAAATTTCCTATAAAAATAAGAAATTTTTGAAAAATTTCCTATAAAAATAAGAAATTTTTGAAAAATTTCCTATAAAAATAAGAAATTTTTGAAAATTTTCCTATAAAAATAAGAAATTTTTGAAAAATTTCCTATAAAAATAAGAAATTTTTGAAAAATTTCCTATAAAAATAAGAAATTTTTGAAAAATTTCCTATAAAAATAAGAAATTTTTGAAAAATTTCCTATAAAAATAAGAAATTTTTGAAAAATTTCCTATAAAAATAAGAAATTTTTGAAAAATTTCCTATAAAAATAAGAAATTTTTGAAAAATTTCCTATAAAAATAAGAAATTTTTGAAAAATTTCCTATAAAAATAAGAAATTTTTGAA
Organism: Stomorhina lunata; assembly: GCA_933228675.1. Lineage (NCBI taxonomy): Eukaryota > Metazoa > Arthropoda > Insecta > Diptera > Rhiniidae > Stomorhina > Stomorhina lunata. The sequence goes on along the minus strand of OW121744.1, from coordinate 36,054,011 downwards.
AAATTTCCTATAAAAATAAGAAATTTTTGAAAAATTTCCTATAAAAATAAGAAATTTTTGAAAAATTTCCTATAAAAATAAGAAATTTTTGAAAAATTTCCTATAAAAATAAGAAATTTTTGAAAAATTTCCTATAAAAATAAGAAATTTTTGAAAAATTTCCTATAAAAATAAGAAATTTTTGAAAATTTTCCTATAAAAATAAGAAATTTTTGAAAAATTTCCTAAAATAATAAGAAATTTTTGAAAAATTTCCTATAAAAATAAGAAATTTTTGAAAAATTTCCTATAAAAATAAGAAATTTTTGAAAAATTTCCTATAAAAATAAGAAATTTTTTAAAAATTTCCTATAAAAATAAGAAATTTTTGAAAAATTTCCTATAAAAATAAGAAATTTTTGAAAAATTTCCTATAAAAATAAGAAATTTTTGAAAAATTTCCTATAAATAGAATAGAAAATAAATAGAAAATTTTATAAAATGACTTATAACATTTTTGCTTTTAAGCAGTTGAATTAAAAAAAACTAAAAAATTGACAGAATAAAGAAACTTTATGCGTAACGTGTCTGAATTATGGCACCTCTACTGAATTAGCCCATGATTTATGAGATATTTCAGTCAATTAATGATAAGCAATAGGAAAAAAAGCATAAGAAAATCAAAAATAAAAACGCCTTAAGCGAAAATGAGTACAAAATATTAGCTCATATGCAATCAACATTGATTTCAATCAAAAATGTAATTTACAATTTTCATAGTTTTTCCGTTAAATTGAAAAATCAAGGCAGTGAAAATTTTCAAAAAAAAAAACTAGAAAAAAAATAATTGCATGATGTTAAGGAAATTAAAGAAACATGTTAAACATTTGTACGGAAATTTTCATTATTTTTATTATTACGGAGAAAGTTGTTGAAAACACCCTTGGGAAAGTTTTCAATATTTTCATTCGTATTAAGGGAGGGAGTGCCATAGTTTAGGGTTGGGGGTTGAATTTACTTTATTATCAGCTACTAATCGATTTATTGTGTTTCGTTTCCAATTCAATCTCTGCAACATATGCAGCAAAAATATTTTTGCAACACATCAGGTTATCTAAGGTCAGTTGGACGCGCGAGCAGGGTAAATTGAAATTAGCTTTAGGTTATGGTTTCAAATGGGTTTTTAATTGAAGAAATTCTATTTTTCCTTTTTTTTTTGCGAAATTTTGTCTTTATATTAGAACAGATGTTGGCGATTTTTCCTATTGATTTGGGTGAAGAGTGTGGGAGGGATGATGAAAACAATCTTTTTGTTTCGAAAATTTTGAAAACTAAATTGTATAAGGTCATGTGAACCTATCAGATGACTTAAAGGGCATCATTTTATATGTTACCGGGTTAAGTTACATGACAAACAAAATTGCAAATGTGTCAATAAAATGCAATAGAAACAGGCTAAGAAACTAATTTATATTTTTCAAAAATTTCTTATTTTTATAGGAAATTTTTCAAAAAATGTCCTATTTTTAAAGGAAATTTTTCAAACATTTCTTGTTTTTATAAGAAATTAAAAAAAAAAATCTTATTTTTTAAAGGAAATTTTTCAAAATTTTATTATATTTTAAAGGAAATTTTTCAAAAATTTCTTATTTTTAAGCAAATTTTTCAAAAATTTCTTATTTTTTAAGGAAATTGTTCAAAAGTTTCTTATTTTTATAGGAAATTTTTCAAAAATTTCTTATTTTCTAGAGGAAATTTTCAAAAATTTATTGTGTTTTTAAATAAAATTTTTCAAAAATTTCTTGTTTTTTAAGAAAATTTTTCAAAAATTTCTTTTTTTTTAAGGAAATTTATTTTTCAAAAATTTCTTATTTTTTAAGGAAAATTTTCATAAATTTCTGATTTTTTAAGGAAATTTTTCAAAAATTTCTTATTTTTTAATGAAAATTTTCAAAAGTTCCTTATTTTTATAGGAAATTTTTCAAAAATTTCTTATTTTCTAAGGAAATTTTTTAAAAATTTCTTATTTTTTAAAGGAAATTTTTCAAAAATTTCTTATTGTTTAAAGGAAATTTTTCAAAATTTCTTATTTTTTAGAGGAAATTTTCAAAAATTTATTGTGTTTTTAAACAAAATTTTTCAAAAATTTCTTGTTTTTTAAGGAAATTTATCAAAAATTTCTTATTTTTTAAAGGAAATTTTTCAAAAATGTCTTATTTTTTAAAGGAAATTTTTCAAAATTTTTTTATATTTTATAGGAAATTTTTCAAAAATTTCTTATTTTTTAGAGGAAATTTTCACAAATTTCTTGTGTTTTTAAAAGAAAATTTTTCAAATATTTTTTATTTTTTAAGGAAATTTTTCAAAAATTTCTTATTTTTTAAGGAAATTTTTCAAAAATTTCTTTTTTTAAGGAAATTTTTCAAAAATTTCTTAATTTTAAAGGAACATTTTGAAAAGTTTCTTATTTTTATAGGAAACTTTTCAAAAATTTCCTATTTTTATAGGAAATTTTTTAAAAATTTCTTATTTTTTTTAAAAAATTTTTCAAAAATTTCTTATTTTTATATAAAATTTTTCAAAAATTTCTTATTTTTATTGGAAATTTTTCAAAAATTTGTATTTTTAATTTTCCAAAAATTTCTTATTTTTATAGAAACATTTTAAAAAGTTTCTTATTTTTATAGGATTTTTTTCAAAAATTTCTTTTTTTTATGGGAAATTTTCTTATTTTTGTAGGAAATTTTTCAAAATTTTTTTATTTTTTAATGACATTTTTTAGGAAATTTTTAAAAAACTTTCATCTTTTTTAAAAATCGTATTGGTTTAGAAATGAAGAAAATATCAATTACATTAAAATGTTTTGTTCTTTCATTTTTCAAATTGATTCGATTGTATTAAATTCCAATGACTAACCCCTATGATTTTTTAATTTATTTCTAAATGTGTCATCTAACTCATAATCTTATTCACAAAATGAATAAAACTAAATTTATGAAAAATGTAAATTCATGAAAATATCATGCGAGTGTTTTGTCATTAATTAAAAATTTTTAAATATTTTTTCAATAAATTTTATGTCATTTGGGTGGTCAAAATGGATATGAATTATGTTTGTTTTAAATAATAATTTTTATGAACTTTCAACGCCCATAGCCTTTTACTTTATCTGGGTTTGGAAATGAAAAAGGTATTCAAAAAATATCAGTAAATGACCTAAATTTATGCTTTTTTGTTTAAACAATTTATGTTTTTTTTTTGTCTTTTGTTAACAAAAAAACATGAATTGTAATATTTTATTCAAATAAATTAAAAATATGTATCCAATTGATTTATGTCACTAAAAACTCTAATATTCTTTTTTTTCTCCTCTTATCTCTTTGCAGGTAAATTAAATATTGATTTATGCTGCTACAGCATTTTATGGATTAGAAACACAAAAATACATACGATTTCCCAGTAAAATGCATACGATTTTTCCATTCATATTTTTTTTAGTGCATTCGAATGTGTATTTTTTGTTATTTAGCACGTGAGTAAATCAACAATTGAACTGGAAAATTTTTCTGCTCTATTTGAGCTTTAAATATGGATATTTATCTATGATTTAGTTGCAGTTTTATTATCCACTTTCAAAAGATTATTACGCGTTAGTAGTCGTAACACCCCCATACAAATATAGTTTGGATTTGTTGGGGATTATATTAGTCAGAATATTACGAATTGTGGGTTTGGGTAGAAATTTTTATCTATTATCTATAAATTGTAAATATCATGTGAATTTAGGAGATTAATTTTGGGAAGTTTAGTTTCGAGGGAAAGATATCTAAAATAAATCAACTTCAAAAAATGCATATTATCGCCTTAAAATTGATCACCAAACTTCGTCAGGTTCATGTTTTAAAATGGATTATATACCTTGGTATACCAAGGTATACCAAGACAATTTGTTTATCTAAATATTTTACTATAAAAAATTTTTTGATATTAAAGTTTTTCTTTCGAAAATTTTTTGGTATACAAATTTTTCTAACGAAAAATTTTTTCTATCGAAAATTTGTTGATTTAAAAAAAATTTTAATATAAAAATTAGAAAAATAGAATATTTTTGATCTAAAAATTTTTCTATAGAAAACTTTTTTCATCAAGAAGTTTCTATTGAAATTTTTTTAATATAAAAATTTTTCTATAAAAAATGTTTTGATATTTTTCTATACAAAATTTTTTCTATAGAAAATTTTTTCATTACAAATTTTTTCTATAGAAAATTTTTACATCGAAAATGTTCAATTGAAATTTCTTTAGTATAAAAATTATTTGATATAAATAGTTTTCTACAGAAAATTTTTTGCATTAAAAAATTTTCTATCGAAATGTTTTAATATAAAAACATTTCCTATAGAAAATTTTTAAATATAAAAATTTTTCTATAGAAAATTTTTTAGGTCATAAAGTTTCTATTGAATTTTTTTTTTTTTATATAAAAATTTTTTGATATTTTTCTATAGAAAATTTTTGATATTAAATTTTTTCTCTAGAAAATTTTTTGATTTCAAATTTGTTCTATAGAAAATTTTTACTTCAAAAATTTTGTATGGAAATTTTTTTAATATAAAAATATATGATATGATATAAATATTTTTCTATAGAAATTTTTTTGCATCAAAAATTTTCTATTGAAATTTTTTTAATATAAAAATTTTTCCTATAGAAAATTTTTTGATATAAATATTTTTCTATAGAAAATTTTTTACATCAAAAATTTTCTATTGAAATTTCTTCTATCGAAAATTATTAACATCAAATATTTTCTATTGAAATTTTATTAATTTAAAAATTTTTTGATTTAAAATTTTTTCTATGTCAAAAATTTTCTATTTAAATTTTTTTAATATAAAAGTTTTTGATTTAAAATTTTTTCTATCGAAATTTTTTTTTTTTAAATTTTTTACTTCAAAAATTTTATACTAAAATTTTTTCTATAAAATTTTTTTTTATTTTAAATTTTTTCGATAAAAAAAATTTTCTATAGAAAATTTTTCGATAAGAAAATTTTTCTATAGAAAATTTTTCGATAAGGAAATTTTTCTATAGAAAATTTTTCGATAAGAAAATTTTTCTATAGAAAATTTTTCGATAAGAAAATTTTTCTATAGAAAATTTTTCGATAAGAAAATTTTTCTATAGAAAATTTTTCGATAACAAAATTTTTCTATAGAAAATTTTTCGATAACAAAATTTTTCTATAGAAAATTTTTCGATAACAAAATTTTTCTATAGAAAATTTTTCGATAAGAAAATTTTTCTATAGAAAATTTTTCGATAAGAAAATTTTTCTATAGAAAATTTTTCGATAAGAAAATTTTTCTATAGAAAATTTTTCGATAAGAAAATTTTTCTATAGAAAATTTTTCGATAACAAAATTTTTCTATAGAAAATTTTTCGATAAGAAAATTTTTCTATAGAAAATTTTTCGATAAGAAAATTTTTCTATAGAAAATTTTTCGATAAGAAAATTTTTCTATAGAAAATTTTTCGATAAGAAAATTTTTCTATAGAAAATTTTTCGATAAGAAAATTTTTCTATAGAAAATTTTTCGATAAGAAAATTTTTCTATAGAAAATTTTTCGATAAGAAAATTTTTCTATAGAAAATTTTTCGATAAGAAAATTTTTCTATAGAAAATTTTTCGATAAGAAAATTTTTCTATAGAAAATTTTTCGATAAGAAAATTTTTCTATAGAAAATTTTTCGATAAGAAAATTTTTCTATAGAAAATTTTTCGATAAGAAAATTTTTCTATAGAAAATTTTTCGATAAGAAAATTTTTCTATAGAAAATTTTTCGATAAGAAAATTTTTCTATAGAAAATTTTTCGATAAGAAAATTTTTCTATAGAAAATTTTTCGATAAGAAAATTTTTCTATAGAAAATTTTTCGATAAGAAAATTTTTCTATAGAAAATTTTTCGATAAGAAAATTTTTCTATAGAAAATTTTTCGATAAGAAAATTTTTCTATAGAAAAATTTTCGATAAGAAAATTTTTCTATAGAAAATTTTTCGATAAGAAAATTTTTCTATAGAAAATTTTTCGATAAGAAAATTTTTCTATAGAAAATTTTTCGATAAGAAAATTTTTCTATAGAAAATTTTTCGATAAGAAAATTTTTCTATAGAAAATTTTTCGATAAGAAAATTTTTCTATAGAAAATTTTTCGATAAGAAAATTTTTCTATAGAAAATTTTTCGATAAGAAAATTTTTCTATAGAAAATTTTTCGATAAGAAAATTTTTCTATAGAAAATTTTTCGATAAGAAAATTTTTCTATAGAAAATTTTTCGATAAGAAAATTTTTCTATAGAAAATTTTTCGATAAGAAAATTTTTCTATAGAAAATTTTTCGATAAGAAAATTTTTCTATAGAAAATTTTTCGATAAGAAAATTTTTCGATGAGAAAATTTTTCTATAGAAAATTTTTCGATAAGAAAATTTTTCGATAAGAAAATTTTTCGATAGAAAATTTTTCGATAGAAAATTTTTCGATGAGAAAATTTTTCTATAGAAAATTTTTCGATAAGAAAATTTTTCTATAGAAAATTTTTCGATAAGAAAATTTTTCTATAGAAAATTTTTCAATAAGAAAATTTTTCTATAGAAAAATTTTTCGATAAGAAAATTTTTCTATAGAAAAATTTTTCGATAAGAAAATTTTTCTATAGAAAAATTTTTCGATAAGAAAATCTTTCTATAGAAAAATTTTTCGATAAGAAAATTTTTCTATAGAAAATTTTTCTATAAGAAAATTTTTTGATAAGAAAATTTTTCGATAAGAAAATTTTTTGGTAAGAAAATTTTTCGATAAGAAAATTTTTTGGTAAGAAAATTTTTCGATAAAAAATTTTTTCTGTCGAAAGTTTTTCGACAAGAAAATTTGGCTATAGAAAATTTTTCGATAAGAAAATTTTTCTATAGAAAATTTTTCGATAAGAACATTTTTCTATAGAAAATTTTTCGGTAAGAAAATTTTTCAATAAATAAATTTTCTATAGAGAATTTTTCATTAAAAAAAATTTCTATAGAGAATTTTTCAATAAAAAAATTTTCTATAGAGAATTTTTCAATAAAAAAAATTTTCTATAGAAAATTTTTCGATAAAAAAAATTTTTCTATAGACAATTTTTTGATATAAAAATTTTTGTTTAGAATATTTTTCGATAAAAAAATGTTTCTATCGAAAATTTTTCAATAGTAAACTGTTTCTATTAAAAATTTTTCGATTTTTTCTGTAGAAAATTTTTCTATAGCAAGTTTTTCAATACAAATTTTTTTTATACAGAAAATTTTTATACAGAAAATTTTTTGTTTTTCATTAAAAAATTGTTATATAGAAAATCTTAAGATACAAAATTTGTATATAGAAAATTTTTTTGATAAAAAATGTTTCCATAGAAAATATTTCGGTAAAAAAATTTTCTAAAAAAATTATTCAGGTAAACAAATTTTCTAGCAAAAATATTTAGATACAAAAATATTTCTACAGAAAATTTTCGATAAGAAGATTTTTCTATAATTAATTTTTCGATAAGAAAATTTTTCTATAGAAAATTTTTTGATAAAATGAATATAGAAAAATTTTCGATAAAGTACTGTTTCCATAAAAAATATTTTGATTCAAAAATTTTTTTGTAGAAAATAATTCTATAGAAAATTTTTCGATAAAAAATTTTTATATAAAAAATTGTCGATACAAAATTTTTTTATAGAAAATTTTTCAATTGAAAATTTTCGCTATAAAAATTTTTCTTTAAAAAGTTTTCGCTATAAAAATTTTTCTTTAAAACATTTTCGATAAGAAATTTTTTCTATAGAAAATTTTTCGATAAGAAAATTTGTCTATAGAAAATTTTTCGATAAGAAAATTTTTCGATAAGAAAATTTTTCTATAGAAAATTTTTCGATAAGAAAATTTTTCGATAAGAAAATTTTTCGATAAGAAAATTTTTCGATAAAAAATGTTTTCTATAGAAATTTTTTTTTGATAAATAGAATAGAAATAGAATGTGGAAAATTTTCGATAAAATACTGTTTCCATATAAAATATTTCGATACAAAAATTTTTCTATAGAAAATTTTTCGATAAAACATTTTTCTATAAAAATTTGTCGATACAAAATTTTTCGCTATAAATATTTTTCTATAGAAAAAAAAAATTTTTCTATTGAAAATTTTCGCTATAAAAATTTTTCGTTAAAAAATTTTCTCTATGAAATTTTTTTGCCATAAAAATTTTTCTATAAAAATTTTTTTGCTATAAAAATTTTTCGCTATCAACTTCATGGAATTGAGACAGTAAAATCTTGTAATTTAATGAATGCGACTAGTAAGGATTTATATTTCTTTAAAAAAAAGAGGAATCCAAAGACATGATAGGATAATGAAGAAATAATATTAATTTTCTTATCATGTATCTCCATCATAATAGAAGTGGAACAGAAAGATAATGATTATATTTTTTTTTAGTTTATATTAGGATTAAAATGAAACAAGAAAATTAAAAAATTCTAATGATAACTTGACATGAATTTGCCACAAGAACAGCGGAACGTCAGCAACAATGAAAGATATAATAAAAAGTATCTAGATGCAAAAAAGGGAGTCAAGTTGAGTTTTTGTACAATAACTCCTCCTTGTCAGATTCAAAACAAAATGGATTTTCTGAAACAAAAAACTGATGATGATGACCCTTTCGAAGTGGAGCACAAGTGGAGATTATACTCTTCACATGACAAAAACAAAAGATAACAGTTACCGCATTTCACATGAAGACGATGATCTGCTGATGATGATGATGTTGAATAAATTGGTAGGTAGGGGAATCACATAAAAACAGAGAAAAATATAGGGTAATAATTATTAAATCAAAAGAGGAAATGAAAAAATGTGAACTAACAAAATCCAACAAACTTTCAATTAAAAATATTTAAAGGATTTTAGAAAACGGGTAAAAAGTTAAAAGTCGGTCAAGCCTGACCATGTGATATCCTAAGATACTGAAGTGAAATGTGTTGTAATGAATCCATACAATAGGACCATTTGATGAATATCCAGGTTGCTATCCATTTGAATTTACCCAAATGTAATTGGTTTAAGAATCTACTAAGAAAAGAGGTGGGGCGGTCAGTCATTTAGTTTTATATTTAAACTGAAAGCCACATCAACTATGACGTGCAACTTCATTTTATAGTTTTTATTTTTTTGCTAATCAGGCCATTGTACAACGAAAATTAAGTTGTCAAACTGTTGACAGTTTGCGGTGGAAAATTATTAACAAACTCTTCAAAAACAGAAGAATAGATATAATGAAGTTATAAAAGAAATTATATAAAATAAAATTAAAAATAAAGAAAAGAGCTTGAAGAATTTTAAAATACATTTTTTGAGTTATTAACTTATACTTAAGGTAAAGAAAATTTTTATAGCGAAAAATTTTCTATAGAAAAATTTTTATAGCTAAAAAATTCCTATAGAAAAATGTTTGTATCAACAAATTTTCTATAGCAAAATTTTTGTATAAAAAAATTTTCTATAGAAAAATGTTTGTATCAAAAAGTTATCGATAGAAAAATTTTTGTATCAAAAAATTTTCGATAGAAAAATTTTTGTATCAAAAAATTTTCGATAGAAAAATTTTTGTATCAAAAAATTTTTTATAGAAAAATTTTTGTATCAAAAAATTTTCGATAGAAAAATTTTTGTATTAAAAAATTTTCTATAGAAAAATTTTTGTATCAAAAAATTTTCTATAGAAAAATTTTTGTATCAAAAAATTTTCGATAGAAAAATTTTTGTATCAAAAAATTTTCGATAAAAAAATTTTTGTATCAAAAAATTTTCTATAGCAAAATTTTTGTATCAAAAAATTTTCGATAGAAAAATTTTTGTATCAAAAAATTTTCGATAGAAAAATTTTTGTATCAAAAAATTTTCGATAGAAAAATTTTTGTATCAAAAAATTTTCGATAGAAAAATTTTTGTATCAAAAAATTTTCGATTGAAAAATTTTTGTATCAAAAAATTTTTTATAGAAAAATTTTTGTATCAAAAAATTTTCTATAGAAAAATTTTTATAGCTAAAAAATTCCTATAGAAAAATTTTTGTATCAGAAAAATTCTATAGAAAAATTTTTGTATGAAAAAATTTTCTATACAAAAATTTTTGTATCAAAAAATTTTCTATAGAAAAATTTTTGTATGAAAAAATTTTCTATAGAAAAATTTTTGTATGAAAAAATTTTCTATAGAAAAATTTTTGTATGAAAAAATTTTCTATAGAAAAATTTTTGTATAAAAAAATTTTCTATAGAAAAATTTTTGTATCAAAAAATTTTCGGTAGAAAAATTTTTGTATCAAAAAATTTTCGATAGAAAAATTTTTGTATCAAAAAATTTTCGATAGAAAAATTTTTGTATCAAAAAATTTTCGATAGAAAAATTTTTGTATCAAAAAATTTTCGATAGAAAAATTTTTGTATCAAAAAATTTTCTATAGAAAAATTTTTGTATCAAAAAATTTTCTATAGAAAAATTTTTGTATCAAAAAGTTTTCTATAGAAAAATTTTTGTATCAAAAAATTTTCTATAGAAAAATTTTTGTATCAAAAGTTTTCTATAGAAAAATTTTTGTATCAAAAAATTTTCTATAGAAAAATTTTTATATTGAAAAATTTTTTATAGACAAGTTTTTATATTGAAAATTTTTTTATAGGAAAATTTTTATATTGAAAAATTATAGACAATTTTTATATTGAAAAATTTTCTATAGAAAAATTTTTCTATTAAAATTTTCTAAAGAAAATTTTCTGTATCAAAAACTTTTGTATAGAAAAATTTTCTTTGGAGAAATTTTTGTATCAAAAAAATTTCTACAGGAAAATTTTTGTAGAAAAAGAATTTCTATAGAAAAATTTTTATACTGAAAAGTTTTCCATAGAAACATATTGAAAAGTTTTCGATAGAAAAACTTTTATATCTAAAAATTTTTTATAGAAATTTTTTTATATCGTAAAGTTTTCTTTACAAAAATTGTATATTCAAAAATTTTCTATAGAAAAATGTTTACATGAAAAATTTTCTATAGAAAAATTTTTATATTGAAAAATTTTCTATATAAAGATTTTTCTATTGAAATTTTCTAAAGAAAAATTTCTGTATCAAAAAATTTTGTATAGAAAAATTTTCTTTGGAGAAATTTTTGTTTAAAAAAAATTTCTACAGAAAAATTTTTGTATAAAAGAATTTCTATAGAAAAATTTTTATACTGAAAAGTTTTCCATAGAAACATTTTTATATTGGTAAGTTTTCTATAAGAAAACTTTTATATCGAAAAATTTTTTACAGAAAAATTTTCTATAGAAATTTTTTTATATCGTAAAGTTTTGTTTACAAAAATTTTATATTCAAAAATTTTCTATAGAAAAATTTTTGTTTTAAAAAAATGTTCTATAGAAAAATTTTTGTTTAAAAAAAATTTTCTATAGAAAAATTTTTGTTTTAAAAAAATTTTCTATAGAAAAATTTTTGGTTTAAAAAAAATTTCTATAGAAAAATGTTTTTTTTAAAAAAAAAATTCTATAGAAAAATTTTTGTTTTAAAAAAATTTTCTATAGAAAAATTTTTGTTTTAAAAAAATTTTCTATAGAAAAATTTTTATATCGTAAAGTTTTGTTTACAAAAATTTTATATTCAAAAATTTTCTATAAAAAAAAATTTTATATTTAAAAATTGTCTATAGAAAATTTTTATATTGAAAAATTTTCTATAGGAAAATTTTTCTATTGAAATTTTCTAAAGAAAAATTTCTGTATGAAAAAATTTTGTATAGAAAAATTTTCTTTGGAGAAATTTTTGTATCAAAAAAATTTCTACAGAAAAATTTTTGTAGAAAAAGAATTTCTATAGAAAAATTTTTATACTGAAAAGTTTTACATAGAAACATATTGAAAAGTTTTCTATAGAAAAACTTTTATATCTAAAAATTTTTTATAGAAAAATTTTCTATAGAAATTTTTTTATATCGTAAAGTTTTCTTTACAAAAATTTTATATTCAAAAATTTTCTATAGAAAAATGTTTATATTGAAAAATTTTCTATAGAAAAATTTTTATATTGAAAAATTTTTTATAGACAAGTTTTTATATTGAAAATTTGTCTATAGAAAAATTTTTATATTGAAAAATTTTCTATAGAAAAATTTTTCTATTAAAATTTTCTAAAGAAAAATTTCTGTATCAAAAACTTTTGTATAGAAAAATTTTCTTTGGAGAAATTTTTGTATCAAAAAAATTTATACAGAAAAATTTTTGTAGAAAAAGAATTTCTATAGAAAAATTTTTATACTGAAAAGTTTTCCATAGAAACATATTGAAAAGATTTCTATAGAAAAACTTTTATATCTAAAAATTTTTTATAGAAAAATTTTCTATAGAAATTTTTTTATATCGTAAAGTTTTCTTTACAAAAATTTTATATTCAAAAATTTTCTATAGAAAAATGTTTATATTGAAAAATTTTCTATAGTAAAATTTTTATATTGAAAAATTGTCTAGAAAAATGTTTATATTGAAAAATTTTCTATAGAAAAATTTTTCTATTGAAATTTTCTATAGAAATTTTTGTATAAAAAAAATTTTCTTTGGAGAAATTTTTGTATCAAAAAAATTTCTACGGAAAAATTTTTGTAGAAAAATAATTTCTATAAAAAAATTTTTATATTGAAAAGTTTTTTATGGAAAAAATTTCTATAGAAATTTTTTTATATCGTAAAGTTTTCTTTACAAAAATTTGGTATTCAAAAATTTTCTTTAGAAAAATTTTTTGATTGAAAATTTTGTAAAGAAAAATTTTTATATCGAAAAATTTTCGAAAGAAAAATTTTTATATCGTATTCATTTTTATGTGTTTTTACAAATTTCTTTAAACAGTTTTTTTTATTACGCAGTTACGTGTTCTGTTGCAAGTTTGTTTACCTGTATAAAGATGACACCATTGTTTCTTCCAATTCCCTGAAGTTATCAAAAGTCTTACATACATAAGAACAATATAGAGTGGTAACATCGTATTCAGATGTCGGTGGGTTCTATTTGATTATATGAAAGAAAAATGTATGATCTTTTGAATTCGTACAAACAATAAACGTGACACTAATTTACAAAAATATCAGGTTACTAATGTTTTTAAAGAAAGACATTTTCTTTGAATGAAAAAGGATTTCACAAAAATGTCCTTGGTAAAATAAGGTCGTTTTTAAATAAAACTTTAAAGATACCTATTTACTATGAAAAATAGGGTTAAGATTTTTATACTTCACTTTTTTCTAATTTTATTATTAGGTTATGTACTTAATAATATTTCGAAATTTACTTATTTGATTTGAAGTACTTTGATTAGGTTGTATTATTTGAAAGCTACTACATACCAAAATTCTTGGAATTGATTATCGATATTTTGGTATTTCTTACAATTTTTTGAGAATAACTGCATTCTACCTTTTTTAGTTTTACAAGTCCTTTTGTTTAGGAATATATTTCACGCTATTGTTGTAATTTTTGTAAAAGATAGTCGGCATTTTGCCACATGACTAGACAATACAAATTGTCTGTTAAATTTCAAGTTGAACCATAAATATCAGGTGATTTTTTAAGAGCTTTCGGATTTTATAGTAAGATATTAGTCCAAGTATAATTATCATTTTGTCTTATTAATTTTGAAAACAAGATGAACAATTTTAACATGATTGTAGAGATATTCAAAATTCCATATTAATATGAAATTAAAACGGCCACGCCCACTTTTCCGACTACATCCATATGTTGCTTGACTGCGTTCTTCATGATGGGAATACTCTAGCGATATTCGGCTATACAAAATAATGTAAAGCTTTTGATAAACTACTATAAATAGTATCGCTCTGTAGGAGATGCCACGCCCCCTTTTTACCAAGATTCCACAAACACTTAAACTTTAAATAATAATTCATTTTAGTTATCATTCACCAGCAAACTTAAAGCATTTCTACTCCAATTTCAAGGGTAAAAAAAATATCTTTAAAAATCAAGATTTTAAAAGCCGGCTTAAAAAACTTATATCTTTAGTTGTCTTTTAAAATAAAGATAAATATCATCATCATCATCGCCGCCACCATCATCAGCTTCTTATAGCGTTTATGAAATTGCGTTGTCTAGCAAAATAATAGAGTAAAATCATACTTTAAGCCCTAATCACACACTCCTCTTTTGTGCTTATTTTCTGCGCTGTTGTTGTTGCTGAACTCCTTTTGTATAGAAAAGTGCTCCAAATGACAACAACTGGAATAACAAAGAGAATAACATGAAGCTATAGGATAATGAAGCATGCAACGGATTCTTGCTACATCATCGGAACAACAACAACACAGTAATGTCATTTGGGAACCTGTTAAATATTCACAAGAAAACAAATGAAAAAATCTCATGCATCATTTTTAGTCAGAAAACATTTCAGTTACCTAAAAGTATTAAATCTATTCAAGAGCACTTTGAGTTATTTTCTAATCTGAGCTATTTTCTTTAAGAAAAATAAGCTCAGAAACTGAGCTATTTTCTATAGCAAAATAAGCTCAGAAACTGAGCTATTTTCTTTATGAAAATTAGCTCATTTGCTATAGGAAAATAAGCTTAAAAACTCAGCAATTTTCAATACGAAAATGAGCTCAGAAACTGAGCTATTTTCTAAAGGAAAATAAGCTCAGAAACTGAGCTATTTTCTATAGGAAAATAAGCTCAGAAACTGAGCTATTTTCTATAGGAAAATAAGCTCAGAAACTGAGCTATTTTCCTATAGAAAATAAGCTCAGATTCTGAGCTATTTTCCTATGGAAAATGAGCTCAGATTCTGAGCTATTTTCCTATGGAAAATGAGCTCAGATTCTGAGCTATTTTCCTATAGAAAATAAGCTCAGATTCTGAGCTATTTTCCTATAGAAAATAAGCTCAGATTCTGAGCTATTTTCCTATAGAAACTAAGCTCAGATTCTGAGCTATTTTCCTATAGAAGATAAGCTCAGATTCTGAGCTATTTTCCTATAGAAAATAAGCTCAGATTCTGAGCTATTTTCCTATAGAAAATAAGCTCAGATTCTGAGCTATTTTCCTATAGAAAATAAGCTCAGATTCTGAGCTATTTTCCTATAGAAAATAAGCTCAGATTCTGAGCTATTTTCCTATAGAACATAAGCTCAGATTCTGAGCTATTTTCCTATAGAAAATAAGCTCAGATTCTGAGCTATTTTCCTATAGAAAATAAGCTCAGATTCTGAGCTATTTTCCTATAGAAAATAAGCTCAGATTCTGAGCTATTTTCCTATAGAAAATAAGCTCAGATTCTGAGCTATTTTCCTATAGAAAATAAGCTCAGATTCTGAGCTATTTTCCTATAGAAAATACGCTCAGATTCTGAGCTATTTTCCTATAGAAAATAAGCTCAGATTCTGAGCTATTTTCCTATAGAAAATAAGCTCAGATTCTGAGCTATTTTCCTATAGAAAATAAGCTCAGATTCTGAGCTATTTTCCTATAGAAAATAAGCTCAGATTCTGAGCTATTTTCCTATAGAAAATAAGCTCAGATTCTGAGCTATTTTCCTATAGAAAATAAGCTCAGCTTCTGAGCTATTTTCCTATAGAAAATAAGCTCAGCTTCTGAGCTATTTTCCTATAGAAAATAAGCTCAGCTTCTGAGCTATTTTCCTATAGAAAATAAGCTCAGATTCTGAGCTATTTTCCTATAGAAAATAAGCTCAGATTCTGAGCTATTTTCCTATAGAAAATAAGCTCTGAGCTATTTTCTATAGGAAAATATGCTCAGATTCTGAGCTATTTTCTATAGGAAAATATGCTCAGATTCTGAGCTATTTTCTATAGGAAAATATGCTCAGATTCTGAGCTATTTTCTATAGGAAAATATGCTCAGATTCTGAGCTATTTTCTATAGGAAAATATGCTCAGATTCTGAGCTATTTTCTATAGGAAAATATGCTCAGATTCTGAGCTATTTTCTATAGGAAAGTATGCTCAGATTCTGAGCTATTTTCTATAGGAAAATATGCTCAGATTCTGAGCTATTTTCTATAGGAAAATATGCTCAGATTCTGAGCTATTTTCCTATAGAAAATAAGCTCAGAATCTGAGCTATTTTCTATAGGAAAATATGCTCAGATTCAGAGCTATTTTCTATAGGAAAATATGCTCAGATTCTGAGCTATTTTCTATAGGAAAATATGCTCAGATTCTGAGCTATTTTCTATAGGAAAATATGCTCAGATTCTGAGCTATTTTCTATAGGAAAATATGCTCAGATTCTGAGCTATTTTCTATAGGAAAATATGCTCAGATTCTGAGCTATTTTCTATAGGAAAATATGCTCAGATTCTGAGCTATTTTCTATAGGAAAATATGCTCAGATTCTGAGCTATTTTCTATAGGAAAATATGCTCAGATTCTGAGCTATTTTCTATAGGAAAATATGCTCAGATTCTGAGCTATTTTCTATAGGAAAATATGCTCAGATTCTGAGCTATTTTCTATAGGAAAATATGCTCAGATTCTGAGCTATTTTCTATAGGAAAATATGCTCAGATTCTGAGCTATTTTCTATAGGAAAATATGCTCAGATTCTGAGCTATTTTCTATAGGAAAATATGCTCAGATTCTGAGCTATTTTCTATAGGAAAATATGCTCAGATTCTGAGCTATTTTCTATAGGAAAATATGCTCAGATTCTGAGCTATTTTCTATAGGAAAATATGCTCAGATTCTGAGCTATTTTCTATAGGAAAATATGCTCAGATTCTGAGCTATTTTCTATAGGAAAATATGCTCAGATTCTGAGCTATTTTCTATAGGAAAATATGCACAGATTTTCTATAGGAAAATATGGGCTATTTCCTATATTAAAATATGCTCAGATTCCATCAGCTTCTTATAGCGTTTATGAAATTGCGTTGTCTAGCAAAACAATAGAGTAAAATCATACTTTAAGCCCTAATCACACACTCCTCTTTTGTGCTTATTTTCTGCGCTGTTGTTGTTGCTGAACTCCTTTTGTATAGAAAAGTGCTCCAAATGACAACAACTGGAATAACAAAGAGAATAACATGAAGCTATAGGATAATGAAGCATGCAACGGATTCTTGCTACATCATCGGAACAACAACAACACAGTAATGTCATTTGGGAACCTGTTAAATATTCACAAGAAAACAAATGAAAAAATCTCATGCATCATTTTTAGTCAGAAAACATTTCAGTTACCTAAAAGTATTAAATCTATTCAAGAGCACTTTGAGTTATTTTCTAATCTGAGCTATTTTCTTTAAGAAAAATAAGCTCAGAAACTGAGCTATTTTCTATAGCAAAATAAGCTCAGAAACTGAGCTATTTTCTTTATGAAAATTAGCTCATTTGCTATAGGAAAATAAGCTTAAAAACTCAGCAATTTTCAATACGAAAATGAGCTCAGAAACTGAGCTATTTTCTAAAGGAAAATAAGCTCAGAAACTGAGCTATTTTCTATAGGAAAATAAGCTCAGAAACTGAGCTATTTTCTATAGGAAAATAAGCTCAGAAACTGAGCTATTTTCCTATAGAAAATAAGCTCAGATTCTGAGCTATTTTCCTATGGAAAATGAGCTCAGATTCTGAGCTATTTTCCTATGGAAAATTTGCTATAGGAAAATAAGCTTAAAAACTCAGCAATTTTCAATACGAAAATGAGCTCAGAAACTGAGCTATTTTCTAAAGGAAAATAAGCTCAGAAACTGAGCTATTTTCTATAGGAAAATAAGCTCAGAAACTGAGCTATTTTCTATAGGAAAATAAGCTCAGAAACTGAGCTATTTTCCTATAGAAAATAAGCTCAGATTCTGAGCTATTTTCCTATGGAAAATGAGCTCAGATTCTGAGCTATTTTCCTATGGAAAATGAGCTCAGATTCTGAGCTATTTTCCTATAGAAAATAAGCTCAGATTCTGAGCTATTTTCCTATAGAAAATAAGCTCAGATTCTGAGCTATTTTCCTATAGAAACTAAGCTCAGATTCTGAGCTATTTTCCTATAGAAGATAAGCTCAGATTCTGAGCTATTTTCCTATAGAAAATAAGCTCAGATTCTGAGCTATTTTCCTATAGAAAATAACCTCAGATTCTGAGCTATTTTCCTATAGAAAATAAGCTCAGATTCTGAGCTATTTTCCTATAGAAAATAAGCTCAGATTCTGAGCTATTTTCCTATAGAACATAAGCTCAGATTCTGAGCTATTTTCCTATAGAAAATAAGCTCAGATTCTGAGCTATTTTCCTATAGAAAATAAGCTCAGATTCTGAGCTATTTTCCTATAGAAAATAAGCTCAGATTCTGAGCTATTTTCCTATAGAAAATAAGCTCAGATTCTGAGCTATTTTCCTATAGAAAATAAGCTCAGATTCTGAGCTATTTTCCTATAGAAAATACGCTCAGATTCTGAGCTATTTTCCTATAGAAAATAAGCTCAGATTCTGAGCTATTTTCCTATAGAAAATAAGCTCAGATTCTGAGCTATTTTCCTATAGAAAATAAGCTCAGATTCTGAGCTATTTTCCTATAGAAAATAAGCTCAGATTCTGAGCTATTTTCCTATAGAAAATAAGCTCAGCTTCTGAGCTATTTTCCTATAGAAAATAAGCTCAGCTTCTGAGCTATTTTCCTATAGAAAATAAGCTCAGCTTCTGAGCTATTTTCCTATAGAAAATAAGCTCAGATTCTGAGCTATTTTCCTATAGAAAATAAGCTCAGATTCTGAGCTATTTTCCTATAGAAAATAAGCTCTGAGCTATTTTCTATAGGAAAATATGCTCAGATTCTGAGCTATTTTCTATAGGAAAATATGCTCAGATTCTGAGCTATTTTCTATAGGAAAATATGCTCAGATTCTGAGCTATTTTCTATAGGAAAATATGCTCAGATTCTGAGCTATTTTCTATAGGAAAGTATGCTCAGATTCTGAGCTATTTTCTATAGGAAAATATGCTCAGATTCTGAGCTATTTTCTATAGGAAAATATGCTCAGATTCTGAGCTATTTTCCTATAGAAAATAAGCTCAGAATCTGAGCTATTTTCTATAGGAAAATATGCTCAGATTCAGAGCTATTTTCTATAGGAAAATATGCTCAGATTCTGAGCTATTTTCTATAGGAAAATATGCTCAGATTCTGAGCTATTTTCTATAGGAAAATATGCTCAGATTCTGAGCTATTTTCTATAGGAAAATATGCTCAGATTCTGAGCTATTTTCTATAGGAAAATAAGCTCAGATTCTGAGCTATTTTCTATAGGAAAATAAGCTCAGATTCTGAGCTATTTTCTATAGGAAAATAAGCTCAGGTTCTGAGCTATTTTCTATAGGAAAATAAGCTTAGATTCTGAGCTATTTTCTATAGGAAAATTAGCTCAGATTCTGAGCTATTTTCTATAGGAAAATTAGCTCAGATTCTGAGCTATTTTCTATAGGAAAATTAGCTCAGACTCTGAGCTATTTTCTATAGGAAAACTAGCTCAGACTCTGAGCTATTTTCTATAGGAAAATTAGCTCAGATTCTGAGCTATTTTCTATAGGAAAATTAGCTCAGATTCTGAGCTATTTTCTATAGGAAAATAAGCTCAGATTCTGAGCTATTTTCTATAGGACAATAAGCTCAGATTTTGAGCTATTTTCTATAGGAGAATAAGCTCAGATTCTGAGCTATTTTCTATAGGAAAATAAGCTCAGATTCTGAGGTATTTTCTATAGGAAATTAAGCTCAGATTCTGATCTATTTTCTATAGGAAAATTAGCTCAGATTCTGAGCTATTATCTATAGGAGAAGTAGCTCAGTGTCTGAGCTATTTTCTATAGGAAAATTAGCTCAGATTCTGAGCTATTTTCTATAGGAAAATTAGCTCAGATTCTGAGCTATTTTCTATAGAAAAATATGCTTAGAATCCGTCCTGGATTCTGCTTATTTGGAAAATGATTTAACTCCTTTAAATCTTTTATATTTATATCTTGCATCAATAGCGTAACTTTACAAATCTTAGATGAGACAAATACTTTCAACATCGGCAAACAACGACCGCAACTTGTTACATGTAGCAGGCAACTTATGGCTGGAGTCATCCCATAAATGCAACTTATAAATAAAGATTGACAGACGGGGATTCTACACAAGCTCTGCAAGCATAAATACAATGAGCAACAGAAAGCGGCAAACTGACAAATCCATTGCTGTTACAATCATGAGACAATAATCCCCGACCGAAGACAAGAAATCACTAACAACCGCAACTGAACAAATGAACAACAAAAGTCATCAGCAATATTTCGCATTATGATGTTAAAAACTTAAGAATTCATTCCAAATGCAACTTCTGAGAATAAATCACGGCTTAATTTATGCATTTGAAGTCAAAGGCACCCAATGAATGTTAAATTTTACAAAACAAATACAGAAATGGAAAATACCAAAAATTCTGTTTAATTCTTGACTCTATCTTACGTGAGTTTTTCATAATTAAAAATCTGTTTTTTTCTGTGATTTTTTTCGGTTAATTTATATCAATATCATTTTTATTTAGAACTTGAATTCAAGCCAATTGTGTACCAAAAACGAAAAACCTACATGCATTCGTTAAGGTGTTCCAAAAATCAAAATTATTACCTTTTTTTAAAAAAAGGCAAATAAATTTTAAAATAAAACCACTATTTTTAAGAAAATTTAAACAGTAGGAGTTTTTAAGAGCAAACAAAAATAAGTTATTTTAGATTACATTGGCTTAGCACAATTAAGTTGATTTGAAAATTTTATACAGCTAAATATTTGAGGTTAGTACAAGTACCCAGATTGTGATCATGTTTCTATTAAAAACCTACTCAGATTTACTAAAAAAATTTACTCACATTATGGGTATTTTTCTATACAAAAATCTACTCAGATTCTGAGTATTTTTCTATACAGAAAACTACTCAGATTCTGAGTATTTTTCTATACAGAAAACTACTCAGATTCTGAGTATTTTTCTATACAGAAAACCACTCAGATTCTGAGTATTTTTCTATACAGAAAACTACTCAGATTCTGAGTATTTTTCTATACTGAAAACTGCTCAGATCCTAAGTATTTTTCTATACAGGAAACTACTCAGATTCTGAGTATTTTTCTATACAGAAAATTATTTAGATTCTAATTTTTTTTTCTATATAATAAACTACTCAAATTCTGAGTAATTTTCTATACAGAAAACTACTGAGATTCTGAGTATTTTTTTTTTACACAGAAAACACAGATGTTGAGTATTTTTTTATACAAAAAACTACTCAGATTCTGAGTGCTTTTTTGAGTATTTTTAAACCAATTTTTTTTTATATTTTTTCCATTTTCCAACTAATAATGTTAAGATATCATGCCTTTTAAAGCAAATTTAATTGAAGTGCATGGTCTTCGGTGCGGTTATTGCATCATCGACCAAAGAACTTTAGCGTATGTTGGCTTTAAGCTCCAATGGATAGATGGATGGATAACAACTGGCTGTTGAATGGTCGTTTGTTGCTGGTATTAATAAACTATAACACTTTTAAAAAAATGAAAAAATAACAAAAAAAAATCTATATATGTATGACGTAAGTGCAACATGTTGCAGTTATACACTTTTACAAACTTTTTCTCATACAGTAGCCAAGTTTCAGAGATACTTTATATAATGTAATTATTATGTTGTTACCACAACATCACATTGTCGCCAACGTTTCATATTTTGTTGCAGACAGCAGTTGAAGGTTTATTTTGTAAACTTTTGGTCCTCTAGTTGCTGGGATACCGGCCAATACTGAATCTGATGAAATTGTTGATGACACGGATTGCTGCTCCCCTTTTCTCCTATCCTTTATAACATCATGATAGTCACTTTTAGAGTCTTTACTTCTTTATTTGTTGTTTTAAAGGATAAGATTTTATTTTGTTTTTTAAACCCATAAAGGGTTTGTTAAAATATTTTTCTTTTACTCAATGATTCTTTGAGTCATTGGCTTTACAAAAGCGATTGAATGGCATTTTTATTTAAAAGAATTTAATTTTTTTTCTTCTGTTTTTAACGAGTATTTTAAAAAATTTCTCTGGAAGTGAAAAATCAATTTTTATGATTTTTTTCTTAAATAAGACTAAATGATTTCAATATCTTAACCGTTTCGTCTTTGGTCACTTTTGTCAGAATTTTATTGTTTTCAGTTTATTACTCAAATTTATATTTTTTCTTGTCATTTTTAAAAATCTTGTCGCTTATTTAGTTGGTTGATAAGTTAGACTGACCATAATGAAAATGTTCGTGCTGTTGACCATGTCAATAGCAACAATCTTTAACTTTTTGTGGGTGATTTAGAAAAAGATATTGAAAAAATGTTAAAGTTAATAAGAATAACTTTATTTGGTAGTTAGTTAAAATTTTAACAATAATAATCTTATAAATTAACAAAATTCTCAGGCTTAATACAGGTGGCAACCAAAATTCACTCTTAATGAACTAGTTTTCATATACTTTAAATCACCATAAATTCACATCACCTTAACTAACAGGATCCCACCAAAAACTCGCCTCTAAAACTGCCTTTATTTAACAGTCTAAACTACACACTCTTATTCAACACAAAAGACTTCAATCATCTTTAGTAAAAATTCCCATTTATGCCCAAAGCGTGAAATCTCTAATAAATCAAAAATTTTTAACATTACACATAAAATATTTAAACTAAAATGAAAAATCTTTAATCTAACAACAGAAAAAAAAAATGGAAAATTAATATTGATTTGAGTGACTGCAAACACAATCATTCAGTTAGTCTGCCCCATCGCTTTTTATGCTTCATTCCAGCCACCACCAGCCATCAACTAAGCCACCACAAAAAACTTTTTTTTTACAAATCATTCAACAAAACCACAAAAAAAACAACAACTACTCTTACTCGGAAATTTTCCAATGAAGCACTAAATCATAAAAAGAAATTTAAGCAAAAAACTCAAATCAAAAAGTTTCAAAAACAAGAGCAAAAAAAAATTACCTTTCGAGAGGAAAAACATGATATTACAAGTTTTTTTTTAGAGGTTATACCATTAAGAGACGGGTCGACAAATGTTTTTCTATAAAAAACTACTCAGAATCTGAGTAGCTTTTTTCTAAAGAAAAATACTCAAAATCTGAGTAGTTTTTTCCATAAAAAAATTTTAAGTATATGTTTCTATAGTTAAATACTCAGAATCTGAGTAGACTTTTCTATAGAAAAATACTCAGAATCTAAGTAAATTTTTCTGTAGAAAAATACTCAGAATATGAGTAGATTTTTTGATAGAAAAATACTCAGAATCTAAGTAAATTTTTCTATGGAAAAATACTCAGAATCTGAGTATTTGTAAGGAAAAACTCAAAATCTAAGTAGTTTTTTTATATAGAAACAAACTGAGTATTTTTTTCTGTAGAAAAGTAATCAGAATCTAAGTATTTTTTCCTATAGAAAAATACTCAGAATCTGAGTAGATTTTTCTATAAAAAAATACTCAGAATCTGTGTAAGTTTTTCTATAGAAAAATACTCAGAATCTAAGCCATTTTTTCTATAGAAAAATACTTAAAATCTCAGTAGTTTTTTCTTTAGAAAAATACTCAGAATCTGAGCAGATTTTACTGTAGAAAAATACTTAGAATCTGAGTAGATTTTTGTATAGAAAAATACCCTGAATCTGAGTAGATTTTTATATAGAAAAATATTCAGAATCTAAGTAGTTTTTCTATAGAAAAATAAACAGAAACTGAGTAGTTTCTGCTAAAGAAAAATACTGCTAAACTGAGTGGATTTTTCTATAGAAAAACACTCAAAATCAGAGTAGTTTTTCTATAGAAAAACACTCGAAATCACGGTAGTTTTTCTATAGAAAAATACTCAGAATCTGAGTACTTTTTCTATAGAAGAATACTCAGAATTTGAATAGTTTTTCTATAAAAAAAATACTCAGAATCTGAGTAGTTTTTCTATAGAAAAATACTTTGGATCTGAGTAGTTTTTCTGTATATTCTTAGTATTTCTATAGAAAAACATGAGTAATTTTTTTTACAGAAGATTTTAAGTGTTTTTCTATAGAAAAACTACCTAGATTCTGAGTATTGTTTTATAGCAAAACTACTAAGATTCTGAGTATTTTTCTATAGAAAAACTACTCAGATTCTGAGTATTTTTCTATAGAAAAACTACTCAGAGTTTGAGTATTTTTCTATAGAAAAACTACTCAGATTCTGAGTAGATTTTTCTATAGAAAAATACTCAGAATCCGAGTAAATTTTTCGATAGAAAAATACTCAGAATCTGAGTAGATTTTTTGTCTATAGAATAATACTCAGCATCTGAGTAGTTTTTTCTATAGAAAAATACTCAGGATCTGAGTAGTTTTTTCTATAGAAAAATGCTCGGAATTTGAGTAGTCGGAATCTGAGTAGTTTCTTCTATAAAAAGAACTACTCAGATTCTGAGTATTTTCTATGGAAAAACTACTCAGACTCTAATTATTTTTGTATAGAAATACTACTCAGATTCTGAGTATTTTTCTATACTCAGAATCTAAGTTGTTTTTTCTATAAAAAAAATACTCAGATTCCGACTAGTTTCTGAGTATTTTTCTATAGAAGAATCTACTCAGTTTCTGAGTTTTTTTTTTGTAGAAAAATCTATTTTTCTATAGAAAAAACTACTCAGATTCTTAGTACTTTTCTATACAAAATACTCAGATTCTGAGTTGTTTTTTTAATAAAAAAAATACTCAGATTCTGACTAGTTTCTTTTATCAAAAAATACCTTGAATCTGAGCAGTTTTTCTATACTCAAATTCTGAGTATTTTTCTACAGTAAAATCTACTCAGATTCTGAGTATTTTACTGTAGAAAAATCTACTCAGATTCTGAGTATTTTTTTATAGAAAAATCTACTCAGGTTCTGAAAAGAAAAATTTCAGATTCTGTGTATTTTTCTATAGAAAAGTCTACTTAGATTCTGAGTATTTTTTTAATAGAAAAAAAAACTACACAGATTCTGAGTATTTTTCTATAGAAAAACTTCTCAGATTTTGAGTCAAAATTACTCAGTTTTGAGTATTTTTCTATAGATAAAACTACTCATTGGCAGAATTAGAGTATTTTTGCAATATAATTCTTCTTATATTTTGAGTGATTCTAAGTAGTTTTCTATAGAAAATAATACTCAGATTCTCATAGCAGTTTCCTATAGAAAATACTAATTCTACATAAAATTATTTACAATCTGAATAAAACTACTCAAAATCCGAGTATTTGTTTCTATAAAAACTACTCAAAATTTTAGTATTTTTTCTATAGAAAACTTATTCAAAAAACTTCTCAGAAGCTGAGTATTTTTTTTTTAGAAGCTTGAGTTGATTTTTCGCCAATACTTTTTAGACTTTGACTTGTTTTGCTTTCTAGTCACTGAGTAGCTCATAAAGTGTTAAATTGAGAAAATAACTACTCTTGGGGGAAAAAAGTAAAAAGCGTCTAATATATTGCAAACATTGCACAAATTTTTATTTGATGATAGATCATTATAACCGACAGTTTATAAATAATTTTCTTAAGCCTGGAAATCTTGATCTTGACATGATTTCACTATCTTTTTAACGAAATTTTGTATAAGTGAGTAGTTTTTTTTTTTTGTTTCTTTAACATTTTGAGCTTTTCATGAACATTGACATTCACAATTAATTTGCAAAACATGTTGAGGTCAATGTTTATCATTTATTGTAATTTCTTCGTTAAGAAAATAAGATACAAAATTTACAAATATTTAAGAAAATCTTCAAGATGTTTATGCTAATTTTTCCTATGTACGAGTATCTTTATCTTCGAGCCATTCATCTTTGTTTCTCTGTAGTTGGCTCAATTGTTGGCCATAAAATTACTAAAACGTTTTACTGGTTTTTGGAGTTACTATTTATTAGCTGGAGATTTTCTGTAGATTTTTTTGCCAATGATTTTTTTATTTTTTTAACATGTTCATAAATTATTGTCAGCGTTTTGTGTTTTACAATATTGTTTATCGTGTCATTTTGAATTGTCCGAATATAAATAAAATAAGTCACCTGATAGATACGACATACGACTCCAGCGACTGCCTTAACAAAGTGTAAAATTCTCAAAAGTGGGAGGTATTCATGTCAATTTTGTAATGAAGCGAAAAAAAATTATACAATTCTGTAATTTATGGGCTTATGTTTTGAGAAATTTATAGGTTTTAACTGATTAATACAAATCGTATATTATATTTTTTTCTGCATTAAATAATTGAAATTTATTTTCTTTTATTGTGGTTTTCTTCATTTGAAATTTTCTTACTCCTTTGGTAAAGTACTTTAAGGCATTTAACAAAAAAAAAAATTATTAATTTTCTTTCATTTCCTTCCAATATTTTGAGTTAAAATGTGGTTTTCCTACACACGCTAAAGAATTTCGCATAAATCTCTCTTACTTTCTGTCCTCAGAGTCGAAACACAATCACAAATTCTAACCGTAAAAAGACATTACAATTTCCGTTTCCTTTGGTAAATATATGGAGTGAAAATTAAGAAAAAGACGAAAAAAAAAATCCAACTAAAGAGAAATAAGAAAATATTGTAGAAGGTTATACCCGACTATTTCATACCCTTTAGTACTTAAATCAAATATTTTTCTATAGAAAAATCTACTCAGATTCTGAGTATTTTTCTCGGATTCTGAGTATTTTTCTATAGAAAAATCTACTCAGATTCTGAGTATTTTTCTATAGAAAAATCTACTCAGATTCTGAGTATTTTTCTATAGAAAAATCTACTCAGATTCTGAGTATTTTTCTATAGAAAAATCTACTCAGATTCTGAGTATTTTTCTATAGAAAAATCTACTCAGAATCTGAGTATTTTTCTATAGAAAAATCTACTCAGATTCTGAGTAGATTTTACTCAGAATCTGAGTAGAAATATCTACTCAGATTCTGAGTATTTTTCTATTGAAAAATCTACTCAGATTCTGAGTATTTTTCTATAGAAAAATCTACTCAGATTCTGAGTATTTTTCTATAGAAAAACTACTCACATTCTGAGTATTTTACTATAGAAAGATTTACTCAGATTCTGAGTATTTTTCTATAGAAAAACCTACTCAGATTCTGAGTATTTTTCTATAGAAAAATTTACTCAGATTCTGAGTATTTTTCTATAGAATAATCTACTCAGATTCTAAGTATTTTTCTATAGAAAAATCTACTCAGATTCTGACTATTTTTCTATAGAAAAATCTACTGAGATTCTGAGTATTTTTCTACAGAAAAATCTACTCAGGTTCTGAGTATTTTTCTATAGAAAAATCTACTCAGATTCTGAGTATTTTTCTTAGATTCTGAGTATTTTTCTATAGAAAAATCTACTCAGATTCTGACTATTTTTCTATAGAAAAATCTACTGAGATTCTGAGTATTTTTCTATAGAAAAACTACTCAGATTCTGAGTAGTTTTCTATAGAAAAACTACTCACATTCTGAGTATTTTTCTATAGAAAGATCTACTCAGATTCTGAGTATTTTTCTATAGAAAGATCCACTCACATTCTGAGTATTTTTCTATAGAAAAATCTACTCAGATTCTGAGTATTTTTCTTTAGAAAAACCTACTCAGATTCTGAGTAATTTTGTATAGAAAAACCTACTCAGATTCTGAGTATTTTTCTTTAGAAAAACCTACTCAGATTCTAAGTAATTTTCTATAGAAAAATCTACTCAGATTTTGAGTATTTTTCTATAGAAAAGTCTACTCAGATTCTGAGTATTTTTCTATAGAAAAATCTACTTAGATTATGAATATTTTTCTTTTGAAAAAAAATTACTCAGATTCTGGGTATTTTTCTTTAAAAAAAAGCTCAGATTCTGAATATTTTTCTTAAAAAAAAAAAACTACAAAGATTTTTATATTTAAAATTCAACTAAAGTAAGAAAATATTGTAGAAGGTTAAACCCGACTATTTCATACCCTTTAGTACTTAAATCAAATATGGACGATTTTTACAGATTTTTTGTAACATTCGGTCATTAATTGAACCATTTATCAGATTCGCTGTGGGAAATGAGATAAATATGCTAAAATCTATTGAAATTGTTGGATAATCGTCTCCATTTTATGGGACTTTTCAAAACGACCACACGGCAAACCAAGATATGGAAGTGCAACATCTTTATATTATAGAGTCTTTGTACTGAAGTCGACTAAGGAAGTATTACTGTGTCAATATATATACTTAAATATCACCCTAATATTTCTATGTGCAACTACAACAAACCCACTTTACTATACAACTTACCCACTTATGGTGCTGTAGGGTATACATTAATATTAAATCCAGACATTTTTAACTGCCATGACTAGATGTTTGCCTGCTTTCTCTACAGATTTCCAACCACATAATAAAGTATTTAATATTGCTTTAGGTAGTAAAAACCACATGGAATAATGAACCCAGCTAAGAATGATGACAGCAATGTACAGGTTTATTAAGTCTTAAGTTTCAAGGAACCTTAGAAATATCACACATTCTCACATCGAGTTCTTATCCCTTTTTTCACTCAAAGTAAAATCTATTTCTTTCTTCGAGAATAAATGAAATCAAATAGTTTATTGTTAACTTTTCCCAGGCTCCTTCTCTGTGATAAGAAAAAGTGTGAACATATTTTTCTTTAAAGTCTTAATTTATTGTCGCTTTTTTCAAATGACAGCAGAAATCCTATAAAATTAAATTATATCATTGGCAAAAAAAATCGCTGTCTTCAATTTATTCGTTATTCTTATTTATTTCGATTTCCTTTTTCCGGTCTCAATAGTTTCCTGTGGAGAAAAAAGGAGCGGAAATAAAAAAAGTATTAAACTTTAGGTAGAAATATGTTAAGTCTTTAAAGACTTTTCCCAGATTCTAAACAAAATTCTATAAAGAAAAATGCTCATAATCTGAGCATTTTTCTGTAAAAAAAACTGCCCAAATTCGGAGCATTTTTCTATAGAGAAAACTGCTCAAATTCTGAGCATTTTTCTATAGAGAAAACCGCTCAGATTCTGAGCATTTTTCTATAGAGAAAACTGCTCAGATTCTGAGCATTTCTCTATAGAGAAAACTGTTCAGAATCTAAGCATTTTTCTATAGTGAAAACTGCTCAGATTCTGAGCATTTTTTCTATAGAGAAAACTGCTCAGATTCTGAGCATTTTTCTATAGAGAAAACTGCTCAGATTCTGAGCATTTCTCTATAGAGAAAACTGTTCAGAATCTAAGCATTTTTCTATAGAGAAAACTGCTCAGATTCTGAGCATTTTTCTATAGAGAAAACTGCTCAGATTCTGAGCATTTTTCTATAGTGAAAACTGCTCAGATTCTGAGCATTTTTTCTATAGAGAAAACTGCTCAGATTCTGAGCATTTTTCTATAGAGATTCTGAGCATTTTTCTAAGAGAAAACTGCTCAGATTCTGAGCATTTTTCTATAGAGAAAACTGCTCAGATTCTGAGCATTTTTTTTATAGAGAAAACTGCTCAGATTCTGAGCATTTTTCTGTAGAGAAAACTGCTCAGATTCTGAACATTTTTCTATAGAGAAAACTGCTCAGATTCTGAGCATTTTTCTATAGAGAAAACTGCTCAGATTCTTAGCATTTTTCTATAGAGAAAACTGCTCAGATTCTGAGCATTTTTCTATAGTGAAAACTGCTCAGATTCTGAGCATTTTTCTATAGAGAAAACTGCTCAGATTCTGAGCATTTTTCTATAGAGAAAACTGCTCAGATTCTGAGCATTATTCTATAGAGAAAACTGCTCAGATTCTGAGCATTATTCTATAGAGAAAACTGCTCAGATTCTGAGCATTTTTCTATAGAGAAAACTATTCAGATTCTGAGCATTTTTCTATAGAGAAAACTACTCAGATTCTGAGCATTTTTGTATAGAGAAAACTGCTCAGATTCTAAGCATTTTTCTATAGAGAAAACTGCTCAGATTGTGATAAATTCCTAATTAATTCCTTCTACTTTTCACAAAATTCGTGTATGTGACAAATAAGGTTTTAGAAGGTCCTAGATATAAAAGGACATTTTAGTTACTTTTTCTTTAATTTTAAAATCCCTATATCTTAAAGGACTTCAAAATTAACCTTCAGCTTTTTCTTCCTTATAAAATAAATTTCCAGGCCATTATACATATAAATACGTGCACATTTTTGTTGTCAACCCCTGACATCCTGATTCTGGACATCAGCTAAAAAAATCCTTAACTAAAGATTCTTTTATCCGCACATGCATGTTTAAAGTTATATTTAGTTATATACTTTAAAA
Organism: Stomorhina lunata; assembly: GCA_933228675.1. Lineage (NCBI taxonomy): Eukaryota > Metazoa > Arthropoda > Insecta > Diptera > Rhiniidae > Stomorhina > Stomorhina lunata. Next base: position 36,023,540 of record OW121744.1, on the reverse strand, counting down.
ATGTTTATATATTTATACTTAATCTTTAGAAACTATAAACCGAATCCGACTGAATTTAATTTTGCCATTTTCTTTTGATACATGGATGTAACTCGTACGAAGGTCCTTAAACATTTTACAACATTTATTGAAGCTTTTAGGCGATAAGGGAGGGATTTTTTTATGTTCTTTACTTTGTTTTACTTGCTCATGTTGCTTTTAATAATAATAATAAAATCAATAACATAAAAAATATTCAACATTATGTGGACTTTAAGGAAAATGAAGAAAATTGATTGATAATAAATTTAATTTCTCATAAAGAAAAATTATCTAAGAAAACTTAGGACTTTTAGGACTGATCTACAAAAATATTCATTCAAATATACATTCAAATCAATAACTATTCTTTTTTTCTTTTTCTTTTATTCTAGGTATGTTGCGGTTTCCAGCTTTAAAAATTTATATGTCCCTATTGCCGTTCTCAACTCAACTCAGTTCGGTTGTCTGCCAGTCGACCCAACATTCACTCATACAAACTATTTTTTGATATTGAGGAACTAAAAAACGTTCAGTTCCTCAATATCAAAAACTAATTTGGTTGAGTGAAAGTTGGGTCGACTGGCAGACAACCAAAATGAGTTGAGTTGAGAACGGCAATAGCAGCAATAATTAAATAAGATAAGTTTGCAACTTTTTTCTTTATTACAATTTTATTGAATATTAATTCAAACTATTAAAAAATAATTGATACAAATTTGTGTTTTTATTAGATTTTTGTATACTCTTTGTTATCAGCATAATAATCATGGCAGGACCTTTTTTATCCACTGCAATATTTACTCAATCATTTTATCAAAAAAAAAAAAACAAAAAAAAAAGGAAGCCAACGATTGTTACTATTACAAAAAACTATCAAAATCTACAGCTTATATTTTGTTTAACGCAAAGCACAGTGGGTTCAAGTGAAAATAAAATTCAAATAATGCTTTATTTCCATACAATTTGGCCGAGTTTATTTCTGTGGCATAGTGCTAAAAGGGCCAATGTCAAAAAATATAGTTTTGAGAAAATTTAATTTAGAGATTTTATTTTCCATATCAATTCATAGTAACATTGCCAAAAAAAAACCCCCTAATAAATATATTCTGAGTTAAGTTAGAGATTAGCTGTTTTAGCCAAATAAAAAAGGGTAAAGAAGGGAATCTAATTCAATGGTTAACTCAAAACAGCAATAAATTGATATTGGCCCTTTAGCACCAAGTCACAAATTTAACAGTTTTTTGTGGTGATTTACTCAGATGGTCTATGATGTTGCTTTAGTATAAATAATTCAAAACTTGAATTGAAAACTTTAAAGGTCTGATATCTAAAGTTTATTTTATTTTTGATAAACAAAAGCTTCAAAATTTGTTCTCTTTTTTATCCCATTGTGTTCTGTCTATTCATTTTTATACATATATTTTATATGGGAAATTTGATTCAATTAGACTGCCAGACAAAAAAAATTAAATTGCAAAAAAAGTACATGCCATGATACGGAAAAGCTTTAACTAAGCAAAAAAAATACATGATGTCGCTTAAGTTCATAGAGGGGTTTTGCCAATGATGCTGGTGGTGTTATGGAAAAAAAATTGTATTTTATTGCAATATCGTCATAACTTAAAATTTTGTCTTAAATACTATTCTATAGTCTTGAGAACTATACTATAGTCTTGAGAAATAAACTATAGTTTTGAGGAGTATACTTTAGTCTTGAGAACTATACTATAGTCCTGAGGACTATACTATAATCCTGAGGACAATACTATATTCTCCAGGACTATACTGCAGTCTTGAGGACTATACTATAGTCTTGAGGAGTATACTATAATCCTGAAGACTATACTATAGTCTTGAGGACTATACTGTAGTCTTGAGGACTATACTATAGTCTTGAGGACTTGAGGAATATACTGTAGTTTTGAGGACTATACTATAGTCTTGAGGACTACACTATAGTCTTGAGGACTATACTATAGTCTTGAGGATTGTACTATAGTCTTGAGGACTATACTATAGTCTTGAGGACTATACTATAGTCTTGAGGACTTGAGGAATATACTGTAGTTTTGAGGACTATACTATAGTCTTGAGGACTACACTATAGTCTTGACGACTATACTAAAGTCTTGACGACTATATTATAGTCTTGACGACTATACTATATTATTGACGACTATTCTTGACGAATGTACTATAGTCTTGACGACTATGCTATAGTCTTGACGACTATTCTATAGTCTTGACGACTATACTATAGTCTTGACGACTATTCTATAGTCTTGACGACTATACTATAGTCTTGACGACTATACTATAGTCTTGTCGAGTATACTAAAGTCTTGACGACTATAATATAGTCTTGACGACTATACTATATTATTGACGACTATTCTTGACGACTGTACTATAGTCTTGACGACTATTTTATAGTCTTGACGACTATACTATAGTCTTGACGACTATACTATAGTCTTGACGACTATACTATAGTCTTGGCGACTATACTATAGTCTTGACGAATACTATAGTCTTGATGACTATTCTATAGTCTTGATGACTATTCTATAGTCTTGATGACTATTCTATAGTCTTGATGACTATTATATAGTCTTGACGACTATACTATAGTCTTGACGACTATTCTATAGTCTGGACGACTATACTATAGTCTTAACGACTATACTATAGTCTTGGCGACTATACTATAGTCTTGACGAATACTATAGTCTTGATGACTATTCTATAGTCTTGATGACTATTCTATAGTCTTGATGACTATTCTATAGTCTTGATGACTATACTATAGTCTTGACGACTATACTATAGTCTTGACAACTATACCATAGTCTTGACACCTATACTATAGTCTTTAGGACTATATAATATACATTCATCTTTAACTTTAGTCTTGTTCATCATATTTATCATATTATATAGTCTTTTCTATTAATCTTTCCATATTTTATAACTTTAAATTTATATTTAGTCCAGACAAAAAGACATAAAAGGAAGTCATCCAGCCAATATCTATAAAATTTTCAATATTTCTTTTAGTTGTTATTTAATTCAGCAAAAAAAAAAAACGAATATTTCTTAACTAAATTGGAAAAATATGCAAATTCATTTGTAGTAAAAATTCCTCTCTACAAATTTTTATCAATTTCTACTTTAAACTTTTTGCTATTGTTTTTCTTTTATTAAAAAACAAAAAAGAAACTTTATTGGGAAATAAATTGCCTTGGAAAACTCTTGCAGCTATAAGGAAAATTTATTAAGAAAATAATCAGAGAAACGCATCTTTTCTCCAGTTGGTTAACAAAATAGTAAAATGACCTTAAACAAAAATCAATAGACCTTAAACCCAGCAACTTTTTAGAAGACCTAAAACTTTGTCGTCTTTGGTTTTTTTTTTTTTTTGTTGGTAAACGATACACAGTGGTTTACGGACGCTTTTTTTTGGAAATAATTCTTTAACTTTTGAACGACTGGAGATATTTGAATGAAATTTGACATGGTGATAGTCAAGGAGTATTCGAGTTGGTTTTTAAAAGCACTGGTCCATGAGGGGTCGGGAGAGTGATTGATGGACCTTCAAAGTTGGTCACCTCGGGTGTTCGACTTTTTTAAAAATTCGCCAAAAATCTATTTATGTATGGATTGAAAAGAAATTTTAAACTTAAGTTGTCCTTGAGAAGATCTACAAAAAATACGCTTAAATGTGTAGGTTATCTCCTTTGGATTTCGAGATATTTGGGTAAAAAGGAATTTTTAGGTTGATTTTTTACCTCTTTTTTTAAGCTTTTTTTGATCTGGTGGACGCATCTGAGGACCAACAATTTTTTAAGAATATTCTTTAAATTTGTAATAAAATTCTGAATAATTTTTGTGCAAGTTAGTTATAGAAATCTTCTTTTGTTTAAAAGTTAAAAATATTCAAAGTTGAAACTTACAAAAAATTTCGCTTTTTTTTTAGTTTTTCCCCAAAAGATAGCTATATTTTTTCACTAATAAAAAAATATTTTCTTAAGAAACATAAAAAGATTTTTAAAGTTTTTAAAAGAAAACATAATGAGAATGCGTATAAAACAAATTTCTTGCTAATTGGACTTTTGGTCCTCGCACATGTCCTCTCCAAAAAATGGCAATTTGTAAAAAAAAAAATTAGTTTAAACAAAAATTTCTCAAAAGGCAAAGCACCGATTTGAAAAAAATTATAATGTTCATATTTTCCAATATATCTGTTATTGATTAGAAAAGTTTTTTCTGAAACGCGCTGCAAATAGAGACAGTGTTGCCATATTTGTAAAAAAACTCATTTTTTGAAACACCTTTTTCCCCAGTTGGGAATTGGGGAATTTTTAAGTTAAAATTGGGAATTTTTTTTAGTCTATTGCTTTTACATCTTATTGGTCTACATTACTACAAAATTTCATTGTAATATCTTTATCCATGTCATTTCCACAGAATATCAAAGATTAAAAATATTTTCCTTAAAAAAGCAGAAAAACAATTTTTTTTGTTTTACGATACAAAGTGTAAAAAAAGTAACGCACTTAAAAAAAACTTTTACTTAGTGCTAATCTCCTAGTCTTTCCCGATCTAATGATACTAAACATGTATATAAAGCATTAATACCGAGTCTTAAAAAACTCTGAAAAGTTTGGCCCCCGTAGCATTTTTACACTGTTTATTTAAATATAAGTGATGAATTTGTGCATATAAAGTTAATTATCATACTCAAATATTTCACTATTTTTAAGATGACAATGATCCTTCGCTAATAAACAAATATTTTCTTCAAAAAGATATAAATAGTTTTTTATTTTTTTAAAGAAAACATTATAAGAATGACTTAAAAAAATTTTATTCGATTTTGCCTTTTGTTCCAAGCTAAAAAATAAAATTTTAGTAAAAGATTCTAAATAAGTAAGTACGAGTAAGGCACCGATTTTGATAACAGTGTAAAGGTAATATATCCATAATTTGTAGCAAAAGTTTAATTAGAAGAGTACTTTTATAGTAACAGTGTGACAATTTATTTAAAATAAGATTTAAAGGCATTTTTCCGGTATTTAAAATTGGTGTATTTGAAAAAATTGCAAAATTATGTTAAGGTTATAAAATGTTTTTTAATGTGAAAGTTAATGCAATAGGTAAAAATTGTTACAACTTGGGTTTTTCATAATGATCAGAAAGGATATGGTTACTCACCTCCATACAGGTAGGTTTTACGAGACGCACATATTGGTTGAGTTATATATGCACCTATTTTTAGAGGTAAAAAATACATTAATTCATTGATTTCTTTATTATTCTTTGGATACAGGTATATATAAAAAATGTTTTTTTTTAATATAAAAAATAAAGTTTTAAATGTAACTGCTATTAACAGTTAAAACATCATGGCTATAACATTGGAATTTAAAGTGTTGTGCGATATTCTTTTTGAACAACCAAGCAGTTCGAGAGCAGAAAAAATTAAAATAATCATGCGATATGCTAAAAGTCAAACTAACTCCATGATTCTCAATAGTGAGGAAGACAAAGTCGTAAAATTTGTAAAGTTATTTGAACTTAAAATTAAGTCGGTTAATTACTGTTTAAAAAGATTTGAATCTAAATTTAAAGACTGGCTGAAGGACTCAATTGAGCTTAAAACTTCTGGTGCTGGAGCCCCTCTAAAAAACTATGATGATCTCGGAGAAAGATCTAAAAAGATGCGATTATCCGAAGTTCTTTCTACTCATTCGGATACTGAAATCAAAGATTCCTTTAAGGAAGTGCTCAAACGAAATAATCAACCAGCTGAAGCTAAACAAATAGCAGATATTCTCCCAGAGGCTTCTCCTAAACGTCTTAAGCGAATTATTAAGAGTATACCAACTCCTTCTTCTCAATCAGAATTTTCGGAGGAAGAAGCACTTGCTCTTATGCTCGAGTTGAAATTGAGTAAAAATAAATATATTAAACTCTGTAAGGCATTACGAGACAAAGGACACTCAATTTTACCAGGATATAATGCGTTATTAAAAACCAAAAAAAACTTAATACCAACAAACGTGATAGGAGACGAAAGTGCATCTGTGGATTTATCAAAATTATTGGAAAATACGGCATCAAGGCTGATATCTACTACATTGTCTGAAGAAGAAGCCAAGAAACTTGACAACAAGGACTTAACTTTAATATGTAAATGGGGATGTGACGGTTTATCTGGATTACCGGAATACAAACAATCAACATCTCATCAGAACACAAATGACTACAGAAGCGTTTTTATGGCATCCCTAGTACCACTAAGATTAAGAAAGAATCGTTCTGAACCATCCACATCAAAAGAGCGTACTGAATATGTGTGGGTTAACACATCTCCAGGATCAAAGGCATTTTGCAGACCGATCAGATTCGAATATTTAAAAGAAAATGCAGCAAGCACAAAAAATTGGGTTGATGATATCAAATATTCAATAGACAATTTGAGTCCAGTCTGCATAGACATACATGGATATTTGATTAATGTAAATTTTGAGCTTCAATTGACAATGATAGATGGAAAAGTAAGCAACGCTATAACGGAAACCCATTCAACTTGGAAATGCTCATTATGCGGAAAGAAGAAATCGGAATTTCTACAAACTTCAGAAGATGCATCAGCTAGTACTGCAATTAATCAAGAGGTTCTGGAATTTGGTATATCGCCCCTACATGCACGTATCCGATTTTTAGAATTTATGCTACATATAGCATATGATCTGAAATATAGGAATATACCTGATAATCAGCTAAAATCCGTGAGAAATAATAAGGAACTGATTGAAATGAGATCCAGTGAAAAAAAAAGGATTCAGGAAGAATTCAAAACTATGACGGGTCTAAACATAGACAAACCACTTGTAGGATATGGCAGTACAAACGATGGTAATACGGCCAGGCGATTCTTTGAAAATTATGAAACAACTTCAAAGATTACTGGAATTGATGAGGAAGTTCTTCGTAAATGTTACGTAATATTATCGGCAATAAATAGCAAATATCAAATAAATGCTGAAAAATTTCATTGCTATGCCCTCAACGCGTTAACTCGTATACGACATTTGTATCACTGGAAAGAAATTACACCAACAGTTCATAAAGTCCTTCAACATGGTCGTGAAATAATTGAATCAAATCTTCTCCCACTTGGTGAACTGACAGAAGAGGCCCAGGAAGCGCGGAATTCAGATTTCAAGTATATCCAACTATTTAATACCAGAAAATGCTCAAGAAAATCGCAAAATCAGGATCTAATAAATTATCTCTTGTTGTCTTCTGATCCTGCTCTATCAACGATAAGAAAGAAATGGTGGAGCAGTTATACAAAAACTTCTGAAAACGAACACCTGGAAGAGGTTCTTGATATAATAGATTGTACTGATTATTTTACTGAAAATAAAAATTAAGTAAATAACTACTTTTATATAAATATGTAATAAAAACTGTAAGTTTAAACTTTAACTACAAATACTTCAATAAAATGTATTTCACCTTTTAATATAAGTACAAATTATTTACATTTTGATATTTCATAAATCCTCATGATATTTTCTTTAAAAAAATAAAAAAATATTTGTTTGTTATCGAAGGATCATTGTCATCTTATAGTGAAATATTTGAGTATGATTATTAATTTTATATGCACAAATTCATCACTTATATTTAAATAAACAGTGTAAAAATGCTACGGGGGCCAAACTTTTCAGAGTTTTTTAAGACTCGGTATTAATGCTTTATATACATGTTTAGTATCATTAGATCGGGAAAGACTAGGAGATTAGCACTAAGTAAAAGTTTTTTTTAAGTGCGTTACTTTTTTTACACTTTGTATCGTAAAACAAAAAAAAATTGTTTTTCTGCTTTTTTAAGGAAAATATTTTTAATCTTTGATATTCTGTGGAAATGACATGGATAAAGATATTACAATGAAATTTTGTAGTAATGTAGACCAATAAGATATAAAAGCAATAGACTAAAAAAAATTCCCAATTTTAACTTAAAAATTCCCCAATTCCCAACTGGGGAAAAGGTGTTTCAAAAAATGAGTTTTTTTACAAATATGGCAACACTGTCTCTATTTGCAGCGCGTTTCAGAAAAAACTTTTCTAATCAATAACAGATATATTGGAAAATATGAACATTATAATTTTTTTCAAATCGGTGCTTTGCCTTTTGAGAAATTTTTGTTTAAACTATTTTTTTTTTACAAATTGCCATTTTTTGGAGAGGACATGTGCGAGGACCAAAAGTCCAATTAGCAAGAAATTTGTTTTATACGCATTCTCATTATGTTTTCTTTTAAAAACTTTAAAAATCTTTTTATGTTTCTTAAGAAAATATTTTTTTATTAGTGAAAAAATATAGCTATCTTTTGGGGAAAAACTAAAAAAAAAGCGAAATTTTTTGTAAGTTTCAACTTTGAATATTTTTAACTTTTAAACAAAAGAAGATTTCTATAACTAACTTGCACAAAAATTATTCAGAATTTTATTACAAATTTAAAGAATATTCTTAAAAAATTTTTGGTCCTCAGATGCGTCCACCAGATCAAAAAAAGCTTAAAAAAAGAGGTAAAAAATCAACCTAAAAATTCCTTTTTACCCAAATATCTCGAAATCCAAAGGAGATAACCTACACATTTAAGCATATTTTTTGTAGATCTTCTCAAGGACAACTTAATTTTAAAATTTCTTTTCAATCCATACATAAATGGATTTTTGGCGAATTTTTAAAAAAATCGAACACCCGAGGTGACCAACTTTGAAGGTCCATCAATCACTCTCCCGACCCCTCATGGACCAGTGCTTTTAAAAACCAACTCAAATACTCCTTGACTACCACCATGTCAAATTTCATTCAAATATCTCCAGTCGTTCAAAAGTTACAGAATTATTTCCAAAAAAAAGCGTCCGTAAACCACTGTGTGATATCTTGAGGAAATTGTTCCATTTAAGGAGTCAGTTTAAACCAAATTTGGTACACTCCAGATACGTAGCAAAACAAATTTTTATTTAACAGTATTTTGGCAATACAAACAAAAAAAAAGAAAACTTAAATAAACTCTTATCTTATGGCCTAACGAATGTTGTCAGCCACCAGTAGGACTTATGGGTATGGCTGGAACGCGTTGTCTTAGCCAACAGAAAAACAAATCCTATAAAAATCGATGGCAAAAAAGAAAACGGTCAAAAACGTGTGTTACCTCAAAAATGGTAACGATACACACAAGCAGACAGACGGACGGACAGACAGACAAATGGACGACCTGAGTTACTGACAGCAAAAATTTGCAAGCGAACAAAAAAAAGTTAAAACAAATTTTCTTTCTTTTCCATCAAGATTATGGAAATATCCTAAAGGTGTCTACATACAATATTTAGCAAATAATAGAAGCAACATGTATAAGGGTTTTGACTTTAATAAGTACAAAGCACAGTGGGGTTGATGTTCTATAGTTTAGAAATCTGGAATCTTTATTTTGCTCATCATTATTGTATAACAATAATGATGAGCTTTTTATAAAAGAAATCTTCTAAAATACAGACCAATTTACAAATGTCCAATGCAATCGAATCATAGACCATTTTACAAATGTCCAATACCGTCGAATCAAAGATTCTAAAGTGGATAAAGAACCATGAAAAACAAATATCGCACAAACAAACGTACATTTCATGAGCACGTGTGTATGCCTTGGCTTTCTCTCATAGGATAATCGAATCCATTAGTTCTTTTAGAATTAGAGTAAAAGTGGTTTGCTCTCTTTTTTAATGGGACTTTTCAAAACGACCATACGGCAAATCAATGTATGGAAGTGCAACATCTTTATTATTTAGAATCTTTAGTCAAATATAGTCTTAGCAGGTCTATAAACATTCAGTCGATATACAATTCATTTAAAAAACGAAATGAAATTGCTTGAAGAAATTCTCCACTGTCCCGAAGTCCATCATTTCAAAATTATTAGCTTTTCGAAATCATTATTAAAGAAAACCACCTAAATAAGTTTTGTAAAAGAACATTTCAAAATCTTGACACATTTGTGTGCGATCTTGTCTTTTTTGCTTTTTGAGAAAATTCCAATCTATTGTCAATATTTTCTTTATAATGTCAAAACCTTTCAACTTTCCAAAATTGAAACTTAGCCAAAGATTGAATATAAAAATGGTATACAAAGTTGACTAAAGGGTGTTTTTTTAAGTAAAGATATTAAAAATGTTTCTATTGACAATTTTTTTTAACAAAAATGTTTCTATTGAACATTTTTTTAACAAACATTTTTCTATTTTTTTTATCAAACATTTTTCTGTAGAAAATTTCTTTATCCAAAACTTTTCTATAGATGATTTTTTTATCAAAAATGTTTCTATCAAAAAATAACAAAATAGTCGGGATGTAAATATTATTCAAAAAGAAGTGTATTTGCATTTGATCCCAAATCTGTTACATTTATTTATTAATGTAACAGACCAATTTATTGATAAAAAGCCAAAAAATGTTTGCGGAGAAACCAAAGTCCTCGACGCGTTTCGATGGTTGGTTAAGCCATCTCTTCAGGAGGATTATCCCCAATTTAGACAGATCGAAAACCTCGCATTATTACTAAATTTACAAACATAACTATTAAGAATTATGTTCATAAACCAAAAGTAAAAGCGTAGATTATCGAAACGCGTCGAGGACTTTGGTTTCTCCGCAAACATTTTTTGGCTTTTTATCAATAAATTGGTCTGTTACATTAATAAATAAATGTAACAGATTTGGGATCAAATGCAAATACACTTCTTTTTGAATAATATTTACATCCCGACTATTTTGTTATTTTTTGATAAAACTGCATGCATTCAGCTTATTTTTAAAATAAACTTGTTTATTTTAAAACATCTTACCCCCCTTCTTCACAGCATTCTGCATATAGTAGCCGACGGCTACAGCAAGAATGTGATAAGTGAAGGTAGATGAAAACTGAAAAATGTTTGTTTTTGTTCAGTCGATAATCTACGCTTTTACTTTTGGTTTATTAACATAATTCTTAATAGTTATGTTTGTAAATTTAGTAATAATGCGAGGTTTTCGATCTGTCTAAATTGGGGATAATCCTCCTGAAGAGATGGCTTAACCAACCATCGAAACGCGTCGAGGACTTTGGTTTCTCCGCAAACATTTTTTGGCTTTTTATCAATAAATTGGTCTGTTACATTAATAAATAAATGTAACAGATTTGGGATCAAATGCAAATACACTTCTTTTTGAAAAATTTTTCTATAGAAAAATTTTTAATAGAAAATGTTTCTATTTTTATCAACATTTTTTCTATCGAAAATTTTTTTAACAAAAATTTTTCTATTGAAAATTTTTTTAACCAAAATTTTGCTATTTTTTTATCAAAAATTTCTTTATAGAAAATTTTTTTATCAAACATTTTTCTATAGAAAATTTTTTTTATTACAAATTTTTCTGTAGAAAATTTGTTAAAAAAAATAAAAAAAAAAATGTTTTTGATAAAAAATTTTTCAGCAGAAATTTTATGTAGAGAAAATTTTGATAAAAAATTTTCTATAGAAATATTTTGATAAACAAATTTTCTATAAAAAAATTTTAATAAACAAATTTTCTATAGAAAAATTTTGGATTAAAAATGTTCTACAGAAAAAAATTTGATAAACAAATTTTCTATAGAAAAAATTTTGATAAAAAATTTTCTATAGAAAAATTTTGATAATCAAATTTTCTATAAAAAACTTTAATAAACAAATTTTCTATAGAAAAATTTTTGATTAAAAATTTTCTATAGAAAAAATTTTGATAAAAAAAATTCTGCAGAAAAATTTTTGAAAAAAAATTTTCTATAGAAAAATTTTTGATAAAAAAAATTTCTTTACAAAAATGTTTGATAAAAAATAATTTTCCACAGAAAAATTTTTGATAAAAAAAATTTCTACAAAAAAAAATTTTAGATAAGAAAATTTCAATCGAAAAATGTTTGATAAAAAAATTTTCTATAGAAAAATTTTCTATAGAAAAATTTTTGATAAAAAAATTTTCTATAGAAAAATTTATGATAAAAAAAATTTTCTATAGAAAAGTTTTTGATATACAAATTTTCTACAGAAAACTTTTCTATATAAAAATTATTTTATTTAAAATTTATAAAAAATTTTGATCAACAAAATTAGAAAAATAGACTATAAAAATTTTTCAGAAACAAATTTTTTATAGAAAAGTTTTTGGTAACAAATTTTCGATAGAAAAAATTTTGGTAAACAAATTTTAAATAAAAAAATTTTGATAAACAAATTCTATAGAAAGTTCTATAGAAAAATTTTTGATAAGAAAATTTTCAATGGAAAAAATTTTTGATAAAAAATTTTCTATGAAAAAATTTTTGATAAAAAAATTTTCTATAGAAAAGTTTTTGATAAAAAATTTTCTATATAAAAATTTTTGATAAAAAATTTTTCTATATTTTTTAATAAAAAAATTTTCTATAGAAAAATTTTTGATGAAAAATTTTCTATAGAAAAATTTTTGATGAAAAATTTTCTATAGAAAAATTGTTGATGAAAAATTTTCTATAGAAAAATTTTTGATGAAAAATTTTCTATAGAAAAATTTTTGATGAAAAATTTTCTATAGAAAAATTTTTGATGAAAAATTTTCTATAGAAAAGTTTATGATAAAAAAATTTTCTATAGAAAAGTTTTTGATAAAAAGAATTTCTATAGAAAAATTTTTGATAAAAAAATTTTCTATCAATTTTTGATAAAAAAATTTTCTATCAATTTTTGATAAAAAAAATGTTACAGAAAAATTTTAGATAAGAAAATTTCTATCGAAAAATTTTTGCTAAAAAATATTTTATAAAAAATTTTCTATAAAAAAATTTTTGATAAAAAAAAATTTCTATTGCAAAATTTTTGATGAAAAAATTTTCTATAGAACAATTTTTGATGTAAATATTTTCTATAGAACAATATGTGATAAAAAATTTTCTATATAAAAATTTTGTATAAACAAATTTTCTGTAGAAAAATTTTCTAGATAAAATTTTTTTATAAAAAAAGTTTCCATAGAAAAATTCTTGATAAAAAAATTTTCTATAGAAAAATTTTTCATAAAAAAATTTTCTAAAGAAAAATTTTTGATAAAAAAATTTTCTTTAGAAAAATTTTTGGTAAAAAATTTTTCTATAGAAAAATTTTTTATAAAAAAAATGTTTACAGAAAAATTTTAGATAAGAAAATTTCTATTGAAAAATTTTTGCTAAAAAAAATTTAATAAAAAATTTTTGATAAAAAAATTTTCTATAAAAAAATTTTTGATGAAAAAATTTTTTTAGAAAAATTTTTGATGAAAATATTTTCTATAGAACAATTTGTGATAAAGAATTTTCTATTCAAAAATTTTTGATAAAAAAATTTTCTATACAAAAATTTTTGATACAAAAATTTTCTATGCAAAAATTTTTGATAAAAAAATTTTTTATAGAAATATTTTTGATACAAAAATTTTCTATGCAAAAATTTTTGATAAAAAAATTTTTTATAGAAATATTTTTGATAAAAAAATTTCATAGAAAAATTTTTGATAAAAAAATTTTGTATGAAAAAATTTTTTATAAAAACGATTCTACAGAAAATTTTTTATAAAAAAGTTTCTAGGGAAAAATTTTCTATTGAAAAATTTTTGATAGAAAATTTTTATCAAACAATTTTTGATAAACAAATTTTCTATAGAAAAACTATTGATAAACAAATTTGCTATATAAAAATTGTTGATAAAAAAATTTTCTACAGAAAAATTTTTGATAAACAAATTTGCTATAGAAAAATTTTTGATTAAAAAATTTTTTTTTTAGAAAAAATTTTCTGTATAAAAATTTTTGATAAAAAAATTTTTAATAGAAAAAATTTTTGATAAACAAATATTCAATAGAAAAATTTATGATAAAAAATTTTTCTATAGAAAAATTTTTGATAAAAAAAATTTTTTAAAAAACAATTTTCGATTAAAAAATTTTCTATAAAAAAATTTTCTATAGAAAAATTTTTGAGAAAAAAATTTTCTATAGAAAAATTTTTGAGAAAAAAATTTTCTATAGAAAAATTTTTGAGAAAAAAATTTTCTATAGAATAATTTTTGAGAAAAAAATTTTCTATAGAAAAATTTTTGAGAAAAAAATTTTCTATAGAAAAATTTTTGAGAAAAAAAACTTCTGTAGAAAAATTTTTGATAAAAAAAAAATTTCTATAGAAAAATTTTTTATAAAAAAAATTTTCTATAGAAAATTTTTTGAAAAAAAATTTTCCATAGAAAAATTTTTGATAAAAAAATTTTCTACATACAAATTTTTGATAAAAAAAATTTTCTATTGAAAAATTTTTCATAATTAAATTTCTATCGAAAAATATTTGACAGAAATATTGAAAATTTTTAAAAAAAATTTTTGACAAAAAAATTTTCTGTACAAAAAATTTTTAATAAAAATAAAAAAAAATTCTATAGAAAAATTTTTGATAAAAAAATTTTCTGGGAATTAATTATTCGAACTTTAGAATTAATTGAAAAACAAGTAATAGGAGAATACACAATCAATTAAACGTAGTGATGTTCGATCAAACTCAATGAGTTAAATTGATGATTATCTCTGCAATTTGACAACTCGACTATGGTCGAGGGCGCTAAGTGCTGATGACGTCCTGTGGCGTGACAGAAATTGCAATCCACTAGCCGCGTTCAAAAATAATTTTTTCAGTTTTTCTCCATAATTTACTTTCCAATTTTCAAAATTAATAATTTGAAAATTAAAATGAACTCAAGCCTGATGAAACCTAATTTTTCTAAAAAAAATTTTCTGTAGAAAAATTTTTGATAAAAAATTTTTATAGAAAAAAAGTTTTTTTTTTCGGTTGCCATTTGAACATTTAATACAAAATCTTATACCTCCGAAAACAAAAACCCTTTAAACCCTTCCCCAAATAAAAAAAAAAAATAAACAAAAACTTTAAATAACAAATAAATGTAGCAGAAAAATAAAACAGAATTTTTGTTGTGGCATGAAAAGATCAAGTCAATTGGTTGCAACCCAACCAATAGCTGCAACTGCAACAACAATTCGCAATGCTCTACTATCATAAATTGTGCATCAGAATTTATAAAAATTGCAGTAAAAGAAAATGTTTGCATAAAAATGCAAGACACGTTTCTAAGCCAGAAACCCATAACCGTGAGCAGAAATTCTAAAAAAAAAATTCAAATAAAAAAATATTTGAATTAAAGGGAAAATACTCACTCGCCTCGTACGAATAATAAAAAGTGAAAAATTTAATTAATTTTTGCTTTTTTGTTTCTGTATAGAAAATATTTGTATTTTGTATTAAATTGAAAAGTTAACAAATAAATTTAAGGTTTGTTAATTGAAACATTTAATTAAATGTTTAATTTATACAACAAAATGTTTAATATATACAACAATAATTTTAATTTGATGTTAAAATGAGGCGACAATGACTTCATTATTATTGAGGAATTTTATTTTAATTTTGATTTGATGATTTTAATTATCAAACAATTAAAAGGGGGAATTTATAGATTTATATAAGATTTTGATCTAAAAATGTTAATGGTCGTATAAAGGGAGCTAAATCAAAAAAAAAATTACCCCCTAATTCATAAACGATAAATATAGCTATGACAACCTTTTAATTCAAATTTTTAATACGAAATTCATATTTTAAGACTTTGATATTTTTATTACTCGTTTATGAATTAGGTGGTTAATCTTTAGGATAAATTTATATTTTTTCAAAAAATTCTTTGTATTAAAATTTTAACGATTTTTCAAAGTTTGTTTAATAACTAAAATTTTCAATCTTAAGGACTTATTTCGATTTTTTTCCAAAAAATCAATTAAAATACTAACGATTTTTTTAAATTTGTTTAACTAATTACCATTTGAGACAGAAAAAATACAAAACTATACTTTAGGCGTAAAAAAAATATGTACATTAGGGTGCACCTTATTTAACGAAAGTGTGAAATTAAACCGTAACTCCCCCCAGAAATGTTCTACGTAACATAAAAACATGCTGGGAAATTTTTTTTTCAAAATTGCATAAGGGGAACAAATGTTCAAATTTTTTGTATGGAAACAAAATTAGAGTATTTTCGGTTTTGCCTAAATTTTAGCCACTAAGAATTAAATTATTTAAACAAATTTAATGGAATACAAACGACAACTAAATTAGCTTTATTTTAAGTCTTCATCATTAAAAATCCATAAAGTATTTTCGGAGTTATTGCAATTTTTCCCCGAAAATTCGTGTACTTAGGATAAGCAGTAAAAAATTTTATTTAAGATAAATAAATTTCAAGCCTTGATTTACAATTCTATGACCTTTAAGTACTAAATAGTTGAGTTTTGTTAAAATATATCAGAATTTACTTAGTTTTTTTCATATTGGAAAATTATACTTTTTTCTCAGGCCGGTTTCAAAAATTATTTTTTAATTTTTTGAAAATTTTGTTCAACAAATATTAAAAATAATAAATTTACTTTCCGTTATCATAAAACAAACAAATGTGAGAATAAAATACAAAAAAAAGGAGGTCGATATCTTAAACCGTTTCGCCGTACCCGCGATTTGAAATCGTAAAATTTCGCAAAAATGAAAATTTTTTGTAATAATTTGTGCTTGTTTAATTGTACCAATGTTCAAAATTAATGAAAAATATAGTCAATACTTTTCCTCGGACTATTAAAAAAACAATGCGGTATACATTACACCGCATTGTTTTTTTTAATAATGGAAATGTTTAAGACTTTCTTCTCCGGGGTCAAAGGTCAAAGTTTTTAGTTTTTTAATTTTATATAGGAATATGACGAAATATTAAGAATTTATTACCAGATTTTGTATAAAATGCAAAACTTTATTAATTTATATTAACGTTAAGTCTTTTTATTAAAAAAATATGTATTAACCCTCATAGACATGGGTACCAAAATGACCCAAATTTTTTTATGATCTTTGAATTTTATTTTTTGTTGTTGTAACTGCGTAGTAATATCGCAGAAGTGGCAGTCCTTGGTGGGAATCCTTAGATTTGCGAGACGTTCCGGTACAAAGAACCGACTGCTGTGGTCATTAGTCATTTTATTAGCTCATAAGTAGTTAAATTTAATTCCTTATGTCTTGTTTTTTAAATAATTAAATTCTTTGTGGTTAAATTTTAGGCAAAACAAGTAAGAAATTGCTATAGTCGGTTAAGCCCGACCATACGATATCCTGCACCACTATGAGAGCTAGGGTCAAATGTGGACCAATTATCTCGAAAATTTTCAAATTGATTAAAGTTTTTAAAAAATGTATCACAACATCATCACTCATAAAATATGAAACAAAACTATTTTTTTCAATAAAAATATTTTCTATAGAAAATTCTTTTTTATAGAAAAATTTTCGATAAAAATATTTTTTATAGAAAAATTTTAGATAAAATATTTTTCTATAGCTAAATTTTCAAAAAAAAAAAAATATTTTTCTATAGCAAAATTTTCGATAAAAATATTTTTCTATAGAAAAATTTTCAATAGAAATATTTTTCTATAGCAAAATTTTCGTTAAAAATATTTTTCTATAAAAAAATTTTCTATTGAAATAATTTTCTTTAGGAAAATTTTCTTTAAAATTATTTTTCTATAGAAAAATTTTCGATAGAAATATTTTTCTATAGAAAAATTTTCGATAGAAATATTTTTCTATAGAAAAATTTTCGATAGAAATATTTTTCGATAGAAATATTTTTCTATAGAAAAATTTTCGATAGAAATATTTTGCTATAGAAAGATTTTCGATAGAAATATTTTTCTATAGAAAAATTTTCGATAGAAATATTTTTCTATAGAAAAATTTTCGATAGAAATATTTTTCTATAGAAAAATTTTCGATAGAAATATTTTTCTATAGAAAAATTTTCGATAGAAATATTTTTCTATAGAAAAATTTTCGATAGAAATATTTTTCTATAGAAAAATTTTCGATAGAAATATTTTTCTATAGAAAAATTTTCGATAGAAATATTTTTCTATAGAAAAATTTTCGATAGAAATATTTTTCTATAGAAAAATTTTCGATAGAAATATTTTTCTATAGAAAAATTTTCGATAGAAATATTTTTCTATAGAAAAATTTTCGATAGAAATATTTTTCTATAGAAAAATTTTCGATAGAAATATTTTTCTATAGAAAAATTTTCGATAGAAATATTTTTCTATAGAAAAATTTTCGATAGAAATATTTTTCTATAGAAAAATTTTCGATAGAAATATTTTTCTATAGAAATTTTTTTGATAAAAATATCAATATCACACTTTCGTGAAATAAGGTGCTCCCTAATGTACATATTATAAATTTAGCATGTTCTTATCTTTGCTGCTTTTATTTGCAACTCTTTCTGTAGCCTTGCTACTGCTACATTTCCAATACCGAAAGCTTTTACCCCACCAGCATCCTATCCTCCTCATTTGCTGTCTTATCCACATCATCATTACCACTCCCCCCATATGATGATGATGATAATGAAGTTTGCTGCTAATAAAGAAATCCACATCTCAGGCTCATACAGATGTGTCCCATCTCCCCAGTATGTAAATTTTTTCTTTCAGAAAACATCGCAGTTTTGGGTAATTTTTTATGTTTGCAACTTTAAAAAACCATTTTAATTCATGAAATAGACAGACGAGACGTGTTTTATCTGAATTGTGGTATATTTTTTTAGATTTTTATGTATATTTTTATTATTTTATTTCTAAAGAAATTTACATATAACAGATATTTTAAAAGAAGTTTTTTGCTTGCCACAATCTAAATTGAAATCATGTAGAGAATTGGCTAACTTCTTTTAATATTTTATTAATCATACATTTAATTAGAGAAAAGACTAGTTAATTAGGTCGAGTTAGTTATAGTTGAGGGGTATTGTAAAGAATTTTTTAGAATATAGAAATTAAGGAAATTTATAGAAAAAATGCATTAAATAAATTATGACAGCTTTAGCGCATACGTCCAGTTAAAGTGTCTAAGTCCACTATTTTCCAAATCAGCAATAGTTTATATAAACCATTGGACCTAGATGGACTATTGGGCTGGATTCAAGTTTAGATCAACTATAGTTCAGATTAATTATAAACCAGGTCGACTATAGCTCAAACCCACCATCGGCTATTTTCCAGTTGGACTATATTCATGATTAACCCTTTTATGTCATCATTTCACTTGATTACAAATATAAAAATTATATTAGGTCATTGTATGAGCCTCAAATGTGAACTGATATTAATTTCAGATCTCTATAACTTCTGGTTTTATCGTTATGAGATTTTGCTTATAAGCAACATTGAGCATTGGTAGTACATTCAAAAACAAAACACCATATTTTTGTTTCATATTAAATTTATTGATTTCATTTTTGATAGAAAACAATTTCAATAGAAAAGTTTTTGATAAAAAAATTTCTATAGAAAATTTTTTGACAAAAATAGTAAAAGAATTTTTTATAGAAAGATTTTTGATAGAAAAATTTTCTATAGAAACAATTTTGGTAAAAAAAATTTTCTATAGAAAAATTTTTGACAAATAAAATTTCTATAGAATAATTTTTGACAAAAAAAAAACTATTTTCTAAAGAAAAATTGTTGATAAATAAGTTTTTGATAAAAAAATTTTCTATAAAAAAATTTTTGTTACAAAATTTTCTATAGAAAAATTTTTGATACAAAATTTTCTATAAAAAAATTTTTAATACAAAATTTTCTATAGAGAAATTTTTGATACAAAATTGTTTATAGAAAAATTTTTGTTAAACAAATTTTCTATAGTAAAATTTTTCATAAAAATTTTCTACAGAAAAATGTTTGATAAAAATTTTCTATAGAAAAATTTTTGAGAAAAAAATTTTCTGTAGAACAAATAATGATAAAAAAAAAATTCTATAGAACAATTTTTGATCAAAAAATTTTATATAGAATATAATAATATATATTTGATAAATAAAATTTTTGTACAGAAAATTTTTTTATCAAAAAATTTTTATAGAAAAATTTTTTGACAAAAAAAATTTTGATAGAATAATTTCTTGTAAAAAAATTTTCTATAGAAAAATTTTTGATAAGAAAATTTTCTAGAGAAAAATTTTGTACAGAAAAAATTTTCTGTGCAAAAATGTTTGACAAATTTCAATAGAAAAATTTTCTGATAAAAAAAATTTTCTATCGAAAAATTTTTGATTAAAAAATTTTTATAGAAAAATTATTAATAAAAAAAAAATTATAGAAAAATGTTTGACAAAACAAATTTTCGATAGAAAAATTTTTGACAAAAAATAGAAAAATGTTTGACAAAAAAAATTTTCTATACAAAAATTTTTGACAAAAAAAAAATTCTATACAAAAATATTTGACATCAAAATTTTTTTTAAAGAAAAATTGTTGATAAAAAAATTTTTGATAGAAAAATTTTCTATGGAAAAATTTTTGACAAAAAAATTTCTATATTTTTCTAAAAATATTTGATAGTAAAAGAATTTTCTATAGGAACATTTTTCATAGAAAAATTTTTTATTGAAAAATTTTTTATAGGAAAAGTTTCTATAGAAAAAAAAAATTTTCTATATTTTTCTAAAAAATTTTTGATAAAAAAATTTTTATAGAAAAATTTTTTATAAAAAAATTTTCTATAGAAAAATTTTTGGTAAAAAAATGTTTATAGAAAATTTTTGATAACAAAAAATTTTATAGAAAAATTTTTGATAAAGAATTTTATAGAAAAATTTTTGTTATAAAATTTTATAGAAAAATTTTTCATACAAAAAAAATGTTAATATAAAAATTTTTGATAAAAACAATTTTCTATAGAAAAATTTTTGATTAAAAAAAATGTCTATAAAAAAATTTTCTTTTTCTTGGTAAAAAAAAATTTCTATAGAAAAATTTTCTTCAAAAAAATTTTTGATAAAAAAAAGTTTTTTATTCTATAGAAAAATTTTCTTCAAAAAAATTTTTGATAAAAAAATTTTCTATACAAAAATTTTTGACATAAAAGTTTTTTTATAGAAAAATTTTTGATAAAAAAATTTTCTATGGACAAATTTTTGATAAAAAAAATTTCTATATAATTTTCTATTGAAAAATTTTTTATACGAAAAGTTTCTATAGAAAATTTTTGACAAAAAAAATTTCTATAGAAAAATTTTTGACAAAAAAAAAATTTATAAAAAAATTTTTGACAAAAAAAATTTTCAATATTTTTCTAAAAAATTTTTGACAAAAAAAAATTTATAGAAAAATTTTTAATAGAAAAATTGTTGATAAAAAAATTTTCTATAGAAAAATTTTTGGTAAAAAAAAAAAAAATTTCTAAAAAATTTTTGATAAAAAAAAAATTTATAGAAAAACTTTTGGTAAAAAAATTTATAGAAAAATTTTTGGTAAAAAAAAAAATTATAAAAAAATTTTTGGTAAAAAAATTTTCTAAGAAAAATTTTTGATTAAAATAATAGAAAAATTTTTTATTAAAAAAATTTTATATAGATAAAAAAAATTTTTATAGAAAAATTTTTGATACAAAAAAATTTTAATATAAAAATTTTTGAGAAAAAAATGTTATATAGACAAATTTTTGATTAAAAAAATTTCTATACAAAAATTTTTAATAAAAAAAATTTTTATAGAAAAATTTTTAATAAAAAAAATTTTTTAATAGAAAAATTTTTAATAAAAAAAATTTTTATAGAAAAATTTTTAATAAACAAAATTTTTATAGAAAAATTTTCTTCAGAAAAATTTCTGATAAAAAAATTTTCTACAAAATTAAGTTCTTTTGTTGATCTTCTTGTTTTGGTGTTTTCGCTATAACTCTTTTAATATAAAACTCAAATATCTTACTGACAATTTTTTCATTAAAAACTTTTCCTGATCCAAAAGTAAAATACAAACTCAAATATTTTCATCTCATCCTGTCTAGTAAAAGCTTAGGAATTTTCTTTTATAATAAAAAATATTCTTAACACAAATATAAAAATGCCATCATAAAACTCCCTTGCAAACATTCTTTGGCTTATAACTTCAACAATTTCATTTTCTTTTGATTCTTGTGTCTTCGACTGACAAGAAAGAAAATAGTTATGCATTTTTTGGAAAAATACTACAAATGACCCTTAGATGAAATATTTTCATATTTTACTTTTTTCTTCTTTATATTGCACTTTTTTTCTTTTTTAATATTATAAAGGTTTCTTTAAGAATTTTAGCACTTTTATGAGACTTTGTAAAGATTGCAGTTGATTTGTTCTTTAGGTGCAAAAAGGTTCTAATTGAAATTTAACGAATTTTAAAATTTCTTAACAGATTTTTTTGCATTTAGTCAGGAATTATGTGAAGTAGCATCTAAACTCTAATTAAGTAATGCCGAATTTTTTGAGCTTTTTCTAAGAGACAAAGGATTACAATGAGTAATTTGTTCATAATTATTTGGTCTTTTAGAAGATTCCAACTGCAGTTTAGAATAATTATTGCTTACTTAAATATTAGGTGTAGTAAAAAGAAAATTATTACACTGTGCTTAATTTTGATAACTTTTTTTTACCGAAAAAAAGGAGACCTAGTGGGTAAAGATAAAAGATGGTGCTAATCGTTCTTTTAGGTTAGCTCTAGTTTTCGAGATATAGAGTTATTAAAAATGGAGTAGGTTGCACAATAAATATTCGTGTAACTGGAAAACTGTTGATTTTCTTGAACTAAGCTAAAAAAAAACGAAATTCGGCATCAAAATTATCTTTCAGGAACACTATTTTTTTAGTTAGTCCAAAAAAATAAACAGTTTTTGAGTTACGCAAATATTTATTGCTCAAACTAGAAGCAAAAAAAAGAACAAAATTTGAAGACAGGGTCCAAATCGCTCTATTTGATATCGATTAAAATGTAAGATTTTTAAATTTTTTTGTCAAAAATTTTTCTATAGAAAATTTAATAACAAACATTTTTCTATAGAAAATTTTAGTATCAAAAATTTTTCTATAGAAAATTTAATAACAAACATTTTTCTATAGAAAATTTTAGTATCAAAAATTTTTCTATAGAAAATTTTAGTGCCAAAAATTTTTCTATAGAAAATCTTTTTATCAAAAATTTTTCTATAGAAAATTTTTTTATCAAAATCTTTTATATAGAAAATTTTGTTTATCAAAAATTTTTCTATAGAAAATTTTTTTATCAAAAATTTTTCTATAGAAAATTTTTTTATCAAAAATTTTTCTATAGAAAATTTTTTTATCAAAAATTTTTCTATTGAAAATTTTTTTTATCAAAAATTTTTCTATAGAAAATTTTTTTATTAAAAATTTGTCTATATTTATTGATGTTTTTTTATCGAAAAATTTTCTATAGAATAAATTTTTATAGAAAATTTTTCCATATTTTTATAAAAACAATTTCTATAGAAAAATATCTATATCGAAAATTTTTCTGTAGAAAAATATTTGTATAGAAATTTTTTTTATAAAAAGATATCGCAAATTTTTCTAAAGAAAATTTTTTTGTTAAAAAGTTTTCTATAGAGACATATTTTTTAAAAAATTTTCAATGGAAGATATATTAATCGAAAAGTTTTATTACAAATATTTTTTATCGAAAAATTTTTTAGAGAATAATATTTTATCAAAAATTTTTCCAAATATTTATCAAACATTTTTCTTAAGAAAATTTTCTTATCAAAAATTTTTCTATGGAAAATTTTTTTATCAAAAAATTTTGTTATATAAATTTTTCTTATCAAAAATTTTTCTATAGACATTTTTTTATTAATACTTTTTCTATAGAAAATTTTTCTTATCAAAAATTTTTCTATAGAAATTTTTTTTATTAAAAATTTTTCTATAGAAAATTTTTTTATTGAAAATTTTTCTATAGCAAATTTTTTTATCAAAAATATTTCTATAAAAGATTTTTTTATCAAAACTTTTTCTATATTTTTATCAAACATTTTTCTTTAGAAAATTTTCTTATCAAAAATTTTTCTATTGAAATTTTTTTATTAAAAATTTTTCTACAGAAAATTTTTCTATAGAAAATTTTTTATCAAAAAATTTTGTATAGAAATGTTTCTTATCAAAAATGTTTCTATAGAAAATTCGTTTATCAAAAATTTTTGTATAATTTTTTTTTTATAAAAAAATGTTCTATAAAAAATGTTTTTATAAAAAAAATTTTTGTCGAAACTTTTTCTATAGAAAATGTTTTATTGAAAATTTTTCCGTATAAATATTATTTGTTTTAAACATTTTTTGATGGTCGTAAGTTCGATTTTTTTTTTTTTTATTGAAAATGTTTCTATAGAAAATATTTTTATCGAAAATTTTTCTATAGAAAAATATTTTTATTGAAAAATTTTCTATAGAAAAATATTTTTATTGAAAATTTTTCTATAGAAAAATATTTTTATTGGAAAATTTTTTGCAGAAAAATATTTTTATCGAAAATTTTTCTATAGAAAAATTTTTTGAAAGAAATTAATTTTAGTTGAACCAGAAAATTTATGTTGATGGTCGTGGGTTCGAGTCGGGCTCAGGTTCATGTCATAAATTATTTTTTTTAATTTATGATTTTTAAATTAGATGAATATATTTTAGGAATACTGAAAAAACTATGTGACACTTAGCAGTGTGGAATGCTGCATTTTCTGTCCCGCTACGGACTTCATCAGCACACTGTGTCACCAACTGTTAGATGCCAGTAGTTAAGATCATCTATTTAACTGAATTCTTAAGAGAAATTGAAAACGAGAATTATGTTAACACTCATTTCTATTTCACCTATGACCATATGATCGATTCAGTTAGACGAACTTATCCACTTATCTACTGGCATCTAACAGTTGGTGACACAGTGTGCTGATGAAGTCCGTAGCGGGACAGAAAATGCAGCATTCCACACTGCTAAGTGTCACATAGTTTTTTCAGTATTCCTAAAATTTATTCATCTAATTTAAAAATCATAAATTAAAAAAAAAATAATTTATGACATGAACCTGAGCCCGACTCGAACCCACGACCATCAACGAAAAATTTTTTATCTAAAATTTTTCTATACAAAAATTTTTTATCGAAAATATTTCTATACAAAATTTTTTTTATCGAAAATTTTAAAATTTCTCTATAGAAAATTTTTTTATCAAAAATTTTTCTAAAGAAAATTTTTTTATCAAAAATTTTTCTATAGAAATTTTTTTTTTAAATTTTTCTATAGAAAATTTTTTTTATTAAAAATTTTTCTATAGAAAATTTTTTATCAAAAATTTTAAAATTTTTCAATAGAAAATTTTTTTATCAAAAATTTTTCTAAAGAAAATTTTTTTATCAAAAATTTTTCTATAGAATTTTTTTTTAATTTTTCTATAGAAAATTTTTTTTATAAAAAATTTTTCTATAGAAAATTTTTTATCAAAAATTTTTCTATAGAAAAATTTTTTTATCGAAAATTTTTCTATAGAAAAATTTTTTTATCGAAAATTTTTCTGTAGAAAAATTTTTTATCGAAAATTTTTCTATAGAAAATTTTTTTTTCCCAAAATTTTTCTATAGAAAAATTTTTTTTATTCGAAAATTTTTCTATAGAAAAATTTTTTTATCGAAAATGTTTCTACAGAAGAATATTTTTGTTGAAAATTTCTCCATAGAAAAATATTTTATCGAAAATTTTTCCATAGAAAAATATTATTTTTTTATCAAAAATTTTTCTATAGAAAATTTTTCTATCAAAAATAGAAAATTTTTTTATCAAAAATTTTTCTATAAAAAATTTTTTTATCAAAAATTTTAAAATTTTTCAATAGAAAATTTTTTTATCAAAAATTTTTGTATAGAAAATTTTTTTATAAAAAATTTTTCTATAGAAAATTTTTTTATCAAAAATTTTTCTATAGAATTTTTTTTTTTAATTTTTCGATAGAAAATTTTTTTTATAAAAAATTTTTCTATAGAAAATTTTTTTATCAAAAATTTTTCTATAGAAAATTTTTTATCAAAAATTTTTCTATAGAAAAGTTTTTTATCAAAAATTTTTCTATAGAAAAGTTTTTTATCAAAAATTTTTCTATAGAAAAGTTTTTTATCAAAAATTTTTCTATAGAAAAGTTTTTTATCGAAAATTTTTCTATAGAAAAATTTTGTTATCGAAAATTTTTCTATAGAAAAATTTTGTTATCGAAAATTTTTCTATAGAAAAATTTTGTTATCGAAAATTTTTCTTTAGAAAATTTTTTTTATCAAAAATTTTTCTATAGAAAAATTTTTTTATCGAAAATGTTTCTACAGAAGAATATTTTTGTTGAAAATTTCTCCATAGAAAAATATTTTATCGAAAATTTTTCCATAGAAAAATATTTTATCGAAAATTTTTCCATAGAAAAATATTTTTATAGAAAATTTTTCTATAGAAAAATATTTTTAAAGAAGATTTTTCTATAGAAAAATATTTCTATCGAAAATTTTTCTATAGAAAAATATTTTTATCGACAATTTTTCTATAGATAATTTTTTCATACAAAATTATTTTTATCAAAAATTTTTCTATAGAAAAATATTTCAATAGAAAATTTTTCTATAGGAAAATATTTTTATCAAAAAATTTTCTATGGAAAAATATCGAAAATTTTTCTATAGACATTTTTAGGGGGTGACCCAAAAGTTGATTTCAATCTGTTTGCTCTAATAAATATAAAGCTTAAAGGATATAAAATTTCACATAATAGAAAATTAAACAAAATGAATGAAAAAGATAACAATAAAAACATATGTCCACTTGACACTAAATTGAAAATTTGCCACAATCTGTCAGAATCTGTAAATAGAACAGGGACATGAATTTAAAATTTCAGACACACATAGGCAGTTTTACATACATACATTCAGACGTTCAAACATACATACAAACATACAATGCAAAAGAATTCTCCTCCCCTTGACTGCTAGTTACTCATAAAGCTTTTGTTCATATTCATATGAATATTATAGCGAAAGTAGAAAAAAAGCTTTAATGATGGCTCCAGGCCATGAGGAGTTAATGCCGGTTAGAAGTCAACCGTTCTAAAGATCTAAAGATTTTATGATTTTTTCATTCAAATTATTAACACACATATTAATCCTTGAAATTAGAGGGGGGTGGTATTTTATCCTTTAAAACATTTTCAGCCTTTCAGGAGTTTATAGGTTTTAATTTCATGTTTTCTACATTATTTTCTATTTGATTTAATATGACGTTCCATTCAGCTCCTTTTTGCTAAATAAATATCTTTACGAGCATTTGTTTGTGATTCATTTTAAACTCTAAAATGAATTTCAATGAATAGGAAATATTTACAATATGCAAATGTTGACTTTATGTTGCCGGAGCTGACTATTTACTGCCATCAGGAGCTACAATTCATGACGAATGCTGAGGTCATACAAATAATGTTTGAGCTTAAGAGGAAGGGGGTGGGTATATGGATAGGAATCAGTATCAAATAATCAATAAGTCAGCTCAGCAAAAGGTATTTCTGAGGTATATTGGCCTTCGCCGAAATTTCGAAATCTTAAATTCTAAAGGCAAAACTTTTTAAAATACCAAAAACTTAAAAAATATAATAAGCTCTTAATTGCGCTAAAATTATAATATAATTCCCCGACTACATTCCAATTGGAACAAGGGACACTTTTCTCAGATAATGAGCTGCATCCGATTCTATTTTCAGACTAATTGAAAGGGGCCTAGCTGAGTTATGAGGTGAACCTTTTTTTTGCCTGGTAGTCAATTCTCCTGATCGCTAGGAACGACTTATTGGTGCTATATCCGGGCTATCTGGTGGATGCATAGGTTAGGCTTGAAAGGCGGTGTCAACGACACCCACACTCGGAGACCCATGGAGTCCATTGTAATCCTTCAAAGATGAATAGAAGAGCAAAAGGAGACTAAGAGTTTTGGGATAGATAAAATTAAAGGCGTAGATAGTTAAGATTGAATAGTATCGAATGACTTATCCAAACCTGACTCCAATTAAAAACCGTATAAGATTAAACAGTTCGCACTGCTGCAGATCCTGAAATTAATCGTGGAATCTTTTTACCTCGATGTTTGAGCTTCTGATTTTTGAGCATTGGACAGTGGCAGAAAATGTGTTCCACCGATTCGGACGAGTCCTCATATAGACCTAATCCGCAGAAGTCTGGAATGCTACTATCCCACCTGTTTAGTCTAGAGTTAAAGGCACAGGGTCCCGTCAAATTACCTATATCTTATATTCTTAAACGAGCAATAATTGTATATATATATATATACTAAGAGTTTTGGGATAGATAAAATTAAAGGCGTAGATAGTTAAGATTGAATAGTATCGAATGACTTATCCAAACCTGACTCCAATTAAAAACCGTATAAGATTAAACAGTTTGCACTGCTGCAGATCCTGAAATTAATCGTGGAATCTTTTTACCTCGATGTTTGAGCTTCTGATTTTTGAGCATTGGACAGTGGCAGAAAATGTGTTCCACCGATTCGGACGAGTCCTCATATAGACCTAATCCGCAGAAGTCTGGAATGCTACTATCCCACCTGTTTAGTCTAGAGTTAAAGGCACAGGGTCCCGTCAAATTACCTATATCTTATATTCTTAAACGAGCAATAATTGTATATATATATATATATATATATATATATATATATATATATATATATATATATAGAATGGCTATCTCGAAAACGGTTTTAACGGTTTTAATAAAATTTAGACAGTGGGTATTTTTTGATGTATAGGTCGAAGAAAGGACTTTTGGAACCTTTGCCTCTAAGAGGGTAAAAACGGGTAAATAGGGGACAAAATCGAAAACGTTATATCTCCTAAAGTAATTGGTATAGAAACTAAATTAAAATTACGTTTTAAACAGCTATGAAAATAAGCGGACAGGTGTTTGGTACTTTTTTGAAACTATGTCCGATGGGGGATAAAAAAGGGTGAATATAGTTTTTTGGTACTTTTTTAACCCACTCTTATATTCTAAACCAAAAAATATAGAAACGAACTTTGTACTGCAGTCAATAGATGTGAAAGAAATATTGAACACTTACTTGATACTTTTTTGATTTTGGGGCCAAAATATGTAAAAAAGGGATAAAATGATAACATCTCAAAAGTAAAATGAATAGGAATTATGTTAACTGCGTTTTAATAAAATGTACCGAATTCAATTGGTACCAAAGAAGTACCAAATAAGCATATGGAATTTTTTGAAAGTAGTGGATAAAAAGGGGAAAAATGAGTAATGTTATAGCTTTTAAACAAATGAATGTTTGTATGTATGTTCTTTATACAATAGAAAACTGAGAATTTGATCATATTATGCTCTTTAGCGAAGATGTTGCGGATAAGCCGGCAAAGGTTTTTAAGTTGGTAAGACTAATTTCGGTTAGGTGGCCACTGCCACTGAAAATTACTAAAAATTAATTAAATCGTAAACTGTATATTTGATCATGCTATGATCTTTAGCAAAGTTGTAGCGCATGAGCCGGCAAAGGTTTTTTAGTTGGTGTGAATAATTTCCGACAGGTGGCGCTACTGAAAATTACACAAAGTCAATTTTATCGTAAGCTGTACATTAAATCATGCTATAATCTTTTGCAAAGTTGTTGCACATGAGCCGACGAAGGTTTCTTAATTGGTATGAAGAAATTTCGACAGGTGGCGCCACTGAAATTTACTCAAAGTCAATTTAATCGTAAGCTGTACATTTAATCATGATATAATCTTTAGCAAAGTTGTTGTGGATAAGCCGAAGAAGGTTTATTAATTAGAAAAAGTTGTTGCGCATGAGTCGACGGAGGTTTCTGTTGGTATGACCGATTTCCAAAATTTTTTAAAATGAGTTAATCTGTAAACTATGCACTCTATGTCTTGATCGGAAAAAATAAATAAAATAATTCGAAATTAACTGAATATTTGCACAAAATGCTTATCATAAAGCTCCGAGCAAGGCTCGGTCAACCAGGTACTATATATATGTATATATATAAATATATATATATATATATATATATATATATTTATTTATTTATTTATTTATTAGGTCTATAGATTACAAAATCCTTACAGACTAAAATTGCAAAAACAGATATAATTCAAGAGTTTAACTTAGTTATGAGTTTAAATACAAAATTATTTTTCTTTTTAAAACATTGGTGCTTTCAGATAAATCAATAATATGATAAAGGTTGTTGAATTTTAAGCATATTTTACGAAATGGCTCATTATTAGCGTAATCTGTGCGATGATATTTTAAGTTTATTAATTGGAAGTTTCTAGTTGGTCTAAAAGGAACGTTGATATTAATCCTACCAACAAGATATTCAGAGTCGACTTCACCACGTAGTAAACCCAAAAGGAATGAAATACTAAGCATTGTTCTTCTGCTTTTTAACGTGGGTAATTTAATGAGAGCTAATCTGCTTTCATACGAAGGTAGTACATATGAATTCCAGCCAAGTCCTCTCAGACAAAATAACAAGAACTGCTTTTGAACAGATTCAATGCAGCTGATGTCAGTAACAAAACATGGGTCCCATATAACTGATCCGTATTCAAGGATGGGACGAACAAGAGATGTGTATAATTGTTTTGTAATATAAGGGTCTGAAAATTCCTTAGCCCAGCGTTTCATAAAACCAAGTATACTGTTAGCTTTATTAACTATCATATTTATATGGTCGTGAAATGTAAGCTTTTGATCTAATAAAATGCCAAGATCAATAATATTGGAAACCTTTTCTAGTAAAATTTCTTTAAGATGATAGTTTGTATTAAGTTCAACTGAGCGGAAAAAAGAGATTTGTTTACATTTTTTTATATTAAGATCCAGTGAGTTAATAGTGCACCATTGCGAGAAAAGTTTAAGGTCCTTTTGCAAAGATAACTGGCATTCAATTTTATTAAAAGAACTAAACAGCTTAACATCATCAGCGTACATAAGAACATCAGAGTGCTGGATACAAGTTGGAAGATCATTGACAAATAATATAAATAACAAAGGACCAAGATGACTACCTAGGGGAACTCCGGAGAGAACGGGTATAGTTTTAGATGTATAATTTTTGAATTTCACTTGTTGAGTTCTATTTGACAGATATGAAGCAATCCAGCGTATTGCAATATTTGAAAATCCCATATGTGATAATTTATACAGTAAAATGTTGTGATTTACTCGATCGAACGCTTTACTAAAGTCAGTATAAATTACGTCGGTTTGTTTGTTATTTATAAATCCATCAATTACAACAGATGTGAGCTCTAAGATGTTAGTAGCCGTAGAACGAGATTTGCGGAAACCATGTTGACATGGAGTTAATATTGATGAAACTTGATGAGATAAATTATCTGTTACGATTTTTTCTAAAAGCTTTGGAATTGAGTTCAGCTTGGCAATGCCTCTGTAGTTTGATACTTCAGATCTACTTCCACTTTTAAACAAGGGCGTTATATAAGATTTTTTCCATTCAGACGGTAGATGACCAAGTTCAAGAGATTTATTAAAGATAGCTGTAAGTGGGCCACATAAATTTTCAGCACATTTTTTTAAAACACAAGTCGGTATCCCATCAGGACCAGGATTAAAATTACATTGGAGTGATATTAAATTTGAAAAAACAGTATTCTTAGTAATAATTGGCAAATTAATTCCTGAAGAACAGGAAATGTTGTAGGGATAAGCAGTTCGATTATCATATATATTTTTAGAATACGTTGTTGAAAAGAATTCAGCAAATAGGTTACTTATCGATTCATCATCATCTGCACTGCGGGATCCATATTTGAAAGATTTGGGGTAAGAATTTACACGACGCTTTGAATTTATAAATTTGAAGAAAATCTTTGGATTTGTTTTAATTTGTCGTTGTATACGAGATAAATAGTTTTTATAAGCCAATGTGTTAGCGTTATTAAATTCAGATCGAATAACACAATAATTTTTGAAATCAATAATTGATCCAGATTTTTTATATTTCTTATAAAGCTTGCTTTTCCTATTCTTTATATGAGATAAAGATCTATTATTCCATGGGGGGCCATTGTTTTCACGGATCTTTACTTTAGGAACAGCTTCCGAAATGCAGTGGTAGAGTACAGCATAAAAGTTTGAGACAATATTGTCGAGATTATCTCCAAAGATAATGGTATTCCAGTTTATTTTTGATAAAAGGTAATTTAACTTAGTGTAGTCAGCACGGGAAAAACAAAAAATTTCATGTTGAATATTATTTGATTCCATATTAGAGGTAGAAGTAGAGTTGAACATTTCTAATTGTATCGTAGGATGGTAACGGTCTTCAGGTTGAGTTATTGGAGGTGAATTGCTTAACTGTATATCCAACGGTTGGTTAACAAAAACAAGATCAAGAAGATTGCCGTACATATTACTGATATGATTTATTTGAAAGAGGCCTTGGGAAAGAAGAGAGTGGATAAATTCGTTTTTTTCCGATGGAATTAGAGAGTTAAATTCTTCAAGTGCATTCCACGATATGTTAGGGAGATTGAAATCTCCAAGTGCCATAAACAAATCGGATTGTTTACATTGCTCAAAAACGTGTTTAATAGCAAGAATGTGGTTGTTGTAGATGTTCATTGATGATTTTGGAGGAATATAGGAGCATGTTATGTAAAGGTATGAGTTGTGTAGCTTAACTTTGATAGCAATAAATTCAATGTCATCACTTAATGGAAGATTTATACATTCGCAAGGAAAATAATCAAGCACTGCAATAAGAACGCCACCACCAGGCTTATGTAGTCGATCAAATCTAAATATCTGATATCTTGGGCATAAAATTTCACAATTAAATATATTTTTTCTGTTGTTCAACCATGTTTCAGTGAAGGCAATAATGTGATAAGAAAATTCAAAACTATTAGCATAGAGTGCAGATAATTTTGTGTTCAAACCACGGACATTTTGATACCCTATATTTATGGAATTTTGTGTCAACGAGGCTTTTAGTTTTTTGAAATATTGAGTTGGGAAGGTAAATAAGCAATATCAGAATGAGCTGAACTTCTATATTCGTATTCACGTATAATCGCTTTAGGTGGCCAAAAGTTTAAATTTACAATTTTCTCAAAGTTCTCTTCCGGGACAATAATCTTAAAAGAAGATTTATTTCTTCTTTCAGAATAATTAAATTTATAAACACTTATGTCAATTTCATAACCGAGCTTATTGCAAATGTATTGTTTAATGGCATCAGTTGTGGTATCAGATGAAAAACGTGCAGCAAATATAGTTTTCTTTGGTGGTACTACTTTTAGATAAACAGGATTGCCAGAGTTGTTATTAGAACCAGAAGTAGAAAATTCGTTACGTTTTGTAGGAAAATCAGACGGCTGACTCAAGACTCCATATCGATATCGTAATGACCCGGAACTCAGCACAATCTAATCCTATAACTGAGTGATAAATCTAATAGGGCCAATCTACATTTTTTTGACAAGCTTTGAGGTAATACTGTGTCCTTATAATGCCTTAATCGACATAAATCGTCACCTTACTATGTTTAGTTATGGTACTGGGGATAAGCTCTGTGCCCTTCCGTATGGCAAATATCTGTGGCTGGAAGATACTGCACATGTCCCCAAGTCTACAGGATTTCTTGATGTTTTGCTCCATCAGAAAGACACCTTATCCAGTACCGCAATCCATTTTATAGCCATCTGTGAAGATCGAATTGCCTTGAAAAAGCGATATACGACCCTCCCATACGGTTCTGTCAGGGATTACGACCTCTGGTGCTGTGCTGAACCAAAGCACCTTGACTAAATAGTCAGACCATGGTAAGCCTGTTTCAAACCCCAAGGAGCCTGATAAGCGCAGAATATCTGAGTATATCCGACTCATACAGCCTTATTAGGCTTCTGGTTACCATACCATTTATCAAAATATAAAGAGGGTGCAAGATCAAGAAAGTAGATGTATTAGAACCTCCCAACCGAACTTCAGGAGCTTTATACAAATAACTTTTATTTAACATATAACACCAGCTATTTTTCGCCATTAAAATGGATCGATTTTAGGAAACGATTAATAGGTATAAATTAGGTCCATGAAATTTTTGTGTATTAACTTCTGTAATACCCATAGATCTATTTTTTATCTGGCCTTATTTGAATGGTTCCAACAGTGTTTACATGACTTAACATTTTAACGATTTCCTTAATTTTATCAACATTTTGAACAATTGCCCTTTCAGAGCGCGGGTGATACTTAACTTCAAAATTACTGGAGCGCATTCGAAGAAACCAAAATTGCGCATGGTTGGCTATTACGTCATACCATACAAATTAGAGACATTTTTAGACGCCGTTTTTATAGCAAATATAGCATATTTTTATTAAAAAGTTTTACTGTAGTGTATTGCACTAAAATCCCAATTTATTACAATCATTTATTGTAATAAATGGTTTTTTGATAAAACCAAAAATGATGCTGGGGAAAATCTTTCCTGAACTCGTTTCGATGATTGGTTAGGCCATCTCATCAGGAGGATTATCCCTAATTCTAGACAGAGCGAAAACCACACATTACACAGTACGACAAAATCAAATTTTTTTGAGTACACATGAGTAATCTTTCTAACGAAAAATGTTCGGTAAAAAAACTTTTCTATAGAAAAATTTTCGAGAAAAAAAACTTTTCTATAGAAAAATTTTCGAGAAAAAAATTTTTCTATAGAAAAATTTTCGATAAAAAAATTTGTATATAGAAAAATTTTCGATAAAAAAATTTTTCTAATAAAATTTATCAAAAAAATTTTCTATAAAAAAATGTTTCTTTCGAAAAATTTTTCTTTCGAAAAATTTTCGATAAAAAAATTTTTCTAAAGAAAAATTTTCGATAAAAAAATTTTTCTGAAGAAAAATTTTCGATAAAAAACTTTTTCTGAAGAAAAATTTTCGACAAAAAAATTTTTCTATAGAAAAGTTTTCGATAAAAAAAATGTTTCTATTGAAAAAT
Source organism: Stomorhina lunata (assembly GCA_933228675.1). Taxonomy (NCBI): domain Eukaryota; kingdom Metazoa; phylum Arthropoda; class Insecta; order Diptera; family Rhiniidae; genus Stomorhina; species Stomorhina lunata. Next base: position 35,988,401 of record OW121744.1, on the reverse strand, counting down.
TTTCGATACAAAAATGTTTCTATAGAAAAATTTTCGATAAAAAATGTTTGTTTAGAAAAATTTTCGATAAAAAAAATTTTTCTATAGAAAAATTTTCGATAAAAAAATTTTTCTATAGAAAAATTTTCAATAAAAAAATTTTTCTATAGAAAAATTTTCGATAAAAAAATTTTCATATAGAAAAATTTTCGATAAAAAAAATTTTTCTAAAGAAAAATTTTCGATAAAAAAATTTTTCTAAAAAAAAATTTTCGATAAAAAAATTTTTCTATAGAAAAATTTCCGATAAAAAAATTTTTCTATAGAAAAATTTTCGCTAAAAAAATGTTTCTATAGAAAAATTTTCGATAAAAAAATTTTTCTGTAGAAAAATTTTCGATAAAAAAATTTTCTGTAGAAAAATTTTCGTTAAAAAAATTTTTCTGTAGAAAAATTTTCGATAAAAAAATTTTTCGGTAGAAAAATTTTCGATAAAAAAATTTTTCTATAGAAAAATTTTCGATAAAAAAATGTTTCTATAGAAAAATTTCCGATAAAAAAAATTTTCTGTAGAAAAATTTTCGATAAAAAAAATTTTCTGTAGAAAATTTTTCGATAAAAAAATTTGTCTATAGAAAAATTTTCGATAAAAAAATTTTTCTATAGAAAAATTTTCGATAAAAAAATTTTTCTATAGAAAAATTTTCGATAAAAAAATTTTTCTATAGAAAAATTTTCGATAAAAAAATTTTTCTATAGAAAAATTTTCGATAAAAAAATTTTTCTATAGAAAAATTTTCGATCAAAAAATTTTTCTATAGAAAAATTTTCGATCAAAAAATTTTTCTATAGAAAAATTTTCGATCAAAAAATTTTTCTATAGAAAAATTTTCGACAAAAAAATTTTGCTATAGAAAAATTTTCGATAAAAAAATTTTTCTATAGAAAAATTTTCGATAAAAAAATTTTTCTATAGAAAAATTTTCGATAAAAAAATTTTTCTATATAAAAATTATTCTATAGAAAAATTTTCGATAAAAAAATTTTCGATAGAAAAATTTTTGATAAAAATATTATTCTATAGAAAAATTTTCGATAAGAAAATGTTTTTATAGAAAAATTTTCGATAAAAAAAATTTTTCTATGGAAAAATTGTCGATAACGAAATTTTTCTATGGAAAAATTTTCGGTAACGAAATTTTTCTATGGAAAAATTTTCGGTAACGAAATTTTTCTATAAAAATATTTTGGATAATACAATTTTTCTACAGAAAAATTTTCCATAAAGAATTTTTCAATAAAAAAATTTTTCTATAGAAAAATTTTCGATAAAAAAGTTTTTCTAGGTAAAAATTTTCGATAAAAAAAAATTTTCGATAAAAAATTTTTCTATAGAAAATAATTTCCCCACTGTCCTTTAGAGTAAATTTAAAACTCCCTTTCTCAAACGATATGAATAATTCCAATCAAAATCATAATTAAAATGATAATCAAAAAAAATCTTCAAATAACATTTTCAAAGGTTTCAAACATAAATTTCTATTTTTATAGAACTTTTTATAAGAGTATTAAGTTACAAGTGAACCTTCGTCCTTCGAATCTTTAAAATCGATTTTCTTAAAATTCTGACGTGATACGCCGAGACACGTATTTCTTTATTTTAAGCCTATTTTCATATTCTGTTAACATTTCTCATGTGTACCAACCACTGTCGTACTGTGTTATATATAGTTTGAGGGACTGAATAAATAAGAATTATTATTGTGTCCAACAAATATCAACATAAAGCGAATATTGGTACAGAGATTTAGGTTTACATAAGCAGTATTTCTTTGTAAATTTCATATTGATATTTGTGGAAAATATATCAATTCCGGGAAGTGGGGCCTATGGGAGGTACCGTAAATAATGTACCGATTTCGACGAATTTCAATAGCCATGGTTCCACTGTGTCAAATTTCATCAAATTATCTTTAGAATTGCGGCCTGTACTTTGATTACATGGTTTACATGGGGTTCCAGCCGGCCAGCCAGACGGACTGACATCGCTAAATCGACTCAGAAAGTGATTCTAAGCCTATTGGTATACTAAAAGGTGGATCTATGACTATGCGTTATATACATCAGCACAAACTTATAATACCCCTTCCACCTATGGTGGTGAAGGGTATAAAAAACTTTAGCTCTGAGGGGTAATATATGGTTGTTCTTGACTCAATATAACACATTCTTAGTTGTTTTGTTGTTGTATTGCACTGATTTTGAAAAGCTTTTAAGAAGCTGTAATTTTAATTAGCCAACATTTGCACAGCTGAGATTGAATTTTTTGTGCCAGTGAATCAACCGACCGCAGTAGAGTCAAGGAAAATAATGAGTTTGTAAAAGTTTGTGAATGAGATTGATATATTCATTATTTAAGAGTCAATTTAATAATGAAAATTGTTTCAGTTTTTTTTTTATTTTTTTGTTTAACCCCCTCAAATTCTCTTTAAATTTAACTTAACTTTAAATTTATAAAAAAAAATCTTCTTAAATTACTTAATTGAAATCTTTCAATTGTGTCACAATTTCATTTATTCAAATCCATTTAAAATAAATTCAAAAGGAACAAAAATTTAATTTATATATGACTTAATTATACAAACATGACTGAGTCTGACAAACATTTAAATCTAAAAAGAAATCAACCAATTATGATGATAGAAGTTGATTTCTGCTGCTACCTACAATAATCAAATCAAAAGAATTGAAGTTTTTTTTTTTTTCAAGGAAGTCAAAATTTTTTTAAAAACATCTTTAGAAATTAGTTCAAACGGAAAAAGCTAATAATTACTTATTATTTAAATCAAAACCCAAGAACGCCTGACCAACCATTTGGTATGATTTGATTTCTTTTGATTTCATTTAATTGTTTTAAAAACGAGAAAGAATCACAGATGACTCAACACTCTTTTAATTCAAAATTTATTTATTTTTAGTTTTTTTTATTTCTTGTGCAAAAGTGGCAAAACAAATTTGCCATCGTAAAATCTTGTCTTATAGTCTCTAATTTTTTTTTGTCTTTTTTTCGACTCCACAAATTACGATGTTATTTTCAGAGAATGCTTTTTCTTGAAAGCTGTTTTGGTTCTTTTAAAAGAAAAGGTCCTAAAATGCAAATTTAAACAAATAAGAGTGGTATATTCGGCTTTGCCGAATCTTGGATACCCTTCACCAATGGTGTTCCAAAAGTAAAGTAAAAAACCGTAAGAATTTATTAATAAAGAGTGCTATAAATAAAATTTGTAGTTGGATTTTCTTAAATAAAAATCAAACCTTTTAATATAAAAATCTCTACAAAATACGCAAATATAATGACATATTATACAAAATCATTTAGCTTTAAAATGTTTACTTAGTACTCGGGTTTTGCAAAATTATCGACTTTTTTTCGGAAACCCTCCCATTAAAGATTTTACAGTTGCTTCTGATACCTTTTTGGAGCATGTGTTCCACCTGCGCTTAAAATCGGACATGTTCTTGGAAATCTTTCCTGTGTTCTTCAATTCCTTTTTTACCAGAGCCCAATACCTTTCCACAGGCCGAAGTTCTGGACAGTTATTTGGATTTGCCTCTCGTGGTACAAAAATGACATTATTCTTTGAGTACCACTCAAGTGCCTTTTTTCCATAATGGCATGATGCCAGATCGGGCCAAAAAAATGTAGTCACTCTGTGCTCTCTTAAAAAGGGTAACAACCGTTTTTGTAGGCACTCCTTTATATAAATTTCTGTGTTTATTGTGCCAGATGCCACAAATACTTTACTTCTTTTGCCACAACTGCAAATAGCTTGCCACACGAGAAACTTCTTAGGGAATTTTGTTTGTTTTTTTGTGCGAAACTCTTACCGAACATTGCCCCGTTTATCAGCAACATAAAAATCTTGACCAGGAAGTTGAGAAAAGTCTGCCAATACATATGTTTCATCATCCATCACACAACAGGTGTATTTTTTTATAAAATCAGACTTCAATTTTTTCGTTCTTTTTTTTGCTTCTAAGTTCTTTATAGCATTGCGATCTGGAACCTTTTGGACTTTGTATGTCTTCAGTCCAGCATAAGCTTTGACTCTATGTGCAAAATTCGTAGAACATTTCACCGTACGAGCTGCTTTTCTTAAAGAAGTGTTAGGCGCTCTTCGAAAGAGTCGCTCGACTTCTATTGCCTTACCAATATCTGTAGGACCTTTTTTCCTCCCTGATTAAGGTTTTCTTTCAATGCTCAGGTTTTCCTTATACCGTATGATGGCATTAGAAACCGTTCGAGGGTTAACTTTCAAATTTTTAGCTATTTTTTTAAAAGTCCATGACGGATTTTTTTAAAAAGTTTTAATTATATTTTCACGAACTTTTTTTTCGCAGTCCATTTTGATTGAAATAACTATTGAAAATTAATAATTTCTAAAATAATAGTATCTGACATATCTATAGAAACTAACTTGATCAAAAAATAAATTATTTCTTGCACTATGGATAAATTTTGTCTAAAATAGTAAATGCATATTTTTTTTAGAACACTCTTTAATTATATAGTTTCTGATTGATGACTTAGTTAAGCACAACACAAATTTTCTTTTGTTCATACTAAATGTAATTCCTAGCAATATTTGGTTATATGCAAAGAGTCTTTAAAATTATGGATCCAAAGGTTAGGTTGGGCAAGTGGCTGATATCGAAGGCGGCGTCATTTTGGTTCTAAAGTGGCCCCTTTGTGAAAGATAATGATTACTATACTACAAGTAGAGAATACTTATTTAAGCCAGCCAGTAGCTTCGATATACATATGTGTCTATTTTACGAACATTAAATAAAGTTGGATAGATCAGACAAACCAAGCAGAAAAGATGAATACAAATGTAGATGCCCTTAGATTTGCAAGTATTCTGGCATGCAACTTAAAAACGTACGTATCATCCTACTAGCAAAAGTTCTTAATTAGTTATGTAAAACTCTGAAGGTAGCGGACCGATTTAGATCAAAGCTTTAACAATGATTGTTTTGTCAATGTATACAAGCCTTAGAATTATAGGGTATACACTCTTAGTTTTAGATACATCAGTTTTGTCGGAAAAGTTATTGAAGATTTACTTATTAATCTGAAGTTAGTTAACTAATTAAGATGAATACTTAATTAATAATATTTGGGATGTATTTTTCTTCTGATCTGTCCGATGGACGTGTGGAAAGTTTTGCTCTAGTTCTTTGTGCAATTATAATGTGATTTAATTTATCAGCATCAAAGTGATTCCGGTTGGGGTCATATGGGAGATTTCACTAAATGTGAACCGAGTTTCATTTCATTTTCAATACCGAACTTTTCAAGAGATCGGAAATACTTTTGTCAAATGTTGTCTCTCTAGAAAGTTTATTTTAAGCGCTATCGCGCTAAAGAACGATATTGTACAACATCTTTATACTAAATGTCATCATCGTATCTATTATAATTTGACATTTATTAGCTACTAAGAGATTGCCTTAGGCGAAGTTATACGGGAGCAATTGTCAACCGTGAACGGATTTCTCCCAATTACAATTAAAAATTTTAAATCTTCGTTGATATGTGAGGACAGACAGGTAGACGGACGGACGGACAGAAAAACAGACGGACGGACAGACGAACAGACAGACGGACGGACGTCGCGAAATCGATTCTCCTGCCGATTCTGAGTCGATCGGTACAATTTGAATGGTATTCATAATCAGATTTGTAGAGTTTATACATGAGATTTTAGGAAATCGGTCCATAAGCACCTGAGATATCGCTGAAACAATACTTACAAAATGTAAACAAAATTTCATAGACACGAACTTTGGGCAATTTGCTGTACATCACAAGTAGTGTTTTGGCGATATCTCAGTTGTTTATGGACCGCTTTTGATAAAATTTAATAACGTGCTTGGCGAGGGAATTTCCTAAAATCTGATATAAAATTTATGTATGTCCGTGGTAAAGGAGGATGGTTTTTCCTATTTCTGCATTTCATTTTTTCAACAAACACTCTCTAATGCGTACTTTGGGCAACACATCAAATTTGGTGTTTTGTCGATATCTCAGTGGTTAATGGACCGATTTTGATAAAATTTTACAGAGTGCTTTGGGGAACCATTTCCTACAATCCGATATATAATATATTATCACATGTACACCAGGAGTATCTTTTTTCTCTTGTTATTTAAAAGTGTGTTTCAATCAAAAATTTTAAAATTTTCGTCTAATTTTTGGTATTTTTTCGATATTTTCGGTGTTTATAAACCGATTTTAATGAAATTTAATAGCGTTCATTGCGGGAGAATTTCCTAAAATCTGATATATAATTTATGTAGGTCCATCCTCCAGGGGCTTCAGAAACTTGATTTCAACAGACAGACGGACAGACAGACAGACAGACGGACGTCGCTTAATCGATTCTCCTCCCGATTCTGCGTCGATCGGTATAATTTTTATGGGGTCTACGAAAAAAATTACAAACGGAATCACAAACTTATAATACCCTTTCACCTATTGGTGAAGGGTATAAAAATAAGAATTATTGAGAAGCCCTAAAGAATTTTGAATTTTGTTTTCAAAACTTATAATTTTTACATTGGCAACATGTTGATAAAAAAAAAGTTTTCATTTGTTGCAGCAACATATTTAAAATATACATGAAATTTTAAACATATTGCCGCAACATTTGAGTCAACGTTGCAGAAAAATCTTGGAGAAATTTGTATCAAATTTTTTAAAATTAGATAAAACTTGAGATTCAAATCGACATCAAAAATGTATGTTTGTTCAAATATGATATTTTTGCTTGAAATGTTGCAGCAACATAATGAAGACTTAAGTTGCTGCAACATTAAGTTTAAGTCAAAATAAGCATAAAAACATTATTTAACTATTAAAAACAAGATTACCCTATAAAAAACAATCTCATTCAACTTATATTTTTTTAGCGACTCAGCAACATGTTGCTAAACAAATTTAGGTACTCTATTTTAAAATACAACATTTTGTAAAAAAAAAACTGTTTCTGTTTTCTCTGCGATATGTTTAATAAAGCTTTAAGACTTTTTTTGATTAAAAAAATGTTCTTGAAAAAATAGTTAATATAAAAAAGTCTTTTAGTTTAAAATATAGACAAAAAATGTTGCTGCAACATTATGCTTTTTGACAATAAATGACATTAAACATTATGTTATATCAAAAACAAGATTACCATTTAGAAATATCATGAATATTCAACAAATCTTATTATAGTGACCCAGCAACATGTTGCTAAACAAAGTCTAATATGTATTTTAAAATACCAAATTACATAATGTTACTGTTTTAACTGCAACATGTTATATTAAAAATGGCAAAGAAAAAGGCTTTGAGACTTTGTTATGACTCAAAAAAATTTTACTGAAAAAAATAGTTAATATTTACTCAGTAACATGTTGCTAAACAAATTTTAATCACTCTATTTTAAAATACTTAACTTTTTAAACGCAAAATGTTTTTTTTAGTGCATCATGTTATATAGGAAAAAAAAAACATTTTGTGAAACTTAATACTTTAGTTTTATGTTCCTGAAAAAAATTAGTACAGGGTGGGCAACAACAACTCATCAACATGTTGCGAAACAAACTGTAAGCAGTAGTTTTGAAAAACTGTAGTCATATATTACTTACTCGCTTAAATGACCTATAATTACAACCTGTTAAGATCAAAAGCCGAGCATATTTTAGAATTCCATGCGCTTCGATCTTGCGAGCAAATTCTCCAATTCCGTAGGCCAAACTTTAAAAGACTTTCTTCTTTTGGTCTTTTCATTGAAGTTTCGTACGTCCTCTTTTAATCTTAGCTTTTTCATATTAATTGTTTTTTCCAGGAGTGGGTTACTAGCCCGACGTGCTTACCCATATTTTTATAGTTCTTATGGGAGAACTCGCGGCACATGTTAGCTCACTACGTTAACGTAATTCCCCAGGTGATACCACGAGGAGATCAATGTCCACAGTTAAGATGAAGGATAACCAAGATAAGTCTGGGCTTACCATGTTAAGATCAATCAGAGCCGTTGCTTGGTATCCAACATCACTCGGATTTTATTTTATTAAAGTTTAATGTTGCTGGCAAAAGATGCGTATATTTCAAAGTTATTCAGTGTTTTTCTGAACTAGAAGATATCTAATTTTTAACATTTTAGTAACTACACCACTAGCAACATGTTGATAACCAAATTTAACAATTTTATCTTACAAATTTGTCAGTTTATATAAAAATAATATATAAAAATCAAACTCTAAACATTTTGCTGAAGTAATCAAAAAATATCAAGCTACAAAGCATTTTAATTTGAAATCTTGAAGATGTTGCCGCAACATTGCTGCTTATGTTGCAAACTGCTAGAACGAGTATGTTGGTATAGATTGTATTTTTTAAAATTGGTAACTGTTTTTGTTTTAACAATTGCTATCTTAAAAATTTTTAAATTTTATTCCTAAAATATATTGGTTTCCAATGCTAACATGTTGCTGCAACATTTTTTTTAATTAAATACTGTCATCTTAAAAATCCTATTGATTTGTTAGAAATGGCTAGAAATTTATCTATTTATTTTAAAATTACATACTGTATTTTTTACTCCTAAACATGTTGCAGCAACATTGCTGCTTTTGTTTAAACTACTAGTATGTTGGATTAAATTTGTTTTTTTTTTTTTAATAATCATTAACTTTAAATCGTTCTTGTTCTATCAATTCGAATCTTATAAATTTTTAATTTTATTTCAAAAATATATAATTTTCAAAACCTAAACATGTTGCTGCAACATTTGTTTTTAAATACGTTCAACTTTAAGACTCTATTGATTTATTATACATTTCTATTATTTGTTTTAAAAACACTATGTTTTTAACTCTTAAACATGTTGCTGCAACATTTTCAAATTCTAAACATGTTGCCGCAACATTTTTTTATTATTAAATACTGCCATCTTAAAAATTCTATTGATTTGTAGGAACTTTATATATTTCTGTTTTAAAAATTTTGTATTTTTAACTTCTAAAACATGTTGCCGCAACATTTCTGCTTTTGTTGAAAACTACTAGTATGTTGACTTTAATTTGAATTTTTAAATAATTCAAAACTTAAAATCGTTCTTGTTCTATCAATTCCTATCTTACATATTTTTCCAAAAACATATAATTTTCAAAACCTGCTGCAACATTTCTTTTTAAATATTAAATATGTTTAACTTTAAGACTCTATTGATTTGTTAGACATTTTTATTATTTGTTTTTAAAATACTATGTTTTTAACTCTTAAACATGTTGCTGCAACATTTTCAAATCCTAAACATGTTGCTGCAACATTTTTTAAATATTAAACACTGTCAACTTAAAAACTATTGATTTGTATTAAATGTATCTATTTATTTAAAAAATACTGTATTTTTTACTCCTAAACATGTTGCTGCAACATTGTTGATTGACTTAAATATTTACAAACTAAAAATGGTTCTTGTTGCTTTTAACACAATAACTTTTGAAGACCAGTAATTTTCTATGAATGTAAAATAATGAAGATATATTTAATAAAAAGTAAACCAGACAAATTTATTTATCTCTACATATTAATGCAAATTTCCACCAAAAGTTAGTTTTTTTGAAAGTTTTGTCTATATACATTTCGAGGCTTTCATAAGCAAGCCTGAGCACCTTTCAATTTCTTAGTTTGTAGCATTTTACTTGGTTTCCTTTCTCATTCATTCATCTATAGAATCTTGATTCTATACAGACACTTACTCAAATATTAATTCTCGAGAATTTATTCATTAATTTAAAGCTGGGGATAGAAATTGCAATTCAATTAACAGGATTTTCCAAATGCAAACTGAAGCTATTAAAATGTCTTTACTGGATTTGAGTTTCCTGCTTTTGTCGCTGAAAAAAGTAGTGGAAAAAAACAAATAAATTAGTTGAAGCCTGAAGTTGTTGAAAGTCTGTTTTCTGCTTATTCTTTATCAATTAATTTAAATAATTAAATATCTTCAAATGGGGGGGAAGTGAGTTTGCCATATTGTCTGGGCAAATAAAGTAAATTGGAGTATAGTAATTGAATGTTTAACAAGAATTGTTATAAAGGCCGATTTAATTTAATGTCGGCCAGAATGTTCAAACCCTTCATTAGCCGAGTTTTCTAGTTTGCATTAACTCCCTAAAGTTCCCTTGATTTGATCCACTCCGATCTTGCTGATGAAAGTTCTTTAAAGTTCCAAGGAATATACATATCATTTTTAGTATCGAGTACAAAGTTCCCTTGCTGCTATCCTTCATAAATTTGTCCAAACTAGTCTAAGATATCTCCCATAAGAACGATAAAAATATGGGTTAGGAAGTCATGCTAGTAACCCACTTCTGATAAATACAAATACTATAAAAAAGCTAAAATTGGAATAAAAACGGCCCTCTAATGTTAGAAGAGAACGTCTGAAACTGCGATGAAAAGACCAAGTAGAGGAAAACCTTTTCCTACGAAATTGGAAAATATGCGCACAAGATCGAAGGGTATGAAATTCTAAAATATGTTTGCCCTTTGACATAAAAAGGTTGTAACTATAGGAAATTTAAGTAAGTCTAAAATATACAAAATCGGGCACAAAGTTGCCAATTATATAGATTTTTAGAGGTGGGGTGAAACTTCTCCTGCTCCGATCCTGATGAGTATTCCAAAAATATCAGTTGTACTAAGTTCAGTGACTCTACCTCTTATTCTTCTAAAAAAACATAAAAAGTTTTTATTTGGAGGTAAGGGTTAAACTTCCCCTGCTTCGACCCCGATAAGTATTATAAAAATATCGGTTGTACTAAGTTCAGTGACTCTACCTCTTATTCTTCTAAAGATACATTACAAAAAGTTTTTATTTTGAGGTTGGGGTTAAACTTCCCCTGCTCCGATCCTGATAAGTATGATAAATATATCGGTTGTACTTAGTTCAGTGACTCTTATTCTTCTAAAGATACATTTCTTAATGTGAGAGAAAAACTTCCCGAACTGCTCCGATCCTGATAAGTATGATAAAAATATCGGTTGTACTAAGTTCAGTGACTCTACCTTTTATTCATCTAAAGATATATTTGAAAAAGTTTTTTTTTGAGGTTGGGCTTAAACTTTCCCTGCTCCGATCCTGATAAGTATGATCAAAATATCGGTTGCACTAAGTTCAGTGACTCTATATCCTATTGTTCTAAAGATACATTATAAAAAGTTTTTATTTAGAGGTGGGGCTAAAACCTCCCCTGCTCCGAGCCTGATAAGTATGAAAAAATACCGGTTGTACTAAGTTAAATGACTCTACCTCTTATTCTTCTAAAAAAAAATGTCAAAAGTTTTTATTTGTAGGTTGGGGTTAAACTTCCCGTGCTCTGACCCTTATAAGTATTATAAAAATATAGGTTGTACCTCTTATTCTTCTAAAGATACATTATAAAAAGTTTTTATTTTGAGGTGAGGGTTAAACTTCCCCTGATCCGATCCTAAGTATATCTAGACCAATTGGTTGTACTAAGTTCAGTGACTCTACCTCTCATTTTTCTAAAGATACATTATAAAACGTTCTTTTTTAGATGTGGGGGTAAAGCTTCCCTGGCCCGATCCTGATAAGTATGATAAAAATATAGGTTTTACTATGTTCAGTGACTACCTCCAATTCTGAGTAAACATACATTTGAAACGTTTTTTTGGATGTGGGGGTAAAGCTTTTATTTAGAGGTGAGGGTAAAACTTCCCCTGCTTCTACTCTACCTCTAATTCTTCTTTAGATAAATAATAAGAAGGTTTTATTTGGAGGTTGGGGTAAACTTCCCATGTTCCAATCCTGATAAATATGATAAAAATATCGGTTATACTAAGTTTAGTGACTCTTCCTCTATTTCTTTAAAAGATACATTATAAAAAGTTTTTTTAGAGGTGGGGCTAAAACCTCCCCTGCTCCGATCCTGATAAGTATTATAAAAATATCGGTTATACTTTGTTCAGTGACTACCTCTAATTTTTCTAAAGATACATTATAAAAATATTTTTTTTAAATATGGGTTTGAAATTTCTCCTGCTCCGATCCTGATAAATATGATAAAAAATATCGGTTGTACTAAGTTCAGAGACTCTACTTCTAGTTCTTCTAAAAAAATAAAAAGTTTTTATTTGGAGGTGGGGATAAAACTTCCCCTGCTCCGATCCTGATTATATCCCGACCTGAAAATTTTTTGTGCAAAATATAAACCTACCTTTAAAAGTTCTGAAAATAAAAGCGGATTAGTATTTTATTTGTATGAGGGAAAAAGTTTCCCTGAAATAATCCTACCCTATTTTATCTTAAGTACAACTGTTGAGCAAAAAGTCGTTTAGAAATAATTTTAAAGATCGAGGGCGGGTCAATGAATTTCCGGTCTTAGAGATAATTTTTAAGTTCGAGGGCGGGTCAATAAGCCGTGACATTTTGAATTTCCGGCCTCTTACATATGCAAAGTATACCATTAAAGATAGACTATCCTTAAAAGTTCTGAAAATAAATGCGCATTAGTATGTTATTAGTATGAGGGAAAAAGTTTCCCTGAAATAGTCCTACCCTTTTTTGTCCAAAGTACAACTATTGAGCAAAAAGTCATTTAAAGATAATTTTTAAATTCGAGGGCGGGTCAATAAGTCCGCGGCATTTTGAATATCCGTCTTTTTACATCTGTAAAAGTATACAGTCAAAGACAGATAAAGTTATGATTAGATTACATGTGTATCCTGAATACCAAAAATATAAGTACTTAATCATCTCATTTGTTACATGTTATCTCTATCAAAAGTATTTACTTTTACAATAATTAATTAAATTATAAATTTTAATATTCTCTTAATTAACATGTCATATTGATTATGAATGAAATGTAAAATTTAAACCCTTATTTAGAGATTTCTAAAATGTTATTGACCTCCTTTATTATTTGCTGTCAATTTTCCATTTTAATTGGATAAACATCAGCTCATCATATCAGAAACATAATATTTATTGTTTCCCCCATTTCAAATTTATGGAAATTCAATCCTACCATCTCTCTCCTCCACCTCTTCTGCTGCATTTGAATCGAAAACCAAAATGCGGGTGTTTGAAAATCAAAATAAATATGAGTTCTTTTTAATTGATTTGAAATTTATGTTTGAAACCTTTGAAAATGTTATTTGAAGATTTTTTTGATTATCATTTTAATTATGATTGTAATTGGAATTATTTATAGCGTTTGAGAACGGGAGTTTTAAATTTACTCTAACGCACAGTGGGGAGCAATTTTTCGATAAAAAAATTTTTCGATAGAAAAAAATTTTCGATAAAAAAATTTTGCTATAGAAAAATTTTCGATAAAAAATTTTGTTATAGGAAAATTTTCGGTAAAAAAATTTTGTTATAGAAAAATTTTCAATAAAAAAATTTTTCTATAGAAAAATTTTGGATAAAAAAATTTTTCTATGGAAAAATTTTGGATAAAAAAATTTTTCGATAAAAAAATTGTTTCTATAGGAAAATTTTCAATTTTAATTAAAAAAATTTTTAATAAAAAATTTTTTCTATAAAAAAATTTTTTATAGAAAAATTTTCGATAAAAAAATTTTTCTATAGAAAAATTTTCTATAGAAAAATTTTCGATAAAAAAATTTTCTATAGAAAAATTTTAGATAAAAAAATTTTTCTGTAGAAAAATTTTCAATAAAAAAAAAATTTCTATAGAAAAATTTTCGATAAAAAGATTTTTCTATACAAAAATTTTCAATAAACAAATTTTTAAATAAAAAAATTTTCAATAAAAAAATTTTTCTATAGAAAAATTTCAATAAAAAAATTTTTCTATAGAAAAATTTCAATAAAAAAATTTTTCTATAGAAAAATTTTCAGTAAAAAAATTTTTCTATAGAAAAATTTTCAATAAAAAAATTTTTCTATAGAAAAATTTTCAATGAAAAAATTTTTCGAAAAATTATAATTTATCAGGCTTGAGTTCATTTTCAATTTTCAAATTATTAATTTGAAAATTTGAAAGTAATAATTAATTCAATTTAAAGTTCGAATAATTAATTCCCAAAAAAATTTTTCTATAGAAAATTTTTCGATAAAAAAATTTTTCTATAGAAAAATTTTCGATAAAAAAATTTTTCTATAGAAAAATTTTCGATAAAAAAATTTTTCTATAGAAAAATTTTAGATAAAAAATTTTTTCTATAGAAAAATTTTCGATAAAAAAATTTTTCTATAGAAAAATTTTCGATAAAAAAATTTTTCTATAGAAAAATTTTCGATAAAAAAATTTTTCTATAGAAAAATTTTCGATAAAAAAATTTTTCTATAGAAAAATTTTCGATAAAAAAATTTTTCTATAGAAAAATTTTCGATAAAAAAATTTTTCTATAGAAAAATTTTTCTATAGAAAAATTTTCGATAAAAAAATTTTTCTATAGAAAAATTTTCGATAAAAAAATTTTTCTATAGAAAAATTTTCGATAAAAAATTTTTTCTATAGAAAAATTTTCGATAAAAAATTTTTTCTATAGAAAAATTTTCGATAAAAAATTTTTCAATAAAAAAATTTTTCTATAGAAAAATTTTCAATAAAAAAATTTTTCTATAGAAAAATTTTCAATAAAAAAATTTTTCTATAGAAAAATTTTCAATAAAAAAATTTTTCTATAGAAAAATTTTCAATAAAAAAATTTTTCTATAGAAAAATTTTCAATAAAAAAATTTTTCTATAGAAAAATTTTCAATAAAAAAATTTTTCTATAGAAAAATTTTCAATAAAAAAATTTTTCTATAGAAAAATTTTCAATAAAAAAATTTTTCTATAGAAAAATTTTCAATAAAAAAATTTTTCTATAGAAAAATTTTCAATAAAAAAATTTTTCTATAGAAAAATTTTCAATAAAAAAATTTTTCTATAGAAAAATTTTCAATAAAAAAATTTTTCTATAGAAAATTTTTCAATAAAAAAATTTTTCTATAGAAAATTTTTCAATAAAAAAAATTGTCTATAGAAAAATTTTAATTAAAAATAATTTTTCTAAGGAAAATTTTCAATAAAAAATTGTTTCTATAGAAAAATTTTCAATTTGACATTTTTTTCTATAGCAAAGTCTTAATATTTATTTATATAAAAATATTTTTCCATCTTCGATAAAAATATTTTTTTATTTTTCTATAGAAAAGTTTTCGAAATTTTTTTGTAGAAAAAATTTCGAACATTTTTTTCTATAGAAAATTTTTCTCCAAAAATATTTTCCCATAGAAAAAACTTGGAAAAAAATAGTTTTCTATTTATTTAAAATATTTTTCTGTAGAAAAATTTTGAATATTTTTCTATAGAAAAGTTTTCAACATTTTGTTGTAGAAGAATTTTCGATGAAATATTGTCTCTATAAAAAAATTTTCGTGAGAAATATTTTTTAATAGAAAAATCTTCATTAAAAATATTTTTCTATCAAAAATTTGCAATAAAATATTTTTCTATTTTCTATAAAAAAAAAATGCAAGAACATCGTAGAAATATTGGTCTGATCCCACCTTTTAGTAGACCGATTGACTCAGAGACACTCCCTGAATTTATTTAACGTTGTCCGTCCGGCAAGATGGTGTACCTCCCATATTGGTTCCTTCGCGGAATAGAGTTTTTGGCCCTTTACAGTCACAAATTTAATTGTACTTTAATAATATTCTGCATAAATAGAGCTTATATTAGCCGAAATCAGTCTGCCTAATTTTGTTGGAATCGGTCCATATTTGACCATACCTCCCATACACAGACACATTAGACACATTTTCAAAAGTTTTTTTAATTCCCAGAAAATCACAAAAACGTCTATAAATCTTAAGATAATTGCATTTTATTACTAAAACTTTTTACAGATAAATATTTTGTAAATATAAATTTTCGAAATTTTCTAACAAACGTTCCTTACATTTTTAGATCCAAAGGTTTTAGTTTCAAAGATTTAATTATCATCGGCGCTAAATGTATTTCCACCAAACTTTGTAGTCGGTTCAACACATGCAGTTTGGGTGAATGTTTACTAGACTCCGGAGTGAAATAATGGATCTATCTTTCAACAGTGGTCACACATCGACTCACAAAATCGGTTTTATTATATTTTACAAGTTGATAGTAGTTTAGCTGTCAAATTTATACACGTATCTTTTGAAGACTAGGACTAACTAAAAATAAAATATGGTTTTAATTGTGTTAGCGCCATCTATGTGTCAGTTTATACTCTTAATACCAAAAATATGAAATAAAATTTTTTAATTTTTAACGTAAATTTTAAGAGAACATATATTTTCTTCCTTAATAGTAAAATTTTTACAACCACATCTAGATTTTCTTTTACTTTCCTCCTTTCAACATAAACTTGGCATTAACTTTAATTAAAACTTAGTCTCGAAATTGTTTGTGTTTGTTTTCTTTCGTTGTTTTTTTTTTTGACGCGTCTGTCATTGTAGTTTTTTTTTCGCATCTAAATTTTTTGTTGTTTTTACTAATGAGGTGTAAAAATTGTTTAACTAGTTTCCTGCCTCTTTTGTAATTTAAAACAACGTTTCGGTCTTATTTTAATTTCATTTCCATTTTTCTTGTTAGTTGTCGTTTTTCGTATATTTTTTTTAATTTTTTCCTTTGTCAGTCGCCATTTTCAGTTTAAATGCGCTCTTTTGTATTGTAAATTTTTTATTAAAATTTGTATCTTTTAGACATAACTAATGAAGTTTCTTTCGTACCAACATCTAGACCTAATTGTTCTTTTTATTTTTCCTAAAGTGGTATTATTTTACATGTAAAATTTAATTATAGTTTTAATTATTTTGTTTTAAGACATACAAATGAGGTATTGTCGAGGTTGCACTGTGGGATAAAATACCAAAAGTAGTAAAAACAAGTAAGAGTGGTATATTCGGCTTTACCGAATCTTGGATACCCTTCACCAATGGTGTTCTAAAAGTAATTAATAACTAGCTGACCCGGTCCGCGTTGCTGGCCCTAAGCAAACATCAGTGGTACAATATGAAAATTGGATTTTGCCACGCCTATCCGCCCGGCGATCGAAAATCAAAAATCAGACTTCGTAGTGTCATCCGCCGGGGTATTCTCAAGATTCCTTGAAAATTTCGGCCCAGCCGTTTTGGAGTCCATACGTTACATACTTAAACACATCCATTTTGATATATATAGATTATATAGTTTCCGATTACTTAGTTCAGCCCAACACAAATGCTTGATATGTATATTAATTTTCTTTTGTTCATGCAAATGTAATTCCTACCCTTGGTTATGCTAGTATTATATGCAAAGAGTCGGAAAACAAAAAGCTTTTCGATGCCGTCATCATCTAGATCAATAATATTTGGGATGCATTGTTCCTCCGATCTGTCCGATGGATGTGTGGAAAGTTTTGCTCTAGTTCTTTGTGCAATTTTAATGTAATTTAATTTATCATCATTAAAGTGATTCCCGTCCGGGGTTATATAGGCGATTTCACTAAATGTGAACCGAGTTCGCCCATTTTCAATACCGAACTTTTCAAGAGATCGGAAATACTTTTGTCAAATGTTGTCCCTCCAGAAAGTTTATTTTAGGCGCTATCGCGCTAAATAACGTTATTGGACAACGTCTTTATACTAAATGTCATCATCGTATCTATTACACAGTACGACAAAATCAAATTTTTTTGAGTACGCATGAGTAATGTTAACAGAATATGAAAATAGGCTTAAAATAAAGAAATACGTGTCTCGGCGTTTTGCTGTAGCACGTCAGAATTTTAAGAAAATCGATTTTAAAGATTCGAAGGACCTTTACTTGTAACGTAATACTATTATAAAAAGTTCTATAAAAATAGAATCGGTGAACCGATTTAAATGCTTGAGCCAGTTTTGAAAAGGGAATTCAATTTGGAAGAGTTTGTATGGGTTCGATTTCAACGAAATTTGGTACAGTGATTTTAGTTTACATAAGCAGTATTTGTTTTTAATTTCATGAAAAAATATTGATATTTGTGGCCAATATGTCAATTCCGGGAAGTGGGACCTATGGGAGGTACCATAAATAATGGACCGATTTTGACCAATTTCAATAGCCATGGTCCCATTATCAAACAAATGATCTGTACAAAATTTCATCAAATTATCTTTAGAAATGCGACCTGTAGTTTGATTACAAGGTTTACATGGGGGTCCAGCAAGCCAAACGGACGGACGGACGGACATCGCTAAATCGACTCAGAAAGTAATTCTAAGCCTATTGGTATACTATGCGTTACATACATCAGCACAAACTTATAATACCCTTTCCACCTATGGTGGTGAAGGGTATAAATACAGAATCGGTTAGGAAAATGTATCTTTCACTTTTTCCATCATATGGTCAGCTTGGGCAACCTTTTGAGACGGCAAGCTTTAACTGGTGTTGATATTATCGTAAATTGAACAAACTTTTTCCTATATCCTTTAACTGATGATGTGATTTTTGAGCATTTTAATTATTATGACCATTAAGGATAATGTGAAGTTACACACATAATAACCATAAAACTATGATGTCATAGTGAACATCATGGTCTTATATAAAAACAATGTTTAATTAAAGCAAATTTCTTTTATTCATTAACTTAAGGAAAAGCTTTAGTCTAACAAAAAGTTATTTTAACTTTTATGATTTGTAAAACTGTGTCATTGTAATATCCAGATCAACAAAGAAAAAATTGTATTGGACACTATAAAATATTAAGTATTTATTTGATCTCAAACATTAAAGATAAACTTTTTTTATTGCTTCGACAAATATTGGAGGGAAAAACTTTTCTTCATTTGAATGAAGATTGGAGTATACTTTTGTGTGTGTATGTATGACAATAGCTTTTCTATGTCTTCATTTTTATACCCTTCACCACCATAGGTGGAAAGGTATATTGGGTTTGTGCTGATGTTTGTAACGCATAGAAATTTTGGTCTAAAGATAATTCTAAAGATAATTTGATAATAAGATAATTTGATGAAATTTGGCACAGATCATTTTTTTGATAGATCATGGCTATTGAAATTGGTCAAAATTGGTCCATTATTTATGGTACCTCCCATAGCTCCAACTTCCCGGAATTGATATATTGGCCACAAATATCAATATTTTTTTTCATGAAATTTAAAACAAATAATGCTTATGTAAACTTAAAATTTCATTGAAATCGGTCCACATTTGACCATAGCTCCCATACAAACTCTTCTGTCAAACGCACCAAATCAGACAAAATTCACTTAAAACGCTCGTACCTGAAGATAATGAAAATTTTGAGTATATTTTTTACATACATAATTTTTGTAAAAATTGTAATCAATTTGCCAAATTTTGAAATAATCGGTTCACATTTGACCCAAGCTCTCATATAAGTCTAAATGGCGGAAATAGCTTAAATATATAAGTTTTGAGAAAATGTTTGTATGATGGCAAAATTCAGAAAATATTTGTCTTAATACGGGATAAAGATCATCTTTAATCTTAGTGGTGAAGGGTATCGTATGGTCGCGCTTGACCGACTATAGCACAGTCTAAGACCCCAATAATAAATATCTAAACTTCTTTTTATGTGTGTGGCAATTAATTTAAAATCAATCGATTCTAAAATTAAGATTTTTATTAATGTCCATAAACATATACAATAAATACTCAACAGATTTTATGATTTAAATAAGAATTATCGCAATAAAATTGTTCTTAATTGAAACAAGTTAAAATTATATTTCTCAAAAATTAACTTTTTATAGGAAATTTTTCAAAAATTTACTTTTTATAGGAAATTTTTCAAAAATTTACTTTTTATAGGAAATTTTTCAAAAATTTACTTTTTATAGGAAATTTTTCAAAAATTTACTTTTTATAGGAAATTTTTCAAAAATTTACTTTTTATAGGAAATTTTTCAAAAATTTACTTTTTATAGGAAATTTTTCAAAAATTTACTTTTTATAGGAAATTTTTCAAAAATTTACTTTTTATAGGAAATTTTTCAAAAATCTACTTTTTATAGGAAATTTTTCAAAAATTTACCTTTTATAGGAAATTTTTCAAAAATTTACTTTTTATAGGAAATTTTTCAAAAATTTACTTTTTATAGGAAATTTTTCAAAAATTTACTTTTTATAGGAAATTTTTCAAAAATTTACTTTTTATAGGAAATTTTTGAAGAATTTACTTTTTATAGGAAATTTTTGAAGAATTTACTTTTTATAGGAAATTTTTCAAAAATTTACTTTTTATAGGAAATTTTTCAAAAATTTACTTTTTATAGGAAATTTTTCAAAAATTTACTTTTTATAGGAAATTTTTGAAGAATTTACTTTTTATAGGAAATTTTTGAAGAATTTACTTTTTATAGGAAATTTTTCAAAAATTTACTTTTTATAGGAAATTTTTCAAAAATTTACTTTTTATAGGAAATTTTTCAAAAATTTACTTTTTATAGGAAATTTTTGAAGAATTTACTTTTTATAGGAAATTTTTGAAGAATTTACTTTTTATAGGAAATTTTTCAAAAATTTACTTTTTATAGGAAATTTTTCAAAAATTTACTTTTTATAGGAAATTTTTCAAAAATTTACTTTTTATAGGAAATTTTTCAAAAATTTACTTTTTATAGGAAATTTTTCAAAAATTTACTTTTTATAGGAAATTTTTCAAAAATTTACTTTTATAAGAAATTTTTCAAAAATTTACTTTTTATAGGAAATTTTTCAAAAATTTACTTTTTATAGGAAATTTTTCAAAAATTTACTTTTTATAGGAAATTTTTCAAAAATTTACTTTTTATAGGAAATTTTTCAAAAATTTACTTTTTATAGGAAATTTTTCAAAAATTTACTTTTTATAGGAAATTTTTCAAAAATTTACTTTTTATAGGAAATTTTTCAAAAATTTACTTTTTATAGGAAATTTTTCAAAAATTTACTTTTTATAGGAAATTTTTCAAAAATTTACTTTTTATAGGAAATTTTTCAAAAATTTACTTTTTATAGGAAATTTTTCAAAAATTTACTTTTTATAGGAAATTTTTCAAAAATTTACTTTTTATAGGAAATTTTTCAAAAATTTACTTTTTATAGGAAATTTTTCAAAAATTTACTTTTTATAGGAAATTTTTCAAAAATTTACTTTTTATAGGAAATTTTTCAAAAATTTACTTTTTATAGGAAATTTTTCAAAAATTTACTTTTTATAGGAAATTTTTCAAAAATTTACTTTTTTTATAGGAAATTTTTCAAAAATTTACTTTTTATAGGAAATTTTTCAAAAATTTACTTTTTATAGGAAATTTTTCAAAAATTTACTTTTTATAGGAAATTTTTCAAAAATTTACTTTTTATAGGAAATTTTTCAAAAATTTACTTTTTATAGGAAATTTTTCAAAAATTTACTTTTTATAGGAAATTTTTGAAAAATTTACTTTTTATAGGAAATTTTTGAAAAATTTACTTTTTATAGGAAATTTTTGAAAAATTTACTTTTTATAGGAAATTTTTGAAGAATTTACTTTTTATAGGAAATTTTTGAAGAATTTACTTTTTATAGGAAATTTTTGAAGAATTTACTTTTTATAGAAAATTTCTATAAAATTTACTTTTTATAGAAAATTTCTATAAAATTTTCTTTTTATAGAAAATTTCTATAAAATTTACTTTTATAGGAAATTTTTCAAAAATTTACTTTTATAGGAAATTTTTCAAAAATTTAATTTTAAGGAAATTTTTCAAAAATTTACTTTTTAAGGAAATTTTTCAAAAATTTACTTTTTAAGGAAATTTTTCAAAAATTTACTTTTTAAGGAAATTTTTCAAAAATTTACTTTTTAAGGAAATTTTTCAAAAATTTAGTTTTTAAGGATATTTTTCAAAAATTTACTTTTTAAGGAAATTTTTCAAAAATTTACTTTTTAAGGAAATTTTTCAAAAATTTACTTTTTAAGGAAATTTTTCAAAAATTTACTTTTTATAGGAAATTTTTCAAAAATTTACTTTTTAAGGAAATTTTTCAAAAATTTACTTTTTAAGGAAATTTTTCAAAAATTTACTTTTTAAGGAAATTTTTCAAAAATTTACTTTTTAAGGAAATTTTTCAAAAATTTACTTTTTAAGGAAATTTTTCAAAAATTTACTTTTTAAGGAAATTTTTCAAAAATTTACTTTTTAAGGAAATTTTTCAAAAATTTACTTTTTAAGGAAATTTTTCAAAAATTTACTTTTTTTTATTTTAAAAACATTTAACTCTTTATATCATAATTAAAAAAAGGACTTAATCCACTTTCAAAATAAGGTCTTCATATAATACTTTCTTACTTATTTCAAACAAAAATTTACCAAAACTCTTTCCATTTTTCGTTACAGCCCTCACTTTTACCACAGAACCACAAGATGTTGTGGTACCCGAAGGCCATTCGGTCCTACTACAATGTGCTGGCACAGCTGTTTTGGGTAAAAATCAAAAAATCCCACCCAATATCAGATGGCGCGGACCGGATGGCCAAGATTTGGGCATAGTGGGTGATACATTTCGCAATCAGCTCAAAAACGGTTCCCTATACATCAGCTCGGTAGAGGAAAATCGTGGCCTAACCGGTTCCTATCAATGTCTACTCTTTGTCGATGGCATTGGTACTATTGTCAGTCGCTCAGCCATAGTGTCCATTGCGCGTTTGCCCGATCTCAATCAGGACTTCATTGAAACCTATCTTTTTCCGGGGCAAACTGCATATTTTCGTTGCATGATTGGTCAGCTGCAGCAGGGCATGAAACACATTGTCCAGTGGATTAAGGATGATATGCCCATGCAAATGGATAAACTGCGCATGGTCATATTGCCGAATGGTGCTCTAGAAATTGATGAAGTTAATTTCAGTGATCGTGGTGTCTACTATTGTAATGTTACCTCGGGCTCTATATCCCGTTTAAGTAGTAAAACTAATTTAAATATTAAAAAGTTATCGGAAACCGGCGAAAGTCCTGTGGCCCCCGCTTTTCTAGTGGGTCCCTCACCCCAGACCGTTAAGGAGGGTGATGTGGTGACTTTGGACTGTGTGGCCAATGGTGTGCCTCAGCCACAAATCAAATGGTTGCGAAATGGTGAAGAATTGGATTTAAGTGATTTGGATTCCAGATTTTCCATTATTGGCACGGGCTCTCTGCAAATCTCCTCGGCCGAAGATATAGACTCGGGTAATTATCAATGTCGTGCCTCGAACACCGTTGACTCTTTAGATGCCCAGGCCACGGTGCAAGTTCAAGTGCCACCCAAGTTCATACAAAGTCCTAAGGACAAGACGGCCTTTGAAAAGGAAGAATTGGAACTGGAATGTGCTATAAGAGGAAAGCCGAAACCGATTATTAAGTGGTTGAAGAATGGTGATTTTATAACGCCCAATGACTATATGCAATTGGTTGGCGGTCATAATTTACGTATTTTGGGTTTACTACAATCCGATGCTGGCATGTTTCAATGCGTCGGCTCCAATCCGTCGGGCAGTGTTCAGGCAGCAGCGCGCCTAAGAGTTGTACAACCAGGTGAGTCTTGATATTAAACAATTAACTTAAAAGTTACATATCAGACCTAGCTTTAATATAAAATTTATACTTAGGAAGCTTTCAGGTCCCTGTAGAAAAAGAGCTTTTATCATTTATATGTATTTAGTATAGAAGCCCTTTAAAATTTTAAGGCTTAAGACATGCCATTTGTATATATAAAACCAAATGTCCCAATATTTTTAAAAGCTTTCCCTTCCCGCTTAAGGGCCCTGTGAGCTTTTGCCATTACCCTCTCTCATATTTTTTTTCTTTATAAATTACTTAAAGCTTTACTTATTTTTTGAAAATTTCTTAAGTTCAATTTGTTTTTTTCATTTGTTAAAAGCTTAATTTAATTTTTAAAACAAAATTTTTATTTCGAAAGTTTTATTTCTTAGCTTTATTAGATTTATTATTTTTAATATACTATATATTAGGGTGATACTTCTTATGCAAAAGTAAAAAAAATCATTTTTGCTTCCCCTTTTACTCCTTCAAATAAAGCTTTTTTTGCTTAAAATTTCTATAGAATTTTTTTTTTTTAAAACTTTCTAAAAAAAATTTTTAGTAAAAAATTTTTTATAGGAAATTTTTTTCTAAAAAATTTTTTATAGAAAACTTTTTGATAAAAAATTTCTATAGAAAATTTTTTTAATAAAAAATTTCTATAGAAAATTTTTTGATAAAAAATTTCTATTGAAATTTTTTTGCTAAAAATTTCTTTTGAAAATTTGTTGCTAAAAAAATTTAGAAAATTTTTTGGTAAAAATTTCTATAAAAATTTTTTGGTAAAAAATTTCTGTAGAAAAATTTCTATCGAAAATTTTTTGACAAAAAATTTCTATCGAAAATTTTTTAGTAAAAAATTTCTATGAAAAATTTTTGGTAAAAAATTTCTGTAGAAAAGTTTTTAGTTAAAAATTTCTGTAGAAAAGTTTTTAGTTAAAAATTTCTGTAGAAAATTTTTTATTATTTTAAAAAAAAATTTTTGGTAAAAAATTTCTATAGAAAATTTTTTGGTAAAAAATTTCTATAGAAAATTTTTTGGTAGAAAATTTCTATAGAAAATTTTTTGGTAAAAAATGTCTATAGAAAATTTTTTGGTAAAAAATGTCTATAGAAAATTTTTTGGTAAAAAATTTCGATAGAAAATTTTTTGGTAAAAAATTTCTATAGAAAATTTTTTGGTAAAAAATTTCTATAGAAAATTTTTTGGTAAAAATTTTCTATAGAAAATTTTTTGGTAAAAATTTTCTATAGAAAATTTTTTGGTAAAAAATTTTTTACTAAAAAATTTCTATAGAAAATTTATTGTTAAAAAATTTCTATAGAAAATTTTTGGATAAAAAATTTTTATAGAAAATTTTTTAGAAAAAAATTTCTATAGAAAATTTTTTGATAAAAATTTTTTTTAGAAAATTTTTTGATCAAAAATTTCTATAGAAAATTTTTTGGTAAAATTTTTATATAGAAAATAGTTTGGTAAAAAATTTCTAAAGAATATTTTTTGGTAAAAAATTTCTATAGAAAATTTTTTGAAAAAAAATTTTTTACTAAAAATTTCTATAGAAAATTTATTGGTAAAAAATTTCTATAGAAAATTTTTTGATAAAAAATTTTTTACTAAAAAAATTCTATAGAAAATTTATAGGTAAAAAATTTCTATAGAAAATTTTTTGATAAAAAATTTCTATAGAAATATTTTTGATAGTTTCTATAGAAAATTTTTTGATAAAAAATTTCTATAGAAATATTTTTGATAATTTCTATAGAAAATTTTTTGATAAAAAATTTCTATAGAAAATTTTTTGGTAAAAAATTTCTATAGAAAATTTTTTGATAAAAAATTTTTTACTAAAAAATTTCTATAGAAAATTTATTGGTAAAAAATTTCTATAGAAAATTTGTTGATAAAAAATTTCTATAGAAATATTTTTGATAGTTTCTATAGAAAATTTTTTGATAAAAAATTTCTATAGAAATATTTTTGATAATTTCTATAGAAAATTTTTTGATAAAAAATTTCTATAGAAAATTTTTTTGTAAAAATTTTATATAGAAAATTTGTTTGTAAAAATTTTATATAGAATATTTTTTTGTAAAAATTTTATATAGAAAATTTTTTTGTAAAAATTTTATATAGAAAATTCAGTGGTAAAAAATTTCTGAAGAAAATTTTTTCTATAGAAAATTTTTCGATATAAAATTTCTATAGAAAATTTGTTGGCAAAGAATTTCTATAGAAAATTTTTCGGTAAAAAATTTTTATAGAAATTTTTTTGGTAAAAAATTTCTACAGAAAATGTTTGTTAAAAAATTTCTATATCGACAATTTTTTAGAAAATTTTTTACTACAAAATTTCTACAAAAAAATGTTTACTTCAAAATTTCTATAGAAATTTTTTTACTAAAAAATTTATATAAAGACAATTTTTTGATAAATTTTTTTCTTTATTAAAAAATTTCTATAGAATATTTTTTGGTGGTAAAAATTTCTGTGGAAAATTTTTTTGTAAAAAAATTGTTACAGGCCCTTTTTTGTATAAAATTTTTATAGACAACTTTTTGGTAAACAATTTCTATAGAAAAATGTTTTGACCAAACATTTCTATTGAAAAATTTTTAGTAAAAAATCTAAACGTAAGAGTGAAACATTTTAAGCTTTTGAAAAATAAGTGTCATCCTAATATACATGGATCTTTACTGAAGCTTTTTTCACTTTATGACTTGGTCGTTATAGTCTATGCCCTCTTTATTTTATAAAAGCTTTAACTTAAGCTTTTGGAAAGCTTTTCATAAACATAAATATGTTATATCTATTTATCTTTTTTATTTTTGCATTAAATTATTTTGATTGTTTAGTCTTGTAGAAAAATTTTAATTTCTATTTAAATTTTAATTATTTTATTGAGTTATTTAAACTTTTATTTAAGTTAAGCTTAAAGCTTTTGATGTTTTGTAAATTAACTTACAATATTTCTTAACTTAAATACATTTTTTTTTTATTAATTGAAATTTTTATTTTCTTTTTTTCTTTTTATTTCTTTATACTTTTAATTTATCTTCATTTTTCCTTCTTCTCTCACTGTCTTCCTTTACCCTCTTATGTCCTTCATTAAACCTCCCGCCCGACCCTTACCACAACCACTAATCCCAAGGCAAACTGAAAAACTCTCGTAAATCCCAATCACAAACTACCAAATCCCTCTACTTAGACCATTTACCCCCAAATATGAAGAAACGTAAAAATAAATACAATTCCGGTGAAATACGTTTCAAATCCGGCGATTCAATGGAAACAACACGTATCATATCCAAAAGTGCCTTAGATAGTCTCTTGTCCCAGAAGGGCAATAAAAAACTTTCAAAATTACCCGAACAACCCTTAAACGATCGTCATTACGGCGATCTTTCCTCATTTACCGATGATCACGAAGACATAGATATTTCAAGGGAATTACCCACAAGTATTCATGAGTATGACAAGACCTCGACGGACAATGACGGTGACCCGGAGGGTGACAACGATGAGAATGACGATGACGAGGATGACTATGATGATCCCACGGCTAATGAGGAATATATTAAGGCCTACAAACATGGTGATGACCCTAATAAGATTTTGAATAACTGGACGAATAAGAAAAAACTTAATCCTTCTACTACTTCAAACACTAACTTACCACAACAACAAACCTCCTCCCATTCATCTGCAGCCCTAGATCTAGGCGAAAATGGTGGCGCTAATGCGGTAGCTGGTTCTGCTGGTCTCTTAGGTTCTGGCTTGCTGAATCGTTTGCCCGGTCCACCTAGGGACTTGGTGGCGCAAATTGTAAAGCCTCGTTTTGTTACACTCAGCTGGATGGAACCGATTAAGAATCCCGTGGAAGTGGTGTCCTATACTGTTTACTATAAAATGAACAATAGTGAAAGGTAAGTGGTTGTCATAATCAAACTAATTTTCTAAAAAAAAAAAAAATAAATAAAATTTTTCCCTATAAAAATTCTCTTAAAAAAATTGTCTTATAGAACATTTTTCTCTAAAATTTTCTTATAGAAAATTTTTCGGTCTATAAAAATTTTCTTCTAGAAAATGTTTCGGTCTAGAAAAATTTCTTCTAGAAAATTTTTCGGTCTAGAAAAATTTGTTCTAGAACATTTTTCGGTCTAGAAAATTTTTCGGTCTAGAAAAATTTTCTTCTAGAAAATTTTTCGGTCTAGAAAAATTTTCTTCTAGAAAATTTTTCGGTCTAGAAAAATTTTCTTCTAGAAAATTTTTCGGTCTAGAAAAATTTTCTTCTAGAAAATTTTTCGGTCTAGAAAAATTTTCTTCTAGAAAATTTTTCGGTCTAGAAAAATTTTCTTCTAGAAAATTTTTCGGTCTAGAAAAATTTTCTTATAGAAAATTTTTCGGTCTACAAAAATTTTCTTCTAGAAAATTTTTCGGTCTACAAAAATTTTCTTCTAAAAAATTTTTCGGTCTACAAAAATTTTCTTCTAGAAAATTTTTCGGTCTACAAAAATTTTCTTCTAAAAAAATTTTTCGGTCTAGAAGAAATTTTCTTCTAAAAAAATTTTTCGGTCTAGAAGAAATTTTCTTCTAGAAAATTTTTCGGTCTAGAAGAAATTTTCTTCTAGAAAATTTTTCGGTCTAGAAGAAATTTTCTTCTAGAAAATTTTTCGGTCTAGAAGAAATTTTCTTCTAGAAAATTTTTCGGTCTAGAAAAATTTTCTTCTAGAAAATTTTTCGGTCTAGAAAAATTTTCTTCTAGAAAATTTTTCGGTCTAGAAAAATTTTCTTCTAGAAAATTTTTCGGTCTAGAAAAATTTTCTTCTAGAAAATTTTTCGGTCTAGAAAAATTTTCTTCTAGAAAATTTTTCGGTCTAGAAAAATTTTCTTCTAGAAAATTTTTCGGTCTAGAAAAATTTTCTTCTAGAAAATTTTTCGGTCTAGAAAAATTTTCTTCTAGAAAATTTTTCGGTCTAGAAAAATTTTCTTCTAGAAAATTTTTCGGTCTAGAAAAATTTTCTTCTAGAAAATTTTTCGTTCTAGAAAAATTTTCTTCTAGAAAATTTTTCGGTCTAGAAAAATTTTCTTCTAGAAAATTTTTCGGTCTAGAAAAATTTTCTTCTAGAAAATTTTTCGGTCTAGAAAAATTTTCTTCTAGAAAATTTTTCGGTCTAGAAAAATTTTCTTCTAGAAAATGTTTCGGTCTAGAAAAATTTTCTTCTAGAAAATTTTTCGGTCTAGAAAAATTTTCTTCTAGAAAATTTTTCGGTCTAGAAAAATTTTCTTCTAGGAAATTTTTCGGTCTAGAAAAATTTTCTTCTAGAAAATTTTTCGGTCTAGAAAAATTTTCTTCTAGAAAATTTTTCGGTCTAGAAAAATTTTCTTCTAGAAAATTTTTCGGTCTAGAAAAATTTTCTTCTAGAAAATTTTTCGGTCTAGAAAAATTTTCTTCTAGAAAATTTTTCGGTCTAGAAAAATTTTCTTCTAGAAAATTTTTCGGTCTAGAAAAATTTTCTTCTAGAAAATTTTTCGGTCTAGAAAAATTTTCTTCTAGAAAATTTTTCGGTCTAGAAAAATTTTCTTCTAGAAAATTTTTCGGTCTAGAAAAATTTTCTTCTAGAAAATTTTTCGGTCTAGAAAAATTTTCTAGAAGAAAAATTTTCTTCTAGAAAATTTTTCGGTCTAGAAAAATTTTCTTCTAGAAAATTTTTCGGTCTAGAAAAATTTTCTTCTAGAAAATTTTTCGGTCTAGAAAAATTTTCTTCTAGAAAATTTTTCGGTCTAGAAAAATTTTCTTCTAGAAAATTTTTCGGTCTAGAAAAATTTTCTTCTAGAAAATTTTTCGGTCTAGAAAAATTTTCTTCTAGAAAATTTTTGGTCTAGAAAAATTTTCTTCTAGAAAATTTTTCGGTCTAGAAAAATTTTCTTCTAGAAAATTTTTCGGTCTAGAAAAATTTTCTTCTAGAAAATTTTTCGGTCTAGAAAATTTTTCGGTCTAGAAAAATTTTCTTCTAGAAAATTTTTCGGTCTAGAAAAATTTTCTTCTAGAAAATTTTTCGGTCTAGAAAAATTTTCTTCTAGAAAATTTTTCGGTCTAGAAAAATTTTCTTCTAGAAAATTTTTCGGTCTAGAAAAATTTTCTTCTAGAAAATTTTTCGGTCTAGAAAAATTTTCTTCTAGAAAATTTTTCGGTCTAGAAAAATTTTCTTCTAGAAAATTTTTCGGTCTAGAAAAATTGTCTTCTAGAAAATTTTTCGGTCAAGAAAAATTTTCTTATGATTTTTTTTATAGAAAATATTTATAGATATCAACAATTGATGTCTTTTTCGAGTAGTTAAATCCGTTGTTCTTTTATTAATTCTCAAATCATTTTTTTTTTTTGTTCTTATTCAAATGACGAATAATTCTTGTTATATTTTTCCGGTCTTTGTTTGAACAAAAAATCTTGGTTCATTGCCAATATTAGCCATTACAAAAAATATGGGAGTAATTTATTTATGTTTTATATAGAAATATAAAATTCCTCAATTTTCCTTTGTATGTCCTTTTATATAAAGAGATAATAAAAAAAAGTTATGCCATATTATTTTTTTATGGCATATGTGGCTTTTTTATGGAATCAAAAGTTGTCATTAGGTCTTTAATCCAAAAGCATTTTTTTAAATAGCTCATATCTCTAAAGAAACTGCGAGTAAAATTCCGATTTTTTTCCATAGCTTCTAGAATTCTTATTTATAAAATTTTTGACTTTACCAACATTTGTAAGATAAGCCTTTTTGCGTTTCATTTGATTGAAAAAACTTAGCAATTTGGCTCTTTAACAAGATTAAAGTTCAATGTTGAATCCCTCTAATATTTCACTTTCAGAATATCGTAAATTCGCATTGCACAAGTACATTTTATTCTTTTTATATTATTTATTTCCCTCTTTTTGTTGAATACATTTTGAATTCATCCTTTTGAATATTATTTGTATTCTTCCGAGACAAATACAATGATTTACAACATTTAAATTTTACTATTTGTTCTACATCCCACTACTATTGTATATGAATTGTTTGTCCTCCTTTTGGAAGCATCTACGTTATATAAGGGTGACTCTTATTTCATAAAAGACTCAAATGTTTTAACTTTTACTTCCCAAATCGGTTACAGTCAATACAAAACGTAGACAGACCAAAGTGTTCCGAATAAAATACTGTTACGTTTTTCCTTTAAAAACGTGGAAGGAATTCTTTTTGCAAACAACCGAAAACAAAATTAAAACACTTTATGTAGTTTTACAAAGTTATATTTTTATTAAATTTAGATTTAATCACTTTAAACACACTTTCACAAAAGCTGTAAACAAACTTCATAAAACTGATTTACAAATATTCTTAGTCAAACTGTTCTCTTATACGCGTCTCAAATTAAATTGTTCCTACAGTTCTAGCATTTTCTGCAGACGTAAACAAAGAGCTGCTGTCGTTGATTACACTAAAAATGTGGCTTACGAAAGTTCATGCATGTTCCAATACATTCTCACATGATCAAGAACTCGCTCACACATACGTTGTACAAATAGATTATCTGAAGTTAACAGTAGCAGAAAGGGAGAGAGAGAGAATGTAGATAAAATATAAAAATGTTGCTCTTTACAACAAATAAGAGAAACATGTTGCTCTGCTTATAAACAAAAACAAAATAACAACATCAACAGAAACATTCTAGGAAACTAGGGGAAGAATTACAAGTAGTGAACTTTGCTCAATGGGGCGGATAACTTAAAAATTCGTAACAATATGTATAAGCCGCAATTTTCAACAGAATTTGATGAAATTCGGCTCAGGACCATTAGCTCCACTAATTTTGGTTGAAATCCGTCGACTCCTAGGAATACCTGCCTTGGACTTACGCTTAAAATGTAATTTGATTTGATTAAAAAGCTAAGCCATAAACGACTGCAACACTTTTTGCTTAAATTGTGTGTAATTCAAATGACTTTTTCAGAATTCACATGACTTTTTCAGAAAGTTAATTGAATTTGGTGAAAATGGTGATTTAGTTTTCCTCAATTTAAAGAAGAGACTTCACGAGGTTACTGTGGGAGCACCGAACAAAACTGAGCCAACTTAGTTTTTGTCCAAAGAAAAACGAAAACACTGAATTTTGTAGATCTTTTTTGATTTCCTGATATCTCCTTAACTATATACGGAATTAAGTTATTTTCGTCTGCAGACTAAAAGCAAGGTTCTGTACCTTGATGAAATCGACATCAAGATTAAATTCGATGCATGAGCTACTGAGTTTGTTAAAAAATTTCAACACTTTTCGTTTTAGAACATTAAACACATTTCAATACCTTTTTTATAACACAAAGTAAAACTTTTTCTTGAAAATAATTATTGATCCTTAATATCTAGACGGTGGTCAAAAAATGGCTTTTTTACAGCAGAAATACCATAGTGGGCTTGTTAAACCAAGTATAGAGCATGACCTTGGAACCGTGAATATTATGGTTAGGCCGTCTTCGTAGGAGCATGGCCGCGATATCAACACTCTTGGCATGTTCTTTCACTAATAGCGGCCTAACCATTGGTATTTGAGAGCATTCCATGAGCCTCAACCGCAGATTTGTTCATATTTTTCTTCTGTTATCCTTAACTCTTAGTGGAGCATAAAGCCTCAACCAATCTTTTATATCGAACTCTATTGCAAAATGTATACGTCATTCCATGAATAGTTTGCTGCTTGCAACTCCGCATCAATTGACCTTATCCACGTTCTAGCAGGTGCACCAACACGACGGCCGCTTGTCGAGCAATGTTGGCATCTGACCTTAGGAGTGTGTGGCCTATCCACCGTAATTTCCGATGACATACCTCTATAGAAGCAGGAATTTGGTTTGTTGCGTTTAGTAGATCCTCAGTTCTTATGCGATTCGGCCACCTTATATTAAGAATTTGCCGCAAGCATTTATTTTAAAGGGTTTGTAGTGGTTGATCGATGGCATTTGAGCGTTTCCATGTTTCGCAGCCGTAATACAGGATGGACTTGATATTCTAGTTGTATATTCGTAAATTAGTCGTGGTTGATATTTGCCGAGATTTGCCGAATGCAGATTTTGCCTTATTAATACGCGATTCAATATCCTCGTCGGCGCCACCTTTTGCAGATACCAAACTACAAAGATAATTAAAGGACCTACACATCCAATAATCTCGTTATCCACATTAATGTGGGTGGGTCGATGCGCCATTGCCTCCAGGCATAATCTTTGTCTTAAAAATACTGATTTCCAGCCCAGCTACCCAAGGCTTAACAGTGATAGCGTTAGTGTTTTCTTAAAGGTGACCTGAACTTAGCGTATTTCAAATCCTCGAGACGGCTTTGTTTCGG
This sequence comes from Stomorhina lunata, assembly GCA_933228675.1. NCBI lineage: Eukaryota > Metazoa > Arthropoda > Insecta > Diptera > Rhiniidae > Stomorhina > Stomorhina lunata. The sequence goes on along the minus strand of OW121744.1, from coordinate 35,955,400 downwards.
TCTAAAACTCGAAAGTATAACACAATAGCTGCTCTTGTGTTTACTGAAAATATTTTAAAAAAAACTGCTTTGTGACCCAGAAGAAATTGAAAACAAGTAAGAAAGTGCTATAGCCGGTCAAGCCCGACCATACGATACCCTTCAAAACTTAGGTCAAAGGTGTTCTTTTTTCTGTAAACAAATATTTGCTAAAATTTTGTCATCATACAAACATTTTCTCAAAACTTAAATATTTAAGCTGTTTTCTTCATTTAGACTTATATGAGAGCTAGGGTCAAATATGGACCGATTATCTAGAAATTTGGCAAATTTATTACAGTTGTTACAAAAATTATGTATGCAAGAAATGAACTTAAATTTCGCATTATCTTTAGATTTACGAGCGTTTTAGTGATTTTTGTCTCATTTAGTGAGTTTTGAAAGACAAGTTTGTATGGGAGCTATGGTCAAATGTGGACCGATTTCAACGGTACAGTGATTTTAGTTTACATAAGCAGTATTTGTTTTAAATTTCATTAAAAAATATTGATATTATTGGCCAATAGATCAATTCCGGGAAGTGGGACCTATAGGAGGGACCATAAATAATGGACTGATTTTGACGAATTTCAATATACATTTAAAAAAAATTACCTGTGCCAAATTTCATCAAATTATCTTTAGAATTGCGACCTGTACTTTGATTACATGGTTTACATGGGGGCCCAGCCAGCCGTCCAGCCGGACGGACGGACATCGCTATATCGACTCAGAAAGTGATTCTAAGCTTATTGGTATATTTAAAAGGTGGGTCTAAGACAAATATTTCTATGCGTTACATACATCAGCACAAACTGGTGGTGAAGGGTATAAAAAGGGTCACCCTAGGTTACAAACTGTAAAAATTTGTTTGAAAACTTAATTTTCCACGAAAAAATATGGATGAGAATGTGATGGTATGAAATAAATACTTAAATAGAAAATTGTCTTTGACAATGTCCTTTATGCCTTGAACAAAAAAGTATTGCCAAAGGGATAAAAAAACGTTTATAACAAAGATTTTATTTTTAGGGAATTTTCAAAATTTCCGCACATTTTTTTCCACTTAAATTTTTCGTTTCAATATTTAGCTTTAAGCTTACAAAGTCGTTAAACAACTTTTATAATAAAAATATATGTATTCCCCTTTTTTCGTTCAAAAAACAGAGAACTCAAACTCGTTACCAAATCCCATGACGATCAACAGGTGAATATACAAAATCTTTTACCTGGACGTACCTATCAATTTCGTGTTGTGGCCAATACCAACTTTGGGCCAGGCGAATCTTCTGAACCCTTAGAGGTGATAACACAGCCCGAAGAAAACATTGCGGGACCGCCACGCAGTGTCGAGGGTTATGCTCGCAACCACAAGGAAATCTATGTTAAATGGGAAGAACCCATTGTAACGAATGGTGAAATTCTAAAATATCGCCTTTACTATGCTGAAGGTGATACCGGTGCTGAAATGTATTACGATAGCACCGTTTTAGATGCTGTCTTAACCGAGCTGAGGCCCTTTACCGAATACACTATCACAGTGGTGCCCTTTAACAAAAACGGCATGGGAGATCCTTCGAATGAAATAAAAGTGAAAACATTTTCCTCTACACCCTCCGAACCCCCAAATAATGTTACTCTGGATGTTACAAGTTCCACCTCCATAACCATATTGTGGGAACCTCCCTCGGAAGAAGAGCGCAATGGTCAGATAACTGGCTATAAAATAAGATATCGCAAACTAAAAGATGCTCCCCAAGTTAAAAGTACCCCGGCAAATGTACGTTATTATGAATTAAATGGACTCGATCGTAATTCAGAATATCAGGTGAAAATAGCAGCCATGACCGTAAATGGTTCGGGGCCTTTTACCGAATGGTATCGTGTTATGACTTTGGAAAATGATCTAGATGAAACTCAAGTGCCGGGTAAACCTGTATGGATGGGTATACATCCTGGAGCCGATACAATAGCTTTACATTGGGGTTCTCCGCAGCAGCATGAAATTAAAATACGCAGTTATGTTTTGGGTTGGGGTCGTGGTATACCCGATGAAAATGCCGTAGAAGTCAAGGAATCAGAACGTTATTTTATTTTAAAAGATCTTGAACCGAATACGGAATATGTGGTGTCCTTAAGGGCTCGCAATTTACAAGGCGATGGTCCTCCGATTTATGATAACATTAAGACCAGAGATGAAGATCCTATAGATATACCCACACCTTTAGAAGTGCCCGTGGGTCTGAGAGCCATTACCATGTCTAGTTCTTCGATTGTGGTATATTGGATTGATACTACCCTAAGCAAAAATCAACATGTAACCGATAATCGCCACTATATAGTACGTTATGGCATATCACCCTCCACCCGTTATCGCTACCATAACACCACCGATCTCAATACCATGGTCACCGATCTAAGGCCCAATACACAATATGAGTTTTCGGTGAAAGTTGTTAAAGGACGTCGTGAATCTGCCTGGTCTATGGCTGTACTAAATACCACCTATCAAAATATACCCATTACTCCGCCCCGGGAATTAAATGTACAACCAGATGAACAAAATCCTCAAAATGTTATACTCCATTGGATGCCACCCAAGCATACTGTTTATCCCATTTCCGGTTATAATATCTACTATACCACCGATACAACCAAACGTGATCGTGATTGGAATATACAAACCTTTAGTGGTGATGAAACTTCATTTATTTTACCAAATCTCAAGCCCCATACCACCTACTACTTTAAGGTTCAGGCTAGAACACAAAAAATTGCCACGGCCTCAGGTGGGGGAGCTAATACGGCACCTTTCTCAGCCTTGGTGGCCTATACAACAGGCGCAGCTGTTATAGAACAACAACCAACCGCCATAAGTAAAGGTATTAATAATGAAATGATACTCTACATGATCATATTCGGCTTTGCCCTAGTCCTGTTCATAGTGGTGGCGGTTATTGTCATAATGTGTCGCCGTAAACCCCAATCTACACCGGAGCATACTAAGAAAAGGTAAGTAATCTCTTAAATTTATATTTATTTGTTGTAGTAGTTGGTTGTATGTAAATCAAAAACAAACATATTCTCATTATTTAGTCTCCCATCTTCGAACAGCTATCAGAAGAATAATGTGGGCGTTCCAAAGCCACCAGATCTATGGATACATCATGATCAAATGGAATTAAAGAATATTGATAAGAATATACATGGCTCCACACCAGGTCAGTTGATTTTCTTAAGATAAATTTTGAAAATATTCAATTAAATTTGTTTCCTTAGCAGGTTGTAGTGATGGTGCTTCAAGCAGTGGTGCCCTAACTTTGCCCCGTTCTGTGGGTCATGATTATGATGTTGAGACACCTGTACCTAATCATATCACCAATTCATTGGACAAACGCTCTTATGTACCTGGTTATATGAGTAAGTATAAATGATATTTTCCAAATACATTTATATCACAGGGGCAAGAGTTTTCGACTTAGCTCTAAATTTCGAAATCTTATATCTTTAAACAGGCCGATTTCGAGAATGGCTATCTCGAAATCGGCTCTAACGATTTTGACAAAATTTAGACACTGGGTACCTTTTTTTGCCGTATAGATTGAAAATGAAGGAACTTTTGAAAGTTTAACCGCTAAGGCGGTAAAAACGGGGAAAAATCGAAAACACTATATCTTCTAAAGTAATAGGTATAGAAACAAAATTAAATTTACGTTTTGAATAGCTATGAAAATAAGCGGACAGGTGTTTGGTACTTTTTTGAAACTCTGTCCGATAGGGGGCCTTTTTGTAGTTTTTTAACCCACTCTTATTTTTTAAACCGAAGAATATAGAAGGGAACATTGTACTGCAGTCAATAGATGTGAATGAAATATTGAACACGTTTTTGGCACTTTTTTGATTTTGGGGCCAAAATGGGTAAAAAAGGGATAAAATGATACTTAACATCTCAAAAAGTAATATGAATAGGAACATTATGTTAACTGCGTTTTAATAAAATGTACCGAATTCAATTAGTACCAAAGAAGTACCAAATATGCATATGGTACTTTTTCGAAATTAGGGGAAAAAATTATTACTGTTATAAATTTTAAACTGATGAATGATCTTTAGCATAGTTGAAGCGCATAAGCCGGCGAAGGTTTATTAGTTGGTGTAAACAATTTCCGACAGGTGGCGCTACTGAAAATTACTGAAAATTAGATAAACCATACTTTGATCTTTAGCAAAGTTGTTGCACATGAGCCGACGAAGGTTTCTTAGTTGGTATGAAGAAATTTCGACAGGTGTCGCCACTGAAATTTACTCAAAGTCAAATTAATCGTAAGCTGTACATTTAATCATGCTATGATCTTTTGCAAAGTTGTTGTAGGTAGCGCCACTGAAAATTACTCAAAGTGAATTAAATCGTAAACTGTGCATTTGATCATGTTTTGATCATTATCAAAGTTTTTACGTATATAAACGACTTCTGATAGGTGGCGCCACTAAAAACTACTGAAAATGAACTAGATCGTAAACTGTGCATTTGAACAGGCTATAATCTTTAGCAAAGTTGTTCGCATGAGTCGACGGAGGTTTTTGTTAGTATGACCAATTTCCAAAATTATTCAAAATGAGGTAAAGACTGAAGAGTCCTTATTATACCCATCATCAAAATAATGGGAGGTATATTGAGATTGTCATTCCGTTTGTAATTTCCTTAATATTTTCTCAAAAACTAAAAGGGATATATATTCTAAATCCTTGAGCGTCCGTCTGTCTGTATATCTGTTGAAAGCACAATAACGCCTAAACAAAAGGAGCTAGGTCACTGAAACTTGGCAAAGATATTTTTCATTTCTCTACAAATTGATATTTAATGATTGATTCTGAAATTGGACTAAATCGGTTCAAATTTGACCATAGCTCCCGTATAACCTCGCTTAGGCTAACCGGCTATTTGCTAAAAGATGACAACTTATAACAGCTAAAATTATAAAATTTAATATATATAGGAGTTTCTTAGTTCCCAAGGCAGTCGGTTCTTTGTATCGGAACGATTCGAAAATCTTAGGATTTCGACCACTAGGACTGCCTGTTCTGCGATATTAACAATAATATCGCAGTTACAACAACAACAACATGTAAAATTTCATCAAAATCGGTTTACATTCAGCCATTGCTCCCATATAAAACATTTATGGAAACAGCCTAAATTCCACCTAAAATATGCCATAAAAATGCCAATAAATGATAGCTATGGCCACTAAACTTAGCACAAGAAAGATTTATGTCAAGGCCAGCCAGTGTGCAAAATTTTGTCACAATCGGTCACCATTTGACCATAGCTCCAATATAAAAACTTACGGAAATACAAAAATATCAAAAAGAAAGGGGGTATCTGTCTGTCAAATAAAAGCGCGATAGCGTCTTAACTTAAAGAGCTAGAGAGACAGAACTTTTCAAAAGTATTTTCGATGTCTTGAAAAAGTTGTATATTGAATATGGTCGAAATCGGTTCACATTTAGTAAGAGCACCCATATAACCCCGCCCCTGTAAGCACATTAATGCTGATATATTGAATACAATTGTAATAGCTATGACGACTTAATTTAGAACATAGAAGTTTTATGCAACTATTAGTCAGTATGTCTAATTTTATAGGAATCGGGCCATATTTGTCCATAGCTTTCATATAAAAACCACTCCCGGAAACTACTAAAATGCCACAAAAGCCAGTTACGTTGGTAAGGTAAGAAAGGGTAAAACGGGAAAAAGTTTGTTCTCTTTTTTTATGATTTCGATATATTATCAAATTTCGAAATTTAATTTAAATGCTTTGAAATTACGTTAACATATATCGTACCACTTAACACTTTTCTTAATAAACTATATCTCGAAAACTAGAGCCAGTTCGAAAAAGTTGATTTGCAAGATTGAGGTTTATTATACATATTTACACAGCAATTTTTTTATAACATGACACTGTTAAATTTTGAATTTATTTTTATCTAACAGCTACTTCTCTAAATTCTACAATGGAACGACCGCAATATCCACGCACCCAATACAACATATCGGCCAATCGATCTCACATGAATGTTGATACAGGTCTATCTCAACAGAGTCTGTCACAGCCACAAAATAATTCAATGGCACAAACTCCAGAACATCCATATGGAGGATATGATGCAAATTTCTGGTAAGTATAAATACTAAACTACCCAAAAAATTTAAAACCAACCAGTTTTGACCTTACTGGACATAAAGGCAACTCTTAAATTATTTAATTTTTTATGGCAAATCTATTTTTGACAAAAATGAAATTAGTTTGACATAAATTTTTTTTGGAAAAAAACTATCCTTATTAAATATTTTCTACAAATTTTGTAAAGAAACCCCCGCAAAAATTTTTGTAAACAATCCAAATTCTATCATAACCAATTTTATGGCCGCGATTTGGGAGAAAATTTGTGAAATATTCACCAATTTAGTCAAACCAAGCCGACGAAAAACTCGTGTTACCTTTAGTCCAAGTACATTACATCGTGAACTAATGCACCGCACAAAATTATCAGCAACACCAAATCCATTTTTCAATTTTTTGGCAGAATTACGTTTGAAGGCTCAGGAAAATGAACGCTCTTTAAGCCAGAGAAATATTTCCAAGCTGAGTAAAACAGCCGGTCATCTGTGGAAGTCTATGAGTGATGAGGAGAAACAACCATATCGTAATATGGCGATATGCGAACAAAAAAAATTAAAACGTCTTAGAAGAAAACATCGTGGCCCATATTGGACTCACAAAAAAAGGAGACGATTTCGCAACAGGCAAAAAAGTTCAACCAATATACAAGAATTGGAAAGTGTGGAAATGATTGGTGATGGTTTATTCAACAATAATTGTCAAAGAGGTCAGCAGGGGCAGGGTTAGAGATGTACAGTTTTTTTTTTTGTAATTGGATTATGATTTTAAAATTATTAAAATAAATTTGAGAAAACTAAACGTTATTAAGAGGAATAATTAAGTAAAAAGCTGTAGCTTAGATAGATAGTACATCGAATACAAAGCATCCTCTATTGGCCTAAACACTATATCGAACGACTCGCCTCTTTGTATCGGAACTACTCGGAATTCTTAGGATTCCGAACAAGGACTATTACTTCTGCGATATCACCAATAATATCGCAGTTACAACAACAACAACAACTAGCCACACTAACTAGCTGGAGCGTTTCCAGTAGCTTGGTGACCCTCCAAACCTAGGGGGGGGTTATTATGTAATTCGATTATAAAGAAAAACCTTTCGTATTTATATACCTAAGACATTGTGATTCGTAAAGTTTTTCTTTCGAATCGAATTAAATAATAACCCCTCGAAACTCGTATTAATTACTAGAAAATATAAGATTCCTACTTCACTTTCTGAAATTAGACGGGATTGAACAGATGCTTACTTACCATGTCAAATACTTGAGTCCTGGAGCCTTAATACCCAATCTTGGGTATTTAAAGCTGCCATTGCACTGCTTTAGACTCCATTCGTGCAGAAGAGCCTTAGGCAACACATGGGGCTTTTCACCTGCTTATACTGTCTGGCTCTTAAAAATGGTTACAAAACCTACACTTATGTACTCTTAACCATGCTAAACTGGCTTCCGGCTGAGATAATGGCTCAAAACGTAGCCCTTAACTCAGCCATTAGGTTAAGCATTACTGGAGAATGGTCTCCATGTTCTATAGATCACTTCTCTATGTGAGCCTTAGGCAACACATGGGGCTTTTCACCTGCTTATACTGTCTGGCTCTTTAAAATGGTTACAAAACCTACACTTATGTACTCTTAACCATGCTAAACTGGCTTCCGGCTGAGATAATGGCTCAAAACGTAGCCCTTAACTCAGCCATTAGGTTAAGCATTACTGAAGAATGGTCTCCATGTTCTATAGATCACTTCACTATTTTCGGTAAACTCAGAACTAACCCCAAAAACATCGACTACTACATTCCCATCCCATTCTTCGACCGCTTTTTCACTGTAAATATCTCTGGGGCCCAAATTGACTCTAGAGTGCGTTGGAGACTGTTAGAGACGAAAACGCTACGTCAAACTCCCAAAACTCTAAAGTATGCTACAGGCTGAAATTTCAGGAATCTATAGGATAAGCAAATGGCTAAGGTACCACCGAATATACTACAGAGATATTCGTTTTTATACGGATGGTCTTGCTGCCATCTACACTCTATCTTCTTTTATGACATCCGTTCTTACTCAAGAATGCCGGGCATCCCTACAAAAAATGGCGAGACATTCTAATATTGAACTGTCTTGGATGATGACCATAACAACGTTCCAGTCTTAAGACTAGCTTGGTAGTCGTTATTCAGTCTTGGTCTTTCTAGCGCGCGATAGACTACGCACTCTAATATTAATTCTCACAGGGCATCATGGGATGACATTGTTAGATCTGGTTGGCTCTAACAGAGCCTTCATATTTTTGTTGTAAGGAATATATTATTTTCTCTCCTCTGCGGGTAAAACAAAGGAACCACTTTTAGGGCCCAAGTGACGTCTACAGCATTAACACGCCGTCGATGTAAGAACTTGTCATAATGTTGAGGAGGAAAAAACTGACACACATCTCCTCTGTCACTGTCCAGCCCTTGCAGATCTTAGGACTCAACATCTGGGCTACTCGTTTCTGCACGATTTATCAAAGGTCTCAAATTTCAATATTCGTAAGATAGGCTTTTTCATTGTTGGATCTGGTTGGCTCTAACAGAACCTTCATATTTTTGTAGTAAGGAATATATTATTTTCTCTCCTCTGCGGGTAAAACAAAGGAACCACTTTCTAGCACCCAAGTGACGCCTACAGCATTAACACTCCGTCGATGAAAAAGATGAAATTAATAAAAATTCTTTCAGTATCTGGAGGGTTTCTTCATGTTTCGAAAGAAAATCTTTTCGAAACAAGTTACAAATTAGAAAAAATTTTGTTTATAATAAGGGCGAAGGGAAAAGTGGAAATTTTGTCAGTCTTGTTTTATATATAATAAGGGAACAGGAAAAGTTTTAAAATTCGCAGGGATTTGTTATTCATTATTGGACTGTATATAATTTTTTTTTAAAGTTAGATATAAAAGACATTTAGCAGATGAAATGATTAGCCATATTAAGTTTTCCAAATTGTAATAAAACTTATTCTCATTATTTTTTTTAGCAATGCCACTTATGCTGGCACTTCAGCCGCACCGGGTTCAGTGGCCGGAGGTGCAGGTTCTGTAGCCGCTAGTAATGGCGGTGTATCAACAATTGAAAGTACTAAACGAGGTCATCCTTTAAAGAGTTTCAGTGTGCCAGGTCCACCACCCACCGGTGGTCAGACGCCAATCAACAAGCACAGTAAGTTTTCCACAAAAATTTTCAACTAATTTCTATTTCATTTAACTGTGTTTTAAAACATCTTTCTAGCTCCTGCCGTCACAATACGTCCACAAAATCAATCGCCCTACAAGAAACCCTCTTTCTCAGCCGCCACACCCAATCGCCTGCAGGGCGGTCCCTCTGTGGCTCACAGTACTGATGAAATACAAAGACTGGCACCGAGCACCTCGACCGAGGAGCTCAATCAAGAAATGGCCAATTTAGAAGGTCTAATGAAGGATTTGAGTGCAATAACGGCCAATGAATTTGAATGTTAACATTAGCAGAAAACCATTAAATTACCATTATTTTTAACGAATAAAATTATAGCTGCCATAACGCCAACAACAACGACACTAACAATTAAGGCTAAAGAACTAAGAAGAATCGGCAATAACAACAACAGCAACAAGAAAACGACGATAACAACAACAACAACGAATACAGAAAATTCTGAGGATTTTAGTAAAACAAATGAAGGTATTAATACATTGACAACAAAATTTTAGGAATGCAGCTCAAAAAAAAATTTTCATGGTTAGAGTTTTTAGTTTTTAAGAAAAAGAAGAATTTAGGTTTCAAAACTTCAAAGCGTTTTTTCACAAGAACCTTTTGTTATCTTTTCTACAAAATTGAAATGCGAAAAAAATGTAATTTCAAAACAAATTCAAAATCCAAAATTATGCATTATGTTTCCTACGATTTAAGAAAAAGTAATTATATTTCGAACAAATTTTGTTTACTATGTATACTTTTAGGCGTTTCAATATAAATGTTAGTTTTAATAAATCGATTTTGAATTAGAACTTAAAATTTAAATACAAGGGCCACATTCGATATCTATCGAAATGTACGATATTCAGAAACATTTGTGTAGCATACTTTTAGGGCAATCTTAATATCGTTGGTCTCATGTAGAAAAGCCCTAACTCGCATATTTAAAACTTTACAGGAGAAGGTAAAAACTGATCTAAAAAAAGTAATTGACAAAATGTTCCTTTTTTTTAATGCAGGTTATTATTAAAATGAAGGACGAATTTGGTTCTCAAAACTTTTTTTTAAACATATAAAAAACTAAATTGAGATGGGGCTTTTTATATTTTCGTTTCAGACCATAAATGGAATTTAGAGCTTTTTTCTGTAGTGATCAAAACAAATTATATTAAGGAAAGCTTTACATAGCAAAAAAGGAAAGCTTTCGAAAGCGAATGCCTTCTACAACATATCTTTCGATATTAAAGTTTTCTATAGGAAAGCTTTCAATATTGTTTTTAAAGGAAGGCTATCGATATTGAAAGTTTGACTTGGAATCTTTTCTATTCGTTTTTTCTATATCAAAGGCTTATTCTAGGAATTTGTCATTTTTCGAAAATTGACAAAAATTTTATAGAAATCTTTTGATATCGAAAGTTTTCTATAGAGAATCTTTCAATATCAAAAGTTTATTATTGGAAAATTCGAAATTCGAAATTTTATATATAAATTTATTTTTTTTTTTTTTATATCAAAGGCTTATAGGAATTTGTCATTTTTCGAAAATTGACGACAAAAGTTTTATATAAGAAATCTTTTGATATCGAAAGTTTTCTATAGAAAATTTTTCAATATTAAAATTTTTAAGAAAGCTTTAGATATTAATATTATCTGTAGGAAAAGCTTTTGATATTGAAATTTTTGTATAGGAAAGTTTTATATAGAAAGTTTTCTATCTGAAATATTTTGACGATAAATGTTTTATATAAGAAATCTTTCAATATCAAAAGTTAATTATAGAAAACTTTTCGCCATCGAAAGTTTTATGTAAGAAAACTTTAGATAAATAATGACAATTTTTTATTGGAAAGCTTTGATATTAAAAGTTTTTTCATAGGAAAGTTTTATATAAGAAATCTTTCTATATCGAATGTTTTTTTTTTATAGGAATCCTTTCGACATCAAAAGTTTGATATAGTTTTTTAAAAAGCTTAAGATATTAAATGTATCTATAGGAAAAGCTTTTGATATTAAAAATTTTGTTTTATATAAAAAGTTTTCTATCTGAAATATTTTGACTACAAATATTTTATATACGAAATTTTTCAATATCGAAAGTTTTTTATAGAAAACCTTTCGACATCGAAAGTTTTATATATATAAAAACTTAAGATAAATAATGACAGGTTTTTATTGGAAAGCTTTTGATGTGAAATGTTTTTAGTAGAAAGTTTTCAATATTAAAAGTTACCCATAGGAAAGCTTTTAATATTGAAAGTTTTCTATCTGAAAAATGTTGTCGTCATAAGTTTAATATAAGAAATCATTACACATGCAACCGAAAGCTTTAAGATTAAATAGCCGCTAGTTTTGATAAAACTGCCTTAAATTTTTGTGAGGAGATTTATTTGAGTTAAATGCATTGGAATCACAAATAAAACTTATTTCGAAAAAAGTGTGAGTTAGGGCCTTTATAGTTTTAATAAAACTGCCTTAAATTTTTAAATGCATTAGAATCACAAATGAAATTAATTTCGAAAAAAGCGATATGTTAATATTGAATTATACTAAAAGTATGCTACACAAATGTTTCTTACATTTCTATTGATATCGAATGCGGCAATTTGGTCCTACTTTGAAATAAATGTTCTTTTTTAATAGCGGGATAAAAAAAATGTGTGATTTAGAGAAGTTTTTTTCTGTTTTAATAACGATTTTATTCAAAAATCTTATGTTTATTCGAATGTCTCACATATTCAATATTATCGAAATTTCTTTTTGAATTTTTTTTTTAAATCTTTTTGAAATCCCATAGGGTAATTTATAATAATACGCAAAACAATTCTACAATTTTAAATTCTTTTAACAATTTTACCTTCATTTTAAATAACTTTTTGTTGTTGTTCTTGCATTTTTATTAAATTGAAACAAATAACTTGTAATTTTATTGCAAAATATGAAGTTTTCTCATATGTAGATTCTTTTTTAATTTAGTAAATTAGTTTATTTCTTTGCCATATTTTCTTTTTTTATATATAAAATATACAATTTTTTTTAAATATTCTAAAACTTTAAATTTTAAGAAAACTTTGTGATCTTTTTTTCACATAAATATGTAATATCGTCGGTCACAGGTTGAAAACTCTTAACATGTTTCGATTTCTTTGCGAGTTAAGAGTTGTCAACCTGTGACCGACGATATGTTTTTTTGTATGATTTATGTTACAAAAAATAATAAATATATAAAATTTAAGAACAAAACGGGCAGAGTTCCTGCAGTCAAATTCGAATCGTAATTAATAAGATTTAAAAAAAAAATTCTGGTATACTTTTAGGAGGTTGGGAATAAAGTATTTTTAATTAAATATAAGTTTGAGAGCTGAAGCTTAAGGGCTCTTGAATACTTATGACATCAGTAATCAAAAGCAAATATAAATGTATAATTTATCTTTAAAACATAAGTTTGAAACCCCCTAAAAGTATAACACACAATTAGAAATCTAACAAATTTCATTAATCTCGGCTCGAATCATATTTGCGGTTATTAAGCCCCTTATCTTAGAAAACAACAAATTGTGTAAATAGTAAATGTGTAATAATAAATTTAAATATTTTATAATTATAATTAAAATTAAAAACTAATGCAAAACAAACAAACTTTATAATTATATAGAAACTATAACAGAAACAATGAAAACAGAAACTTTTCTCTAGTATTTATTACTTTAATTATAAAACAAAAATATGTAACATATACTAATTATTACAGAAAAATCACAGTTTTTGTTAGCAGAAAACCTCTACTAATTTACCAAATTATTTGGTATTCAATATTTTGTTTGAGACGATTTTTAATATCTCTTTTCGACAACTGTGATTTTTTTTTACTTAATATAACTAAGAAGCACTACTTTTGAATTTAATTTTTAATATAAAACTCCAAATTTAAACAAGCTAATCTTAAAATAATAATAAATAATATCAGATGCATTTAACTTTTTTGATTTTTACAATTCATATATTCAAAGTTGATCATTTTAGTTTGTACTCAAGGGGTGATAGTCGATTTGATAGTTAAGATTTTTTCGAACAAAATTTTTTTTTTTGCATACAAAAAGTGTCTCAAAATGCATGAAACAAAAATTCTTAATACAACTATTTAACAAATTTCGAAGCCCCCCTAAAAGTATTGAACACTTTTCTAAACAATTTCATTAATTTGCTAATAATTGTAAATTTTTTCACCATAAAAATTCTTTTCAAATTTGCTAATAATTCTAAATTTTTTCACCATAAAAATTCTTTTCAAATTTCGTTTATTTCTTCATTCTATCCAACTAGAAACGAAGTTCTTCTTTAACATTTTCTTAAATCGTTTGAAACGATTTAAGTTCAAAATTTGGGAGAACTCTACAAAAGCAAATAAAATGTGCCCTGTTTTTAAAAGGAAAACGAAACTACATTTTTTAATCGATAAAGAAAATACATCTTTTTTCATCTTTTAAACTGGAACTAAGGAAAAAAAAATGCTAAAAAAAACTTGAAAGAAATTTCAAAATTTTAAATCTTTTGTTGTCCAATGTCCTCTAAAATCTTTCACAATTACTTTGTTTTTACGAAATTTTCGTAATAGTTTTCTATAACATATATTTAAAAAAAATCGTATTTTTGTTATTTTAAAAGCAACTGAATTTATGAATTGTAATACAACTCAGTTTTATTCTTTCTTTTTTTACATAATATTTTGTTTTATAATTACAAGTATGAACCCCTAATTCATAAACGAGTTATAAAATTATTCAAAGGCTTATCTTAGGAATTTCTCATTTTTCGAAAATTGAAAATTTTTCGCAAATTTACTATTTATAGAAAATTTTTCGAAAATTGACTATTTGTAAGAAATTTGTCGAAAATTTAATATTTATAGGAATTTTTTGAAAATTTATAGGAAATTTTTCGAAAATGGACTTTTTATAGAAACGTTTTCGAAAATTTACTATTTATAGGAAATTTTTCGAAATTGACTATTTAAAAGAAATTTTTCGAAAATTTAATGTTTCGAAAATTAACTATCTATAGGAATTTTTCAAAACTTGACCATTTATAGGAAATTTTTTAAAAATTGACTTATATATAGGAAATTTTTCAAAAATTTGCTATTTATAGAAAATTTTTCGATAATTTAATATTTATAGGAAATTTTTCAAAAATTGACTATTTTTAGGAAATTTTTCGAAATTGGCTTTTAAAAGGAAATTTTTCGAAAATTGACTATAGGAAATTTTTCAGAAATTTACTTTTTATAGGAAATTTTTTCAAAAATTTACTATTTATAGGTAATTTTTCAAAAATTGACTTTTTATAGGAAATTTTTCAAAAATTGACTATTTATAGGACGTTTTTCAAAAATTGACTATTTATAGGAAATTTTTCAAAAGTTGACTATTTATAGGAAATTTTTCAAAAATTGACTATTTATAGGAAATTTTTCAAAAATTGACTATTTATAAGAAATTTTAAAAAAACTGACTATTTATAGGAATTTTGTCAAAAATTGACTGTTTATAGGAAATTTTATAGGAAATTTTTCGAAAATTTAATATTTATAGGAGTTTTTTTGAAAATTTACGATTTATAGGAAATTTTTCAAAAATTGACTATTTATAGGAAATTTTTCAAAAATTTATTATTAATAGGACATTTTTTGGAAAATTGACTTTTTATATTAAATTTTTCGAAAATTTTATATTTATAGAAAATTTTTCGTAAATTGACTATTTATAGGAAATTTTTTGAAAATTTACTATTTATAAGAAATTTTTCAAAAATTGACTATTTATAGAAAATTTTTCAAAAATTGACTATTTATAGGACGTTTTTCAAAAATTGACTATTTATAGGAAATTTTTCAAAAGTTGACTATTTATAGAAAATTTTTCAAAAATTGACTATTTATAGGAAATTTTTCAAAAGTTGACTATTTATAGGAAATTTTTCAAAAATTGACTATTTATAGGAAATTTTTCAAAAATTGACTATTTATAGGAAATTTTTCGAAAATTTACTATTTATAGGAAATTTTTCAAAAATTGACTATTTATAGGAAATTTTTCAAAAATTTACTATTTATAGGAAATTTTTCAAAAATTGACTATTTAAGGAAATTTTTTAAAAATTTACTATTTATAGGAAATTTTACAAAAATTTACTATTTACAAGAAATTTTTCGAAAATTTACTATTTATAGGAAATTTTTAAATTGACTTTTTATAGAAAATTTTTCCAAAATTGACTGTTTATAGGAAATTTTTCGAAAAATTACTATTATAGGAAAGTTTTCAAAAATTGACTATTTAAGGAAATTTTTCGAAAATTTTTTTAAAATTTTTCGAAAATTTTTTTAAATTGTTTATTAATAGAAAACTTTTCAAAACTTGACTATTTATAGGAAATTTTTCAAAAATTGTTTATTTATAGAAAATTTTTCGAAAATTTTTCAAAAATTGACTATTTAAGGAAATTTTTTAAAAATTTACTATTTATAGGGATTTTTTCAAAAATTGTCTATTTATAGAAAATTTTTTAAAAATGTTTTATTTATAGGAAATCTTTTAAAAACGAACTCTAAAATTTTCAAAGGCTTATTTTAGAAATTTATCATAACTTTATTTTTCGTTTATGAATAAGGGTTTAAGTATTTCTTTTATATATAAATTTACACTTAAAACCTCAAACATCCCTTGACTAATAATAAATTTAAAGTATTATTTTTTTATATAAAAAATATGTAAATACACTGCCGTTCAACTGTTTACGACACCAACTAAATGAAACTTTGTTCTTCAAGATCTCGCTTTATTTTTTTCATAATAGTTTATTTTGTCGTTTAGTTATGTGGAATATAGGAATGGAATTCATATTAGGACTTAAGAACAATACCCGTAATAGTAAATTTGGTCGAATTTGTCGTTCCCTTACACGAAATCTTGGTAATGTGGTATACCTATTTCTTCTTTAGATTGACAAATTTTTGGTTTTATTTCGATTTAAATTGGGCATGTTGTGCTTCTATAGATTCATTTGAGATAAGTTCTAACACCCACAATTTTGGAGAAATGTGGGAAAATATTTTAAATCTCATTAAAATCGAAAATAAGCAGTTAATGTGGTACACCACATGTTTGGTAATATGTTATAGTGTACCACAGTATTTTTGTTAGATTTTTACGGGTGAATATAAAAAAATCGAGATACAAAAGCGACTCCTATTATCAGAATAAAAGAAATTTTACTATATACCACATTACCAGCATATTTTACATTAACTCTAAATCTTTCATTGTATGAATGCCACATAACTACTAGACAAAATAGGCTTTGATACAAAAAAAAAAAAAAGAAAGTGTCGTAAGTTTTATTAGGAGCAACAAGTTTTCATTAGTACATGTCGTAACCTAATATCCGGCAGTGTATGATGGAACTATATATTGTATTTTTTTTAAATGCCTACAAAAAAACTACTTAAAAATTAAAATAAGAAAATAAAAACGTTGTAAATTACTACTAAGTGTAAAATTTAAATATTAAAGCAAATTAATACAAAAAAAATTATTAGTAAATTTTTTTTATAAAATTAAAAAAAAAAACTGCATTTATAACTAAAATATCTTAATTTCTCTAAGATAAATAAAACTAAATTCTATGTGTCTATTGAATATTGTTTAGTTTTTTTTTTAGATATAACTTAGATTTTTATTTTAGTACTTTAAGTTTATCAGCCTTTAATTGTTTTATTCTCTAAGTAAGTAAAATACTAACTCTAAGAAAACATTTTATAAAATCTAAAAACGAAAATATTTAAAGCCATCGTGTGAATTAAAAAGTCATCAAATCAGTTTTTATATATATAAAATTCATTTTTCCATGCCATCACCTTATAAATAATTAATTAAATAAAAAAAAAACGAAAATACAAATAAAAATATTTCTTCTAAAACTAAATATTTTTTGCACAAAAAAAAAACAAAACTTCTATTAATAAATTTACACTTTAAATAATAAAAAAAAGAAAATGTGAAAAATGAAGAAAATGACAAAGCAATTATTGCTACAAAAATATATTATTATAATTATTATTAAAAATATAATTAATTAATTAATAACAATGAAAATCCAAATTAAATGTAAAATTATCATAATTTATAAATATACAAAAATAAAAACCAACAAGAAATTATTTGAAATCAAAATTAAAAGAAAAAGTGTTTTATTTGAAGGAAAAAAAATTTGATTGTTTATTTAAAATTGTCCGAAAATTGAATATTTATAGGAAATTTTTCAAAATAAACTATTTATAGGAAATTTTTAGAACGTTTATTTTTTTAGGAAATTTTTCAAAAAGTGACTACTTATAGTAAATTTTTCAAAAATTGAATATTTATAGGAAATTTTTCAAAAATTGACTATTTATGGGTAATTTTTCAAACATTTACTTTTTAAAGGAAATTTTTCAAAAATTTACTTTTTAAAGGAAATTTATCAAAAATTTACTTTTTAAAGGAAATTTATCAAAAATTTACTTTCTAAAGGAAATATATCAAAAATTTACTTTTTAAAGGAAATTTATCAAAAAATTACTTTTTAAAGGAAATATATCAAAAATTTACTATTTATAGAATATTTTTCCAAAATTGACTGTTTTGAGGAAATTTTTCGAAAATTGAATTTTTATAGGAAATTTTTCAAAATAAACTATTTATAGGAAATTTTTCGAAAATTGACTTATTTATAGGAAATTTTTCAAAAATTTACTATTTATAAGAATTTTTGAAAAATTTACTATTTATAGGAAATTTTTAAAAAATTTACTATTTATAAAAAATTTGCTTTTTAAAGGAAATTTTTCAAAAATTTACTTTTTAAAGGAAATTTTTCAAAAATTTACTTTTTAAAGGAAATTTTTCAAAAATTTACTTTTGAAAGGAAATTTTTCAAAAATTTACTTTTGAAAGGAAATTTTTCAAAAATTTACTTTTTAAAGGAAATTTTTCAAAAATTTACTTTTGAAAGGAAATTTTTCAAAAATTTACTTTTGAAAGGAAATTTTTCAAAAATTTACTTTTTAGAGGAAATTTTTCGAAAATTTTTCAAAAATTTACTTTTTAAAGGAAATTTTTCAAAAATTTACTTTTTAAAGGAAAATTTTCAAAAATTTACTTTTTAAAGGAAATTTTTCAAAAATTTACTTTTTAAAGGAAATTTTTCAAAAATTTACTTTTTAAAGGAAAATTTTCAAAAATTTACTTTTTAAAGGAAATTTTTCAAAAATTTACTTTTTAAAGGAAATTTTTCAAAAATTTACTTTTTAAAGGAAATTTTTCAAAAATTTACTTTTTAAAGGAAAATTTTCAAAAATTTACTTTTTAAAGGAAATTTTTCAAAAATTTACTTTTTAAAGGAAATTTTTCAAAAATTTACTTTTTAAAGGAAATTTTTCAAAAATTTACTTTTTAAAGGAAATTTTTCAAAAATTTACTTTTTAAAGGAAATTTTTCAAAAATTTACTTTTTAAAGGAAATTTTTCAAAAATTTACTTTTTAAAGGAAATTTTTCAAAAATTTACTTTTTAAAGGAAATTTTTCAAAAATTTACTTTTTAAAGGAAATTTTTCAAAAATTTACTTTTTAAAGGAAATTTTTCAAAAATTTACCTTTTAAAGGAAGTTTTTCAAAAATTTACTTTTTAAAGGAAATTTTTCAAAAATTTACTTTTTAAAAAAAAATTTTCAAAAATTTACTTTTTAAAGGAAATTTTTCAAAAATTTACTTTTTAAAGGAAATTTTTCAAAAATTTACTTTTTAAAGGAAATTTTTCAAAAATTTACTTTTTAAAGGAAATTTTTCAAAAATTTACTTTTTAAAGGAAATTTTTCAAAAATTTACTTTTTAAAGGAAATTTTTCAAAAATTTACTTTTTAAAGGAAATTTTTCAAAAATTTAATATTTATAGGAAAATTTTCCAAAATTGACTATTAATAGAAAATTTTTTAAAAATTGACTATTTATAGGAAAATTTTCAAAAATTTACTATTTATAGGAAATTTTTCAAAAATTTATTATTTATAGGAAATTTTTCAAAAATTTACTATTTATAGGAAATTTTTCAAAAATTTACTATTTATAGGAAATTTTTCAAAAATTTACTATTTATAGGAAATTTTTCAAAAATTTACTATTTATAGGATATTTTTCAAAAATTTACTATTTATAGAAAATTTTTTCAAAAAATTTCTATTTATAGGAAATTTTTCAAAAATTTACTATTTATAGGAAATGTTTCAAAAATTTACTATTTATAGGAAATTTTTCAAAAATTTACTATTTATAGGAAATTTTTCAAAAATTTACTATTTATAGGAAATTTTTCAAAAATTTACTATTTATAGGAAATTTTTCAAAAATTTACTATTTATAGGAAATTTTTCAAAAATTTACTATTTATAGGAAATTTTTCAAAAATTTACTATTTATAAGAAATTTTTAAAAATTTACTATTTATAAGAAATTTACTATTTATAGCACATTTTTTTAAAATTTACTATTTAAAGGAAATTTTTCAAAAATTGACTATTTATAGAAAATTTTTCGAAAATTTACTTTTTATAAGAAATTTTTGGAAAATTGACTATAGGAAATTTTTCAAAAATTTACTATTTATAGGAAATTTTTCAAAAATTTACTATTTATAGGAAATTTTTCAAAAATTTACTATTTATAGGAAATTTTTAAAAATTTACTATTTATAAGAAATTTACTATTTATAGCACATTTTTTTAAAATTTACTATTTAAAGGAAATTTTTCAAAAATTGACTATTTATAGAAAATTTTTCGAAAATTTACTTTTTATAAGAAATTTTTGGAAAATTGACTATAGGAAATTTTTAAAAAATTTACTATTTATAGGAAATTTTTCAAAAATTTATAGCAAATTTTTTGAAAATTTACTATTAACAGGAAATTTTTCAAAAATTGACTATAGAAAATTTTTCGAAAATTTACTATTTATAGGAAATTTTTGGAAAATTGACTATTTTTAGGAAATTTTTCGAAAAATGACTATTTATAAGAAATTTTTCAAAAATTTACTATTTAGGGAAATTTTTGGAAAATTTACTATTTATAGGAAATTTTTCGAAAATTTAATATTTTTAGGAAGTTTTTCAAAAATTTACTATTTATATGAAATTTTTGGAAAATTGACTGTTTATATGAAATTACATTTCAAAATAAACCGTCTCGTGGTGGTGTTGAGTTTAGAGTTGTGTTGACAAAAAGTGTTTTTGAAAAATTTTATTTATATGAATTCTGTTAAATAACATTATGTTAACAATAGTAAAAGCTTTTAATTTTTTAAGATAAAGCTTTAAAATTTAACAGTGTAGCATAAACTAAACAAAATTTTAACTGAGGAAGAAGAAAGAAATTACATGCAGCGAAAAAAAAAGCAACCAGTTGATGTTGAATCATTAAACATTACGGTCTTGTCAACGACTACACGCTGTGTTGAAAATTAAAACCAATTATTAAAACGAAAAGATATTAGTTATTATTATACTTATTCACAAAAAACAAGTACAATCAAACGTGTACAACATTTTTAATTCAAAAAAGTAGTTGATTTGTAAAAAAAAGAGAGGAAACGAAAAAAATAGTAATAAAATATAAAATGAAATAAAAAAGTGAAATTTGATAAGCAGAATACAAATTGTATGATTAAAAAAGAATTTGTAAAATATCTTAAATAGCTTAAGATTAACATACCACAAAAGCAGAGACAACAGAAAAAAACCAAAACAAATAAACATAAATTAATCTAAATACAACGATTCTGTTGACCTTAAAATATTTTTTAATAGCCCTTTTTAAATAAATTATTAATATTTAAATATGACTTCTTTGTCACTAAATTTAACGCGTATAACCTGTAATACAAACAAATTAACAGCTTTGGCTGTAACTGGAAGACATTCAGCCAGAGCAACCTCATCGACAGCTTTGCCAAAAAATGTTTTCAAACAGACTAAACGACAAAATTCTTCTGCTATGGCTGATGCTGCCGAGGTCAGTGCTTGTCCTCATTTTGCTTTAAAAGCCAACGAATCAACAACTTCCGCTATACATCAAACATTAGAGTGGCAAAATGCTTTGCCGTATCATGAAATACCTGGACCAAAACCTATACCCATATTGGGAAATACATGGAGGTAGGCTTTTGTTTCAATATTTTATGGTTTTTCTTTATATTTAAGATTTTTTATGGATTTTTTTTAAGATAATTTAAAATTTAATGGTCAGTCGATTACCAAGAGTAAACAAAAGACTTAGCAAACAAACGCGTTATTAAAAACCGAATAAAAATACAGTACAAAAGTGCATTTATTGAATATGTTGTATATAGCCTATGAAGATAACATATATCGTCAGCTCAAATGCAAAAAGGGGTTAACAAAAATGGTGAAATTTTTAAAAGAATGGTCAAAAATCGAATAAATCACGCACTAAAATCAATCAAAAACTAATTTTGAATAATTTCAGCATCCGCCCATTTTCATTTCCGGTTAAGAAATGTAGGTCGGTGTAAATCAAACTAGATTTTTCTATAAACAAACAGTTTTCGACAAATACCCTATAAACATACAGTTTTTAAAAAAATTCCCTATAAGTAGACAATTTTCGAAAAACTCCCTATAAATGACAATTTTCGAAAAATTCCCAATAAACGGACAATTTTCGAAAAATTCCCTATAAATAGACAATTTTCGAAAAATTCCCTATAAATAGAAAATTTTCGAACAATTCCCTATAAATAGACAATTTTCGAAAAATTCCCTATAATTAAACAATTTTCGAAAAATTCAATATAAATAGACAATTTTCGAAAAATTTCCTATAAATAGACAATTTTCGAAAAATTTCCTATAAATAGACAATTTTTGAAAAATTTCCTATAAATAGACTATTTTCGAAAAATTTCCTATAAATAGACAATTTTCGAAAAATTCCCTATAAATAGACAATTTTCGAAAAATTCCCTATAAATAGTCGATTTTCGAAAAATTTCCTATAAATAGTCAATTTTCGAAAAATTTCCTATAAATAGTCAATTTTCGAAAAATTTCCTATAAATAGTCAATTTTCGAAAAGTTTCCTATAAATAGTCAATTTTCGAAAAATTTCCTATAAATAGTCAATTTTCGAAAAATTTGCTATAAATAGTCATTTTTCGAAAAATTTCCTTTAAATAGTCAATTTTCGAAAAATTTCCTATAAATAGTCAATTTTCGAAAAATTTCCTATAAATAGTCAATTTTCGAAAAATTTCCTATAAATAGTCTATTTTCGAAAAATTTCCTATAAATAGTCAATTTTCGAAAAATTTCCTATAAATAGTCAATTTTCGAAAAATTTCCTATAAATAGTCAATTTTCGAAAAATTTCCTATAAATAGTCAATTTTCGATAAATTTCCTATAAATAGTCAATTTTCGAAAAATTTCCTAAAAATAGTCAATTTTCTAAAAATTTTCTATAAATAGTCAATTTCCTAAAAATAGTCAATTTTCTAAAAATTTCCTATAAATAGTTAATTTTCTAAAAATTTCCTATAAATAGTCAATTTTCTAAAAATTTCCTATAAATAGTCAATTTTCGAAAAATTTCCTATAAATAGTAAATTTTCGAAAAATTTTCTATAAATAGTCATTTTTCGAAAAATTTCCTATAAATAGTCTAATTTTCGAAAAATTTCCTATAAATAGTCAATTTTCAAAAAATTTCCTATAAATAGTCAATTTTCGAAAAATTTCCTATAAATAGTCAATTTTCGAAAAATTTCCTATAAATAGTCAATTTTCGAAAAATTTCCTATAAATAGTCAATTTTCGAAAAATTTCCTATAAATAGTCAATTTTCGAAAAATTTCCTAAAAATAGTCAATTTTCTAAAAATTTCCTATAAATAGTTAATTTTCTAAAAATTTCCTATAAATAGTCAATTTTCTAAAAATTTCCTATAAATAGTCAATTTTCGAAAAATTTTCTATAAATAGTAAATTTTCGAAAAATTTTCTATAAATAGTCATTTTTCGAAAAATTTCCTATAAATAGTCTAATTTTCGAAAAATTTCCTATAAATAGTCAATTTTCGAAAATTTTTTTATAAATATTCAATTTTCGAAAAATTTCCTACAAATAGTCAATTTTCAAAAAATTTCCTATAAATAGTCAATTTTCGAAAAATTTCCTATAAATAGTCAATTTTCGAAAAATTTCCTATAAATAGTAAATTTTCGAAAAATTTCCTATAAATAGTCAATTTTCGAAAAATTTCCTATAAATAGTCAATTTTGGAAAAATTTCCTATAAATAGTCAATTTTGGAAAAATTTCCTATAAATAGTCAATTTTGGAAAAATTTCCTATAAATAGTCAATTTTCGAAAATTTTCCTATAAATAGTCAATTTTCGAAAAATTTCCTATAAATAGTCAATTTTGGAAAAATTTCCTATAAATAGTCAATTTTCGAAAAATTTCCTATAAATAGTCAATTTTCGAAAATTTTTTTATAAATATTCAATTTTCGAAAAATTTCCTACAAATAGTCAATTTTCAAAAAATTTCCTATAAATAGTCAATTATCGAAAAATTTCCTATAAATAGTCAATTTTCGAAAAATTTCCTATAAATAGTCAATTTTCGAAAAATTTCCTATAAATAGTCAATTTTCGAAAAATTTCCTATAAATAGTCAATTTTCGAAAAATTTCCTATAAATAGTCAATTTTGGAAAAATTTCCTATAAATAGTCAATTTTGGAAAAATTTCCTATAAATAGTCAATTTTCGAAAATTTTCCTATAAATAGTCAATTTTCGAAAAATTTCCTATAAATAGTCAATTTTCGAAAAATTTTCTATAAATAGTCTAATTTTCAAAAAATTTCCTATAAATAGTCAATTTTCGAAAAATTCCTTATAAATAGTGAATTTTCGAAAAGTTTCCTATGAATAGTTAATTTTCGAAAATTTTCCAAAAAAATAGCCAATTTTCTAAAAATTTCCTATAAATAGTAAATTTTCGAAAAATTCCCTATAAATATTCAATTTTCGAAAAATTCCCTATAAATATTCAATTTTCGAAAAATTCCCTATAAATAGTCAATTTTCGAAAAATTCCCTATAAATAGTCAATTTTCGAAAAATTCCCTATAAATAGTGAATTTTCAAAAAATTTCCTATAAATAGTTAATTTTCGAAAAATTTCCTATAATTAGTCAATTTTCAAAAAATTTCCTATAAATAAATATTTTGCAAAAAATTTCTTATAAATAGACAATAAAAGTAGACAAATAAAATTAATTTTTTGGATTTTTTTTTAATTTTAAATGGGATTTTATTGTTCACTTGTTGAGTTTGTTTTAAAAGTTTTTATTTAACACGATTAAAGTCCATCGCAAGGGTTTATGTCTTAAGTCTTTTATTTTAGATATTATTATTAAGCAATTCATTAAAAAAAAAACATACTCGCTTAAGTGAGAAAAAATTTTAAATTTATTACAATCTACACACCTTTTTTGTTGTTGTTTTCATATACATACATAATTGCCGTAGTAAATCGTAAAAAAAAACAATTTAAAATATTCATATGGAAGTATTCATCAAAGAATTTTATGAAATTTTGGTTATATTTAAATCAACGGTATTTTAAACAGGTTTTATCAAAAATTATCATTGTAAAAATATCTGTATGAATGAATGTATTTCCTATAGGAAATGCAAAACTAAAGACTTAAGACACAAACGCGCAAGCCAAAGCTGCATTTTTCCAAACAAAACAAATGACTTAAGAAGCGAACTTTGTATTTCGATTTATTACTAAACCGAATCTTACGTCCAAGTAGGTGGAATTTTTGAGCCAAATCCATTCATTACATAGTATCTAGCATTCCGTCTTAAATGTCAATGAAATTGATAGTACAAAATTATAAAATTAACACATAAAAGCCAAATATGTACGACAAAATTCACTGCTTTCACTCTGATGGTGTTAACACACTTAGACTGCAAATTTTTATATTTAATTTAGTTTTTTTCATTAATTTTTATAGAGATATGTGTACATAAGATATCTTGAGGCTATATTCAATACCGACTATGTACCAAATATAACATTTTTAAGGAGAGGCAAAAAACTGTTTAATATCCAAAATATTTAAATGGAAGTCAATATTTCTTCTACAAGATATTTAAGGCAAAGTTCTAAAATAGATTTCTTTTCTCTTATTTAATAAAAGATATTATTTTTATAAACAGAGATTTAACTATTATAAAAAAAACAGTTTCTTAATAAAAAGTAATTTCGAAAAAAATAGTTCATAGACGGTATTGAATATATGCCCTCGATATGTAAATTAAAATAAATTAAAATACATGTCTATAATACACACGAAGTTTAATGGAATGTTTGAGTGTGTACATGTGCTTATTTTAATGGTACACGCATTAATTATTACATAAAGTTAAATATTTGAAACCAGACACGTATTAGATTAAAAATATATTTACAAAAAGCACATAAACACTTATATACGTATATCTAAGCAAATTCATAGACAACTCAAATGTCATTAAAGTGCAAACACTAGAAAAAAAAAAAGAAATCTTTATTGTAAATTTACTCGCAAACTTACATACGACGACAATCTAGAAATTGGTTAGACTTACTTACTTAAATGGCCTATATTTACAACATGTTAAAGGCCGAGCATGTTTTAGAATTCCATGTATGTTTGGAATTCCTCTTTTACGAGTTCCCTCGAGATCGTTTTCGATCCCCAGCGATCGCACAACATGTCCCAGCCAACGTAAAAAAAAAATTGGTGATAGCCAAAGTTTCCATAGAAAAGTTGGCAATCGCCAAAGTTTTCTATACAAAAATTGGTGATCGCCAAAGTTTTCTATAGAAAAGTTCGTGATCGCCAAAGTTTTCTATACAAAAATTGGTGATCGCCAAAGTTTTCTATAGAAAAGTTCGTGATCGCCAAAGTTTTCTATAGAAAAGTTGGTGATCGCCAAAGTTTTCTATAGAAAAGTTGGTGATCGCCAAAGTTTTCTATAGAAAAGTTGGTGATCGCCAAAGTTTTCTATAGAAAAGTTGGTGATCGCCGAAGTTTTCTATAGAAAAGTTGGTGATCGCCGAAGTTTTCTATAGAAAAGTTGGTGATCGCCGAAGTTTTCTATAGAAAAGTTGGTGATCGCCAAAGTTTTCTATAGAAAAGTTGGTGATCGCCAAAGTTTTCTATAGAAAAGTTGGTGATCGCCAAAGTTTTCTATAGAAAAGTTGGTGATCGCCAAAGTTTTCTATAGAAAAGTTGGTGATCGCCAAAGTTTTCTATAGAAAAGTTGGTGATCGCCAAAGTTTTCTATAGAAAAGTTGGTGATCGCCAAAGTTTTCTATAGAAAAGTTGGTGATCGCCAAAGTTTTCTATAGAAAAGTTGGTGATCGCCAAAGTTTTCTATAGAAAAGTTGGTGATCGCCAAAGTTTTCTATAGAAAAGTTGGTGATCGCCAAAGTTTTCTATAGAAAAGTTGGTGATCGCCAAAGTTTTCTATAGAAAAGTTGGTGATCGCCAAAGTTTTCTATAGAAAAGTTGGTGATCGCCAAAGTTTTCTATAGAAAAGTTGGTGATCGCCAAAGTTTTCTATAGAAAAGTTGGTGATCGCCAAAGTTTTCTATAGAAAAGTTGGTGATCGCCAAAGTTTTCTATAGAAAAGTTGGTGATCGCCAAAGTTTTCTATAGAAAAGTTGGTGATCGCCAAAGTTTTCTATAGAAAAGTTGGTGATCGCCAAAGTTTTCTATAGAAAAGTTGGTGATCGCCAAAGTTTTCTATAGAAAAGTTGGTGATCGCAAAAGTTTTCTATAGAAAAGTTGGTGATCGCCAAAGTTTTCTATAGAAAAGTTGGTGATCGCCAAAGTTTTCTATAGAAAAGTTGGTGATCGTCAAAGTTTTCTATAGAAAAGTAGGTGATCGCCATAGTTTTCTATAGAAAAGTGAACTAGAGTAACTTACCAACAGCCCCTCGTGTGTTTGAATAAATGCAAAAATATGTTTGTTTGATTGTCTTTGTTGTCAACAGATTAACATTATTGACTTTTTGCATTTATGCATTTATATGAAATCATTATTAAAATTCATTGAGGCAGGCAGACCTTGAAAATTTGCCATTTAATTTTTAGAATTATGTAAATAAAAAATACTTTCGATGATTGTACTTATTAACACATTTTCATTATGTTCTTTCCAAAATGTGATAACAAGAATAACCTTTTTCTAATATTATTATACACATGCTTATTCTAACCATTTTTACCTTAAAATGTTAAAATTTTGTACGAAGTTTCTAATTAAATTTGTCAATATGCAAAATTTGATTTTATTTAAAAAAGTTGCACATGTAATTTGTTTTTAATTGTGTGAAGGAGATAGGCTATGATGTATACTAAGACATAGACTGAGGCATAGACTTTGAGATGGTGGTTAATACCTCTAACAAGACATGGATTATGTCTTTACAAACTTAATCTGTTAATTTCCCATTCATTCATAACTTTAGCATTAACGATGAAAATTCACGGTCAAGTGTTAAAGATTCTTGTTAATTTATTGTACATATTTTAAATTTGTTTATACATAAATTTAAACCATCACTTTACTATCGTACCATAACAAATGTATTTTTCACTTTTTAATAGTAAATTGTATTTACAAACGAACATTTAACTGTTCACACCTGAGTGCTTCTTTATTTACTTTAAATATGTCTGTATGTAAAAATGTACGTATAAGTTTGAAATCAATTTTCTTCATGATTCATGTAATTTACCGACAATTTTTCTTTAAATTGGCAAATTGTCATCTGATTTAAACAATGAAATAAGACGATAATTTGCCATGACCTTGAATACTTTTGGTATTTATTTAAATGAACAAGCAGCTAGTTAAGATTTGTTATGATTTTAATGATAATGATACTAAAATAAGTGTGAATATAATTAACACCTTGTAAAAATAGCGGTTGAAGTTCAAATATTTTCCTTAACACCTAAATATATTGTTTCAATTAAGCCACAATTCAAGAGCAAAAGGAGTCTTAGTCTATGTCTTAGACTATGTCTTAATATATATCTTAGTCTATGTCTTTATCTATGTCTTAGTATATGTCTTAGTCTATGTCCTAGTCTATGTTTTAGTCTATGACTTAGTCTATGTCTTAGTCTATGTCTTAGTCTATGTCTTAGTCTATGTCTTAGTCTATGTCTTAGTCTACGTCTAAGTCTATGTCTTAGTCTATGTCTTAGTCTATGTCTTAGTATATGTCTTAGTCTATATCTTAGTCTATATCTTAGTCTATGTCTTAGTCTATGTCTTAGTCTATGTCTTAGTCTATGTCTTAGTCTATGTCTTAGTCTATGTCTAAGTCTATGTCTTAGTCTATGTCTTAGTCTATGTCTTAGTCTATGTCTTAGTCTATATCTTAGTCTATATCTTAGTCTATGTCTTAGTCTATGTCTTAGTCTATGTCTTACTCTATGTCTTAGTCTATGTCTTTGTCTAGGTCTTAGTCTATATAGGGCTAAGGCCCTATCTCCCAATCTATGTTTTTGTCTATGTTATATTCTATGTCTTGGTCCATGTAACATTCTATTAAAAGTCTAAAGTTTCCAAACTATCTCGTTTTTTTATGTCAGACTGATTTCTTCTCAAAGCTTGACCAATTCATTTCTATTTACGCTTTCGTATTTCGGCTTCAATTGGCGTCTGACCGTTCTGTGCCGGAAAAAACTTATTTGTTTTAAGATCATACTGAGCAGAGTTCCACGATTCACAGCCATATACACAGCTTTTGGAAGTGTTTAGTTTGGTTCATCTCGATAAGCGCTGGAAGCTTTATTGATACGATTCTTACTTCTTCTTTGGAAACTCCGGTTGACGTGATTATGTTCGCTAGGTAGAAGAACGACTGGAAGCTTTCAATTCGCTGTTGTTGTTGGAGTGCGAAACTATTTGTATTTGTCGAATTGATTCGCATAGCCTTGGCATCCGATATGTTTATTTTGAGACCACATACTTCTGTTTCAGACTTCACATCGCAAAGTTTCATTTGGATGTCTCGATAGAAAACAGATATAATTCGCGTATTAGATTGATGATGCTATCAATTACCACATTAAACAGCAATAATGGGCGAACATGCATTTTTGTATAAGGTCTATTATATATAAGGGTATATGTTAATTTATTTTGTCTTAATTTATTAAAGTGAGATTTGAAATAAATTCAGTTTTCAATTAATTTAACTTTCTATGTTACAGAATGATGCCCATTATAGGTCAATACACAATTGGAGATGTTGCCAAAATCTCCTCGCAACTTCATGAACAATATGGACAAATTGTTCGTTTTAGTGGTTTAATAGGGAGACCAGATTTATTATTCATCTATGATGTTGATGAAATCGAGAAATGTTATCGCAATGAAGGACCTACACCCTTTCGACCATCTATGCCAAGTTTGGTGAAGTATAAAGGTGTAGTACGTAAAGATTTCTTTGGAGAACTGGGAGGTGTAGTGGGAGTGTAAGTAGATGAATTTTTGCTTTAATTTGATTTTTGAATTAAAACTTGTTTAAATAATATTATCCAAAATAGGCATGGAGAGCCCTGGCGCGAATTTCGGTCAAGAGTACAAAAACCAGTTTTACAGCTGTCCACCATACGACGCTATTTACAGCCCTTGGAAGTGGTAACTGATGATTTTCTAGAGCGCTGTGAATCATTATTAGATTCAAATTCTGAACTGCCCGATGATTTTGATAATGAAATTCATAAATGGTCTTTAGAATGTAAGTAAATATACATTTAGAATGTAAGTAAATATACGTTACTAGACTATTTACAATTCGTTGTAAATAGTCTAGTAACGTAGCCGTTGCAAATTGGTAAAGAAAATAAAAAAAATTATATTGAGATAATATTTATAGACAATTTTTCGTTTGGTATACGGATTTGCAAAGGCTATGATGCTATACTATTTGTAATGATTTATGAATCGGGATATTTTGTTTTTGATAACTTTAGTAACTAAAAAAAACAATTTTTTATATAAATTAAAGGTATTGGACGTGTTGCTTTAGATACACGTTTGGGTTGTTTAGAATCAAATTTGTCTCCAGACTCAGAACCCCAACAGATAATCGATGCTGCCAAATATGCCCTACGTAATGTAGCCACTTTGGAATTAAAGGCACCATATTGGAGATATATTCCCACTCCACTATGGAGCCGTTATGTTAAGAATATGAACTTCTTTGTAGAGTAAGTAACAATAAAGAAACCTTAACTATCTTTATTATGGCCCCCACTTTATTTGCTTTAGGGTATGCATGAAATACATCAAAACCGCTACGGAAGATTTAAAAATAAAGGGTCCTTGTCAAAATGGTGAGCCTTCTTTAATAGAAAAGGTTATTTTATCACAGAAAGATGAGAAAATTGCAACCATTATGGCTTTGGATTTAATATTAGTGGGTATTGATACGGTAAGTAAGATACAAACTTGAATTTGGTGATAAACATAAACTTTTACAAGTACATACAATATTTTACAGATTTCAATGGCCGTTTGTTCTATGCTATATCAACTGGCAACACGACCGGAGGAACAGCAAAAAATACATGAAGAAATGAAAAGATTGATGCCCGATCCCAAACAACCACTGACTATACAATTGTTAGATCAGATGCATCATTTAAAGGCCTTCATAAGAGAGGTATTTCGTATGTACAGTACGGTAATCGGCAATGGAAGAACTTTAATGGAAGATACGGTCATATGTGGTTATCAAGTGCCGAAAGGTGTAAGTTTTTATTGCTCTTCCCAAATTATAGATTAAACTGATTTCCTTATTTTCAGATTCAAGCAGTTTTCCCCACCATAGTTACCGGCAACATGGAAGAATATGTTTCAGATGCCGCCACATTTAAGCCCGAAAGATGGCTTAAACCTAGTCAAGGTGGTGTAGAGGGTAAATTGCATCCATTTGCATCTTTGCCCTATGGCTATGGAGCTCGTATGTGTCTGGGCAGGCGCTTTGCAGATTTGGAAATGCAAATTTTACTCTCGAAGCTTTTGCGTTCTTATAAATTGGAATATGAACATGAACCTTTAGAATATGCTGTAACATTTATGTACGCTCCGGATGGTCCGTTGAAATTTAAAATGACCAAGTATTAAGAATTAAGTATAATTATAGAATATTTTTAAGGTTATTTTTTATATTTAGAATTAAAGCAAATAAAAAACAAAATCTGTATTTTGAAAAATATTCCGCTCGTTTTTCTATTCATGTAATAAGAGTACCATGCTGACATTTAAGATTTATGGCACTTATTTACCATTTTATTAAATAATAATACAAAAGTTGCCTTTGGATTGTTTTATACAAAAACTTTAAATTTTATTTACGTTTCCATGCTTTAAACCAACTCTTTACCTGTTTCAAACTATTTTCTGCGTCCTGTTTTGTTTCACCTTTCAATTCAAATACAATATCGGGTTTATACGAATCCTTAGCCTCCTCCAAAATAGTACCAAAAATTTCACATTCCAAATTGGATTTCAATTTCTTTTCGTTATAGTTTCGCTCTTTCAGACGATCATAGAGTACAGTATTATTTGGGCATGTAACTACAAATACGGCCTGAAACCATCTTTCGGGAAAGAAATCACAGCCATGATATTCTATAACATTACCGCCTTTCTGCATTAGTGGCTCCATGTAGTCCATAAGTTTGTCTTCGTCTAAAATGGGACAATCGTACTCTTTGTCATATTCTTCAATAAACTCCTTTTCCTTTGCCACTTTGGAACAGTCGATCCAGTTAAGTTTTAGTTGTTCGGAAATGCGTTGACATATGTATGATTTGCCCACACCAGGAGTTCCTGTAGAGTAGAATTTTATTACATTATCAAAATATATAATTCGTTTATACTGACCTGTTATTAATATGTTTGGCAAAGCATCTACAGTCTCGTCAGTAGAAGTCATTTTCCCAGCAGATATTTAACTGAACTTAAAATTGGCAAATGAAATATAAACAAAAGCATGTGCAGCTAATGTAAACAAGAGTATTAAAGATGACAATAGTAAAATATCGTTTTTAGAGATGTTAGTACAAAAAGTACCAGACTTTAAAAATATTTCTTGCTTTTGTATAATTTTTAACAATACGGCATCTTGTGTATACGAATATTGTGGCAACCATTTTTAAAGAAAAAATTGTTTGGTTTTAGTTTTACCACAAGTTTTTGCAAATTTTATTTAATAACATTCGCAAAACTATTTAAAAAAAAGATATAAAAACGTTGAAATAGTTTAAGAAGTCGAAATTTAATGATCGATTAAAAATTACTACAAATGTCTGAGCTGAAAAATAAAAGTGAGGATATTGGGCAGCAGCTTCCTAGTGAAGCTGCACCGCCAGCCCAAGTAGATACAACAAATACAGAAATGCCGGCTTTAGAAGGTGCATTGAGGGCTCTGGAAGAAATTGCAAATGAAAATTTTGATCTTGTAATGCCGGAAACCGAAAATAATTTACAAAACGAACACACGGAAATAGTTGGTACTACGACGCCAATTGAAGACTGCGAGAAGGTTATTGAGGAATCTATGGATTCTGTCGTAAAAGGTCCGGAATTTACCGATGAGGTTATAAAAGACTGTCAAGATTCTGTCGTTGAACTTCCTGATATAATAAAAGGTAAAAATGTTTTTTAATAATGAGAATCGTTATTAAGTAATATATCTCAGAATCGCTTTCTTCTTAAGCTTATCTAGAGGTTTCTACTAGGATAACTTGTAATTTAAGTACAGGCCAGATTCTTATACCCTTGACCACAAAAATGGATTGGTATTCTGCTGATGTTAATAACGCAGAAAGTCTTACAAACATTTTTAATTACATCTATCAACTCGGAATAACTTTCCGAGTGGAAGGCTAACTGGAGGCCATGAACTCGTTATTGACATTCAGGCCGTAACTTTAAAGATAATTTAATGGAATTTATAATGAATGAAAACCATCTTGTAGAACACCGATCGACTCGGAGTCACTCCTGAATTGATTTAACAATGTCCGTCCGACTGGCTGGCCGGATAACCATAAAAGTTTTTAATCAAAGTACAGAACGTAACTTTAAAGATAATTTATTGAAGTTTGGTACAGATATTTATTATAGTATAAAATAATTCCTATACTTTTTGCACAAAATCGAATCATGTCATTCCAAATATAGTTTTTAGGACTTTACAGCCCCAAATGTATTTTTATTTAAATAACATTTAGCTTAAATATTTCTTATGGTACCTGTAATTTGTTGGGAATAGGACCATATTTGAGTTTACCTTTAATACAAGACACACTTTTAAAAGTCATTTAAATAAACAAATGACAAAAATGCTTAAAAATCTAAAGATTTTGTAAACATAGACCGAAATGCGAATAATCGGTTCACAATTGACCCTTGCTCACATATCTGAACCTCTGCCGGAAATGACATAAATATACTCGTTCCCACGGCAGTTGGTTCTTTGTACCGGAATGACTCGCAAATCTTAGGATTCTGACCAAGGACTGCCACTTCTGCTATATTACTCTTAATATCGCATGATTTCAAAAAATATATCTCTATAAATATATCTAAGAAATATCTAAGACTTAAGAAAGACATGCAAAATTGTTGGTCCATATTTAACCTTAGTAGTTAAAGGTATCAAATAGTCGGGCTTGACCCTTTTTTTTCATTATGGTCTTTTGATTAAAAAAATGGTCGAAATTTAATTTTCTTTAAATTGGATGATTAAAAAAAATTATAAGATTTTGTTCAAATGTGTATGTAATCTAATCTAATTCATTTCTAATATTTCAAACAAGATAATATAGAAAGTACTGTTACTGATACAGCATCAACATCCCTTGATTCTGGTATAAAACCCGTGGTTCATTCAGAAGTTTTAGAACAAAACAATGATACTGATGATATCGAAAATAAAGAAATTTCTTTTGATGAAGGGTGTTCTAAAAAAGATGAGGAAAAAGTTTCAGAAAATCTAAATTTACATACTGCTGTTGTATCGCCAGCACAAGAAGAAAATTTGCCATTGACTGAAAAATCTCCATTGAGCGACATAACTGAAACATTAGTAGCGCCAACAGAAAATGTTGTAAGCCACCAAGAAGAAAAATTTACAGAATCTTCTAAAGACAAACAAGATGACACTGATATGGATGATCAGAGTCTAAACGAAGAAGATAAAGATAAAAAAATCAACAGCTCTCTCAATATACAAGAAAAGGATACAAAAATCGAAAGCTCTTTAAATAAAAAAGAAAATGATACAAAAATCGAAAGTCACTCGAATGAAGATAAAGAAAGTGGCACAGAGTCTCTAAGCAAGTCAATTGAAACTGTTGAGTCGTCTTCAACAGCTATCCAAGAAGAAAATCCTGATGAAACTGAAAGCAGAGAAAATAAAAAAATTATTGAAGAAAGTAAAGATAAGAAAAATTGTGAAGATGAATCAGTTGAACCTATGGAAACATGTGATAGTCAAGAATCTCTAAATTTGGTTATTGATGAAACTTCAAATACATCAGAAATTAAAGATACTGAAGAAACTAATATGGAAGTGGATGACAATGAAATGACAGTGCAAAAACATAATGAGGCAAATGAAAAACCTAAAGAAGATGCCACCAAGAATAAAGAAACATCTTTAGAACAGACTGAAAAAGTTACTACAGAGTCAGATATTCTTAATAAATCAAAGGATGATGATGTCATACCAGTAGAACTACCGCCAGTTCCTATTATCGAAATTGATGATGAGGATGAAATGGAAATAGAGACTGCAGCAAAGGAAATTAATCCGAAAGATAAGGAAACTTCTTTGGACGTGGAAAAAAGTATAACGGAAGAAAACACTAAAGTCATTGAAACTAAAAAACAAGATGAAGATTTTTTGCTAGAACAAGCATCAGAAAAACCTTTGGAAGAAGAAATTATGCCTGAAGAATCAAAACTTTCATCAAACGATATAGAAGAAACAAACGACGAAGTGTTTTACAATAAGGAATGCATTAATTATGAATGCCGCCATAAACATAAGCAATTCTTTAAAGTACCACAATTTGGCTTCAGTTACTTTAAGGTAACAAAGAAGAAATTTAAAATACAATACATTTGTGCGGATTGCTATGATATAGCTTTGGAAATGTATGAGGCAAGTCATAATATTTAAATTCTACAAATTTTTGGAAAGTTAATTTTGTATACCTTTGTTTTTTGTAGGAATTTTGTGGTCTTATAAGTGCTAAACAGCCCTTACTTTTGCAAAATATACCAAGTGGCAGACAAGAATTTGTAGAAATAATTGACAGCAGTGATGATGAAGATACCAGTTGCTCTAAAGATAAATCCTTAGAGCCTTCAAAACCAACATTCTCGAAAAACGATTTGTCTTTAATAGAAACAGAACTGAATGCAACTATAACCTCAGTATTAAATAGAGTCGAAATACAAAATCAATTAACATGGTCTAAAACCATATTAATGGAACGTTTGAAACGTTTAGAAATGGAAACTGAATATGTTGATGGCGAACTAAAAGCATTACAAAGAAAAGCTGACAAAATGCATGAGGGTTTGTACTCATGCCCTAAAATTAAAATAAGACAACTTCAGCCTTTAGACTTAAATAGTGGCAAATTAATGA
Source organism: Stomorhina lunata (assembly GCA_933228675.1). Lineage (NCBI taxonomy): Eukaryota > Metazoa > Arthropoda > Insecta > Diptera > Rhiniidae > Stomorhina > Stomorhina lunata. Next base: position 35,919,107 of record OW121744.1, on the reverse strand, counting down.
GCCTCGATCCAATAGCGCAAAAAGAAATACAGGTTATTTAAACTAGATTTCTGTATTTTTAGGTATATTAATATATATTTTTGTTCTTTGTAGCCTATACCACCTGTGGGTGAGATCGAGAGACCCCAGATACAAATAAATAATATTTATTTTGCTGTTAAAAACAATCCTATTGCTAGTTGGGTACCATGTCGTGTCACTGAACAGGTCGACAACCCCCTGATTAATCAAATGTCTTATAATGTAAAACATTATAAAATTAAGTTTATCAAGAATGTTGCGCAAATACCCAAAACAGTGCCAGCAAAATACTTAGCATACTATGATCCTCCGGCTGTAAGATTACCCATTGGTAAATATAACATTATAGTTTATTTTGACTAGAGATTGTTTTATAAAATATTTTCAGGAACTCGTGTTATTGCATATTTCGATGCTACTTCATTGGCTAGAGGACGTGAGAAAATCAATGTTCAAAGCGCTTTTTATCCTGGCATAATTGCTGAACCATTAAAACCTAACAATAAATTTAGGTGAGTTTAAACAATTCTATACAATATTTCTGTGTCAGAAAAAATAGTTTTGAGAAAATTTGAAATTGCCTAAAAATGCCCTTATAAATCTGTTCTGAGTTAAGTTAGATATAAGATGTTGGAGCCAAATTACAGAGGGTAGAGAAGGGAATATATTGCAATGATTAACTCCAAACATCAAATAAATGACATTGGACCTTTTAGCACCAATCCACAGAATATGTATGTGTATATATCGCTTTTTTGTTTCAACCGCGTCATTATTCTGAAAAATATGGTTTTGAGAAAAATGCTTTGAAAGTTTGACGCCATTTAAGTTTTAATTTAATCCGGTATGTGATGGAAATCGATTGATTTCAGATATATTTTTGTCATAGTTTTCGGTTATTTTCCAAAAATTACTAAAATTTGGGCTTTAATTATTTTGACTGATATGACTTAATTTTTTTTATGAAAATGGGAATAACTTTCTCAAAAATCTAATACCGAATTTGTGTAGCTGACAAGTTTGGATTTCTTTTCCGTTTTAACCGAAAATCTAATTTTTGTAATTTTAACAAAAAAAAATCTTATTATTTTGAATTCTAACGAATTAGAAATAAAAATAAAGGTAATTTGTTGATTTGGATTAAAAGAATTTTGTAACAAATGAATGAGGATAAAATGTATAAATTATGGTGTAGTCTATAGATACAAATCTATCTATATCTGTAAAATAGGTTGTGTGTAAGTATGTAACGCATGGACTCTAACGCATGGTCCTATTTTGATGAAATTTTTAGGCGGGTGACACTGTGAAGTCTGATTTTTTATTCAATTTTCATATTACACCACCAATGACATATACATATAGTTTGCTTAGGGCCAGCAACGCGGACCGGGTTAGCTAATTTAATATATTTTTTTAAATTTTTTAGATATCTCATCTTCTATGACGATGGCTATACCCAATATGTCTACCACAAAGACGTACGTTTAGTTTGTCACGTATCAGATTGTGTTTGGGAAGATGTGCACCCAGCTTCGCGAGATTTTATACAGAAATACTTAACACAATACTCCATTAATCGTCCAATGGTACAAACCCAAAAAGGTCAATCCATGAACACAGAATCCAATGGTTATTGGTTACATGCTCGTGTTGTCGATATTGATTGCAGTTTGGTATTAATGCAATTTGAAGGCAGTAAAAGTCATACCGAATGGATATATCGTGGTTCACTGCGTTTAGGACCCGTTTTCAAGGAATATCAAAAATCATTACAAAAGAATACCAATATGACAGTATCACGTTTACCTAGGGTGAGTTTTAAAAAAGGTTTTAAGTAAATATTTCTTTTAAATTTCTAAAATTACATTCTTAAATTATTTAAGCGTACTGAACCTTTTATACGTTATACGGAAGATGAAGAAACTTCATCTCAACAGCAGCAGCAACAAACTGAGAAATCTGTGGACAGTAACCGTGCTGTGGCACGCAAAACATTTGGTAGACCGGAATCAATGATGAACTCTGCACAACCTAGTGCACAACAGCTGCAACATCAGCCTCCTGTTAAACATTTAAATAATTCCACAATTTACGTAGAAGATGAAAATAAGCCCAAAGGAAAGGTAAAGGAATATGAATATCTTATTTTAAAATTTTATTAATTTAACAATGAAACCTCTTAAATTTAGGTTGTTTACTATACAGCTAAACGCAATTTACCACCTCGCAAATTTAAACCGCACAAATGTTCGCCCAACTGTCTTTTTGAAATTACCCATAATCTAAGCGCCTATAGTCCTTTGTCGAAACCATTACTTTCTGGTTGGGAACGCTTTATAATACGTCAGAAAATCAAACGTGTTGTAACATATCGGGCTCCATGTGGTAAAATTATACGTAATATGAAGGAGTTACATCACTATTTGCGTGTCACAGAAAATTGTTTAAATGTGGATAACTTTGATTTTAGTCATGAAATTAGTTGTTTGGCCGAATATGTCATTGAAAGTGCCATAGTACAAAAGCGTGATATATCATGTGGTCAAGAAAAAATGGCTATTCCATTGGTGAATTATTATGATAATACTTTGCCGCCAGAATGCAAGTATTCAGCTAAGGTTATACCGACCGAAGGTGTACACATTAATACGGATCCTGAATTTTTGGTTGGTTGCGATTGTGATGATGATTGTATGGTAGGTTTTTTTTAAAGAGTTTTGAATTTCTTAGAGCCCTCGTTAAATAAATTTAAATTTAATTAAAGGATAAAACTAAATGCGCCTGTTGGCAACTAACATTGGCCGGTGCAAAATATGGCAATCCGAATGCTGCTCCTGAAGAGGTGGGCTATCAATATAGACGTTTACATGATCATGTGCCCACAGGCATCTATGAATGTAATTCGAATTGTAAATGCAAGAGTAGTTGTCTCAATCGTGTTGTTCAAAATTCATTGACAATAAAATTGCAAGTATTTAAAACATCTAATCGTGGCTGGGGTCTTCGTTGTATCAATGACATACCACGAGGATGTTTTGTTTGTGTTTATGCTGGTCATTTGCTAACAGAAGCTAAGGCTAATGAGGTAACTTTAGTTTGAAGTACATGTATTTAATATTTCTATTTAATACATTCATTAAATATGAAATTTTGTTTTAGGGTGGTCAAGATGCTGGCGATGAATATTTCGCTGAATTGGACTATATAGAAGTTGCTGAGCAGATTAAAGAAGGTTACGAATCAGAGGTTGAGCCACCTGAACCAGAAGAAGAGGATACTTATCATCCGGAAATGGATGATGATGATTTTACTCCAAGTAAATCATTTTTGACAAGATCAAAACAAAAACTAAATGCTAGCAAATCAACAAGGTCCGGAAATGAGGAAGAATCACAAGAGAGACAAGTTATCAATTTTAATCCAAACGCTGAAATGAATGAAGATTCAGTTAGGGAAAAGTAAGCTGTATTCACGGTTAATTAAAATCAATATTATCATTATTATTTTAACTTTTAGTTCTATACGCAAACTATATGGCAAAGATGAAGCTTGTTATGTGATGGATGCCAAAATTTCCGGAAATTTGGGCCGTTATTTTAATGTAAGTCCTTATAAAACTTTATTTATGAAAATTTTTTAATTGAATTTTAATTTTATTTCAGCATTCTTGTGCCCCAAATATGTTTGTGCAAAATGTTTTTGTGGACACTCATGATTTACGTTTCCCTAATGTGGCGTTCTTTTCGTCATGCAATATACGTGCTGGCACCGAATTAACTTGGAATTACAATTATGAAGTGGGTGTCGTACCGGGCAAAGTATTATATTGCCAATGTGGTGCTGCAAATTGTCGCCTGCGTTTGCTCTAAAATTCATGCGAATGAAATGGAAATCTTTTTAATTTTTTGTTAGCTTTAGTTTTTGTCTCTTTCTCATATTCATTTGTTTAACTTAGACGTTAAAACGAACTTAATTTTAATAAAATTAAAGGCTTCTAAGGATTCTTAAATTTAAAATTACACAACAAATTATTTTTTTATTTTCGAATTCTCCCGAGTGCGGTAACGAAGATCATGTGATTGATGTAGTGTAACAGACCAGAGTGTCTCGTGGGAATCGAACCCACGTCCTCCTCTCTAACAATTTAGCACAGACTGGCATTTAGAAATCTACTAAGGTAAAATAAATCAGTTGTCTTGTATAGGCTAATTAAGAAATGTATTTTAACTCTAATGGACCTACCGGTTAAGTATGTTAGACTCTGCTGGTTCCTGTATCATTGTATCATCAATGGCAATTAAATCGACGATTAAAAAATATGACAGCGTTCAGTTCTAAATTTGAGTTTAATTAAATTTGTTTCCTTGTAGGTCTCAGCTGGTTTGATAAAGTCTTAAACCCTAATTCATAAACGAAAAATAAAATTATCAAAGGCTTATTTTACAAATTTTGTATGGAAATTTGAATTATAAGGTTTTCAAAAATTTTTATTTCGTTTACGAATGGGGGGGTTAAATTATTAAATATTATCGATTATTTCTGTTCTAATATTTGCTCTCTTTTTTTGGCTCATAATGGTGCCAAATTGGTTTTTCTTAACAAGCCATTTCTTGCTTCAAATACTTGACATTTGCTCGCTGGGATGTGCTAAATTAAATCGAATTTGTCTCAGCAGTGAATTCGCCTTGATAAGACCAACTAAAAAAAACACATCTCTAACAAATAATAAAAACAGTCCGACAACACTATCATAACAAGACGAAACAAAAATATCTTGTTCATTGAAATCAATTAAAGCTATAAATTTTTGATATTTTACGAAATGAATCCAAATATAAATATACACAATATGCCACAGCAACAAATAGGTGGTGTTGGCAATATACCTGGAACAGTAGGTGGTCCACCAAATCCCATGATGCAACAGGGAGTTTCACCATTAATGCAGTCTTCGCCACAGCAACCACCAGTAGGACAACAAATGGTGCCGCAACAACAACAAATTTCTGGACAAATGCCACAAAATCCCCAAGGCCAACAGCAGCAGCCGCAACAACAGCATCAACAACAACCCGAGAAGATTGACAATATATCTAAAGCCAAAAGCTTATTTATGCCTATGAGGGAATCTCTGCTGCTAACATTTCGTGGAGCCGCCTATACATTGCAACAAAATAACATGGCAGATAATTTAAAAAGAGATTCAGGCATGAATTCAGCACGTTACGATAAACATTTGGAAGAATTTTATGCCTATTGTGACCAAATTGAACTACATCTGAAAACAGCTATGCAATGCATGCAGCAATTGTCATCGGCTCAACATTACTTACCAGGAGCCGTTACTGCTTTGAGAACTGAACCTTACATGCAAGACAATCCAGCTGGTCCTATGCCATATCCCTCTTTCTTAAATACGGTACGGGTGCACATACAATCGACAAAGGATTTACGCGATACTTTGATTAGTGCTTCGCAAAATATATCGCAAGCCGATTGATGATAATTAAACATGAATTGAGATTCTTAGGTGGTGTCGAATTATAAAGGAAAACAATTCATGGTATTTATTTAATAAGAATTTATGTGTGTAACAGTATAATATTAATAAAATATGCAAACTTATGTCTAGTAATTTCAGATGTTGAAATAAACATCATCAATTAATCAATTCTGTCTCTTGAGCTTTTTGTAAACGTATTTTAAACAAGTTATCGTCCACTAATTTCTGTTGATCTACAAATTGTTTGTTGCCACATCCCGCAACGGGACATCGTAAGCGTTTGTTAATTTTTATAGCTTCCAAAATCGTGGATTTCTCATAGTGATGATTGCACAAAGTATTACGTACAGGATTTTGCATAATTTGCTTGGTTAAAGGATCATATATATTTATTTCACTTTCCACTACCATATCATCTCCATCAAGACGTCTTGAGCTACTGCCCGCTGCTTCCTCACCATCCTCTTCCAGCGCCTGGGCAATTTGCAACAATTGCTGTTTGAAATTCTTAAATTCGGCAAATTTCTTCACGTCTAATTTCTTTGACATGCGAACCTGCAACTGCTGTTGATATTCTTTTTCGAAGTCTTCTGCTGTAGTTTGTTCTTTGGCCACTTCGACGGATTCATTCATACGCTTGGCATTCTCTTTTGTAGTCAATAATTGTGTAGCCATCTCTAAATATAAACGAGGATTCTGGGATTCTGAAAGAAAATTGTTTTTAACATTCTTAAATTTTTTAAGGTGTTTGTTACCTTCATCTCCAAATTCTAATGATAATTGATATGTTTCTAGTAGACATTGGAGAGCATTATCCAATTCACAATTTAATTGAGCGTCCATGACTTTCAAATGTTTTTTTTTAACTCTAGTTCTATTTGTTGGATGAGCTGCTACTTTAAAATAAGTAAACAAAAATATTCCTTGTAATTTTTGCGCTTGCATTTAATAAAATCAGAGGTGGCAAACAAAAACGATTATTAAATCGATAACTTAAAAAAAGAGTGTCGTCAACAATTATTTATTCCACCTTTTAAAACACTTTTAAACATATAGTGCTTTTAAAACTGTTTATATATATTTCATTTATTATTTTTAGCTTTTCACATATTCAGCAGTTCCGATACAAAATATCTATAGAATATGTTTGTTCCCGTACTCTAACGAAACTACCCAAAACAGTTTGTTTTCAAAGGCATTTCTGATCATTCTTGTAATTCTGTGTACTTGTTCAACAGTGTCATGATGTTCGCGAAAACCGAATGTCAGGAATAATATCCATCCAATTAATAAATTAGCTTAAAGTACAAATGAGTAGTTTTTCAAAAAATTTCGAGAGAATTTTAATTAAGCTTATAGGACTAGAATGAAACTTGACTAACTTCCTTGTCTGGTTTGACCATACATTCATAATTCCCACGACATTCAAATTAGAACAAGGGTTACTTCTTTTAGACAATGAGCTGCGGTTCTATTTTTAGACTCATTGAACGATTAAACTAATATTTCCATTGTTTGTAAATTAGTCCAACAAAGCAATGGATTTTCTAATATTTGAAGATATTTTCTGTTGCATTCTGAAATAATTCATTTAAAATTTTATAGTTTCACTATTTAAATATATATTTGTTAATACAAAATAATTTCAAATTAAACAAATTAAAATACTTTTAATAAAATTTGACAAAATGATTACTCGACCTGAATGAAAAAGAAATAAGTTTGGTTTCTGGTTTAAAATGTACAAATTGCGGTTGTATAAATTAAATTTAATCTTTTTTTATTAAGAAATATTATATATGTTATTTCCTGATAACAAAACAAAAAGTGATTGGTTTTTAACATTTTGTTAAATTCCTGTGTGTGCTTTGTAACATTTTTTTTTTATTCTTATAAAAAAAATATATAATGGGGATGAGCTAATCGGGTATTATATCAACTTCATTAACAAATTATTAATTTGTTACTGATGAGAATTTGATCTAAAAATTTAAAAGGCTCAACAAACAAATATTTGATAGACTGTTTTTTTATGACTGTCTGAAATGGCTGTCTGATTATTTATTTACATGAAATCATCGTAATCGTCGTAGGTTTGGTAGTCGTTGCCATATTTCTTATAACCATCAATATCCTGAAATGTAAATTTAAAATTTATTAATTTAAAGTTTTTTTTTTTTAATTATATAGTAGAAGTTAGTACTTACATCACTTTCTTTTTTCAGCGTTACTTTACCCTTGCCTTTAGCTGCGGGTTTCTTGGTATTTTGTTTTTCCATTTTAACCTTTTCGGTATGTAAATTTTCAACGCTAACTTTTAATTTTTTTAAATCAGGAAGAGCCACTACAATTAAAGAATAAGAAAGATACGCAAATAAATAATCACAATCCTTAAAAAAAATTATATCTTTAAACTTACAATGAACACCTATGCTACGTACTAAATCCTCAATAAATTGTGGAAAATGAGGCGATTCTTTATATTGTGCCAATTTCCAACAGAGCGTCGCTCCAAATTCCTTAAATTCAACTTCAGTTGTAGGATTAAATGCATCTAAGCCACCGCCAATATCGGATACACCAAAGGTATCTAAAGCACTCTTTAAATCGGATTCTTCTTGTATTTTTTGTAAGCGTAACTTTTCAGCCAATTTCTCTTCGGGTGTCATATTAGCTATACGCGCGGCTTCCTCTTCTTCTGCCAGTCTCTGTTTGATATAAAGATTATTAATAACTAAATAACATTTGTTCGTAGTCATGAAAAAAAACGACTGCATCGAATCAACATAAAATATATGTTTAAATTGGAAAAGTTCTGTTTGTTTGGGTTATAAGAATACTTACTTCTTGTTCGGCTAATTTGGCTTTTAAGGCTTTGTTGGGTTTCGTTTTAACTTGTGCCTTTGTTGAGTCTGTTTTTTCTTCATCTTTTTTTTCTTCTTCCTCAGCATCCCAACTGTCCTGTTGATAGAAGGATAAAAATACATGTTTAAATTATTTATAGAATGAATAAAAATATCAAATATTTGTTTCTAGTCTGTAAGACCAAGTCTTCCTTAGTAAATCTTGAATCATATTTTTTTATTGCAATTTGCAAAAGTTTTGATCTACCCAACAAATCCAGCATTATATAAAAGAAACCAACGCACAATGCTACCATCCCATACAACCAATGGACAAAATTTTAACAAAATCGGCACGCCTACCGCCCACATATTTCTTAATATTGAAAAATAAACGGAATTCACAAAACTAAAAATATCTTCTATATGAGTTACTTAAGACAAATAAAATTTTGTTTATGATTTAATAAAAATATGTTTAAATTATTTGCACAGATCCTTAAATCTGGTAGAATCGACAAAAATCACAAAATGGAAAATAAATCTGAAAGCGGTTGTCGTATATAAATGAAATTTGGTGCGTAACGTGTTGCTGAAGGTTTATTTATGAGCAAAATCTTAACAAAATCGGTCGAAGGATAGGCGTGTCCTCATATTTACCAATATTAAACAATAAATAGTATTCTCAAAATTAAAAATATCTCATATGTGAGTTACCGTAGACAAATAAAATTTGTTGCATGATTTAATATAGAATTGGTAAAATTGTTTGCACACTTTCGACTAATTTGGCTTAAGGATATGCCTGAATATGGAAGAATCAAAAAATCACAATATGAAAAATATATCTGAAAACAGTTGTATATATATATATATATATATATATATATATATATATATATAAATTTGGTGTGTAACTTGATAACAAATAGGTATATTTGACTGCAAAATCTTAACAAAATCGGTCTGAGGACACGCCTACTATCCATATATACTTCAATATTGAAGAATCGGCAAAAATCACAAAACTCAAAATAAGTCTTAGAGCAATTGTCGAAGTTGAGAGGGACCTGCCTATCACTCATATTTTCCAAAATGTTTCAAATTTAACTAAAATCATAAAAAACACTATATAACATTTATGACTTATATTGACTTACATCTTACACTTATACATTTAATAAACAATTTTTGGTGTTTAGACACGTTTTTTTTCTATAATGATTCAATACCCATTAATATAACAGTTTTATTAAATTAATTTGTTATCCTACCTACTATGTATTTATTATTGTAGCTAAAAAATCGAAAAAAAGTGGATATTTGATGTACTTTTTTTAATTTTCCATTAAAATTTGGTAAATTTATAAAAAAAACAAAAACGTTAAAATTCTATTCTACAAAACATTACTAAATTAATACTGAATTTGAAACCTAAAGTTTTGTATTTTTCTAAACACGCTTATGTAACAAAAAATCAAAAATCTTTGAAATCTTCGAAAAAATTGATTTTTGACGACCTTTTTTGTGAAGCCACCAAAAAATCTTTTTGAACAACTACTTTTTGCTCAACCTTAGCGCCACCTGGCGGCAATAAAAAAGGATACAATTAAAAAATTTCTTTCAGATTTGTGTTAGTTGTATTGTTATCACTCGAAATCAATTACTTTTAATAAAATTTGCGGCAATCATTTTTTTTATTTTTGTCCACTGATGGTAGCACTGTGCGACGTACGTTGTTAAAATATTTGATCGTTTCGCCCCAGAAATTAAGGCGTACGAAATACAATTTATTTTTTACATTATTGCATATTACGAATTACAAAGTTACAAAAGAGATTTAACCCATTTTGTACCATAACCCGAAATCGTTGTCCCATCTGTTTAAATTTTCGTACGATTTCCAAAATCCAAAAAAAAATTGTACTACAACCCGAAATCATTGTCATATCTGTGTAAATTTTGGCGATTTCAAAAAATCGTGTGGCCATGTTCTGAATCGGAATTAGACTAAAGATGTTTTCAATAAGGTTCATTGGTCAGAATCTCCAACAGAGCGAGTTGGTACGAGTAATTAAGATTTTTATACATTTTATATGTAGGATTAGCCAAGAGTTCCAGATTCTCATAGAACAAGATTCTCATAAGGTGGACAAATGAGCTTTCAAGTTATAGCTAACAATATTTTCTATGGAGATTCATAGCCAGAACATCTAACAGAACGAGTTGAATAAAATTATGAAATTTTTTTAAATTGCGTATGTGGGACTATGCTAAACAATTCAATGTAGTAATGTTTTGGGTTTTGGCTAAACATTTTTTCTATTATTATTATTATTAAGATTTTTCCAAAATTATTAAGATTTTTCCAAAATTATTAAGATTTTTCCAAAATTGCATATGTATTACTATGGATGGAGGATTCCAGATTACTAGAAAACAATTCAATGTGTACGGACAAGTGTTATCGTTATCGGTTTTTGGCTACTAATTTTTTGCATAAGAAATGATTCCTAGGGAACAAGAAAAGTGGGAAAACAAATCATGATGCGTTCTAAAAGGATATGTGATAAGAACCTCCAGCATATTTAACAACTTTAATAAGGGTAAGGGAGGATTACAAATAAATTTTGGCGGAGGGGTATTTCTAATTGGCCTGAGACCAATATTTGTTTGTATTACATACAGTAGCAATCTCTAAAAAGTTCAGAAAAAGATTATCAGTAAAATCAGAGAATGTTATCAATAACAAAGTTTGTTTATAATCATTACCAATTCAAAAATTAAACAGTTTTTTTTTTATAGAAAATAAACTACCAAAAGTGTTATTATTCAAAAAAGTTTAAAATTTTGCAGTAATACTTAAAGGTATGTATTTAATAAACTTGTTAAAAACCACTTTCTATTCAGATATTCAATTTAACTTGAAAAAATATGCAAGTCGAATAGTATTAAGCAATCCGATGCTCGTACAATGGTAAATGCAAGGGGTGAGACAAACAATATAAAGACAACAAAAAAATCATACACGTGTCAATACAATTTAACTAGCAAAAAAAGTTATTGCATATTTGTTTTTAGAAAAACAATATCTATTGCCTGAATAAAACATAATGAACATTTTGAACTTACTTTCACATCGTCATCATCATCCTCACCAGCCCATTTGTTGATACTGTCGGGTATAACAGCCACTATGGGTTTGTCGGCAGCACTTTCTAGAATTAATCAGAGATTTTTTTCTTTTATTACAATTTGTTGATTTCATGTTCAACTTCAAGGTTTCATAATATGTTAGTTATCTTCCACTTATTATTAATATTATTTCTATAATTACATTTTTCTAATATATGTACATATTATTCTTTATAAGTGACCATAAAGCACATGGTCACATTCTTGTCAATTGGAAGTGGCCTCCGCACTTTAAAAATTTCCTTTGATCTTATTGAAAGGAGACACATTTTGCCCAACAACTTACCCCAATCGTCTTCCATTTTTTTAAACGTAAAATTCTTCGTTTACTATAAAATAGTTTAGCTTAAGTTATAGAGGATTTATTTTAAATATTTTTAATTTGTCTTTAGTTGGTTAAAAAGGGGTTTTCGTAATTTTTACCAAAAAAAATGTGACGAATTAAAATTATACTTGAATAATTCACAAAGAGATTTTAAGAAATGCTTCTTCTATCTGACTTTTTTCTCTCTCTTGACGTTTCATTTAAGAGTTGTACAAAAAGGGAGTAGAATTTCTGAAGAATGACGAATTTAATCAACCATTAAAAAAGGGTTCGTAGGAAAATGTAATTTATATGTTACATCAGTGGTTCTCGCGAACATAGTTTCGCGGGCCTCTTAACTATTATAGCAAAGCAGAGGCCCCCAAAATATACTTCCATAAGAAATACTTTTTATAGAATAAAGCTTAGGTCATTTTTATTACATAATCTTTTTTAAAAGAAAACGTAGAAATAAAATAAAAAACAATTAAGTATTATAGTCGGTCAAGCCCACTATAGGTTACACAACTAAATTCAAATGCCTTCGAATTGTCAACAAAATAGGAAGGAAGCTATGGGCAAATATGGACTGATTCAAACAATATTTGATGCAGTGATTTTTTGTAGAAGTAATGTATGTTCTATATGCCATACAAATTTTGTAAAAAATCTCAATTTCGGAAGGAATCCGAATTAATGGGTCGGTTTTGGCAAACTACTAAAATAACTGTATATACCAATTGTAACCTGCACTTTGATTACAAATTTATTTCAGCCAGTCAGCTGTCCAGACGTTGTTTGATTAACTCAGGAAGTGATTCTGATCGATTGGTATTCTTACCTGTGATTGTATGTAGATATAAGTAAAGCTTTGCAAAAAAAGTGTAATATAATTATAATTATACCTATTATGGCAATATCTCAAATTCGACTTTTTGTCACGAATAGGTTTGTTTATTATACCCTTCACCACCATAGAGCAAAAGTGTATTATAAGTTTGTGCGCATAGAAATATTGGTCTTAGACCAAATTATTTCTGGAACCTCTCATAGGTCTCACTTCTCGGAATATAGTTTGTTGCCACAACTTTCAGTATATTTTTATGAAATTTAAAACAAATATTGCTTATATAAACAGAAATGCATACATACATAATTTCAACGACATTCCAGTTAAAACAAGGTGTACTTTTCTCAGTAAGCTTCATCCGATTCTATTTTTGACGAATTGAAAGGGACCTAAGTTTTAATGTTTTAATGCATTAGTTAGAGTAATTTTACATAGGCTAATACTCAATAATCAGTGGCTAGCTGAGTTATGAGTTGAACCGTTTTTTTTTAATTTATTTTTTCAAGTGGGTCTGGCCGGGGATCGAACTTAGGACCTCTGGTATGCAACTAAGACTAACCTAATCTAATCACTGTATCAAATTTAAAACCGGTTAATAATTGAACATTGCTCCCATACGAACCAAAAGCCACTAAATTAAACGAAAATCTTACAAATTCTCTTAAATATAAAGTTTAATTAAATTCGTATGTTTTTCTTTGTTTTTTTCAATATTTAAAAATTTTCTTCAATTAATCACAGTTATTTGTTGAAATAAAGAAAGATTTACTGATTTAAAAAATTTTCGGAATTTATCAGCCATGTCACAGAGCTCAATTCCGTTCGGAAGTGGAATGAATTTAATGTTTCGGAATGAAGTGGAATTGAATTCGTATATTTTTCTTTGTTTATTCAATATTTGAATAATTTCTTCAATTATTTAGTATTATTTGTTGAAACAATGATAGAGTTACTGATTTCTATTGAAAAATCGTGTTCTGTAATGATTTTGAGCAAATAAAATTTTTTGGAATCTATAGAACCTAAAACCATTTCGATCGGAATTCAACTGCGGAATGGTTTCAATTCCGAACGGAATTTGGGACATGAATAATAATTTACCATACAACTTTTCAATATGTATATAAAATGAGCAATTAAAATTGAATTACAATCTGAATTGAGTCAAAATCTTATTGCAACCTTGCAATGTTTATTCATTTAATTTCACAAAAATGATAATAAGAAAAAGTAAAATGTAAAATTTCAGATTAAAAAAAAAATATTGTAAAAATTTAAAGAAAAATATTTATATGTGGAAAACTTAGTTGACTCAATTAAAATATATGTCTGACTTTACTATAAGTATAAAAACCTGCGTTTCATTCAAAAAATCTCGGACTTACTGATCATGTAGGTTCAACTCTTCTTACCAACCCACTCTTTTAAGCTTCTGTTTTTAATAAACGCCGAAGTTTAACTAAGCGCTTTTTTAATAAGTACATATTTAGCAGCACTGAACAAATAACAAAAACAGTTCCGGTAACTTTATTATTTCTAATTCAACAGCTGATGAATTATTAAAAAAAATTAAAAATTTATTTTGAAATTTTGCTAAATTAATCGAACAAATGGTAGAAAAATTAAAGAAAATTTAAAAAAATTAAAGTTTAAAAAAATAATTAAATTAACAAAAAGTAACTAAAAAAACTTCAAAACTTTCAAACAGCTGCGCGTGTGGGAAGTTGCAACAAATAAAGAAAACTTCTTTGTTACATTTTTATATTGAAAGTTTCAGACAAAGTAAAGCAAAACAATGGCTAAGGTAATATCACAGGATACTTTCGATGATGTTGTTAAAGAAAATATAGTGGAGTTTTCCATGTCACCCGATGAAGCCAAACAGGAGACTATTAAACAATTTGAGGCACAGGTAAATGTTGACGTTTTTGATTGTAGGTGGTGGTGATGAATGTTCATTTTAGAAAGGTTTCTTTCTGCTTCAATAGACGCAATTGGATGACTCATGCATTTCTAAGACAATCATAAGTTATGTTTTTTTAAGTCGTAGATAAGCATCCACTGATGTTTTTATCGGATAATCTGATAGTAGTTTTCTTACAGTCATTACAGATCAAGACCTTGCTTTTGGAATTTTCCAAACATTTGGTAAAAACCAGGGGTTATCAAACCTCAGTCTCAAATGTTTTTCAATTGTGGATGCAACCTACATGTGGAATACAAATAGGTACAATTGCATTAAGTTTTTGCAAGTCTTTTTTACTTATTGAAGATTCTTGCTAAAATCTTTTTAATTCATACAGTTATGGACATAGAAATAGCACACATATACAGCAGCAGTAAAAAAAATAATAACTATCTCTTTTATGTTATAATCCCCCCTAAATAAAAAAACAACCGAATTTAAAAAAATTGAAATCTTTTAGAGATTGTCCTAGGTTTACATTTTACCATATGTGACCCGATCTATGAAAAGGTGGCTTTTGACTCAAAAACAAAATTTCGAAAAATTTGCTGTTAAAGATAAACAATACATTTCGACCTTTTCATAGGCCGGGTCACGTATATTGAAAACGATAGATCAAATTTTATTAAAAAACACATTACTTTGCAGAAATCGTAACTACTCCTTACATGCGTATAATGAGTAATCCACAAGGGACTAGGACAAAGTGTCTAAAAGTGATCCAAATAAAATTAAAGAAATAAAATATTTGAAAAAAACATGATCCGTTTAACATTAGAATGTCCTAGAGAGGCTCATGTAAACCATTAAGGTATTACATTTGATTAATCTGATTATTAATTAGTATAAGAATAACTTACAAATATAAAATTTTTGCGGAAAAATTCTGAAGAATTCTGTTATTACAAAAAAAAAAAAAAAAAAAAAAATAGTAAACGCAACAATTTTCAAGATTCTTCTAAGAGACTTAACGTATATATTTTGTTGCTGCCTGTTTAAAATAAACAAATTCGTTTAACATTTTGGGATACCAAAAAAATTGCTTTTACGTTTTTAATAGTGACAAATGGCTTTTAAATTATAATATTTTGAACAGACATTTTTTTTGGCAGTAGGACCATTGCTATTAAAAGTTACCGAAATCTGTCTATTATTTCGGCTACGTTTTATAAGACTTACTTTCCGGAATTGTGATTTGGCCACAAATGTTAGTATATTTTTATAAAATTTAGAAGAAATATGACTCATATACAAAAAATTATTGTACTAAATTTTGATCAAATCAGTCCATAATTGACCATATGAGCATTCATACAAGACCTTCTGACAAAAGCTACATAAATGCGTCGAAAATTAAAAAGAAAGCTACTAGATCTGAAGATAACTATAATTTTTTGACAATAGTGGTTTCAATACAAAAGTTTAACATTGGGTAATTAGAAGAAAATAATAAGTAAGCTTTTGTCCAGCTCCATTTGTATGCATATAGTAATAAAGTTCAAAAACAAAAAAACTCTTAACATTACCCTAAGAAATAAGATATTGGATATAAAATATCGGTTTTCTTTGATCTTAAAAAATCTAAAAAACTAAATCTTAACACATCTTGTAAATCATACATTATCTAATTCTATTGTTTTGTATTCTAGGGAATAAATTTGGCAAATATCATTAAGGATTTGTCCATAAATTCCGATTCGGGCAAACCCATACTTAATGAGTCTATTGAAGAACTTAAAGTTTACATGGATGAAAAAAGATCAGACAAAGAACAATTATTAAATTTTTTAAAAATAATTGAAGACGAATGTCAAAAATCTATACCACATCGCGTTTTGGCAGCCAAAAATCATGTCAATTCTCTGTTACTTCAAATTTTAGAACAGCAGCTTAATTTGGCAGAAAGCAAAACCAATACCGAAATTATCGAATCTACTCTTAAGACCCTTAATAGCCTTTACAATAAACAGCCAGATATATTCGATGCGTCATCTTTGTCCCTGGCCAAACGTTTGCTAGACTCTTATGTGGATAATGATCAGGTGGCTTGTTTGACTTTGCAATGGCTTCAGAAATGTTGTATAATGCACGAAATGAATCGTCAAAATATTATTAATGCCAATATCATACAGCATCTGAAACCTTTTGTCTGCAAAGAAAAAAGTAAAGTTTTGCGCGATGTTTTGACTGTTTGTCGTTATTTGGTTTTGGATGATGATATTCGTGTAGAATTTGGTTGTGCTCACGAGCATGCCCGACAATTGGCAGCGGAGTTTATTGTGGATATGACGAATCTTTTAGCTGAATTTGAGGATCCTGTTATACTCTCTGATTTGTTGCTAACTATTGGCACTTTAGCTGTGCGTCAAGAATTTTGCACAACGGTAGATGAAGCTGGCGGTATTAAATTGGTGCTTCAAGTAATGGTAAGTGTAAATTAAAGCGTTTGTTTTTACTAACAAATTAAACTGTGATTTAATTTAAGGGTTATGCTTTGGACCATAAAGCGTCATTTGAAAGTTGTGACAAATACAAGAATGTCTACCAAACGATTTCGGTGAATATTCAATAAAAAATCGTTAACATATTCTGAATTCTTGCGATTATACTAGTTTAAGTTTTTAAAAACTCATTTAATATTTAAATTCTATGATATAAAGATATTGCACTCCATAAATTTTTCTGTCAAATGTGAAATTAAAGTGTATAAGGAACAATGAAAATCACATAAACGCACAAACAAACATACGTTTCATGAGAACGTGTGTGATAATCGTGTGATAATCGTCTAAATTGGTTGTTTCCAAATTAGAGTAAAAGCTGTATACCTATACTCTTTTTTTATGAAATCAATATATGGAAGTGCAACATCTTTATATTATTGAGTCTTTGTACAAAGTATTGTCCATCGCTGGCGACTACTTTCTCCCATCTTTTTGGGCAGCGTACGAATCTCGCGTTTAAAAAACTGGTCATCTTTTGAAGCGATCCACGAATCGATTAAATTTTTTACTTCTTCTATCGTTGTACTACGGCCTTCTAATGCTCGACTCAAACGGTCGATAACGATCGCCTGTGATTTTTTTTAAATCGATTTTAACATCTCATAATATATTTCGCCGAGCGTCAAAATCGCCGCAAAATTTTTCATTTGACTATACTGGCCCAGTAATTTCAAATACCGTGGAAATTATATGTCCTAAAATTATCACATACTATAATTATACCTTGAATTTTTGATTACAGGCTAATAATACTAACGCAGTGCGCTTGAATCGTGAAGCTCTTAAACTTTTACGTGCATTGGCTGGTCATGATGCTGTTAAAAATCATATAGTCCATGAAGGTGTTGCACCCATTCTTAAAGAATTGCTTCATACACATATGGTAAATCACAAAACTTTTTTCCTTCTATTCAACTTCAGTTTAGTAAAAATAAATTTCAGGCTAACGAAAATCTGGTAACAGCAGCACTAGCATGTATTTCAACTTTGACGCTACGTGTTAAGGATAATAGTAAAATTATATTTGAAACTGGTATTTCTGAAAATATTGTTGAGTCCATGCGATTACATCAGAAAAACAAAATTGTTCAGGTAAATTAAAGTGAAATTGTATTACAGAATAAATTAAAGAAAATGTTCAAGTTCGTTTTGATATAATTGGCTATTCTTCTTTAGCGCAATGGTGCCTGGGCCATACGTAATATGGTTTCACGTTCTAGGGAGCAATGTGATACTTGGCTATCCTTTGGCGTTGAGGATGTTTTAAATACTGCAATAACTGAGCATCCTTCAATTTTGCAAGATGTCAAGGCTGCTTTACGTGATTTGGGCTGTAAAGTTGATTTGAAAGAGGAATGGACTGGTACTGCCGAAAAGAAAATTGCTAACAAATAGAAATCAGAAATTAACCTCTTTGGAACATCCTTAAAAAGACTAACGAAGCTTAAAAATAACCTCTACACAAACCATGATGCATTATACAAATATTACTGAATTTAATAGGCACAAGCATGCTTTTTTTCTAACGAATTTTTGTAATCTGATTCTTTTTGAAAAGTCTTTTTTGTGTACGGATTTTTATATAACATTAAGATACTATTTAAAATTATTTAATAAAAATAATATATTATAATATAAAAAAGTTTAATTTTTCACTTAAGGTAATTTAAATAAGATTTGTAGTTTGGAGACTTCAACGATTTGCGGTCATATTGTCGTGATGAAAGGGCTTTTGCACAATGTTAGTCGAATTCCCTATCTTCATCCTGCAGCACTCCTCAATGCTGACAACATTGAACTGTGAAAGGGGCTTGTTCGTTTGGATATCTGGTCCTTGATTACAGGTCAATTAATTCTTATGTTTCCCAGATGGGCGACATATTTTTTTCCCATTGAAGTCCTTGGCACCACTTCGAGATAATTGTACTGCATGTCTACCGTAGTGATGTTAAGGGGTTTCGAAAGCAGGTTTCAACAAAAAGTAGGACAAGTCTTCTAATCTAGTTATCTTCAATTCTAGGAACTGTTAATAAGGACATGAACACGAATGTTTACGAGAAATCCTCTTGATCCCAGGGGGGTTACTGCGTATCTCGATTCGAAAATAAAACTGGGCCCAAATTACCGCATTCGATATCGATCGAAATCTTAGATATTTTCAAAACATTTGTATAGCATACTTTAAGGATAATCAAAATTATTTAAAAGATGCTCAGTTTACTTTATTTTTTTGTAGTTATTTGTCAAAAGATGACCAATAGTAAAAGAGTTTTAATTGAACTATATGTTTTTAAAAATGAATCAAAATGGATACCAAATTTTAATAAACTTTTTGCATCGAAGTAATTTTGAACATCCCTAAAGTATACTTTACAATATTTGCTTAAAAGTCTGAGTTTTCGATCTATATCGAATGCGGTAATTTGGGCCCTGGGGCCAAATTACGGCATTCGATATCGATCGAAATCTTAGATATTTTCGAAACATTTGTAAAGCATACTTTAAGGATAATCAAAATTATTTAAAAGATGCACAAATTACTATATTTTTTTTAAGTTATTTGCCAGAAGATAAACAATAGTAAAAGAGTTTTAATTGAACTATATGTAAAATATCTATATTTTCAAAAACGAATCAAATTTCAATAAACTTTTTTCATCGAAGTAACTTTCAACATCCCTAAAGTATACTTCACAATATTCGCTTAAAAGTCTGAGTTTTCGATCGATATCGAATGCGGTAATTTGGCCCCTGTTCGAAAAAAAAAGTTAAAGGGTTCTCAATTTTTTTTATAGAAAAGTTAACGAATTCTCAAGTTTTCTATAGAAAAATTGAGGGATTCTGAAGTTTTCTATAGAAAAATTTACGGATTCTTAAGTTTCTATAGAAAAGTTATTAAAAAGATTATCAAGTTTTGTATAGAAAAGTTAAGTAATTAACAAGTTTTCTATAGAAAAGTTGACGGATTCTCAAGTTTTCTATAGAAAAGTTGACGGATTCTCAAGTTTTCTATAGAAAAGTTGACGGATTCTCAAGTTTTCTATAGAAAAGTTGACGGATTCTCAAGTTTTCTATAGAAAAGTTGACGAATTATAAAGTTTTCTATAGAAAAGTTGACGGATTATAAAGCTTTCTATAGAAAAGTTGACGGATTCCCAAGTTTTCTATAGAAAAGTTGACGAATTCTCAAGTTCTCTAAAGAAAAGTTGACGGATTCTCAAGTTTTCTATAAAAAAGTTGACGGATTCTCAAGTTGTCTATAGAAAAGTTGACGGATTCTCAAGTCTTCTATAGAAAAGTTGACGGATTCTCAAGTTTTCTACAGAAAAGTTGATTGATTCTCAAGTTTTCTATACAAAAGTTGACGGCTTCACAAGTTTTCTATAGAAAAGTTAACGGATTCCCAAGTTTTTAATTTAGGACCAGCACTCAGAGGATGACCCCTACTTATGCGATGCATTATGTTGGAACTAGGATAATAGGTTATGGGAATGATAGATGGAGTAGTATTTGTAAACATTTGATTTGAATTTACCTATATTGCAACCTGCAGGGAAAACTTCTGTGGGGAGCGAATTCCACATACGAACTGTACGGCTAAAGAAGGAATTTTCTCTGTAGGTCTGTCGGTCTACAGGCCAATTGACCATAAAGGAATGTGCTCTATAAGAATGATGTGTATTGCCTGAAAAAGTTTGAGTTTCGGGAACAAGTTCTCTGATTTCGTTAGAGCACATTTCAAAGTAGTAACGATAGAACAGTGTGACACAACCCACATTGCGACAGTGCACAGTGGGAGATTACGGCCAAAACTCAATAACTTGGTCATTTCTTGACTTTTGTTCTTGAAATTTTTAGTGTATATAAATAATATACCTTTAGTTAAACTGAAATAGTTTTTTTAAGAAAATATAAAGAATGTGGTCACATAAAACTGCACTACTAAACATGCTGAATAAATCTTTGCTGGCGATTATAAAAATTATTTACTTAAATAGGATAATATATGAAAAGAATACCTATCTTGCGATACATGACTTGACAAAATTTGACATGTCCTTTCAGAGATATTGGGCTCATACTATGAGCTTAAAACCAGATTTTGTATACTTCTAACAAACTTACAGAAAAACTCTTAACATTGAATATTTTTATACAAAAGATTACGAGTTATTGAATAATATAAAATTTGCAGATTTTATAATTTTTATTGCGTCCACAATTATGTGACCACTACCTATATACTTAAATAAATTATACAAAGGTCATTCAAAATTAAAATTTTTATTGTTTTTTTATCTTTATATATAAATTTTGCATAGAATTAGGAAGAAAACTAAAGAAAATGGCATACACATATTACATCACGCCTACATTTCACTTCAAGTAGTGATTTTTTCGCGATAAATTGCAAAAAATTGTGAAAAAGGGGTGTTACTAAAAATGTTTTAATTCTTAAAATTGGATGCAAATGGATATTAAATTCATAGACCTTATTAATGATTCAATTCAGCTATTAGAGAGTGTTGTGCTTCAACCTCTAAAAATCTCTAAAAAAAATTCGCGGTCTATCAAACTTTGTATTTATATATTTTTTTTTAATTTTTTTGATGGTTGTTTTAACTGCTAGAATTCTAGATGAAGCATAGGTCAAAAAATATTGAAATTGGCGCGGTTAATTAATAAAAGGTGTTGAAAAAAGAAGTTGAACTTTTCCACGTATTTCAAAATTAAGGGAATTTCATATATAGGTTCATATATACAAATAATTTTATTAAGAACAAATAAACAACTATTCAAACTTTGAGGATCTATTACAGCCTTAGTAGGCAATGCAGTATGGTAAAAATTTGGGATTACATGTTTTGAAATGTCAGCTCTAATCTGACACTAAAATTTCTTAAAAAAATTAAAAACATTTATGGGGGTTTTGGCCGTAATTTCCTACTGTGCAGTGCTCCAGTGAATCAATAGAGTTGGATACCCTACTGTCACCGATGAGCATTTTCGCCTTCTCCTGCACTCGGTCGAGAAGCCAGATAATAGACTTTGAAGCACCGGCCCATACAAAAAAGTATGTATATCCATTAGAAAGATATCAAATATAAAATCAAAATCAAATCAAATATAAATATCAAATATAAGGAGAACATTTTTGTAGCTATATATGGCCCTCTGGGCTCAGTTATATTTGTTAATAAATTTTTTTCAAAAAAGAACAAAAACGCACTTTTAATATTTAAGCGGTTGAAATGTTTTTCAAAAATATTTTAAGTACGAAATTATAATTTTATTTGGCAAATTAATTTATTTTTACAAATTATACAATAGTTTAATGGAAAAATTCCCCGTAACAAATAAGGCAAAATTGTTCTTGGAAAGTTTTCGTTTTTGGGTTTAATAAATAATAAAAAATGACTATTTTACAAAAATATTTATAATCTCAACAATTGAAAAATAAACATGTAAACGTGTGAACACAAAAAAACTAAATTTGTTAATAAGTTATTAATGGAATTTTTGTGTAAATTAAAAATAATTTGTTTCTAACTATAACTAAAGTAGTAACTAAAAAATTGATATTTCCATGATATATATCTTGGATATTTCATATAAGTATGTAAGTAGTTGAGTTCTTTTTTAAACAAAAAAACTTAAAAAGGAAATTTTCTTGCAATCACTTGGTTAATTTAAAATTGCGTAAACCACCAGCCTTTAAACGACTGTGTATACTAGATGTTGGCTTTAGTTTAACTTCACTTGTTTCTTTAGCTTCGGCAACAATTTCACAATCGTCATCTGAATTAATAGGACGTTCGAAAGGATCCACACGTTCTGAACCACCAAAACCATTAAATACAAAGTTGTGTGCTAATGGCTTCATAGTAGAACCGGAAGAACTTAAACCAGCAGCTAAATCAAGGCGGGGTTTTTTAAGAATCGAGTACTAAAAATAAATTAAAAAAATTAAAAAATAATTTTTATGAGAAATTAAAATTTGTTCAAATGTTTAAAATTTAATGAATTGCATGTTATTGCCAATAAAAAAGGAATTACAATAACCGGAATAAGATGACCAAATGGACACACAAAAATAAAGTGGCAATTTAGTACAATACGCTTAATATACAATTTTGAAAAATAGGGATTTTAATAAATATATAAAATAAATATGTATCTACCTTTTGACCTAAATCGCTTTTTGTTTTACGTATTGCTCCCGTTGCCGTCTTTGTGGGTGAAATTTTCAATACTGTCAATTTATTGCCCAGGGGTTTGGTATTATTGCTTATACGATTTTCATGATTTTTCATTAGTAAAGGTGGCAGCAGAACACTACATGATTTGATATTTAAATAAGGCGACGAGGATTCTTCAATTTTTTTAATGTTATCTTTCTAAAATAAAGAAAGTTAATAATTAATTTTAGTGAAGGGATGAAATAATTAAAGTTCTAAACCTACAATTGTGGGTGAGATGGTAAGACGTTTTTCTTCTTTAATTTTAGCCACTGGAGGTGACATAATTTCTAGACTATTATTGCAAGCAGTATTTAAGCCAATACTGCTATTAAATAATTTATCACTTTCATTATTGTTGTTCTTTTTGATGGTAGCCTCTAAGCATTTTATCTAAAATAAAATTAAAAATTAAAAAATAAATTTTTTGAACAAAAAAAAAAAAAAACAAAAACCTTTGAAAGTACCTTTTCTAATAATTGATAATTTTCACTTTCTAACTGGGATATTTTCTCGCTTTGCATTCTGTAAAATTTTATTTGAAAATTATTATTTTTTTTATATTTTTTAATGAGGCCCTATGCTCCACTGGGAGTCAAGGATAACAGAAGGTTTCAATTAACTTACTTGTTTCGCTCAATTTCTTTTCGCAAATCACTTTGAACCGCTTTTACAACTTTACGCATATCAGCCTTTTTATTTTCACAAACTCTCAATTCTCTGGAAAATTTCAAAAATGTTTTAATTTTAGTTCAACAATTAAGAACTAATATATCGCTCATGAAATATCGCTCATTTAATGAGCGGTATATCAATAGAGTGGGTTAAATATTTTCTTGACCAGGTATTAAGAAAAACGTAAACTACGACGACTTATAAGAATGTATTCCCAAGAAACCATGATCAGTTTAAAAACTTCTGATTTCATTGAATACCATGTAAGCGATATTTATGTGACATCAAAGACTCTATAATATAAAGATTTTGCACTTCCATACATTGATTTAACGTATGGTCGTTTTAAAAAGTCCCATTAAAAAGAGTATACAGTTTTTACTCTAATTCATCTAAAGGCACATTCTCATGAAATGTATGTTTGTTTTTGCGCTTATGTGTTCTTTATTGTTCTTTATCCACTTTAATTTCACTTTTGACCGAAAAAAATGTATGGAGTGCAATATCTTTATATTATAGATTTTTTGGTTAAATCCTTTTGCATTTTAGCTAACGATAATAAAAACTATGTATTTACCTTTTTAAAGTGGCCACCCAAACCGATAGTATTTTAGGATCATTTTCATTATTAAGTAATTTTTCAGCATCGCTCATGGTTGATGTTAGCAGAGTATTGACGCCCTCCATTGATTCTATTTGTTGTTTGAGATTATTACATTCTTTGCGGAGGTTGTCCATCACTTTAACTTGTGATTCAAGCATTTTTGTCTATAAAATACAAGTTTTTATTTTTTATTTTTCTCTAATATAAAAGATCTTTTATTACCTTTTCCGTATAGTTGAGTATTAAAAAACTTTTGCTTTGTAAATCCTTTTCTAAGCCAGCTATTGTTTTCCTATAAGAAAAATATTTAATATATTCCACTATAGAGTATTTTTTAAGGTAAATTTTTAAAGACATCCTAATTTTCTTTACATTAAACAGTTACAAACTCAAAATTCCTGAAATTATTATTAAATAATAAGAATTAATCTTGGTGTCCGTCGTGCAATAAGGACAATTGCAGAACAAAAACATGGATTGAACAGAATATATTAGAGAAAGCCATGTATATTCGAACATACGTCAAAATTGAACGAACGCCATAATCATCTATGAGCAGCAGCGATATTTATCATTTTGATTACAATTGCGCTTGACTTGTCAAAAGCCTTTGACACGGTAAGCTATGCTGCCCTCTTCCAGAACATCCTGCTGTTACAATGCCAATACATTTAAAGAGATGAATAGTAAATTATCTGAGTGGTCGTCAGTCGTTCGTAAAGTTTAGGGACCAGCGCTAAAAACACCGTAGAGCCAAACAGGGAGTTCCTCAGAGCGGAGTCCTGTAGCCACTCCTATTTAACTTTAACCTCTCTAAACTCCCAGCTCTACCGCAAGGCGTTGAAGTGATATGATATGCGGACGATTGCACGATAATGTGGAAGACCTATGCGGTAAGGTGAATCGTTATCTCAGTATCATCCACAATTTGTTCACTGAACTTAACCTGAAGATACTACCAACTAAAACCTCAGCGACCCTATTTACCACCTGAACAAAAAGTAAGCCTACAACTTGCCGTTGAGATCGATGGTGTACCAATTCAGACAATGAACCACCCGAAAACCCTGGGAGTCACACTCGACAGCCTTTTTACTTCGTCAGCTCATGGCACAACTGTCGCACATTAAAGCACTAGCAGGCAGTACTTGGGGGATGGACAAAGAACTCTTGCTGTCTACCTATAAAGCGATTGGTCGGTCAGTGGCAAATTATGCTGCTCCGATATGGTCAGCGTTGCTAAGTTATAGTCAGTGAGAAATATTCAATACTGCCAAAATGAAGTCCTAAGAACTATAACAGGCTGCCTACAAATTACCTCACCACATCATCTTCATGAGGAAACAAAGATCCTTCCACAATATTATGCTTTCTCAGCAGTTCCTTTTGTGATGTCATCGGAGAAATCATCCAAACTTTAACATCACACAGTTGGCATCTTCCCCGAGGTATGTCAGGAAAGATCTTCGCGTGTATGAGGATAGTATACGAAGATATGTACTTGATCCTTTAGATCATACCTCGTACATTCATAAAGACGCCACCAACTCCGCGTTTTCTGCTTATCGCAATGAATGTTGAATTAGGAGGTCGCCCGCCGCCCATAGCAGAAGAGGAAAAGAACCCGCCGCGGAAAACAAGATTCGTTTTGGCTTAACAGAAATCGGGATGGAGCAACAGATTAAACATCTTTTGGTCCCGCATAGACTTTGCAGTCGCAAACATATGCCCAGCTTGTGGTCTAGGTCGTCATGATTCCCTCACATTTTCAACTGTACCGCCAACCCTACTTTACTTAGTCCTGATAATTTGTGGACCCATCCAGTAGAAGTAGCACAATTTCTTGGCAAAATTATAAAATTGTAAATGTAAAGCTGTTACAACAACATTCCGAATACAAAAGAATCGCTCGAATGGTGAAAAAGCAAGTTTATAAGAGACACCACAAAAAGCAGTGCTCGTAGACTAGTCTCCACCATTCCTCTAAGAAGAAAGCAGCTGGTGTAGATGGCATCCCACCCGAAATGTTGAAACTTACTTTGTTAAGCGTTTTGGAAACATAAAGTGCCTGTGAGACGTGGTTAAAAGGTACTATAGTAAAAATACAAAATGGCGACTTAAGAGAAAGTGATAACTAAACTAGAAAGCTTTTTGAGGGTTGCATGGAATGGCAAAGAGGTCGTTTAACCTACTTTAAAAAAGCTTTCGAGACAATAAGCCGACAAATTATATGGAACGCTCTAAGGAGTATGAAAAGAATAACACATTATACAATTCATGTATTACAACGACGCAATATAAGTTCCCACAAAAGAATCAAAAATGCTCCATTTAACATCAACGTTCAAGTTAGACCAGGCTGCCCGATTACGCTTTTTTTCGCAATAGTGCTTGACAATATTATAAAGAAACTGAGCATGAAGAGAAGGGTAATCATATGGGGATTGTATACAACTCCCATGTCTGCACACAGACACAAGGATTTAGATTAAGCAGGTAATATCAGCTTCTACCTCCTGTTCTTCCGGACATCCAAGATAAAGCTACTAACCTCGGGATAAACAGTAGGGACAAATTTGCACTTTCATAGCCATTATAGTTATTTATTCAAATAAAAGCCCATTTACATATCTTTAAAATTGAGGTTTGCACTTTGCACACAAGAATTACATGGACAGCAGGATCTACAATGATTTTTAAAGGTCGTTATCAAAGCAAAATGTCTGTGCATGAGAAACATCATCTCAAACCTCACTATATCTAGGATAGAGTTTGCAAAAAACCGTGAAAATGAGAAACCGAGGTTTCGGTTTTAAAACACCAAAAACCAGCCGGTTTCGGTTCGGTTTTCGGTTTTTTAAATAAAACTATTTCGATTTAAATTTGTAGGAAAATTTAGATAATTTCATTAAAACAAAGTATTAAGGCTTTATTAAAGCTCATATTTATAATTTAATACTAAAATTCAGGAAAATAATTCAGGGTTTTTTTAAATATGAGGGATTTTTTAAATAAGTCTTGTTTCTTTTGGAGAAACTGCAGAGCCCCTTTAGCGTGAATAATATTTTCATCCGAGCTACAAATTGCTTCAATAGTAATTTTTACAAACAGCAACGAGTCTTTAAAAGAATTTACAATTTCAAAGTCGATAGAATGAAGCAAATCTAAGGTCGACAGCTTTTCTAAACTCTCATCAATACTTTCTTTTAGAAGCAAAAGTCTAAGAGTAAACTTAATTAACGATTATGATGCTTTTTAACGCTTGTTTGTAAAATATTATTACGAACTGACAAATTTTTGAAATACCGGAACAACAGTTTTTCTTACAGCCTCTAAATTCAAATTTATATGGGCAATCGGTTTTAAATAAGTCAAAGTTTCATCGTCGCCATCTTCGCTTTCGTCGGTTTCAAATTCTTCCACATCTGGATTTATAACAAATTTTTCATAAACAACATCCATGACCGCAAGATGAATTCCGTGCGCCAACCATAACTGAAGCAGTGTTTGATTTTCAGACACAAATTTGATATTGGCTGCTGCTCCATCTATAGTACATGCTACGATGTTTGTATAAAGTGAAATATTAAACTCCACTAGCTTTTGTCTAATGGTTTCTTCCGTTTGCTTGAAATTACTCGTTCCTAAAATACCATGAGAATCGTGAATATTTACGTTCATATAACCTTTTCCCCCCACACCTGTCCATTGTAAACTTTTGTTTTTTTTTATTCTTTTGCTTCATTCCATAGACAAATTACGTGCAAATTTTTCTACGGTTTTCGGGTTTGAGGCACAAAAAACCAAGGTTTCGGTTACGGTTAAAACCGATCTGCAAACCGTAATCTAGGAGGTAGGATATAAAAACAAAAGACTGATCATACTTACATGCACTTTTTTTGTGTATCTTTGGAAGACTTTATTTGTTCGGCGGCTTTTTGCAGTTCTTTTTCTTTAACCTTTAACTGCAGCTGTGCATTGTCCAACTGTTCCTGCAGTGAACCAACATCAATCCGGCTAACATCCAAGTTAGCCAAATTAAAATAAACCCGTATAATACTACGATCCGTACATTTGTTACGGCACTGGGGACAAGTTTTTGATCTAAAACAATGGAAATTATTAATAAGTGAAAACAAAAATTAACTTTCTCCTCTGCCCTCCTCTGAACCAAAAACAAACCTCTGTAGCCATTGGGTGAGACAAGCTATATGGAACATGTGTCCGCAGGTGGTGACAAAAACATCATCGGATGCCGTAAATAATTCAGCACAAATTACACAATTTAAATTCAACATTTTTGAACAAATTTAAACATTTGCAAATAAAATAAACTATTTTTAATTAAGGAAAATATAGCCTAAATTCTATGGAACAAACACGATTCACTTATGAATGATAGATCATCTATTCTTTTTTGTTTACAAGACATTTCAGGTTTGTTTTGGTTTTTTTTGCCGCCAATATTTCAGTTCAACTGTCAGTTGTGTTGTGTTAATTCAACACAGCTGAAACTAAAGTAGTATGTAAAGGGTTGTTGACTTAGATATATAAAATCTAAATGAATTATGGTTGATGTCACTGCTTATGTTTGGTTAAGGGTTGTATCATTTAGTATGAAAATAATGATATAACAAATAAGAGTACTTTATTCGGTTGCGGCGAATCTTAAATACTTTTAACCGATGGTATTCTTAAAGTTAAAGAACGGAGTCGAAAGATTTTGTGCTTAATTGTGTGTTTCTAAAGACTAAGTCCTACAGAATCGATAGGATTTATTATTTTGCTGATCTTTAAAGTTTCAGGCCGCTATATCATTAGGTAGTGTTTCATTTTCCTACTTTTTTTTTAATTTTCAGCTTAATGCATTTATAAGTCCGATTTCCTCCCCCCTCCCCTTCGATAATCACAAATAAAAGACAGGTTTTTTATTTTATATTCAATAAATTTGTTTTATTTGTTTCTTTTTTTAATTCTTTAAATTTTATTTGTTTCATAAAGAAAAACATAAAAATTTTAGAACTTTTTTTATATCTTATTTTTGTTAATTTACTTAATATTTTTTATACTTAAAAAAATTATTTTAAACTAAGATATTGATAATACAGTCCGATTCATTTAGATATACCCACTTAAGACACTTCAGTAGAATGACTATATTAAGAAATCGGAAGAACGAAATTTGTTAATTTTTTGTAGGAGATATAAAGTTAATACCAGAAGTAGATATTAAGTAAATTTTAAATAGAAATTTTGAAAAATTTTCTATAAAAATAGAAAATTTTTGAAAATTTTCCTATAAAAATAGGAAATTTTTGAAAATTTCCTATAAAAAAAAAGAAAATTTTTGAAAAATTTCCTGTAAAAATTGGAAATTTTTGAAAATTTTCCTATAAAAATAGGAAATTTTTGAAAATTTTCTTATAAAAATAGGAAATTTTTGAAAATTTTCCTATAAAAATAGGAAATTTTTGAAAAATTTCCTATAAAAATAGTAAACTTTGGAAAAATTTTGTGTAGATATAGTAAATTTTTGAAAAATTTCCTATAAAAATTGTAAATTTTTTCTTTGATTTTTTCGAAGAAGCTAATATTTGCGTTCTACCTCCTACAAAAATATACCATTTTACTCCTGTCAATTTCTTCAAATTGTCATTTTACTAACTTTATTTAAGTGGGTGTATTTATGTAAATCGCACTGTATGTTATAAACAGTTTTATATTTAAGTTTTGGTTAAAGATGCCAATAAATATTATTTGAAATGTTTCATATGTTCCATTTAATGTAAGTTTTTTTTTCTTTTTTAATTTTATTTAATTTAATTTATTAATTACTATTATTTATAATAAGTTTTTATTGTTTTAATAAAATTCCACAATCTCGGGGCTCTGGAGATTGTGAACTTTATGAAAAGTTTGTAATTATTTGTTACAATTTTCTTAATTTATTTAGAATTGAAAATTAAGTAAATTTTATCTAAAACAACATAAATTTTTTTTAATTTTTTTTTATAATAATTTACAAGTATTTGTCAAATTTGTTTTAATTTATGATATTTAATAACAAATTTACACTAATTTCTTAAGGTTTCATATAATGAATAAAGTACATAGTAGTTAGTAAAGATTTTTTTATGCAGTATTAGATACATATGATTTAATAATAATTTTTTAAACTAAAATTTCAATTATTCAAGTTAAAAAAAAAAAATAATAAATTATCGAAAAATTTTTAAAAAATTCTTTTTTAAGAATTTTTTTTTTGAAAAAAAAAAAATTTCTAATAAAATTTTTTCACAGAAAATTTTTCTGTATAAATTTGTTTACAGAAAATTTTTCTATATAAAATTTTTTTCACAGAAAATTTTTCTATATAAAAATTTTTACACAGAAAATTTTTCTATACAAAAATTTTTTCACAGAAAATTTTTCTATATAAAAATTTTTTTACAGAAATTTTTCTATATAAAAATTTTTTCACAGAAAATTTTTCTATATAAAAATTTTTCTATATAAAAATTTTTTCACAGAAAATTTTTCTGTATAAAATTTTTTTCACAGAAAATTTTTCTATATAACAATTTTTTCACAGAAAATTTTTCTATACAAAAACTTTTTTATAGAAAAATTTTCTGTGAAAAGAATAATATAGAAAAATTTCTGTGGAAATATTTTTATATAGAAAGTTCTTCTGTGAACAAATTTTTATATACAAAAATTTTCTGTGAAAAAAAAATTTATATGGAAAAATTTTCTGTGAAAAAATTTTAATATAGAAAAATATTTATATAGAAAAAATTTCTATGAAAAGCTTTTTATATAGAAAAATTTTCTATGAACAACTTTTTATATAGAAAAATTTTCTGTGAAAAAATTTTTATATAGAAAAATTTTTATATAGAAAAAATTTTTCAGAGAAATTTTTTTATAGAAAAAAATAGAAAAATTTTATATAAAAAAATTTTTTGTAAAAAATTTTTATATTTTATGTGAAAAATTATTTATATAAAAAAATTTTCTGTAAAAAAAATTTTATATTAAAAAATTTTCTGTCAAAAATGTTTATATAGACAAATTTTCTGAGAAAAAAAATATATAGAAAAATTTTCTGTGAAAAAATTTTTATAAAGAAAAATTTTCTGTAAAAAAAATTTTATATAGACAAATTTTCTATGAAAATCTTTTTATATAGAAAAATTTTATCCGAAAAAGTTTGTATATAGAAAAATTTTCTGTGAAAAAATTGTATAATGAAAAATTTTCTGTCTAAAATTTGTATATAGAAACAAATTTTTATATAGAAAAATTTTCTGTGAAAAAATTTTTATATATAAATTTTTTTTGTGAAAAAATTTTTAAAGAGAAAATTTTTCTTTGAAAAAATTTTTATGCTGAAAAATATTCTGTGAAAAAATGTTTATAAAGAAAAATTTGCTGTAAAAGAATTTTATATTGAAAAATTTTCTATGAAAATCTTTTTATATAGAAAAATTTTTTATATAGAAAAATTTTTTATATAGAAAAATTTTAGGTGAAAAAATTTATATATAATTTTCCTATAAACAATTTTTCTGTAAAAAATTGTTCTATAGAAAATTCTTTTGTGAATTTTTATGTAGAAAAATTTTCTGCAAAAAATTTTTATATAGAAAAATTTTCTGTGAAAAAATTTTTATATAGAAAACTTTTCTGTGGAAAAAGTTTATATAGAACAATTTTCTGCGAAAATATTTGTGTATAGAAAAAGTTTCTGTAAAAAAATTTGTATATGAAAAAATTTTCTGTGAAAAAATTTTTGTATAGAAAAATTTTCTGTTAAAAAAATTGTATCTGAAAAAAATTCTGTGAAAAAATTTGTATAGAAAAATTTTCTGTGAAAAAAATTTTATATAGAAAAATTTTTATATAGAAAAATTTTCTGTGAAAAAATTTTTATAAAAAAATTTTTATAAAAAAATTTTCGTTGAAAAAATTTCTCTCTGAAAAATCTTTTATATAGAAAAATTTTTTCTGAAAAAAATTTTTTATATAAAAAAATGTTCTGTGAAAAAATTTTTGTATAGAAACATTTTCTGCTAAAAATTTGTAAATTTTCTTTGAAAACATTTTTATACAGAACAATTTTTTGTGAAAAAATTTTTATATAGAAAAAATTTTGATATAGAAAAATTTTCTGTGAAAAAATTGTTATATAGAAAACATTTTCTGTAAAAAATTTTTATATAGAAAAAATTTTCTGTGAAAAATTTTTATATAGAAAACATTTTCTATAAAAAATTTTTATATAGAAAAAATTTTTTATGAAAAATTTTTATATAGAAAGTAATTTTGATATAGAAAAATTTCTGAGAAAAAACTTTTATATAGAAAAATTTTCTGTTAAAAAATTTTTATATTGAAAAAATTTCTGTGAAAAAATTTTTAAATAGAAAAATTTTTATACAGAAAAATTTTCTGTAAAAAAATTTTGAAATAGAAAAATTTATGAGAAAAAATTTTTATATAGAAAAATTTTGAAATAGAAAAAAATTTTATATAGAAAATTTTTTTGTGAATTGTTATACAGAAAAATTTTTATATAGAAAAGTTTTCTGTGAAAAAAAATTTATGTAGAAAAATATTCCATGAAAAATTTTTATATAGAAAAATTTTCTGTGAAAAAATTTTTATATTGAAAAATTTTCTGTGAAAAAATTTTTACATAGAAAAATTTTCTGTAAAAAAAATTATATACAGAAAATTTTCTTTGAAAAATTTTTTGTTAAAAAATTTTTATATAGAAAATTTTTCTGTAAAAAAATTTGTATATATAAAAATGTTCTGCGAAAAAAATTTTATATAGAAAAATTTTCAACAAAAAAATTTTCTAGGAAAACTTTCTGTGAAAAAAATTTTATAAAGAAAAATTTTCTGTAAAAAAATTTTTATATAGAAAAATTTTATACGAAAATCTTTTTATATAGAAAAATTTTATCCGAAAAAATTTGTGTATAGAAAAATTTTCTGTTAAAAAAAATTTTATATTGAAAAATTTTTTGTCAAAAATTTTAAAATAGAAAAAATGTTTATATCGAAAAATTTTATATAGAAAAGTTTTCTGTGAAAAAAAATTTATGTAGAAAAATATTCTATGAAAAATTTTTATATAGAAAAATTTTCTGTAAAAAAATTTTCTAGGAAAACTTTCTGTGAAAAAATGTTTATATCGAAAAATTTTCTGTGAAAAAAATTTTAATATAGAAAATTTTTAAATAAAAAATTTTTCGTTAAAAAAATTTTTATGCTGAAAAATTTTCTGTGAAAATCTTTAGATATAGAAAAATTTAATCCGAAAAATTTAATCCGAAAAATTTAATCCGAAAAATTTTGTATATAGAAAAAATTTTTGTGAAAATCTGTTTATATAGAAAAATTTTATCCGATAAATTTTGTATATAGAAAAATTTTCTGTGAAAAAATTTTTATATAGAAAAATATTTAATATAATCACTACAAATCATTGGATGTTTTTAATATAAGGCTTATATTATTTGGAATATTTATAGTTTTACGATTGTTTTTCGATTTTTTAAGAATTTTTAAAAATATATTTTTTTTGATTTTGGACAAAAAAAAAATATTTGTTTAGCATTGCGACGCTAATAACTCTAAAACTGTTCATTTTAAAGAAAAATTGTCTTAGAACGACTTAATTGGAATTTCGTTCTCAATCAGTTGGTGTATTTCTAATAAAATTTGACAAGTCGTTTTTAAGATATGGTTTTAAAACTAGAACAACATCTTGAAAAATCCTAAGTTTTTGAAAAAAATAAAATTTTAAATTTGGAGTGTTTTTGCACTTAGGGGACCATAACAGATAAAAATAATAGTTTAACTTGATTATAATCTTTGTTGAGTAGTGTAATTAGGGAGTAAAAAAAACAATAAGATATAAAGGATTTTTCTTGTTGAATTAATTTGAGCAAAAGATTTTCATTTTATAAGAAAACTATTAACTAATATTAGGTTTAATGTTATAATAGAATAGCTATTTTAATCTTTTGAAATCATATTTTATATTTAATACTGCATTTTTTTTCTTTTGTTTTAAAGTTTCAAAGAGAACTGAAACATAAATTTAACTATTTAATTTTATTTCATTTAATTCCATTTAATATTGCAATTTAATATTTATATGTATTTTATCAATATAATACAAATATTTAATGTAAATGAGTGTTTTTGTTTTTGTTGTTTTCAAATATTTATAATATTTATGTAAACCATTTTTATTTATTTATTTTTTTATTTATTTATTTTTATGAATTATTTAATTTAATACTTAATTAAAATTATCTCGTCTATATTTTTTTACATTTTTTTTGATATCATATTTTTTTAATATAAATTTTTGTTTTGAAAATACAATTTTTATTTAAATACAATACAATTCATACAATTGTACTTCTATTTGTATTATTTATTTCATATTTTACCCATTTTTCCCGAATAGTTTTGCTTTTTGAATGTTTTTTGTTGCAATTTTTTTTTCAATAATTGTTACTATTTTTTTCATGTTATCAAAAATGTTAATGCATGTAAATTTATTGTAATAATATTTAATAATAATAACAATAAAACATGATTTTTTTAATAAGTTGTTCATTGATTTTTATTACAATTATTACATATTTATTTATACTCTAATTTTATTTACAAAAAATGAAACGGAAATACACTTTTGGTAGGTATGAGTAATACCCACCAAATTTGGTGAGTATGGAATAATATCCACCACATCAAACAAATTGCCTCGTTTTTCTCTTAATGCCAAGTGAGAGATCAAGCAAGTGAGAGATCAAGCAGTGAGAGATCAAGCAACGAATAAGTAAAAGGAGAAATTTTTTTGGTGAACAATTTTCTATAGAAAAATTTTTAAAGTGAAAATTTTTCTAAAGAAAACTTTTCAATGGGAAAAATTTAATATAAAAAATTTTTGTATAGAAAAATATTTAATATATAAAATTTTCTATATAAAAATTCTTAATGTGAAAAATTTTCTATAAAAGTAAAATCTTGAAACAGACATTTTTTTGTATGTAAAAAAAAATTTCTATAGAAAATTTTTAAGTGAAAAATTTTAAAATTGATAGAATTTCTATAAAATTAAAAAAAAAAAAAAATTTTTAATTGAAATTTTTTTAAGTAAAAAATTTCTTAAGATAAATTAAATAAAAAAATTAAATATTAAATAAAGTGAAAAATTTTCTATAGAAAAATTTTCTAAAGAAAAATTTTCAAAGTGAAAAATTTAATATAAAAAGTTTTTGTATAGAAAAATTATTAATATACAAAATTTTCTATATAAACATTTTGAATGTGAAATTAAAAATTTCGAAAGAAAAATTTTTAATGTGAAAAATTTAATATGAAAAATTTTCAATATAAAAATTTTTAATATGAAAAATTTTCTATAGAAAAATTTTTAATGTGAAAAACTTAATATTACAAAATTTTTAAAGAAAAATTTTCAATGTCAAAAAAAATTCTATAGAAAAATTTTTAAAATGTAAAAAAAGGTCTCTAGAAAAATTTTTATTGTGAAAAATTTTCTAAAGAAAAATTTTTAATTTGAAAGATTTTTTTAAAGAAAAATGTTTAATTTGAAAATTTTGCTAAAGAAAAATTTTTAATATGAAAAATTGTCTATAAAAAAATTTTCTATAGAAAAATTTTTAATATGAAAAATTTTCTATAGAAAAATTTTTAATATGAAAAATTTTCTGTAGAAAAATATTTAATATGAAAAATTTTCTATAGAAAAATGTTTAATATGAAAAATTTTCGATAGAAAAATTTTTAATATGAAAAATTTTCGATAGAAAAATTTTTAATATGAAAAATTTTCTGTAGAAAAAGTTTTAATATGAAAAATTTTGTATAGATAAATTTTTAATATGAAAAATTTTGTATAGATAAATTTTTAATATGAAAAATTTTATATAGATAAATTTTTAATATGAAAAATTTTCTATAGAAAAATTTTTAATATGAAAAATTTTCTATAGAAAAATTTTTAATAGGAAAAATTTTCTATAGAAAAATTTTTAATATGAAAAATTTTCTATAGAAAAATTTTCTATAGGAAAATTTTTAATTTGAAAAATTTTCTGTAAAGAAATTTTTAATGTAAAAAAATTTCTTTTTGAAAAATTTTTAAAATTTTTCTAAAAAAAAATTTTATTATAAAAAATGTTTAATATAAAAAAAAAATTTCTCTAGAAAAATCTTTAATGTAAAAAATTTCTAAAAAAGTAATTTTTTAGAAAAGTTTTTAAAAATTTTCTTAAAAATAATTTTTAATATGAAAAATTTAATATTAAAAATTTCTAAAGAAAAATTTTTAATTTTAAAAATTTTCTAAAGAAAAATTTTTAATATTAAAAATTTTCTATAGAAAAATTTTTAATATCAAAAATTTTCTATAAAAAAATGTTAAATGTAAAAAATTTTCTAAACAAAAATTTTTAATGTAAAAAATTTTCTATTCAAAAATTTTCTGTAAAAAAATTTTTAAAGCAAAAAAATTTCTTTTATAAAAATTTCTAAAAATTTAATAAAGAAAAAATTTTTAATGTGAAAAATTTTCTATAGAAAAATTTTTAATGATAAAAATTTTCTATAGAAAAATTTTGAATGTAAAAAAAAATCTGTAGAATAACTTTTAATGCAAAAAAAATTCTATAGAAACATTTCTTTAAGAAAAATTTTAAAAAATTTTCTATAAAAAAATTTTTAATGTGGAAAATTTTCTATTGAAAATTTTTAATTTGAAAAATTTTTTAAGAAAAAATTTTAAATGTGAAAAATTTAAATAAAAAAATTTTGCAACTGAAAGATTTTCTAAAAAAAAAAAATTAAGTAAAAAATTTCTATATAGAAATATTTTTTATGTAAAAAAATTTCTATACAAACATTTTTTTTTTGAAAATTTGTTAAGGTGAAGAATTTTCTATAGAAAATTTTTTAAGGTGAAAAATTTTCTACAGAAACATTTTTTTATAGAAAACAATTTTTTAGATGAAAAATTTTCTATAGAAAATTTTTTAAGGTGAAAAATTTTCTATAGAAAAATTTTTAAGCTGAAAAGTTTTCTATAGATAAATGTTTAAGGTGAAAAATTTTCTATAGAAAATTTTTTAAGGTGAAAAATTTTCTATAGAAAATTTTTTAAGGTGAAAAATTTTCTATAGAAAATTTTTTAAGGTGAAAAATTTTCTATAGAAAATTTTTTAAGGTGAAAAATTTTCTATAGAAAAATGTTCAAGCTGAAAAATTTTCAATAGAAAAATTTTTAAGGTGAAAAATTTTCTATAGAAAAATTTTTAAGGTGAAAAATTTTCTATAGAAAAATTTTTAAGGTGAAAAATTTTCTATAGATAAATGTTTAAGGTGAAAAATTTTCTATAGAAAATTTTTAAAGGTGAAAAATTTTCTATAGAAAATTTTTTAAGCTGAAAAATTTTCTATAGAAAATTTTTAAGCTGAAAAATTTTCTATAGAAAATTTTTTAAGGTGAAAAATTTTCTATAGAAAAATTTTTAAGTTGAAAAATTTTCTATAGAAAAATTGAAAAATTTTCTATAGAAAAATTTTTAAGCTGAAAAATTTTCTATAGAAAAATTTTTAAGCTGAAAAATTTTCTATAGAAAATTTTTAAGCTGAAAATTTTTCTATAGAAAATTTTTTAAGGTGAAAAATTTTCTATAGAAAGTTTTTAAGTTGAAAAATTTTCTATAGAAAAATTTTTAAGCTGAAAAATTTTCTATAGAAAAATGTTTAAGGTGAATAGAAAATTTTTTAAGGTGAAAAATTTTCTATAGATAAATGTTTAAGGTGAAAAATTTTCTATAGAAAAATTTTTAAGGTGAAAAATTTTCTATAGAAAAATTTTTAAGGTGAAAAATTTTCTGTAGAAAAATTTTTAAGGTGAAAAATTTTCTATAGAAACATTTTTAAGGCGAAAAATTTTATATAGAAAATTTTTTAAGGTGAAAAATTTTCTATAGAAAATTTTTTAAGGTGAAAAATTTTGTAAAGAAAATTTTTTAAGGTGAAAAATTATGTATAGAAAATTTTTTAAGGAGACAAATTTTCTATAGAAAATTTTTTAAGGAGACAAATTTTCTATAGAAAATTTTTTAAGGTGAAAAATTTTGTATAGAAAATTTTTTAAGGTGAAAAATTTTGTATAGAAAATTTTTTAATGTGAAAAATTTTGTATAGAAAATTTTTTAAGGTGAAAAATTTTGTATAGAAAATTTTTTAAGCTGAAAAATTTTCTATAGAAAATTTTTTAAGCTGAAAAATTTTCTATAGAAAATTTTTTAAGCTGAAAAATTTTCTATAGAAATTTTTTAAGCTGAAAAATTTTCTATAGAAAATTTTTTAAGCTGAAAAATTTTCTATAGAAAATTTTTTAAGCTGAAAAATTTTCTATAGAAAATTTTTTAAGGTGAAAGAAAATTTTTCACCTTAAAAAATTTTGTATAGAAAATTTTTTAAGGTGAAAGAAAATTTTTCACCTTAAAAAATTTTCTATAGAAAATTTTTTAAGAATTTTTTTTTTTAAGGTGAAAAATTTTCTATAGAAAATTTTTTAAGGTCAAAAATTTTTAATTTAAAAAATTTTCTATAGAAAAATTTTTAATGTGAAAATTTTCTATAGAAAAGTGAAAAATTTCCGCCAACAATGGTGTAGGGTATTCAAAATGAATAATCTATTTCAATAAAATTTCTTATTTTTTTTCAAAAACATAATCATTGAACAATTTTTTGCTTCAATTAGAGAAAAGTAAAAAATTAAATTTTTACAAATTTATTTTTGTAATGGAATTAGTTACACTTCAGTTGTATTTTGAAATAAAATTGTTAGTATTCAATAGATTAATATACATGTGTAAGTACAAATGAATGTACATACATACAATGTATGCATTGAAATTTTTAGTTTAGTCCTAGTTATTATTTTGTTGTTGTTAATATTCTATTTAAATAAATACATTGTTTTATAAAATTTTTTAATGCAATCAAAAAAAATCGATAGTAATTTTTTAATGTTGTAAACAATTTTTAGAAGTTAAATGGAAAATAATAGATTTTAGGTGAAACTTAAATGAAATCAATTAAAGCACAGGAGCGTTAAGATATTATCAAAGATGTGCTATAAACACAGCTCAGGTCATACATTACATTTGATTTCAACTTTTTTTTATATGTTAAGGGTATCATAAGCACAAAAATACCAGCAATTTAAAAATTTTCCATAATTTTTTTGTTTAAAATTTGGGATTTTTTTAGAGGTTGTCCTAGTCTATTTACCACATCTTTAAAAAGACTTGTCCAATTTTATTAAAGAATACATCAATGAATTAAGAATAAAATTGCCCTTGACTCAGGCTAATACAAGAGTTTTATAGTAATTAATAATGCGAGGTTTTCGATCTGTCTAAATGTAGGGATACTCCTCATGATGAGATGGCCTAACCAACCATCGAAAAACGTCAATAAATTGTCTGTTAAATTAATAAATAAATTCAACAGATTTGGGCTCAAATGCGAATACTTTTTCTTTTTGAATAATATTAACATCCCGACAATTATGTTATATTTTAATAAAATTTTTATATCGAAATTTTTTTTGAAAAATTTTGTAAAGAAAAATTTTTATAATAAACAATTTTCTATAGAAAATTTTTTATAAATTTATTTTTTAATTGGAAAAAATTTCTACAGAAAAATTTTTCTGTCGAGAAAAATTTCTGCAAAAAAAAAAAATTTATAAAAAAAATTTTCTACCATAAACTTTTAACCTTCTATAGGAATTTTTTTTTAAATAAAAAAATGTATTTTATTATTTATATCGAACAATTTTCTATAGAAACATTTTTATATCGAAAAACTCTCTATGGAAAAATTTTTAATATCGAAAAATTTTTAATATCGAAAAATTTTTTTATAAAAAAATTTTTATATCTAAAAATTTTCTATAGTATTTTCTATAGTAAAATTTTTATACCTTTAAATTTTCTGTATGAAATTTTTATATTAAAAAAATTTCTATAGAAATATTGTAATATCGAAAAATTGTCTATAGAAAAAAATTTAAATTTCAAAATTTGCTATTGAAAAATTTTCTATAGAAAAAATTTTTATATCGAAAAATTTTTTTAAGAAAAATTTTTATATTGAATAATTTTCTATTCAAAAATTTTTATATCGAAAAATTTTATATATAAATTTTAAACTGAAAAATTTTACATACAAACTTTCTATATAAATTTTATAAATCGAAAGATTCCTTATAGAAAAATTTTTATATCGAAAAATTTTCTATAGAAAAATTTTTATATCGAAAAATTTTCTATAGAAAAATTTTTGTATCGAAAAATTTTCTATAGAAAAATTTTTGTATGGAAAAATTTTCTATAGAAACATTTTTATATCGAAAAATTTTCTATAGAAAGATTTTAATATCTTAAAATTTTCTACAGAAAAATTTTCTTTATATTAAAAAATTATATCTAGAAATATTTTTATATCTACAAATTTTCTATAGCAAAATTTTATAACGAAAAATTTTCTATAGAAAAATTTTATTTTGAAAAATTTTCTTTAAAAAAATTTTATATCGAAAAATTTTCTATAGAAAAATTTTATATCGAAAAATTTTCTATAGACAAGTTTTCTATAGACAAATGTTCATATCGAAGAAATATT
Source organism: Stomorhina lunata (assembly GCA_933228675.1). Taxonomy (NCBI): domain Eukaryota; kingdom Metazoa; phylum Arthropoda; class Insecta; order Diptera; family Rhiniidae; genus Stomorhina; species Stomorhina lunata. Next base: position 35,877,642 of record OW121744.1, on the reverse strand, counting down.
TTCATAAAAAAAATTTTGATAAGGATAAATTTTCTATAGAAAATTTGTCACATTAAAGTTTTTTTTAAATTCGAAAAAATTTCTATAGAAAAATTTTTTTTCCAGTAAATTTGTACAGAAAAATTTTCTACTATAGAAATTTTTTTATATTAAAAAAATTTATCTAGAAAAATTTTTAAATCGAAAAATTTTCTATAGAAAAATTTTTATATCGAAATATTTTGTACAGAAAATTTTTATATTAAAAAAAATTCAATACAAAAATTTTTACATTAAAAAATTTTGCATAAAAAGTTTTTGTACCATAAACGAAAAATTTTTTATATCGAAAAATTTTCTATAGAAAATTTTTTATATCGAAAAATTTTTCTATAGAAAAATTTTTATGTCGAAAATTTTTCTATAGAAAAATTTTTATGTCGAAAATTTTTCTATAGAAAAATTTTTATTTTCTACCATAAACTTTTAACCTTCTATAGGAATTTTTTTTTAAATAAAAAAATGTATTTTATTATTTATATCGAACAATTTTCTATAGAAACATTTTTATATCGAAAAACTCTCTATGGAAAAATTTTTAATATCGAAAAATTTTTTTATAAAAAAATTTTTATATCTAAAAATTTTCTATAGTATTTTCTATAGTAAAATTTTTATACCTTTAAATTTTCTGTATGAAATTTTTATATTAAAAAAATTTCTATAGAAATATTGTAATATCGAAAAATTGTCTATAGAAAAAAATTTAAATTTCAAAATTTGCTATTGAAAAATTTTCTATAGAAAAAATTTTTATATCGAAAAATTTTTTTAAGAAAAATTTTTATATTGAATAATTTTCTATTCAAAAATTTTTATATCGAAAAATTTTATATATAAATTTTAAACTGAAAAATTTTACATACAAACTTTCTATATAAATTTTATAAATCGAAAGATTCCTTATAGAAAAATTTTTATATCGAAAAATTTTCTATAGAAAAATTTTTATATCGAAAAATTTTCTATAGAAAAATTTTTGTATCGAAAAATTTTCTATAGAAAAATTTTTGTATGGAAAAATTTTCTATAGAAACATTTTTATATCGAAAAATTTTCTATAGAAAGATTTTAATATCTTAAAATTTTCTACAGAAAAATTTTCTTTATATTAAAAAATTATATCTAGAAATATTTTTATATCTACAAATTTTCTATAGCAAAATTTTATAACGAAAAATTTTCTATAGAAAAATTTTATTTTGAAAAATTTTCTTTAAAAAAATTTTATATCGAAAAATTTTCTAAAGAAAAATTTTATATCGAAAAATTTTCTATAGACAAGTTTTCTATAGACAAATGTTCATATCGAAGAAATATTTTCATAAAAAAAATTTTGATAAGGATAAATTTTCTATAGAAAATTTGTCACATTAAAGTTTTTTTTAAATTCGAAAAAATTTCTATAGAAAAATTTTTTTTCCAGTAAATTTGTACAGAAAAATTTTCTACTATAGAAATTTTTTTATATTAAAAAAATTTATCTAGAAAAATTTTTAAATCGAAAAATTTTCTATAGAAAAATTTTTATATCGAAATATTTTGTACAGAAAATTTTTATATTAAAAAAAATTCAATACAAAAATTTTTACATTAAAAAATTTTGCATAAAAAGTTTTTGTACCATAAACGAAAAATTTTTTATATCGAAAAATTTTCTATAGAAAATTTTTTATATCGAAAAATTTTTCTATAGAAAAATTTTTATGTCGAAAATTTTTCTATAGAAAAATTTTTATATCGAAAAAAAAAATCGAATGAAAATTTTCTATAGAAAATTTTTTATATCGAAAAATTTTCTATAGAAAATTTTTTATATCGAAAAATTTTCTATAGAAAATTTTTTATATTGAAAAATTTTCTATAGAAAATTTTTTATATAGAAAATTTTTTATATCGAAAAATTTTCTATAAAAAATTTTTATATTGAAAAATTTTAGTATCGAAAAAATTCCTATAGAATAATTTTCAATATAAAAATTTTCCATATGAAAAATTTCCAATTAAGGATTTTCCATAGAAATTTTCTTTACAAAATTTTTATATCGAAAATTTTTTTAAAAAAAAATTATCTATACAAAATTTTTATTTTAAAAAATTGATTGAAAATTTTATATAAATCGAAAAATTTTCTATGGAAAAATTTTTATAACAAAAAATTTTATATATAAAATTTTCTATACAAAATTTTTATATTGAAAAATTTTATGTAGAAATTTTCTATACAAAATTTTTATTTTGAAAAATTTATTAAAAATTTTGTATAGAAATGTTTATACAAAATTTTTGTATCGAAAAATTTTCTAAACAAAATTTTTATATCGAAAAATTTTATATAGAAATTTTCTATACAAAATTTTTAATTTTAAAAAGTATTCTACACAAAATTCTTATGTCGGAATATTTTATATCGAGGTTTTGCATAAAAAATTTTTGTATCGAAAAATTCTTTATATTGAAAAATTGTTTATAAAATTGCTTTTTTTTTGAAAAATTTTCTATAGAAAATTTTTTATACAAAAATTTTTATATCGAACAATTTTTTTACAAAAATATTTTTATCTAAAAATTTTAATACAAAAAATTTTCTCTAGAAAAATTTTGATATCGAAAAATTTTTTATAGAAAAATTTTGATAACGAAAAATTTTCTAAAAAAAAATTTTTTTATTGAAAAATTTTTTATAGAAATATTTTTATATCGAAAAATTTTCTAAAAAAATGTTTATATCGAAAAATTGTTTATACAAATCTTTTTTTTTTTTAATTTTCTATACAAAATTTTTTATATATAAAAATTTTATATCGAAAAAATTTTTATACAAAAATTTTTGTATCGAAAATTTTTTTTGCAAAAATTTTTATATCGAAAAAATTTTTGAACAAAAATTTTCTCTAGAAAAATTTAGATATCGAAAAATTTTTAATACAAAAATTTTAATATCGAAAAATTTTCTACAGAAAATTTTTTATATCGAAAAATGTTTGTATCAAAACTTGTCGAAAAATTTTCAATATAAAAATTTTTCATGTAAAATTTTTCATAGAAAAATTTTTAATAATTTCACAAAATTTAATAATTGAAAAGGTCGAATAAATAAAATCGAAATTAATTTAAAAATTTTATATTAAAAATTTTATATAAAAATTTCCTATACAAAATTTTTGTATCGAAAAATGTTTATATTGAAAAATTTTCTATGAGAAATGTTTATATGTAAAAGATTTAAGTTGAAATTTTCTATACAAAATTTTTATTCGAAAAATTTTTTATGTAAAATTTTTATATCGAAAAACTTTTTATAGAAAAATTTTTATATCAAAAAATTTGTATACCGAAAAATTTTCTACAGAAAAAATTTTATATAAAAAAATTTTTAATAGAATCATTTTTATATCAACAAATTTTCTATATGAAATTTTTATATTAAAAAATCTTCTATAGAAATATTTTTAAATCGAAAAATCTTCTATAAAAATATTTTTATATCGAAAAATTTTCTATAGAATTATTTTTTTAATTTTGATGAAAACATATTTAAACAAACTTTTTCGAACACCTAATATTGGGTTATGTGGTGATGAGGTTTTTATAAAAATTCCTTATAAACCACTTACATATCTTTAATACCATTTATTTGGCCTCTTAATTACATTAATTGATTTATTTAATTTAAATATTAATGGAATTTAAATCAAAATCATTTCGTATTTATTGAAATCATTGAGGATATGTTTTCATTTCATTTAATTTCATTTTTAAATCAAAATTATGTAAATTCGAGTACGAGTAATAATTGTTAGGAATTGTTGAATGTTTTGTATGATCAGAAGTTGATACTTTGGCATCTATTTAATTCTAATGGTTTTGTCTTTATTGAAATTTCATAACTAATAAATGAATTTGGAACAATTATTGTGAGTAGATATTTAATATTTGTTTAAATATTAAGTGTTTTATAAATATTAGCAACAAATTAATATTCCATAAATGTTTTATCTAATTAAATAGTTTCGAATGAATGTCCAGACAAGTGTAAAAGGACATTTAAATTCTAGTTTAAATATATATTTATTTATTGATTCATTCATTCATTCATTTACTTCATTAGGGTAAATAGTTGAGAATAAATTTATTTTATTGTTTATATTTATATGGACATAAGATGGAAATTTTTGAATATTTTTATAGATTTAAGAGTAACCCAGAATTTTTATGAATTTAGATGTTTTTGTTAATATTTAGAGAATTTAGAGAACACCCTATATTCTTACATTTGATCCTGGTAATAAAGATATTAAATATTATTGCGATTGGAAAACTATAACAGGTTAAGTTATAAAAGAAATTTCAACTGAATTGAATTATTATCAAATTGTGTTGCATAGTTCTAGGATGGGATATTATCTATAACGAAAAAAAATTTCTAAAGAAAAATTTATGGCAAAATCAAAATATTTTCTAAAGAAAAAGTTTAACATCAAAATATTTTCATAATGAAAAATTTTCTACAGAAAAATTTCATAACATTTTCATTGTCTATTGAAAAATGTTTATATCGAAAAATTTTCTATAGAAAAATATTTATAACGAAAAATTGTCTACAGAAAAATATTTATAAAGAAAAATTTTCTATAGAAAAATTTGTATATCAAAAAATTTTCTATAGAAAAATTTTTATAATGAAAAATTTTCTATAAAAAAATATTTATAATGAAAAATTTTCTCTATAAAAATTTTTATAATGAAAAATTTTCTCTAGAAAAATTTTTATAATGAAAAATTTTCTCTAGAAAAATTTTTATAATGAAATGTTTTCTATGGCAAAATTTTTAGAATGAAAAATTTTCTGTAGAAAAATTTTTATAATGAAAAATTTTGTATAAAAAAATTTCTATAAAAAAGTTTTTATAAAAAAAAAAAAAATTTTACAATGAAAAATTTTCTGTCGAAAAATTTTTATAACAAAGAATTTTCTATAGGAAAATTTTTTTTAATAAAAATTTTATATAGAAACGTTTTTATTAAAAAGCTTTACTGTAGTGTATTGCACTAAGATTCGAATTTTTTAACGAACAATTTTGTACAGAAAAAAATGTTTTAACGAAAAATTTTCTATAGAGATATTTTTCTATAAAAAATTTTTTGTTAGAAAAATTTTTTGTTAAAAAAAAAAATTTTATAGGGAATTTTTCGTTAAAAAAATTTTCCTATAGAAAATTTTTCTAAAAAAAATGTTTCATTATTAAATTTTTTTTTTTTTAATTTTTTTTCTTTAGAAAATTTTGTTGTTATAAAAATTGTTCTACAGAAAATTTTTTGTTATAAAAATTGTTCTATAGAAAATTTTTGTTAAAAAATTTTTCTATAGGAAATGTTTTGTTAAAAAATTTTTCTATAGACAATTTTTTCTTACAAAATTTTTCTAAAAAAAAAAATTTTTATAGAAAATTTTTTACAATTTTTCTGTAGAAAATATTTCGTTATAAAAATGTTTTTATTGAACGTTTTTTGATATAAAAATTTTTCTATAGAAAATTTTTTGTTAAAAATTTTTTTCTACAGAAAATTTTTCGTTAAAATTATTTTTCTATAGAAAATTTTTTATTGAAAAAATTTTTCTATAGAAAATTTTTTGTTAAAAAAAATTTTCTACAGAAAATTCTTCGTTAAAAAAAATTTTCTGCAGAAAATTTTTCGTTTAAATAATTTTTAAAAGAAAAATTTTTCATTTAAAATTTTTTCGTTAAAAAAATTTTTCGATAAATAATTTTTTCTATAGAAAATTTTTCGTTAAAAATTAGAAAATTTTTCGTTAAAAATTAGAAAATTTTTCGTTAAAAATTAGAAAATTTTTCTATGGAAAATTTTTCGTTAAAAAAATTTGTCGATATAAATTTTTTTTAATTCAAACGAAAAATTTTCTATAGAAAACATTTTAGAATGAAAAATTTTGCATAAAAAAAATTTGTTTAATAAAAATTTTCTGTAGAAAAATTTTTATAACAAAAATTCTCTATAGAAAAACTTTTATCACGAAAAATTTCTTTTTAGCGAAAAATTTTCTATGGAAAATTTTTTTTAACGAAAAATTTTCTATAGAAAATTGTTTTTAAAGAAAAATTTTCTATAGAAAATTTTTTTTAACGAAAAATTTTCTATAGAAAATTTTTTTTAACGAAAAATTTTCTATAGAAAATTTTTTTTAACGAAAAATTTTCTATAGAAAATTTTTTTAACAAAAAATTTTCTATGGAAAATTTTTTTAACGAAAAATTTTCTATAGAAAATTTTTTTTAACGAAAAATTTTCTATAGAAAATTTTTTTTAACGAAAAATTTTCTATAGAAAATTTTTTTTAACGAAAAATTTTCTATAGAAAATTTTTTTTTAACGAAAAATTTTCTATAGAAATTTTTTTTTAACGAAAAATTTTCTATAGAAAATTTTTTTTAACGAAAAATTTTCTATAGAAAATTTTTTTTAACGAAAAATTTTCTATAGAAAATTTTTTTAACGAAAAATTTTCTATAGAAAATTCTTTTTAACGAAAAATTTTCTATAGAAAATTTTTTTAACGAAAAATTTTCTACAGAAAAATTTTTTTAACGAAAAATTTTCTATAGAAAAATTTTTTTTAACGAAAAATTTTCTATAGAAATTTTTTTTTAACGAAAAATTTTCTATAGAAATTTTTTTTAACGAAAAATTTTCTATAGAAAAATTTTTTTAACGAAAAATTTTCTATAGAAAATTTTTCGTTAAAAAAAAAACTTTTTTAACGAAAAATTTTCTATAGAAAAATTTTTTTAACGAAAAATTTTCTATAGAAAAATTTTTTTAACGAAAATTTTGTATAGAAAAATTTTTTTTAACGAAAAATTTTCTATAGAAAATTTTTTTCAAAAAATTTGTTTTAACGAAAAATTTTGTATAGAAAACACATTTATCATCTTTAGGGTTAAATAATATTTTAATCGGATTGACAATCTCTATAAACCCGCATGTTTTGATGGTGGGTATAAAAATATGCCTAAAAATATTGTTGCATATTTTTAGGCATATTTTTATCTATAATAATAATCTATTGATTTGATAAGTTTTCGTTACTTACTTTTAAAATCCTATAAATTCGCAATTGCATTCTAATTACAAACATCAAATGCTAGAAAATGATAGAGTATAAGTTTCTTTTATTTTTCTGGGTTACCCTAATTTGATTATTTAGTATTTGCTATAAGTATCTATTAAATGGGGATTTCAATTATTTTAATTTAAATTATTTATGTATATTATTTACAGAAATTCGAACACTAATTTATATGTTAATTTTAATTATTTATTCCTATTTAAATAATTTATCCAATAAGTCTAGAATATTATAATTAAACTCTTATAATTATTTTATATTAAATATTTATATACAACATTTTTAAATTTTTACTTAAATTTGATTTGATTTTATTTGTACATAAAATTTTAATTTATATTTTTAACTATTACATTTAATTATTATTTTTTTTCTGTTTTAAACATTTTGATTAATTTTTTTCTAGGTGTAATTTTTTTTAGTTATTTTGCAAAATTTTTACTGAAACATTGTTCAATATATGGTCCTTTAGGTAACTGTAAAGAAAGAAAAAAAATGATTGAATTTTAGTAAAAAATTTCAAATTTTAGAAGAAAAAATTTTACAACGAAATTTTTTCTAGAAGAAAAAGCTTACAATGAAATTTTTTCTATAAGAAAAAATTAAATTTTTTCTAGAAGAAAAAAATTTACAACAAAATTTTTCTAGAAGAAAAAGTTTTACAACGAAATTTTTTTGGAAGAAAAAATTTTGCAACGAAATTTTTTCTAGAAGAAAAAATTTTACAACGATATTTTTTTGAGAAGAACGAAATATTTTAAGAAGAAAAAATTTTACAACGAAATTTTTTCGGGAAGAACGAAATATTTTAAGAAGAAAAAATTTTACAACGAAATTTTTTCTAGAGGAAAAAATTTTGCAACGAAATTTTTTTAGAAGAAAAAATTTTACAACTTAGTTATTTTTAGAAGAAAACTTTTACAACAAAATTTTTTCTAGAAGAAAACAAATTTTTTTTAGAAGAAAAATAAAACAACAAAAATTTTTTTTAAAAGAAAAATTTTTGCAACGAAAATTTTTTAGAAGAAAAAATTTTAGAACGATTTTTTCCTAGAAGAAAACATTTTATACCGAAAATTTCTCTAGAAGAACAAATTTTGCAACGAAATTTTTTCTATAAGAAAAAAATTTACAAAGAAATGTTTTCTAGAAGAAAAAAATTTACAAAGACATTTTTTCTAGAAGAAAAAAATTTACAACGAAATTTTTTCTAGAAGAAAAAATTTTACAACGAAATTTTATCTACAAGAAAAAATTTTAAAACGAAATATTTTCTAGAAGAACAAAATTTACAACGAAATTTTTTCTAGAACAAAAAATTTTAGATCGAAATTTTTTCTAGAAGAAAAATTTTACAACGACATTTTTTTTGGAAAAAAAATTTTACAGCTAAAATTTTTCTAGAAGAAAACATTTTGTAACAAAATTTTTTCTAGATGAAAAAATTGTACCACAAAATTTTTTTTAGAATTGTGCAACGAAATTTTTTGTGGAAGAAAAAATTTCACAGTCAATCTTTTTTTTAGAAGAAAAAAATTGTACATCAAAATTTTTTCCAGAAGAAATGTTTTTATAGAAGAAGAATTTTTACAGCATTTTTCTAAAAGAAAAAATTTTACAATGAAAATTTTTTCTAGAAGAAAAAATTTACAACGAATTTTTTTCTAGAAGAAAAAATTTTACAACGAAATTTTTTCACGAAGAAAAAATTTTACAACGAAATTTTTTCTAGAAAAAAAATTTTTGCTACGAAATTTAATCTGGAAAAAAAATTTACAACGAAATTTTTTTCAAAAGAAAAAATTTTCAAGGAAAGCTTTAAAAAAAAAAAAAAAAAATACAACGAAATTATTTCTAGAAATTTTTTCTAGAAGAAAAAATTTTAAAAATTAAAATTTTTTACAACAAAAATTTATCTGATTTTAGTTCAAAAGAATGTTTTTCTTAGAGTCACTTTGAAAGCTAAATTATCATTATTCCAAAGTCAGTTAATAAAATCTCCCCAAGGCATATACTACATAATGCTATTTGCCGTAAAGTATGCTTTGCATTTTATAATTTTTCCTAAATCAATTTTTATGTGCTCATACTTTTAGAATTCGTTTTCTTTTTGTTTTAGTACTTATCAACTTAATTTAAGTTCACTTTTCTTCTTTTTGTTCCTTTTTCGATTTCATTATCCCAATCTTTATTTCAGCGAAAAGCGTTCAGGCACATTGGACTCATTGAAAATGAATTGAATTTCGATTGACTGCTAATGATAATCTTAAATTAGTTTGAAATTATGATGGTCTATTTTAGTGCGTAAATTTTTTGTGGTTTTCTATAGATTCTCCCTCCCACTCACTCTTATCAACAATATCCACAAAACTTATTTTATATTCATAAGCCGTTAATACGCCGAAAATTATGCTATTGATTTTTTTCTTAAAAAAAATGATTGGAAAAAACCTTGAAATGTTTGAAATAATGCCAGAAATATTGGTTAACGTCTAAAACCATGATTACGTGACAGAATGTCTTTCTTATGGAATATCTTAAAAGAGTTTTTAGAACAGGGACCCTTTTTAGTAAAAAATTAATGATTAACACAAAAAATAAGAACATTTTAAATAGTGATATTGTACCCTTCATTATGATTGATAAGGGTCTTTGAGCTTGTCATTCCATCTGGAATTTCTAGGACTTTCTTGATGGACAAGTTCACTTCTGTTATACGAAGATTTCGAAAAAGATGTCAGTTCCTAATTGATTTAAAGCACCAAAAAGTATACAATAAGAATTTATATGTTATTGACACATTAAATGAAATCAAGTAAAGAAAGTATTAAGGTCGGACAAGCTCGACTTTATGAGATTAATTTTTTTTGTAGAAAATTTTTCATATAATTTTTTTATAGAAAAATTTTTATAGAAAATTTTTCTATAGGAAATTATTCTATAGAAAATTTTTCTATAGAAATTCTTTTAATATAAAAATTTTCTATGGACAATTTTTCATATCAAATTTTCTATGTCTTAGTTTATGTCTTTATCTTTGTCTTAGTCTATGCCTTAGTCTATGTCTTAGTCTATGTCTTAGTCTATGTCTTAGTCTATGTCTTAGTCTATGTCTTAGTCTATGTCTTAGTCTATGTCTTAGTCTATGTCTTAGTCTATGTCTTAGTCTATGTCTTAGTCTATGTCTTAGTCTATGTCTTAGTCTATGTCTTAGTCTATGTCTTAGTCTATGTCTTAGTCTATGTCTTAGTCTATGTCTTAGTCTATGTCTTAGTCTATGTCTTAGTCTATGTCTTAGTCTATGTCTTAGTCTATGTCTTAGTCTATGTCTTAGTCTATGTCTTAGTCTATGTCTTAGTCTATGTCTTAGTCTATGTCTTAGTCTATGTCTTAGTCTATGTCTTAGTCTATGTCTTAGTCTATGTCTTAGTCTATGTCTTAGTCTATGTCTTAGTCTATGTCTTAGTCTATGTCTTAGTCTATGTCTTAGTCTATGTCTTAGTCTATGTCTTAGTCTATGTCTTAATCTATGTCTTAGTCTATGTCTTAGTCTATGTCTTAGTCTATGTCTTAGTCTATGTCTTAGTCTATGTCTTAGTCTATGTCTTAGTCTATGTCTTAGTCTATGTCTTAGTCTATGTCTTAGTCTATGTCTTAGTCTATGTCTTAGTCTATGTCTTAGTCTATGTCTTAGTCTATGTCTTAGTCTATGTCTTAGTCTATGTCTTAGTCTATGTCTTAGTCTATGTCTTAGTCTATGTCTTAGTCTATGTCTTAGTCTATGTCTTAGTCTATGTCTTAGTCTATGTCTTAGTCTATGTCTTAGTCTATGTCTTAGTCTATGTCTTAGTCTATGTCTTAGTCTATGTCTTAGTCTATGTCTTAATCTATGTCTTAGTCTATGTCTTAGTCTATGTCTTAGTCTATGTCTTAGTCTATGTCTTAGTCTATGTCTTAGTCTATGTCTTAGTCTATGTCTTAGTCTATGTCTTAGTCTATGTCTTAGTCTATGTCTTAGTCTATGTCTTAGTCTATGTCTTAGTCTATGTCTTAGTCTATGTCTTAGTCTATGTCTTAGTCTATGTCTTAGTCTATGTCTTAGTCTATGTCTTAGTCTATGTCTTAGTCTATGTCTTAGTCTATGTCTTAGTCTATGTCTTAGTCTATGTCTTAGTCTATGTCTTAGTCTATTTCTTAGTCTATGTCTTAGTCTATGTCTTAGTCTATGTCTTAGTCTATGTCTTAGTCTATGTCTTAGTGTATGTCTTAGTCTATGTCTTAGTCTATGTCTTAGTTTATGTCTTTATCTTTGTCTTAGTCTATATCTTAGTCTATGTCTTAGTCTATGTCTTAGTCTATGTCTTAGTCTATGTCTTAGTCTATGTCTTAGTCTATGTCTTAGTCTATGTCTTAGTCTATGTCTTAGTCTATGTCTTAGTCTATGTCTTAGTCTATGTCTTAGTCTATGTCTTAGTCTATGTCTTAGTCTATGTCTTAGTCTATGTCTTAGTCTATGTCTTAGTCTATGTCTTAGTCTATGTCTTAGTCTATGTCTTAGTCTATGTCTTAGTCTATGTCTTAGTCTATGTCTTAGTCTATGTCTTAGTCTATGTCTTAGTCTATGTCTTAGTCTATGTCTTAGTCTATGTCTTAGTCTATGTCTTAGTCTATGTCTTAGTCTATGTCTTAGTCTATGTCTTAGTCTATGTCTTAGTCTATGTCTTAGTCTATGTCTTAGTCTATGTCTTAGTCTATGTCTTAGTCTATGTCTTAGTCTATGTCTTAGTCTATGTCTTAGTCTATGTCTTAGTCTATGTCTTAGTCTATGTCTTAGTCTATGTCTTAGTCTATGTCTTAGTCTATGTCTTAGTCTATGTCTTAGTCTATGTCTTAGTCTATGTCTTAGTCTATGTCTTAGTCTATGTCTTAGTCTATGTCTTAGTCTATGTCTTAGTCTATGTCTTAGTCTATGTCTTAGTCTATGTCTTAGTCTATGTCTTAGTCTATGTCTTAGTCTATGTCTTAGTCTATGTCTTAGTCTATGTCTTAGTCTATGTCTTAGTCTATGTCTTAGTCTATGTCTTAGTCTATGTCTTAGTCTATGTCTTAGTCTATGTCTTAGTCTATGTCTTAGTCTATGTCTTAGTCTATGTCTTAGTCTATGTCTTAGTCTATGTCTTAGTCTATGTCTTAGTCTATGTCTTAGTCTATGTCTTAGTCTATGTCTTAGTCTATGTCTTAGTCTATGTCTTAGTCTATGTCTTAGTCTATGTCTTAGTCTATGTCTTAGTCTATGTCTTAGTCTATGTCTTAGTCTATGTCTTAGTCTATGTCTTAGTCTATGTCTTAGTCTATGTCTTAGTCTATGTCTTAGTCTATGTCTTAGTCTTAGTCTTAGTCTATGTCTTAGTCTATGTCTTAGTCTATGTCTTAGTCTATGTCTTAGTCTTAGTCTATGTCTTAGTCTATGTCTTAGTCAATGTCTTAGTCTATGTCTTAGTCTATGTCTTAGTCTATGTCTTAGTCTATGTCTTAGTCTATGTTTTAGTCTATGTCTTAGTCTATGTCTTAGTCTATGTCTTAGTCTATGTCTTAGTCTATGTCTTAGTCTATGTCTTAGTCTATGTCTTAGTCTATGTCTTAGTCTATGTCTTAGTCTATGTCTTAGTCTTAGTCTATGTCTTAGTCTATGTCTTAGTCTATGTCTTAGTCTATGTCTTAGTCTATGTCTTAGTCTATGTCTTAGTCTATGTCTTAGTCTATGTCTTAGTCTATGTCTTAGTCTATGTCTTAGTCTATGTCTTAGTCTATGTCTTAGTCTATGTCTTAGTCTATGTCTTAGTCTATGTCTTAGTCTATGTCTTAGTCTATGTCTTAGTCTATGTCTTAGTCTATGTCTTAGTCTATGTCTTAGTCTATGTCTTAGTCTATGTCTTAGTCTATGTCTTAGTCTATGTCTTAGTCTATGTCTTAGTCTATGTCTTAGTCTATGTCTTAGTCTATGTCTTAGTATATGTCTTAGTCTATGTCTTAGTCTATATCTTAGTCTATGTCTTAGTCTATGTCTTAGTCTTTGTCTTAGTCTATGTCTTAGTCTATGTCTTAGTCTATGTCTTAGTCTATGTCTTAGTCTATGTCTTAGTCTTAGTCTATGTCTTAGTCTATGTCTTAGTCTATGTCTTAGTCTATGTCTTAGTCTATGTCTTAGTCTATGTCTTAGTCTATTTCTTAGTCTATGTCTTAGTCTATGTCTTAGTCTATGTCTTAGTCTATGTCTTAGTCTATGTCTTAGTCTATGTCTTAGTCTATGTCTTAGTCTATGTCTTAGTCTATGTCTTAGTCTATGTCTTAGTCTATGTCTTAGTCTTAGTCTATGTCTTAGTCTATGTCTTAGTCAATGTCTTAGTCTATGTCTTAGTCTATGTCTTAGTCTATGTCTTAGTCTATGTCTTAGTCTATGTCTTAGTCTATGTCTTAGTCTATGTCTTAGTCTATGTCTTAGTCTATGTCTTAGTCTATGTCTTAGTCTATGTCTTAGTCTATGTCTTAGTCTATGTCTTAGTCTATGTCTTAGTCTATGTCTTAGTCTATGTCTTAGTCTATGTCTTAGTCTATGTCTTAGTCTATGTCTTAGTCTATGTCTTAGTCTATATCTTAGTCTATGTCTTAGTCTATGTCTTAGTCTTTGTCTTAGTCTATGGCTTAGTCTATGTCTTAGTCTATGTCTTAGTCTATGTCTTAGTCTATGTCTTAGTCTATGTCTTAGTCTATGTCTTAGTCTATGTCTTAGTCTATGTCTTAGTCTATGTCTTAGTCTATGTCTTAGTCTATGTCTTAGTCTATGTCTTAGTCGATGTCTTAGTCTATGTCTTAGTCTATGTCTTAGTCTATGTCTTAGTCTATGTCTTAGTCTATGTCTTAGTCTATGTCTTAGTCTATGTCTTAGTCTATGTCTTAGTCTATGTCTTAGTCTATGTCTTAGTCTATGTCTTAGTCTATGTCTTAGTCTATGTCTTAGTCTTTGTCTTAGTCTATGTCTTAGTCTATGTCTTAGTCTATGTCTTAGTCTATGTCTTAGTCTATGTCTTAGTCTATGTCTTAGTCTATGTCTTAGTCTATGTCTTAGTCTATGTCTTAGTCTATGTCTTAGTCTATGTCTTAGTCTATGTCTTAGTCTATGTCTTAGTCTATGTCTTAGTCTATGTCTTAGTCTATGTCTTAGTCTATGTCTTAGTCTATGTCTTAGTCTATGTCTTAGTCTATGTCTTAGTCTATGTCTTAGTCTATGTCTTAGTCTATGTCTTAGTCTATGTCTTAGTCTATGTCTTAGTCTATGTCTTAGTCTATGTCTTAGTCTATGTCTTAGTCTATGTCTTAGTCTATGTCTTAGTCTATGTCTTAGTCTATGTCTTAGTCTATGTCTTAGTCGATGTCTTAGTCTATGTCTTAGTCTATGTCTTAGTCTATGTCTTAGTCTATGTCTTAGTCTATGTCTTAGTCTATGTCTTAGTCTATGTCTTAGTCGATGTCTTAGTCTATGTCTTAGTCTATGTCTTAGTCTATGTCTTAGTCTATGTCTTAGTCTATGTCTTAGTCTATGTCTTAGTCTATGTCTTAGTCTATGTCTTAGTCTATGTCTTAGTCTATGTCTTAGTCTATGTCTTAGTCTATGTCTTAGTCTATGTCTTAGTCTATGTCTTAGTCTATGTCTTAGTCTATGTCTTAGTCTATGTCTTAGTCTATGTCTTAGTCTATGTCTTAGTCTATGTCTTAGTCTATGTCTTAGTCTATGTCTTAGTCTATGTCTTAGTCTATGTCTTAGTCTATGTCTTAGTCTATGTCTTAGTCTATGTCTTAGTCTATGTCTTAGTCTATGTCTTAGTCTATGTCTTAGTCGATGTCTTAGTCTATGTCTTAGTCTATGTCTTAGTCTATGTCTTAGTCTATGTCTTAGTCTATGTCTTAGTCTATGTCTTAGTCTATGTCTTAGTCTATGTCTTAGTCTATGTCTTAGTCTATGTCTTAGTCTATGTCTTAGTCTATGTCTTAGTCTATGTCTTAGTCTATGTCTTAGTCTATGTCTTAGTCTATGTCTTAGTCTATGTCTTAGTCTATGTCTTAGTCTATGTCTTAGTCTATGTCTTAGTCTATGTCTTAGTCTATGTCTTAGTCTATGTCTTAGTCTATGTCTTAGTCTATGTCTTAGTCTATGTCTTAGTCGATGTCTTAGTCTATGTCTTAGTCTATGTCTTAGTCTATGTCTTAGTCTATGTCTTAGTCTATGTCTTAGTCTATGTCTTAGTTTATGTCTTTATCTTTGTCTTAGTCTATGCCTTAGTCTATGTCTTAGTCTATGTCTTAGTCTATGTCTTAGTCTATGTCTTAGTCTATGTCTTAGTCTATGTCTTAGTCTATGTCTTAGTCTATGTCTTAGTCTATGTCTTAGTCTATGTCTTAGTCTATGTCTTAGTCTATGTCTTAGTCTATGTCTTAGTCTATGTCTTAGTCTATGTCTTAGTCTATGTCTTAGTCTATGTCTTAGTCTATGTCTTAGTCTATGTCTTAGTCTATGTCTTAGTCTATGTCTTAGTCTATGTCTTAGTCTATGTCTTAGTCTATGTCTTAGTCTATGTCTTAGTCTATGTCTTAGTCTATGTCTTAGTCTATGTCTTAGTCTATGTCTTAGTCTATGTCTTAGTCTATGTCTTAGTCTATGTCTTAGTCTATGTCTTAGTCTATGTCTTAGTCTATGTCTTAGTCTATGTCTTAGTCTATGTCTTAGTCTATGTCTTAGTCTATGTCTTAGTCTATGTCTTAGTCTATGTCTTAGTCTATGTCTTAGTCTATGTCTTAGTCTATGTCTTAGTCTATGTCTTAGTCGATGTCTTAGTCTATGTCTTAGTCTATGTCTTAGTCTATGTCTTAGTCTATGTCTTAGTCTATGTCTTAGTCTATGTCTTAGTCTATGTCTTAGTCTATGTCTTAGTCTATGTCTTAGTCTATGTCTTAGTCTATGTCTTAGTCTATGTCTTAGTCTATGTCTTAGTCTATGTCTTAGTCTATGTCTTAGTCTATGTCTTAGTCTATGTCTTAGTCTATGTCTTAGTCTATGTCTTAGTCTATGTCTTAGTCTATGTCTTAGTCTATGTCTTAGTCTATGTCTTAGTCTATGTCTTAGTCTATGTCTTAGTCTATGTCTTAGTCTATGTCTTAGTCTATGTCTTAGTCTATGTCTTAGTCTATGTCTTAGTCTATGTCTTAGTCTATGTCTTAGTCTATGTCTTAGTCTATGTCTTAGTCTATGTCTTAGTCTATGTCTTAGTCTATGTCTTAGTCTATATCTTAGTCTATGTCTTAGTCTATGTCTTAGTCTTTGTCTTAGTCTATGGCTTAGTCTATGTCGGTCTATGTCTTTGTAATTGTCTTACTCCATGTCTGTGTTTTAGTCTATGTCTGTTTTAATCACTAGCATTTAATTTTAACTTAAGAGTATTTTATAGGTATTCAGCAATCCCCTGCCATAATTCCTCATGTAATATTATACAGGGGAATGACGAAGTGTATTAAAGATGCTTTATAATATTAATGTGTACCTACGATATTAATATGAATGCCAATATCATAATCAACCTTTTATATCTAAAGATAATTTTTCTAATACTTTGGATACCAAATACATCTAATAGTGGGACTACCTTTGACTGCTAAACATTTCACCCTCCCTGTGCTAAAACTAACCCATTGCGTTGCATGTAAATAATGGATTTTTCACGGTGTTGTCGTTCGTTATCTTTCTGTCACCTAAGAAATTTACATTTGTCACAATAAACGTCAAGAACTGCATAAGTGCGCGTATCTGTTTCTAAGAGCAATAGTTGGAAAAATTGATTCGAATTAACATATTAAAAGCACTCGAAGACACCTTCGGTATATCGTTATCAATTTATTTGCAATATACGAGTACATATATACATATGTATGTCTTGATATGGGAATATTGGTTACATAACTCAACTCGTTTACACTAAGAAAAATTAAGCGGAAATAAAATAAAATGATATGTTGAAAAAACGTTTGACTATCGAAAAAAATTGTTTTTATGAAAGCGTATATTTTAACCCCCTAATTCATAAGCGAAAAATTTCGTTGTGACAAGCTAATTAATTAAATTATTTCTCATACAAAATTTTTACAATAAGTCTTTGATAATTTTTTAAATCTTTTATGAATACGAGCATTAATTAATTAAATTATTCTTTGCCTTTATAAATTTGAAAAGCAGCAAACAAATTTCTTTCAGTGTTTACCATTCAATTATAGTTAAAGAGTGCAACATTTGTATCTGTCAGGTATCGCAACAGAATACGACATATAAATATTTCCACACGCACTTATAAACTTGAGTACGAGGGTAGTGACATTTTGGTTAAAGAACTAAAATTATACTTAAAGTTTACAGTCACATTTAACCAGGTGTAGGCAGCCCATACCACCAGCAGCCGATGATTTTTTTAATTTTCGTAAATACCACGATCATTAATAAAACTCGTAAAAATGAGTATTTAAATCATTCAGTTCGAATTTGGATGTTAACAGAGTTGGTTGGTGTCGCTTTGTTAAAGAAAAGACAAAAACAAAATAGGCAAGAAACTAATCAAAATCCAATTTATAGCAACAAAATACATGTTTCGAGAGAACAAAGAAATATAATTTCGAACATTGTTGCCACGACACTATTATTTTTGTAAACATTGGGAATATTTTTGTTAACATTGGGAATATTTTTCAAAACAGAAATAAATCCTAATATTAAACAATTTTAGATTTTTATATTTTTTAGATATTTTCGATTCAAAAACTTTTTTTTAGAAAAATTTTTGAGAAAAAAATTTTCTATAGAAAAATTTTTGATAAAAAAATTTTTTATAGAAAAATTTTTGGTAAAAAAAAATTTTTTTGATAAAAACATTTGCTATAGAAAAATGTTTGATCAAAATATTTCCTATAGAAAAATTTTTGATAAAAAAATTTTCTATAAAAAAATTTTTGATAAAAAAATTTTCTATAGAAAAATTTTTGATAAAAAAATTTTCTATAGAAATATTTTTGATAAAAAAAATTTCTATAAAAAATTTTCTATAAAAAAAATTTCTATAGAAAAATTTTTGATAAAAAATTTCCTATAGAAAAATTTTTGATAAAAAAGTTTCTACAGAAAAATTTTTGATAAAAAATTTCCTATAGAAAAATTTTTGATAAAAAAGTTTCTATAGAAAAATTTTTGATAAAAAATTTTCTTAGAAAAATTTTTGATAAAAAAATTTTCTATAGGAAAATTTTTGATAAAAAAATTTTCAAAAAAATTGACTATCGCATTTGATCCCAAATCTGTTACATTTATTTATTAATGTAACAGACCAATTTATTGATAAAAAGCCAAAAATTGTTTGCGGAGAAACCAAAATTCCTCCACGCGTTTCGATGGTTGGTTAGGCCATCTCTTTAGGAGGATTATCCCCAATTTAGAATAAAAAAATGTTCTATAGAAAAAGTTTTGATAAAAAATTTTTATAGGAAAATTTTTGATAAAAAAATTTTCTACGGAAAAATTTTTTAATAAAAACATTTTCTATAGAAAAATTTTTGATAAAAAATTTTCTATAGAAAAATTATTGATTAAAAAATTTTCTATAAAAAAATTTTCTATAGAAAAATTTTGGATAAAAAAATTTTCCATAGAAATGATTTTGGTAAAAAAATTTTCTTTATATTTTTGATAAAAAAATTTTTGAAAAAAAATTTTCCATAGAAAAATTTTTGATAAAAAATTTTCCATAGAAAAGTTTTTGATAAAAAAATTTTCTATGGAAAAATTTTTGATAAAAAAATTTCTTTTAAAACATTTTGATAAAATAATTTTCTATAGAAATATTTTTGATAAAAAATTTTCGATAGAAAAATTTTTGATAAAAAAGTTTTCTTTAGAAAAATTTTTGATAGAAAATTTTCTTTAGAAAAATTTTTAATAGAAAATTTTCTTTAGAAACATTTTGAAAAAAAAATATTCTATAGAAAAATTTTTGATAAAAAATTTTCTATAAAAAAATTGTTGATAAATAAATTGTCTATAAAAAAATTTTTGATAAAAAAATTTTCTACAGAAAAATTTTTGATAAAAAAATTTTCTACAGAAAAATTTTTGATAAAAAAATTTTCTATAGAAAAATTTTTGCTAAAAAAATTTTCTATAGAAAAATTTTTGATAAAAAAATTTTCTATAGAAAAATTGTTGATAAAAATTTTCCATAGAATAGTTTTTGATACATAGAAAAATTTTTGATAAAAACATTTTCTATAGAAAAATTTTTGATAAAAAAATTTTCTATAGAAACATTTTTGATAAAAAATTTTCCATAGAAAAGTTTTTGATAAAAAAAAGTTTCTATAGAAAAATTTTTGATAAAAAAAATTTTATAGAAACATTTTGATAAAAAAATTTTGATAGAAACATTTTTGATAAAAAAATTTTCTATAGAAAAATTTTTAATAAAAAAACTTTGTATAGAGAAATTTTTGATAAAAAAATTTTCTATAGAAAAATTTTTGATAAAAAAATTTTCTATAGAAAAATTTATAAAAAAATTGTTGATAAATAAATTGTCTATAAAAAAATTTTTGATAAAAAAATTTTCTACAGAAAAATTTTTGATAAAAAAATTTTCTACAGAAAAATTTTTGATAAAAAAATTTTCTATAGAAAAATTTTTGCTAAAAAAATTTTCTATAGAAAAATTTTTGATAAAAAAATTTTCTATAGAAAAATTGTTGATAAAAATTTTCCATAGAATAGTTTTTGATACATAGAAAAATTTTTGATAAAAACATTTTCTATAGAAAAATTTTTGATAAAAAAATTTTCTATAGAAACATTTTTGATAAAAAATTTTCCATAGAAAAGTTTTTGATAAAAAAAAGTTTCTATAGAAAAATTTTTGATAAAAAAAATTTTATAGAAACATTTTGATAAAAAAATTTTGATAGAAACATTTTTGATAAAAAAATTTTCTATAGAAAAATTTTTAATAAAAAAACTTTGTATAGAGAAATTTTTGATAAAAAAATTTTCTATAGAAAAATTTTTGATAAAAAAATTTTCTATAGAAAAATTTTTGATAAAAATATTTTCTATAAATTATTTTTTGATAAAAATATTTTCTAAAGAAAAATTTTTGATAAAAATATTTTCTATATAAAAATTTTTGATAAAAATATTTTCTATAGAAAAATTTTTGATAAAAATATTTTCTATAGAAAAATTTTTGATAAAAAAATTTTCTATAGAAAAATTTTTGATAAAAAAAATTTCTATAGAAAAGTTTTTGATAAAAGAATTTTCTATAAAAACATTTTTGATAAAAAACTTTTCTATAAAAACATTTTTGATAAAAAATTTTGTATAAATAAATTTTCGATAAAAAATTTTCTATAGAAAAATTTTTGGTAAAAAATTTTCTATAGAAAAATTTTTGATAAAAAAATTTTCAATAGAAAAATTTTTGTAAAAAATTTTCTATAGAAAAATTGTTGATAAGCAAATTTTCTATAGAAAAATTTCTGATAAAAAAATTTTGTATAGAAAAATTTTTGATAAAAAAATTTTCTATAGAAAAATTGTTGAAAAAAAATTTTCTATAGAAAAATTTTTGATAAAAAAGTTTCTATAGAAAAATTTTTGATAAAAAATTTTCTATAGAAAAATTTTTGGTAAAAAATTTTCTATAGAAAAATTTTTGATAAAAAAATTTTCTATAGAAAAATTTTTGTAAAAAATTTTCTATAGAAAAATTGTTGATAAACAAATTTTCCATAGAAAAATTTCTGATAAAAAAATTTTGTATAGAAAAATTTTTGATAAAAAAATTTTCTATAGAAAAATTTTTGAAAAAAAATTTTCTATAGAAAAATTTTTGATAAAAAATTTTCTATAGAAAAATTTTTGATAAAAAAAATTTTCTATAGAAAAATTGTTGATAAATTGTCTATAGAAAAATAAAAATATGTTCTTATAGTAATCCGCTGTAAGTAACTAAGTAAGAACTCCCATTTAAAAACTCTCTTCATTTGGCCAATCTTGACTTATACTCTGGGTAATTAAACGATGTTCGTTCTTCCATATCCTAGTCCATAAACAAAGTCTCTATTTTAAAGATAAATTTTTAAAATTTGCCATCGTTACTTATTTTGATATTAACAATTATCTGACATTTTTAACATTGACGATTTAAAACAGTTTTAACTAATACAAATACTTATGAAACTAACCTCGTATAGCAATTGCTTATGTATAATTCAATAACATTTTAATTAAACAACTTGTGAACTATTACAAGTATCGTAAAATCTAAATTATCATCACAATTGTTAAAAGCCCTAGGTACAGCCTGAAATTTTACATATCAAACCGCATTCGCACATCCACAAAATACACTAAAATGCCTATAAGTATCAGGTTAACAGAGGTATGGCTACGGAATTTAGCACAAAGCAGTTTTATATAAACCTTAACCAATTAACGAAATTAAATGAAATTTGCCGTATATTTGGGTGTGATCTCATATAAGCCTTTTCACCCAAAGCCATTATATTCGATGCATAGAAGTTTCATATGAATATACTATATATAAATCACAGTATCAAGTTTAATGAAAATCGGTTCATATTTTTCAAAGCTTCATATAACACCTACATATATTGGTAAAATGTTTTTTTTAGAGAACAAAAAAATGTACGAAAAAATTAAAAACAAGAAAGCCAATGTTTTCACAAATTTTGCATTTATTGTTTATATTTTTTTTTGACCATGGGCGTGTGTTTTTAAGGCAATAACTGTACCATCTATCAATACATTTTATATATGTTTTATATATCAGTGAAAAGGAAAACAAGTCTAGATTATAAAACTGTTTATGTTTTACTAATATTCAAAAAAGTCTTTAACACTTTTGGGAAAAATGTACAAAAGAACTAAAATGAGTATTTTTTAAAAAAATATTTTTGAACTTTGAAGTCTAATTTCTGAAAAACTGTACAAGGTATATAAATGATTTTTTTTCGGTAATAAAGCCTATTTGATTGTTTAAATAAAACAATTAAAATAATTAAAAAAAATTAAACCCAATTAAACTTTTAAAGCAATTAAAATTATGGTATATGGAAATTTGTCATTTTTTATAAAATCCTAGTTTCTGGATTCGTTTATAAATTCATGCTACTTTTTATTTTTGTAATCTAAAGGGAACATATAGGGCTATACAACTGCATTTTAGAATATTGCAAGATCGGCTTGACTTTTTTGTTATAAGTTCGAAAACACAAAAATTTTCTTAAAAAATTAGACGAATTTCTGTCAATGCCGTACGTAAGGTGAAAATTGTACTAACTTAAAATTCTCTATTCTCTACAAATATAAAATAAAACTTTAATTTCTAATAAAAAATTTTTAGTAAAAAGTAAAAATTTGATAGAATTTTTTTTTTAATTTTATTTTTTCTATCAGCGAAAAATCTTCGATTTTGAAAATTTCTCAACAAAAAACGTCTCGAAATATTTAAAAACGGTTTTCACAGTTTTATTTAAAAAACTGTGGGCTACATGCTAATATTTTTGTTGAAAAATTATGAAATTAATATCCAATGCACAATCGGTCAAAAACTAAAAAAAGTCGAAATATAAAATGAGTTTTTTATTTTTGAAATAAAATAACTTAAAACCCATAAAAGTTATTATTATAATATAACCATGTTTTTTCTTCGTTTCTTCAAGCTCATTCCAAAATGTAAAAAATCAATCATATATAACAATAATTGAAAGAGCTACACAGTCCAAACGCTTTTTTACTTCAGAGGTGGCATCAAAGTAGCCCAATAAATCACCCTATGTAAATACAGGGTAACCATGTGGACAAAACTCAGAAAGCCTGGGTCCTCCTTAACAATGCTCTTATACATACTGATGCAATTAGACTTACAGTTTAGAAGATACAGATTTAGTACCACATTTTTTTGTTTCAAACCACTGTGCAGTGGTGCTTATGAGTTCTTTTAACCCAACAATTTCCAAACTACTTAAAGGATTTTGACAAAATTTGGAATATCAGTAGAAGAGGAGTTAGGCTTTAAGAGCATTATTTAAAAACGTACCTATCGTTAGTAAAGTGGGCTTTACTGTGGATCAAACTTGCCCATCTCGGGTATGTAAAACCTTTGGGTCCGTGTAACTTTCGCCAATTTGGTCCAATCTGTAAAATATTATAATTACAAAAACTCCTTAAAAACTAAGCAAAAATATGTTAACAGTACTACCTTATCTCTTACAGTTTAAGAGATATTTTGATTTAAACATTTTTTTGTGTTTTTTGGCACGACCTTTGACCGTTTTTTGGCTTATAAATGTTTTTTGGTAAAAAGGAAAATTCTTTAAAAAATACTATATAATTGCTGATAACTTTCTAAATGAACCGGAGGAAGAAAAATTTTAATTATATAAACTTTATAACAAACAAAAATTCTTCAAAATTTGTGTATTCAAAAAATCCGGAAAAATTTAATAAAAAAAAAAAAAATATTTTTTCTATAGTTTTGAAAAAATTTTTCAAAAGACTTAATTTCTTTTATAAATTAAAAAAAAGACTTTAGGTATACCAAAAAAACTATATTTTCAAAATTTTGGACATGCACCCTACAACCAGCGATGGTCAAAAATCTTAAATTTTTAGAAAAAACTTGAGTTTTTTGTCTGTAAAAAAATGTTGTTATGGATTTCAAAAACTTTTCTTAATAAATTTTGTAATAAATATAATCTATTTAAGGTCTGTGAAGAAATCGGATAGGGTTATGTCATAAATGGGGTCACACAGCCCGTTTTTCTAAAAAAACTAAAATTTATTTAAAGCTTACTTTTCTGTATTTAAAAATATTAATTAAAATTTCAGATCTTATTCTGAAATTTATATTTCTGAATTTGTTATATATTGGTCTAAACTGTGTCTAAAACTGCTCCTAATATCTTGTCTATTTTTAGAGATTTTTGCAAAAAATTAATATTAAAAAATTATATAAATTTATTGTTGCTTCACATTTTTGACAAAAGTCTTAAATTAATTTTTTTAATATGACAAATTTTTAATTTCATCTAAAAGTATATAAAATTTCCTTTCTATTGATGTATAACATGCCTACCTTATTTTTCTTTTGTAGAACAATCTAGTACATTTTAAACCAGAAAGAAAAACAAAAATTTTCGAAAAGCATAATCTTCTGTATTTTAAAGTATTAAATAAAATTTC
The DNA here is from genome assembly GCA_933228675.1 of Stomorhina lunata. Lineage (NCBI taxonomy): Eukaryota > Metazoa > Arthropoda > Insecta > Diptera > Rhiniidae > Stomorhina > Stomorhina lunata. The sequence continues at coordinate 35,853,109 of OW121744.1, read as the reverse complement.
AGAACTCGTTCTGAAATTTATATTTCTGAATTTTTTATATATTGGTCTATATTGTGTTCAAAAATGGTCCTAATATCTTGTCTATTTTTAGAGATTTTTGCAAAAAAATTAATATTAAAAAATTATATAAATTTATTGTTGCTGCGCTTTTTTGACAAAAGTCTTAAATCAATTTTTTAATTGTAAAAAGGTCATAAATGGGTTCACACAGCCCGTTTTTCTAAAAAACTAAAATTTTCGTAAAGCCTACTCTTCTAAATTTAAAAATGTTAATTAAAATTTCAGATCCTATTCTGAAATTTATTTTTCTGAATTTGTTATATATTGGTCTATACTGTGTCTAAAACTGGTCCTAATATCTTGTCTATTTTTAGAGATTTTTGCAAAAAATTAATATTAAAAAATTATATAAATTTATTGTTGCTTCACATTTTTGACAAAAGTCTTAAATTAATTTTTTTAATATGACAAATTTTTAATTTCACATAAAAGTATATAAAATTTCCTTTCCATTGATGTATAACATGTCCAAAAATGGTTCTAATACCTTGTTTAGTTTTAGAGGTTTTTGGAAAAAAATTAATATCAAAAAATTATGTAAAATTATTGTTGCTAAACTTTTTTGACAAAAGTCTTAAATCAATTTTCTAATTGTGAAAAACTTTTGATCTCACTTACAAGTATATAAAATTCCCTTTCCATTGATGTATAACATGACTACTTTGTTTTATTTTTGTAGAACAATATAGTACATTTAAATCAGAAACAAAATCAAACATTTCCAAAAAGCATAATTTTCTGTATTCTAAAGTATTAAATAAAATTTTTGAACTTGTTCTAAAATTAATATTTCTGAATTTATAATATATTGGCCTATACTGTGTTCAAAAATGGTCCCAATATATTGTGTAGTTTAAGAGATTTTTGAGAAAATAATTATATAAATTTATTGTTGCTGCACTTTTTTGATAAAAGGGTTATATCAGTTTTTTAATTGTGAAAAATTTTTAACCGCACTTAAAAGTATATACAATTTCCTTTCAATTGATGTATAACATGTCTACCTTGTCTCATTTTTGTAGAATAATATCATACATTTTAAATCAGAAACAAAATCAAACATCTTCGAAAAGCATAATCTTCTGTATTCTAAAGTTAACTAAAATTAAATAAAATTTCAGAACTCGTTCTAAAATTAATATTTCTAAATTTATTATATATTGGTCTATATTGTGTCTAAAACTGGTCCTAATATCTTGTTTAGTTTTAGAGATTTTTGCAAAAAAATAAATTAAAAAAAAAATAATATAAATTTATTGTGGCTGCACTTTTTTGACAAAAGTCTTAAATCAATTTTTTAATTGTGAAAAGTTTTTAACTTTACTTAAAAATATATAAAATTTCCTTTCCACTGATGTATAACATGTCCACTTTGTTTTAGTTTTGTAGAACAATATAGTACATTTTAAATCAGAAATAGTAACTCAACTACTTTTATTTGATATTTATAGCATACATTTAGGCTGAATTTATATGTGTTTATATTGCAGATTTTCAGGAGAAAATAAACAATGTAAAACTATTTTGCAATTATTTGATTGAAATTTATTAATTGTGTAAATAGATTTAGTTTTCATATATTTCTGTTGTAAATTCATCAGACTTCTATTGTTTTAATAATTTTCGGGTAAAATCAAAATCAATTTTTTTTAGTTAGAAATTGCTTTTCAATTACAAATACATACAAAAGTTTTTTTATACACTGACAAAATTATTTGTTTCTATTCATTTCTATGAATGGATAGAACAGTTCATAATTGATTGGAAATAGTCTAGCATTTGAAATCGGTATAGGTTAGTTTAGATTAAGAAGGTGGCCGTCGGCGAAGTCACATGGGTCCTATTGACGGTCCCCTTGTGGTAAATTATAGAAAAGCGCGATTTCTAGGGTACTATTTGATTTTATAGCTGAGGATCCAAAACAGTAAAGAGTCAAGACATGATACCTCATAGGCTTCAGCAATGACCACAGTTTGCATGATCTCTAGATCGAAGACAAGATAAACTTTAAGAACTGAAAATTCTCAAAGTTTGAAAATTGATTAGAGAATTGATTTGTCGATATATTTTTGTGTTTCAATATAAAAACGGGTTTATAAGTTATCTCATGCTATTGTCTGTTTTGTTAACAATTTTCTTTTTTGTTCATTGTCTAAATAGAAAATACGTTTTTTTTCTCAATATCTTCCATTTCTATCACATTTTAGTCAATTCTTTGTTATTCAAATAAATATGATTTTTTTTTTTTTAATTGAAAAAAGGAAATATTAAGAAGAAAACTTTTCCACATATTTTTTCTATTGAAGAATAGAAGAGTTTTAGAAAAAATATTTGTATTGTTTGGAATATTGAAAAAGAAAGAGACTTTATGGTTATTGACAACAAATGTCTGCTAAATGATACTCAAATCCATTTTTCATTGTACAAAAGTAATTTTACAAACTGCGAGTACATTCAACAAAGGCTTAACAAAAATATTAAGAAAAATTTCAAAATTTATTTAATGAATAATTTTCATATAAAAAATTTTCTACAAAAAATTTTTTCTATAAAAAATTTTAACATCAAAAATTTTCTATAAAAAATTTTAACATCGAAAATTTTGTATAAAAAAATTTAACATCGAAAATTTTCTATAAAAAATTTAAACATCGAAAATTTTCTATAAAAAATTTTAACATCGAAAATTTTCTATAAAAAATTTTAACTTCGAAAATTTTCCATAAAAAATTTTAACATCGAAAATTTTCTATAAAAAATTTTAACATCGAAAATTTTCTATAAAAAATTTTAACATCGAAAACTTTCTATAAAAAATTTTAACATCGAAAATTTTCTATAAAAAATTTTAACATCGAAAATTTTCTATAAAAATTTTAACATCGAAAATTTTCTATAAAAAATTTTAACATCGAAAATTTTCTATAAAAAATTTTAACATCGAAAATTTTCTGTAAAAAATTTTAACGTCGAAAATTTTCTGTAAAAAATTTTAATATCGAAAATTTTCTATAAAAAATTTTAACATCGAAAATTTTCTACAAAAAATTTTAACAAAGAAAATTTTAACATCAAAAATTTTCTATAAAAAATTTTAACATCAAAAATTTTCTATAAAAAATTTTAACATCAAAAATTTTCTATAAAAAATTTTAACATCAAAAATTTTCTATAAAAAATTTTAGCATCAAAAATTTTCTATAAAAAATTTTAACATCAAAAATTTTCTATAAAAAATTTAAACATCGAAAATTTTCTCTAAAAAATTTTTACATCGAAATTTTTCTATAAAAAATTTTTACATCGAAAATTTTCTATAAAAAATTTTTACATCGAAAATTTTTTATAAATTTTTATAGAAATTTTCGATGTTAAAATTTTATAAGAAATTTTCGATGTTAAAATTTTTTATAGAAAATTTTAACATCGAAACTTTTCTATAGAAAAATTTTTATAACGAAAACTTATCTATAGAAATTTTTATAACGAAAAATTTTCTATAGAAAAATTTTTACAACGAAAAATTTTTATAACGAATAATTTTCTATAGAGAAATATTTATAACGAAAAATTTTCTATAGAAAAATTTTTATAATTAAACATTTTCTACAGAAAATCTTTTATAATGAAAAATTTTCTATAGCAAAAATTTTACAACGAAAAATTTTCATAACGAATAATTTTCTATAGAAAAATTTGTATAAAGAAAAATTTTCTATAGAAAAGATTTTATAACGAAAAATATTCTATAGAAAAATTTTCTATAGAAAAATTTTTATAACAAAAAAATTTAATAAGAAAAAATTTTCAATAGAAAATTTTTTATATCGAAAAATTTTTTTCGACATAAAAATTTTTCTTTAGAAAATTTTTCGACAAAAAAATTTTTCTTTAGAAAATTTTCTATAGAAAATTTTTTATAATGAAAAATTTTCTATAGAAAAATTTTTATAACGAAAAATTTTCTATGGAAAAATTTTTATAACGAAAAATTTTCTATAAAAAAATTTTTATAGCGAAAAATTTTCTATAGAAAAATTTTTGTAACAAAAAATTTTCTATAGAAAAATTTTTATAACGAAAAATTTTCTCTAGAAAAATTTTTATAACGAAAAATTTTCTATAGAAAAATTTTTATAGAAAAATTTTTATAACTAAAAATTTTCTCTACAAAAATTTTTATAACGAAAAATTTTCTATAGACAAATTTTTATAACTAAAAATTTTCTACAGAAAATCTTTTATAATGAAAAATTTTCTATAGAAAAATTTTTATAACGAAACATTTTCTATAGAAAAATCTTTATAACGAAAAATTTTGTATACAAAAATCTTTATAACGAAAAATTTTCTGTAGAAAAATTTTTATAACGAAAAGTTTTCTATAGAAAAATTTTTATTACGAAAAATTTTCTTTTTTCTACAGAAAAAATTTTGTAGGAAAAATTTTCTATTGAAAAATTTTTGTACGAAAAATTTTCTATAGAAAAATTTTTATTACGAAAAATTTTCTATAGAAAGTTTTTATTACGAAAAAAATTCTATAGAAAAGTTTTTATAAGAAATAATTTTCTATAGAAAATATTTTATATCGAAAAATTCGATCGAAAATTTTTTTATAGAAAAAGTTTTATATTGAAAAATTTTGAAAAACTCTTTTTTGAAAAATTTTTATGTTGAACAATTTTTTATAGAAAAATGTTTATATCGAGAGATTTTTTATAGAAAAAGTTTATATTAAAAAATTTATAAAAATTTTCTATTGAAAAATTTTTATTTCAAAAACTGTTTATATCAAAAATTTTTTATATTGAAAAATTTTTCTAAAGAAAAGTTTTTATATCAAAAAATTTTTTATAGTTAAATTTGTATAACGAAAAATTTTCTATAGAAAAATTTTTATATCTAAAAATTTTTTATAGAAAAATTTTTATATCCAAAAATTTTCTATTGCAAAAATTTATCCAGAAATTTTTTATAGAAAAAGTTATACATAGAAAAATTTTTCTTTAGAAAAATTTTTGTATCGAAAGAATTTCTATAGAAAGATTTTTACATAAAAAATTTTTTGTATACAAATTTTTAAATCGAAAAATTTTGTATATACAAATTTTTAAAATCAACAAATTTTCTATAAAAATATTTTTTAAAAATCAAAAAATTTTCAATAGAAAATTTTTTTAAATCAAAAAGATTTTCCATTATATCTAAAAAATTTTTACAAAAAAAGTTTTGTATCAAAAAATTTTCTATAAAAATATTTTTATATCGAAAATTTTTAATTTGAAATTTTTTATAGAAAATATTTAATTTTATATAGAAAATTTTTAGTTTGAAATTTTCTATACAAAATTTTTAATTTTAAAATTTAAATAGAAAGTTTTAATTTCTAATTCTCCATAGAAATTTTTTAATTTGAAAATTTACATAGAAAATTTTTAAGTTGAAATTTTCTATAGGAAATTTTTATTTTTAAATTTTCTATAGGAAATTTTTATATTGAAATTTTCGATAGAAAATTTTTAATGCGAAAAATTGTTTATTTGAAATTTTCTATAAAAAATTTTTGATTTGAAATTTTCGATAGAAAATTTTTAGTCTTAAATGTTAAACAGAAAATCTTAAATTTTAATATTTGTCCGAATCGGAAAAGAATTTCTCATACATACCTAAAGTATTCTTTTTATCATTATAGTATTTTTATAACTTCCCACTACGATAGTGTACCGGCCTATGACCACCGAATAGTATACGCTTGAAGGCCTGTCGGAATTCCGGACTAAAAATTGTATAAATAACAGGATTCAATGTCGAATTAAAGTAGCCCAGCCACAGGAAGAACGAAGCGACTGCATCATTAATTTCACAACTTTCACAAAGGGGCAGCAACAAGGCCATGGCGAAAAACGGCAGCCAACAAACAACAAAAGCTCCCGTTATAATGGCCAATGTCTTGGCCGCCTTCCGTTCACGTTTCGCCTCGAGGGTTTCTTTTCTTTTCGTCACCTTGTGCATGGGATTGGATATACTGGACAACTGTTGTTGATGTTTAGGTCGTGACACAGGTGTTACTTGACTGGAAGCATATGCGGAGGGTGGATTAGCTGGGTGTTGTGTTGTGGCATGTGGTAAGGGGCCAGCGGAGGGTGTTGTCACTGTGGGTGTTTGTGGTGATAAGGCCGATATAGATGTTATTGTTGTAGCATTTGAGGTGCTGGCACCTTGAGTCTTATGCATGTTACTTGTGTTCGGCGGTATTGTGGTCGCACAGCCACCAGCAGCACTAGGTGTTGTTGGGGTTTGGACTTGTTGTTGTACTTGTTCTAATTGCTGCTGCAATTGAGGATCTTCTAATACTTCTAATGTTGATTGATGATGATTATGATGATGATTATTGTTGTTGTTGTTGTTGGTTGTAATGGCAGTTGAACCATTGGCTGATGATGTTATCGCTGGTATTTCGTTTGTTGTTGTTGTTGATGCTAAACAGGTGGGTGGTGTTGTTGCTGTTGGTGGTGGTGGTGGTGGCGTTATTGATGCCATTGTTACTGGCGATGTTGCTTTTAAAGGCTCTAAGGGATTTTCTTGTACTTGTACGGGTTGTGTTAAACAACTTTTTGTTAATGTTCCTGATTTGCTTGTCGTTGTTTTTGCTGCCGCTGCAGCTGCAGCTGCGGCTGCTTCAGCTGCTGCTGTCGAGGCTTTAGATTGTGCTATTTCTAATTCTTCTTGTTGGCTCTTAGATAACGTTTGATGTGTTTGATGTGCTAATGCCACCAGGTGGGATACAGTTGCAATTTGTTGGCTATTTGATGATGTTGATGGAACCTTTAATAAAATATATAAATAAAAAGTTTTTAATTAGTTTTTAACATTGTTAAACTAATAACTTTGTTTGAAATTTTAAGTATAAATTACTTTTATTACTCATTAGAGAGACTCAAAAAAAGTTGTCATGGTCAACCCTTGAAATTAAAGTTTTAAGTCGAGGGTATAATTTAGAAAAATTATGTTTTAGAATCTTTTGCTTAACTAATTAGGATGGTTGGAAAAAGGGTATTTTTTTCCCAAAAAATCATATACTACTTTAAATATCATTTAATCCTATATCGAAAAATTTTCTATAGAAAATTTTTTATATCGAAAAATTTTCCATAGAAAATTTTTTATATCGAAAAATTTTCTATAGAAAATTTTTAAAACGATAAATTTTCTATAGCAAATTTTTTAAAACAAAAAATTTTCTATAGAATATTTTCTAAAACGAAAAATTTTTTATAGAAAATTTTTAAAACGAAAAATTTTCTATAGAAAATATTTTAAAACGAAAAATTTTCTATAGAAAATTTTTCGACACAAAAAATTTTTTGATATAAAAAATTTTCTATAGAAAATTTTTTGATATAAAAAATTTTCTATAGAAAATTTTTTGATATAAAAAATTTTCTATAGAAAATTTTTTATATTTTTCAATATAAAAAATTTCCTGTAGAAATTTTTCGATATGAAAATTTTCTATAGAAAAGTTTTCAATATAAAAATTTTCTATAGAAAATTTTTGGTATAAAAACTTTTCGATATAAATAATTTTCTATATAAAATTTATATAGAAAATTTTTCAATATAAAAGTTTTCGATATTAAGAATTTTCTATAGAAAATTTTTCGATATAGAAAATTTTCTATAGAAAATTTTTCGATATAAAAAATTTTCTATAGAAAATTTTTCGATATAAAAAATTTTCTATAGAAAATTTTTCGATGGAAAATATTTTCTATAGAAAAAAAAAAAAAAATTTAATATCAATATAAAAAAATTTTTCGATATAAAATATTTTCTATAGAAAATTTTTCGATGTAAAATATTTTCTATAGAAAATTTTTCGACGGAAAATATTTTCTATAGAAAAAAAATATTTAACATCAATATAAACAAATTTTTCGATATAAAATATTTTCTATAGAAATATTTTCTATAGAAAATTTTTCGATATAAAAAATTTTTCGATATAGAAAATTTTTCGATATACAAAATTTTTCAATATAAACATTTTTCGATATAAAAAATTTTCTATAGAAAATTTTTTAATAAAAAAACTTTTTGATATAAAAGATTTTCTATAGAAAATTATTAATTATTCGAAATAAAAAATTATCTATACAAAATTTTTTAATATAAAAAATTTTCTATAGAAAATTTTTCGATATAAAAAATTTTCTATAGAAAATGTTTCGATATAAAAAATTTTCTGATAGAAAATTTTCTGTTGAAAGTTTTTGATAAAATTTTTTTTCTAAAATTAAATTCTTTTATGGAAAATTTTTCGATAAAAAAAATTTTTCTATAAAAAATTTGTTGATAGAAAAATTTTTCTATAGAAAAATTTTTAACTTTTCGATAAAAAAAATTTTTCTATAGAAAATTTTTCGATAAAAAACTTTTTCTATAGAAAATTTTTCAATAGAAAATTATTAGATATAAAAAATTTTCTATAGAAAATTTTTCGCTATAAAAAATTTTCTATAGAAAATTTGTCGCTATAAAAAATTTTCTATAGAAAATTTTTCGCTATAAAAAATTTTCTATAGAAAATTTTTCGCTATAAAAAATTTTCTGTATACAATTTTTCGATATACAAAATTTTTGCAGAAAATTTTTCGATATTCAAAATTTTCTGTAGAAAATTTTTCGATATAAAAAATTTTCTGTAGAAAATTTTTCGATAAAAAAAATTTTGTACAGAAAATTTTTCGAAAAAAATTTTTCTATAGAAAATGTTTCGATATAAAAAATTTTCTGATAGAAAATTTTCTGTTGAAAGTTTTTGATAAAAATTTTTTTCTAAAATTAAATTTTTTTATGGAAAATTTTTCGATAAAAAAAATTTTTCTATAAAAAAATTTTTAACTTTTCGATAAAAAATTTTTTCTATAGAATATTTTTCGATAAAAAACTTTTTCTATAGATAATTTTTCAATAGAAAATTTTTCGATAAAAAATTTTTCTATAGAAAATTTTTCGATATAAAAAATTTTCTATAGAAAATTTTTTTCGATAGAAAAAATTTCCTATAGAAAATTTTTCGATAGAAAAAATATTCTATTAGAAATTTTTCGATAGAAGAGATCTTCTTTATAATTTTTTATAAATTTTCGATAGAAAAAATTTTTTATAGAAAATTTTTCGGTAGAAAATTTTTTGATAAGAGAATTTTTTTATAGGAAATTTTTCGATAAAAAAAAAATTCTATACAAAATTTTTCGATATAAAAAATTTTTTATATAAAATTTTTCGATATAAACAATTTTTTATATAAAATTTTTCGATGAAAAGAATTTTCTATAGAAAATTTTTCTGTATAAAATCGATATTTTTTATCGAACATTTTTTTATACAAAAACTTTCGATATAAAAATATTTAAAAATTTTATTTGTTTGTTCTTTTCAAAATTTTTACTTTTTATTCTTTAGTAAAATAATTTTCATGACTTCCCTTTTTGTTTCTAATAAATAATCTTCAAAATAAATTTGCAATTAAATTTTTTAAACACTTTGTGGTCAAGTTAGTAGCTTCCATAATTTTGATTTATATTAACATTTTTATAAACAATGTTTTTGTTTGTGGTTACGGAAAATGGGAAAAATAAATTTAACTATTTTATTACAATATGAGTAAATGTTGTGTGTGTTCTTGATGACATATGTATGTGCAAAGAGGGATATACAAAAAAGACTTAACTCGTTTGTGTGCATTAAACCACTTAATTACACTAAAATAACTGTGGGGATCTAACCTTAAAAATTTTAAAGCTTTCTGACGAAAAGTTTGTGAGTTATATCATTTTGAATATACCCCTTATTTATGGTTTGATATGATTATGGTCACCAAAGACCATGGTAAAATTTGCCACACAGTGTAAAATAAAACAATATTTCCGTTACTGTGACTTTTTTTTTAACCCATTTTAATGATTAGATGCAAATAATGGCAACTTGTTTGATCTTAAAACTCATTAAATATTCCAGGAATTTAATATTTAATATCAAAACAAATTTGTTAAATAAATAGCAAAAGTTTAAATTAAATTATAATTGGCCTTAAGTTATTAAAAGAAAATCATTTCAAAAATAACTGCTAACAAAAGTTCATAGTTCATGATACGCTAAAATGAAGAATGAGCAATTGTTACGGAATTGGGAAATAGGTAGCCCTTTCTGATGGTATAACTAATTAATAAATAGAAAAAAGACAAATTAAAATGAAGTCACAAGTTGCGTAAAAGCAGCAAATAAAGGCTTTGGGAAGTTAATAAAAGATGTTGGGATAGTGGAAGTTAAATAGAGTTTTTCCTTAGAATAGTTGAAAGTGAAAGTATATGAATAATTAGAAATTTCCTTTGATGTTTTTTGTTTAAAAACTTTTTTATGGAAAATTTTGCATTGAGATATAATTTGGAAATATCATAGAATTAACACCGAAAAATTATTCTTTTAAAGCGTGACGAAAAATTTTGATGAAATTTTTTCTATAGAAAAATGTTAATGCAATTTTTTCTATAGATAAATTTTGAAGAAATTTTTTCTAACGAGAAATTTTAATAAAATTTTTTACTAAAATTTTTTCTATGAAAAAATTTTGATGAAATTTTTTCTATAGAAAAATTTTGATGAAATTCGTTCTATATAACAATTTTGATAAAATTTTTTCTATAAAAAAACTTTAAGAAATTTTTTTTTTATAGAAAAATGTTAATGACATATTTTTCTATAGAAAAATTTTATTGACATTTTTTATAGAAAAATTTTGATGAAATTTTTTCTATATAAAATTTTGATGGAATTTTTTTATTATAGAAAAATTTTGATGAAATTTTTTCTATAGAAAAATTTTGAGGAATTTTTTTCTATAAAAAATATTTTGATGAAATTTTTTCTATACAAAAATTTTGATAAAATTTTTTCTGTAGAAAAATTTTGATGAAATTTTTTCTATAGAAAATTTTCGTAAAAATTTTGATGAATTTTTTACTATTGAAAAATTTTGATGAAACTTTTTCACTAGAAAAATTTTGATGAAATTTTTTCAATTAAAAATATTTTGATGAAATTTTTTCTGCAGAAAAATGTTGATGAAATTTTTTTATAGAAAAATTTTAACGAAACTTTTTCTAAAGAAAAATTTTGATGAAATTTATTCTATAGAAAAATTTTGATGAAATTTTTTCTACAGAAAAATTTTGATGAAACTTTTTTGAAGAAAAATTTTTATGAAATTTTTCCAATTAAAAATATTTTGATGAAATTTTTTCTACAGAAAAATTTTGACGAAATTTTTTTATAGAAAAAATTTTAACAAAACTTTTTCTAAAGAAAAATTTTGATGAAATTTAATCTATAGAAAAATTTTGATGAAATTTTTTCATTTTGATGAAAATTTTTCTATAGAAAAATTTTGATGAAATCTTTTCTTTAGAAAAATTTTGATGGAATTTTTTTATAGAAAAATTTAGATGAAACTTTTTATATAGAAAAATTTTTATAAAATTTTTTCTATGGAAAAATTTTATGAAATTTTTTCTATAGAAAAATTTTATGAAATTTTTTCTATAGAAAAATTTTATGAAATTTTTTCTATAGAAAAATTTTGATGAAATTTTTTCTATAGAAACATTTTATGAAATTTTTTCTATAGAAAAATTTTGAAAAAATTTTTTCTATATAAAAATTTTGATGAAATTTTTTCTATATAAAAATTTTGATGAAATTTTTTCAATAAAAAATATTTTGATGAAATTTTTTCAATAAAAAATATTTTGATGAAATTTTTTTAAAGAAAAATTTTGAAGAAATTTTTTCTTTAGAAAAATTTTGATGAAATTTTTTTTATAGAACAATTTTGATAAAAATTTAATGACATTTTTTCAATAAAAAATATTTTGATGAAATTTTTTCTAAAGAAAAATTTTGATGAAATTTTTTTTATAGAAAAATTTTGATGAAATTTTTTCTAAAGAAAAATTTTGATGCAAAATTTTAATAAAAGTTTTTCTATAGAAAAATATTGATGAAATTTTTTCTATAAAAAATTTTTGATAAAAATTATGAAGTTTTTTCTATAGTACAATTTGACGAAATTTTTTTGATGAAATTTTTTCTTTAGAAAAATTTTGATGACTTTTTTCTATAGAAAAATTTTGATGAAATTTTTTCAATAAAAAATATTTTGATGAAATTTTTTCTATAGAAAATTTTTTATGAAACTTTTTTTCTAAAAAATTTTTTATGAAATTTTTTCGATAGAAAAATTTTGTGAAATGTTTTCTATAGAAAAATTTTATGAAATTTTTTCTATAGAAAAATATTGATAAAATTTTTTCAATAAAAAATATTTTGATGAAAAATTTTCTAGAGAAAAATTTTGATGAAATTTTATCTGCAGAAAAATTTTGATGAAATTTTTACTTTAGAAAAATTTTGATAAATTTTTTTTCTATTTGAAATTTTTTCTATAGAAAAATTTTGATGAAATTTTTTCTATAGGAAAATTTTGGTGAAATTTTTTCTGTAGGAAAATTTTGGTGACATTTGTTTTATCGAAAAATTTTGATGAAATATTTTTCTATAGAAAAATTTTATTTAATTTTTTTTTTTATAGAAAAATTTTGATGAATTTTTTTCTATAGAAAAATTTTGATGAAATTTTTTCTTTAGAAAAATTTTTATGAAATTTTTTAATAGAAAAATTTTGATGAAATATTTTCTATAGAAAAGTTTTGATGAATTGTTTTCTTTAGAAAAATTTTGATGAATTTTTTTTCTTTAGAAAAATTTTGATGAAATTTTTTCTTTAGAAAAATTTTGATGAATTTTTTTTTATAGAAAAATTTTAATGATTATATATTTATAGAAATTTTTTTTTTAATTTTTTCTATAGAAAATTTTTTTGAAATTTTTTTGATAGAAAAACTTTGATAAATTTTTTTTATAGAAAAATTTTGATGAAATTTTTTCTATAGAAAAATTTTGATGAAATTTTTTCTATAGAAAAATTTTGATGAAATTTTTTCTAAAGAAAAATTTTGATGAAATTTTTTCTAAAGAAAAATTTTGCTTAAATTTTTTCTATAGAAAAATTTAGATGAAGTTTTTTCTATAGAAAAATTTTGATGAAATTTTTTCTATAGAAAAATTTTGATGAAATTTTTTCTATAGAAAAATTTTGATGAAATTTTTTCTATAGAAAAATTTTGATGAAATTTTTTCTATAGAAAAATTTTGATGAAATTTTTTCTATATAAAAATTTTGATGAAATTTTTTCTATAGAAAAATGTTGATGAATGTTTGTCTATAGAAAAATGTTGATGAAATTTTCTCTATAGAAAAATGTTTTTTCTAAAGAAAAATTTTTATGATATTTTTCTATAGAAATATTTGATGAAATTTTTTTATAGAAAATTTCGTTTTAATGACATTTTTCTAAAGAAAAATGTTGATGCAATTTTTTCTGTAGAAAAATTTTGATAAAAGTTTTTCTATAGAAAAATTGTGATGAAAATATTTCTATAGAAAAATTTTGATGTAAGTTTTCTATAGCAAAATTTTGATAACATCATTTCCATAGAAAAAATTTAATGTAATTTTTGCTATTAAAAAATGTTGATGAAATTTGTTTTTAGAAAAATTTTCATGGCTACTCAAGGGTTAATTTGTATCAAAATGCATTTGAAGGTGCCTTTAAACGTTTTTGTTTTAATTTCCATTGAAATATAACAATAAAAACATGTAATTTCTAGTACTTTTTGGAAAAAATTTAATATTTTAAAAATTTTACTTTTGAACCTGGTAATAAAGGGGTTAATGACATTCGATTTCTACCAAAATTTTAATATATATATATTTCTACCCTTTGAAGCTATAATAATTTCAGTTCTTCTTATAAAAACTGCTAGTATATATCAATTGACTTGCATTTTTAATAACTTTAGTGAAAATTTGGTTTTTGTCGACATTTTTTCAATTTATGTCGAGACGTTCGGCTAAGCCGTTAGGGATATCGATTTCGTTTTTTCTTTGTGGTAGTCTTCAGGGTATTTTTACTATTCCTCTGGAACTTTTTTCTTACTTTCTTTAAATTCATTTAACACATTAAAAAAGGAATTTTGAAAACGGTACGAAAAAATATTTTTTTTTCATCCTATGCAAAAGTGAATTTACGTTAGCCCATTGTAACAAAAATGGATATTTAAATATCCTGAGGTTTAAAAAAAGAAAAAATAGTCCAACTTTTTAAAATTTTTAAAAATAATAAATTTTTTATTGCATATGCTCAGGAGAGTCTTTTAGGATGTAGAATATTTTAGAAAACCCGTAACCGATTTTAATGTAATGTATCTCGTTGGAAAGCCCATTTAGTTCTTAGTTCCAAGCTGTTAAACACTTTTTTAAAAATGTATTTTAAGTGGAAATTTTGTTCAAACATTTGAAAAAAGCCCTTATTTTTCCCATATAACTGGAATTACCAAACTTTGGCATCAAGTTGGCAAGCTTTCCCGATATTCGATCTGAATGAAACTTTATATTTGGGGTTTAATGTTTAAAATTTCTCGATACGTCTTTCTGTATTACAAAGTTTAATTTTCTACATATAAAGGTCCCACACTCTATATAGATTATCCTTGAAGTGAAATATTCCTCTTATTATGTGTTTAAACATTTGTTATTTGCGGTCTGCAAATTTTCCTAATGAATCAAAAATTTAAATTTATTTACGCTTTCGAAACCAGAAAAAAATTAACATTTTAAATTAGTCCTGGCTCTACAAATCATCTAAATTGCAATCACAAATATATAAATATTGTATGTGTATAGTACGGGTAGAAATGAGCTCAAAAAACACAATTTATAAATCTTAAATATTTGTATGAAGATAAATCTGATAAAATAAAAAATATACATATTTTACATTTAGTTATCCATTTTTCCGAGATAAAATAAAAATATTTTTCTCGTGCTTAGTTATTTATCCAATTCATAATTTACTTGTGCGAATAGAGCAAATATTCAAACATTAAATTTATACATTCATTTATTCCAAGTTTCTAGTAGAGCGAGTGCTTTTTTTGTGGACTGAGTAAAATATACACGTATTTGATAACAAGACTTAATTTACTACATAACAACGAGTTTACTGAGTGGTTGTGTAATGGTTTTAATAGTGCACAGTGGTGCAGTTATAGAACAAATTTTAACAAAATTTTTCTATAGAAAAAATTTCAACAAAATTTTTCTATAGAAAAAATTTCAACAAAATTTTTCTATAGATAAAATTTTATCATCTAAAGAAAAAATTTCATAAAAATTTTTCTATAAAAAAAAATTTCATCAAAATTTTTCTATAGAAAAATTTTTATCAAAAGTTTTCTAAATAAAAAATTTCATCAAAATTTTTCTATAGAAAAAATTGCATCAAACTTTTTCCATTGAAAAAATTTAATTAATTTTTTTTTTTTTAATTTCATTCAATTGTTTCTAAAGAAAAAATTTCATCAAAATTTTTCTAAAAAAATTTCATCAAAATTTTTCTAAAGAAAAAATCTCATCAAAATTTTTCTAAAGAACAAATTTCATCAAAATTTTTCCAATAGAAAAAGTTTCATCAAAATTTTTCTAAAAAAAAATCACAAAAATTTTTCTAAAAAATTTTATCCAAAATTTTCTATAAAAAAATATCATCAAAATTTTTCTATAGAAAAAATTACATCAAAAGTTTTCTAAAGAAAACATTTGATCAAAATTTTTCTATAAAAAAAAATTGCTCTAAAATTTTTCCATAGAAAAGTTTAAACAAAATTTTTCTATAGAAAATATTTCATCAAAATTTTTCTATAGAAAAAATTAAATCAAGAGTTTTCTAAAGAAAACATTTGATCGACATTTTTCTATAAAATAATTATACATTTTTCTATAAAAAAATTTCCCCAAAATGTTAAAAAAAACAAAATGTAATTTTTTTTATTAAAAAATTTCATCAAAAATTTTATATAAAAAAATGTCCAACAAAATTTTTCTATAGAAAATTTTCATCAAAACTTTTCTATAGACAAAATTTCATCAAAAAAATTTTATCTAAATTTTTCTATAGAAAAAATTTATTCACCAATATATTTTTTATAGACAAAATTTCATCAAAATTCTTTTATAGAAAAAATTTCATCAAAATTCTTTTATAGAAAAAATTTCGTCAAAATTTTTTTATAAAAAAAATTTCATAAAAATTTTTCTATAGAAAAAATTTCATCAAAACTTTTCCAATAGAAAAAGTTTCATCAAAATTTTTCTAAAAAAAATTCACAAAAATTTTTCTAAAAAATTTTATCCAAAATTTTCTATCAAAAAATATCATCAACATTTTTCTATAGAAAAAATTACATCAAAAGTTTTCTAAAGAAAACATTTGATCAAAATTTTTCTATAAAAAAAAAATTGCTCTAAAATTTTTCCATAGAAAAGTTTCAACAAAATTTTTCTATAGAAAATATTTCATCAAAATTTTTCTATAGAAAAAATTACATCAAGAGTTTTCTAAAAAAAAAATTAACATTTTCCCCAAAATGTTTAAAAAAAAAACAAAATGTAATTTTTTTTATAAAAAAATTTCATCAAAAATTTTATATAAAAAAATGTCCAACAAAATTTTTCTATAGAAAATTTTCATCAAAATTTTTCTATAGAAAAATTTTTATCAAAAGTTTTCTAAATAAAAAATTTCATCAAAATTTTTCTATAGAAAAAATTTCATAAAAAGTTTTCTATAGAAAAAATTTCATAAAAATTTTTCTATAGAAAAAATTTCATAAAAATTTTTCTATAGAAAAAATTTCATAAAAATTTTTCTATAGAAAAAATCTCATCAAAATTTTTCTAAAGAAAAAATTTCATCAAAATTTTTCCAATAGAAAAAGTTTCATCAAAAATTTTCTAAAAAAAATTCACAAAAATTTTTCTAAAAAATTTTATCCAAAATTTTCTATAAAAAAATATCATCAATATTTTTCTATAGAAAAAATTACATCAAAAGTTTCCTAAAGAAAACATTTGATCAAAATTTTTCTATAAAAAAATTGCTCTAAAATTTTTCCATAGAAAAGTTTCAACAAAATTTTTCTATAGAAAAAATTTCATCAAAATTTTTCTATAGAAAAAATTACATCAAGAGTTTTCTAAAGAAAACATTTGATCAACATTTTTCTAAAAAAAAAAATATGAACATTTTTCCCAAAATGTTAAAAAAAAAAACAAAATGTAATTTTTTTTATTAAAAAATTTCATCAAAAATTTTATATAAAAAAATGTCCAACAAAATTTTTCTATAGAAAATTTTCATCAAAATTTTTCTATAGAAAAAATTTCATCAAAATTTTTTTATAGAAAAAAGTTTTATCTAAATTTTTCTATAGAAAAAATTTAATCAAAATTCTTTTATAGAAAAAATTTCATCAAAATTCTTTTATAGAAAAAATTTCATCAAAATTCTTTTATAGAAAAAATTTCATCAAAATTCTTTTATAGAAAAAATTTCATCAAAATTCTTTTATAGAAAAAATTTCATCAAAATTCTTTTATAGAAAAAATTTCATCAAAATTCTTTTATAGAAAAAATTTCATCAAAATTCTTTTATAGAAAAAATTTCATCAAAATTCTTTTATAGAAAAAATTTCGTCAAAATTTTTTTATAAAAAAAATTTCATAAAAATTTTTCTATAGAAAAAATTTCATCAAAATTTTTCTATAGAAAAAATTTCATCAAAATTTTTCTATAGAAAAAATTTCATCAAAATTTTTCTATAGAAAAAATTTCATCAAAATTTTTCTATAGAAAAAATTTCATCAAAATTTTTCTATAGAAAAAATTTCATCAAAATTTTTCTATAGAAAAAATTTCATCAAAATTTTTCTATAGAAAAAACTTCATCTAAATTTTTCTATAGAAAAAATTTAAGCAAAATTTTTCTTTAGAAAAAATTTCATCAAAATTTTTCTTTAGAAAAAATTTCATCAAAATTTTTCTATAGAAAAAATTTCATCAAAATTTTTCTATAGAAAAAATTTCATCAAAATTTTTCTATAGAAAAAATTTCATCAAAATTTTTTTATAGAAAAAAGTTTTATCTAAATTTTTCTATAGAAAAAATTTAATCAAAATTCTTTTATAGAAAAAATTTCATCAAAATTCTTTTATAGAAAAAATTTCATCAAAATTCTTTTATAGAAAAAATTTCATCAAAATTCTTTTATAGAAAAAATTTCATCAAAATTCTTTTATAGAAAAAATTTCATCAAAACTCTTTTATAGAAAATATTTCATCAAAATTCTTTTATAGAAAAAATTTCATCAAAATTCTTTTATAGAAAAAATTTCATCAAAATTCTTTTATAGAAAAAATTTCATCAAAATTCTTTTATAGAAAAAATTTCGTCAAAATTTTTTTATAAAAAAAATTTCGTCAACATTTTTTTATAAAAAAAATTTCATAAAAATTTTTCTATAGAAAAAATTTCATCAAAATTTTTCTATAGAAAAAATTTCATCAAAATTTTTCTATAGAAAAAATTTCATCAAAATTTTTCTATAGAAAAAATTTCATCAAAATTTTTCTATAGAAAAAATTTCATCAAAATTTTTCTATAGAAAAAATTTCATCAAAATTTTTCTATAGAAAAAACTTCATCTAAATTTTTCTATAGAAAAAATTTAAGCAAAATTTTTCTTTAGAAAAAATTTAAGCAAAATTTTTCTTTAGAAAAAATTTCATCAAAATTTTTCTTTAGAAAAAATTTCATCAAAATTTTTCTATAGAAAAAATTTCATCAAAATTTTTCTATAGAAAAAATTTCATCAAAATTTTTCTATAGAAAAAATTTCATCAAAATTTTTCTATAGAAAAAATTTAAGCAAAATTTTCCTTTAGAAAAAATTTCATCAAAATTTTTCGTTAGAAAAAATTTCATCAAAATTTTTCAGTGGAAAGATTTAAGTAAAATTTTCATTAAAATGTTTCTAAAGAAAAAATTTTCTCAAAATTTTTCTGAAGAAAAAATTTCATCAAAATTTTTATAAAGAAAAAATTTCATCAACATTTTTTCAATAGAAAAAATGTCATCAAAATTTTTCTATAGAAAAAATTTCATCTTAATTTTTCTAAAAAAAAATTCATAAAAATTTTTCTAAAGAAAAAAGTGATGAATTTTTCTATAAAAAAATAACATCAAAATTTTTCTTTAGAAAAAATTAAATCAAAATTTTTCTATAGAAAGAATTACATCAAAAGTTTTCTAAAGAAAACATTTGATCAAAATTTTTCTATAAAAAAAAAATGAAATTTTTTCTATAAAAAAATTTTGATGAAATTTTCTCCATAAAAAAAATTTTGGTGATTAAATTTTTTCTATAGAAAAATTTTGATGAAATTTTTTCTGTAGAAAAATTTTGATGAAATTTTTTCTATAAAAAAATTTCAACAAAATTTTTTTATAGAAGATATTTCATCAAAACTTTTCTATAGAAAAAGTTACATCAAAAGTTTTCTAAAGAAAACATTTGTTCAACATTTTTCTATAAAAAAAAATTTTATAAATTTTTTTTATAAAAAAATTTCATCAAAATTTTTCTATAAAAAATTTTTCTATAGAAAGTTTTCATCATAATTTGTCTATAGAAAAAAATTTCATTAAAATTTTTCTACAGAAAAAATTTCATAAAAATTTTTCTAGAGAAAAAATTTAATCACCAAATTTTTTTATGGAGAAAATTTCATCAACATTTTTTTATAGAAAAAATATCATAAAAATTTTTTTATAGAAAAAATTTCATCAAAATTTTTCAATGGACAAAATGTAAGCAAAATTTTTCTTTAGAAAAAATTTCACCAAAATTTTTCTTTAGAAAAATTTTCAATAAAATTTTTCTAAAAAATAACAAAATTGTCGGGATGTAAATATTATTCAAAAAGAATGACTATTCGCATTTGATCCCAAATCTGTTACATTTATTTATTAATGTAAGAGACCAATTTATTGATAAAAAGCCAAAAATTGTTTGCGGAGAAACCAAACTTCCTCGACGCGTTTCGATGGTTGGTTAAGCCATCTCTTCAGGCGGATTATCCCCAATTTAATTCTAAAAAGTTTTGTTTGTAAATAAGTATTAATGCTAGGTTTTCGATCTGCCTAAATTAACCAACCATCGAAACGCGTCGAGGAATTTTGGTTTCTCCGCGAACAATTTTTGGCTTTTTATCAATAAATTGGTCTCTTACATTAATAAATAAATGTAACAGATTTGGAATCAAATGCAAATAGTCATTCTTTTTGAATCAAAATTGTTCTTTAGAAAAAATTTAATAAAAAATTTCTATAGAAAAATGTTCATCAAAATTTGTCTATAGAAAAAATTTCATCAAAATTTTTCTATGGAAAAAATTTCGTCAAAATAAAATTCCATAAATTTTTTGCTATAAAAATATATTAGAAATTTGGTTGAAGTCTGATGTCATTAACCTTTTTATTACCTGGGTCAAATGTAAAATTTTTCAAAGAAGCTACTGGTTACTGGTACATTTTTTTTTGTTACATTTTAATGAAAGTTAAAAAAATCTTTCAATTGGACTTTAAATACAATTTTGTGCAAATTAACCCTTCCGTACCCATGGACTCTAATGCTCTTTCTCTAAAAGAGCTGTCATCCATTTTGGAACTAAAACAATATTTTATTAGCCGTTGATATTGACTGCGTTTACTTAATGAATGTAATTTTTCGCTTAAGTAACATAAAAATGGCCTTAAGTGTAAGAGTACTTCCAACTAAGGGTTTTATCTGTTTGCATGATAGGTAGAAGTGAATATGAAAGTGATAAATTTATATAACCCAGCAAACAATATTATCAATTATTATTATACCATAATTTTTGTTGTCATATTAAGGTCAAAAACGATATTCCTTAACATTTTGTAATGAAAAAGTTTTGATGAAATTTTTTCTGTAGAAAAATTTTAATGAAATTTTTTGTATAGAAAAATTTTGATGATGAAATTTTTTCTATAGAAAAATTTTGATGATGAAATTTTTTCTATAGAAAAATTTTGATGAAATTTTTTTATCGGAAAATTTTGGTGATGAAATTTTTTCTATAGAAAAATGTTGATGAAATTTTTTCTATAGAAAAATGTTGATGAAATTTTTTCTATAGAAAAATTTTAATGCAATTTTTTCTACAGAAAAATTTTGTTGAATTTTTTTTTATAGAAAAATTTTGATGAAATTTTTTCTATAGAAAAATGTTGATGAAATTTTTTCTATAGAAAACTGTTGATGAAATTTGTTCTATAGAAAAATTTAGATGAAATTTTTTTTATAGGAAAATTTTGATGATGAAATTTTTTCTATAGAAAAATTTTGACTAATTTATTCTATTAAAAAGTTGTAATGCAATTTTTTCTATAGACAATTTTTGATGATCAATTTCCTTTTATAGAAAAATTTTGATGATGAAATTTTTCTATAGAAAAAGAAAAATTTGAATGAAATTTTTTCTATAGAAAAATTTTACTAAATTTTTTTTTATAGAAAAATTTTAATGAAATTTTCTATAGAAAAATCTTAATGAATTGTTTTTATAGAATTTTTTTATAGAAAAATTTTGATGAAATTTTCTCTATAGAAAAATTTTGATGAAATTTTTTTTTATGGAAAAATGTTGATGAAATTTTCTCTATAGAAAAATTTTGATGAAATTTTTTTTATGGAAAAATGTTGATGAAATTTTTTTTTATAGAAAATTTTGACGAAATTTTTGTATAAAAAAATTTTGATAAAAATTTATTTATGGAAAAATTTTGATGAAATTTTTATATAGAACAATTTTGATGAAATTTTTTTCTATAGAAAAATAATGATGAATTTTTTTAGAGAAGAATTTGGATGAATTTTTTTCTATTCAAAAATTTTGATGAAATTTCCTCTAAAGAAAAATTTTGAAGAAATTTTTCTGTAGTTTTCTATTGAAAAATTTCTTGATGAAATTTTTTCTATAGAAATATGTTGATGAAATTTTTTCTATAGAAAAATGTTGATGAAATTTTTTCTATAGAAAAATTTTAATGCAATTTTTTCTACAGAAAAATTTTGTTGAATTTTTTTTATAGAAAAATTTTGATGAAATTTTTTCTATAGAAAAATGTTGATGAAATTTGTTCTATAGAAAAATTTAGATGAAATTTTTTTTATAGGAAAATTTTGATGAAATTTTTTTTATAGAAAAATTTTGATGATGAACTTTTTTCTATAGAAAAATTTTGATTAATTTATTCTATTAAAAAGTTGTAATGCAATTTTTTCTATAGACAATTTTTGATGATCAATTTCCTTCTATAGAAAAATTTTGATGATGAAATTTTTCTATAGAAAAAGAAAAATTTGAATGAAATTTTTTCTATAGAAAAATTTTGCTAAATTTTTTTTTATAGAAAAATTTTAATGAAATTTTCTATAGAAAAATCTTAATGAATTGTTTTTATAGAATTTTTTTATAGAAAAATTTTGATGAAATTTTCTCTATAGAAAAATTTTGATGAAATTTTTTTTATGGAAAAATGTTGATGAAATTTTTTTTATAGAAAATTTTGATGAAATTTTTGTATGGAAAAATTTTGATAAAATTTTATTTATGGAAAAATTTTGATGAAATTTTTATATAGAACAATTTTGATGAATTTTTTTTCTATAGAAAAATAATGATGAATTTTTTTTAGAGAAGACTTTGGATGAATTTTTTTCTATTCAAAAATTTTGATGAAATTTCCTCTAAAGAAAAATTTTGAAGAAATTTTTCTGTAGTTTTCTATTGAAAAATTTCTTGATGAAATTTTTTCTATAGAAATATGTTGATGAAATTTTTTCTATAGAAAAATGTTGATGAAATTTTTTCTATAGAAAAATTTTAATGCAATTTTTTCTACAGAAAAATTTTGTTGAATTTTTTTTATAGAAAAATTTTGATGAAATTTTTTCTATAGAAAAATGTTGATGAAATTTGTTCTATAGAAAAATTTACATGAAATTTTTTTTATAGGAAAATTTTGATGAAATTTTTTTTATAGGAAAATTTTGATGATGAAATTTTTTCTATAGAGAAATTTTGATTAATTTATTCTATTAAAAAGTTGTAATGCAATTTTTTCTATAGACAATTTTTGATGATCAATTTCCTTCTATAGAAAAATTTTGATGATGAAATTTTTCTATAGAAAAAGAAAAATTTGAATGAAATTTTTTCTATAGAAAAATTTTGCTAAAATTTTTTTTTATAGAAAATTTTTAATGAAATTTTTTCTATAGAAAAATCTTACTGAATTGTTTTTATAGATTTTTTTTATAGAAAAATTTTGATGAAATTTTCTCTATAGAAAAATTTTGATGAAATTTTTTTTATGGAAAAATTTTGATCAAATTTTTGTATAGAAAAATTTTGATAAAACTTTATTTATGGAAAAATTTTGATGAAATTTTTATATAGAACAATTTTGATGAATTTTTTTTTCTATAGAAAAATAATGATGAATTTTTTTTAGAGAAGAATTTGGATGAATTTTTTTCTATTCAAAAATTTTGATGAAATTTTCTGTAAAGAAAAATTTTGAAGAAATTTTTCTATAGTTTTCTATTGAAAAATTTCTTGATTATGATGAAATATTTTCTAGAGTAAACATTTGATGAATTTTTTTCTATAGAAAAATGTTGATGAAATTGTTTCTATTTAAAAATTTGGATGAAATTTTTTCTATAGAACAATTTTGATGAATTTTTTCCATAGACAAGTTATGATGGAATTTTTTTCTATAGAAAAATGTTGATGATCAATTTCCTTCTATAGAAAAATTTTGATGATGAAATTTTTTCTATAGAAAAATTTTGATGATAAAATTTTTCTATAGAAAAATTTTGATGATGAAATTTTTCTATAGAAAAATTTTGATGATAAAATTTTTGCTATAGAAAAATTTTGATGATGAAATTTTTTCTGTAGAGAAACGTTAATGAAATTTTTTCTTTAGTGAAATTTTTAATAAATTTTGTCTATAGAAAAATTTTGATAACATTTTTTTTATAGACAAATTTTGATGAGATTTTTTCTATGGAGAAATTTTGATGATAAAATTTCTGCTATAGAAAAATTTTGATGGTGAAATTTTTTCTATAGAAAAATTTTGATGATGAAATTTTTTCTTTAGTGAAATTTTGAATAAATTTTGTCTATAGAAAAATATTGATAACATTTTTTTATAGACAAATTTTGATGAGATTTTTTCTATGGAGAAATTTAGATGAATTAATTTTTTCTATAGAAAAATTTTGACGATGAAATTTTTCTATAGCAAAATTTTGATGATGAAATTTTTTCTACAGAAAAACGTTGATGAAATTTTGAATAAATTTTGTCTATAGAAAAATTAGTGAAATTTTGAATAAATTTTGTCTATAGAAAAATATTGATAGACAAATTTTGATGAAATTTTTTCTATGGAGAAATTTTGATGATAAAATCTTTGCTATAAAAGAATTTTGATGATGAAATTTTCTCTATAGAACAATTTTGATGACACATTTTTTTTTATAGAAAATTTTGATAAAATTTTTTCTAAAGAAAAATTTTGATGAAATTTTTTCTATAGAAAAATTTTGATGAAATTTTTTCTATGGAAAAATTATATGAAATTTTTTCTATAGAAATAAGTTTATATTATCACTATCATTTTTTTCGTTGGGTTATATAATATAACAACATAAATTCGCCATTACAATATTTTATAATGAAATTTTTCATGATATAAATTCATAAAAAAGCTCTCAATAAATATTCGTTTTCTTTTAATGCAAGTGAAAGGCAAAAATCTTCGCAGTAAAAACTATAAGAACCACCGGAACTTGCGATAAATGTTCGTACTAAGAGTCTCGTAGTACAATCTTCAACAAGAGCAAACATTCAAATGCGGTCAAGAAGTGAAGTAGAAGTTATAAATATTAATTATAACAATAACAAAAATAATAATAACGATGATGATAAAAGGTAATAAATTTATTTACTATATGCTTTTACCTTTTTCAAATTTATCAATGTAAGTTATTTTATATTGTAAGATACAAGTAACCGCAACTCCAGAATTATTCATTTAAATATAAATTATTCATTATCATGCAATTCACTTAATAAAAAGAACATTAATGGTATTTAGTAACTGATAAGACGGGTAATTATAATAATGGCTAAGTTTGCAAAATTTTCATATAAGAGGATAATAAGGTTTTTCTGGCATTTCCTAGAAAACACAGTGGGTTGATTCTTACGAATATTATAAAATTCTATATAAAACTTTTTTATAGAAACATTTTAGTAAAATAGTAATTTTGATGAAATTTTTTCTATAGAAAAATTTTGATGAAATTTTTTCTATAGAAATATTCTTAATTAAATTTTTTCAATAGAAAAATTTTTAAATGAAATTTTTTTATAGAAAAATTTTGATGAAAAAAATTTTATATAGACAAATTTTGCTGATGAAATTTTTTCTGTGGAAACATTTTGATGACATTTTTTCTTTAGAAAAATTTTGATGAAATTTTTTTTTTAGAAACATTTTAATGAAATTTTTTCAAAAGAAAAATTTTAATTAAATTTTTTCAATAGAAAAATTTTGATGCAATTTTTTCTATGGAAAAATTTTGATGAAATTTTTTCTACAGAAAAAGTTGATGACATTTTTTCTTTAGACAAATTTTGATGAAATTTTTTTCTATAGAAAAATTTTGATGAAATTTCTTCTATAGAAAAATTTTGATAATGTAATTTTTTCTATAGAAACATTTTGATAAAAATTTTAATAATGAAATTTTTTCTATGGAAAAATTTTGATGAAATTGTTTCTATAAACAAATTGATGAAATGTTT
This sequence comes from Stomorhina lunata, assembly GCA_933228675.1. Taxonomy (NCBI): domain Eukaryota; kingdom Metazoa; phylum Arthropoda; class Insecta; order Diptera; family Rhiniidae; genus Stomorhina; species Stomorhina lunata. Next base: position 35,827,047 of record OW121744.1, on the reverse strand, counting down.
TGTATAGAAAAATGTTGATGACATTTTTTCTATAGACGAATTTTGATGAAGAAATTTTTTCTATGTAAAAATTTTGATGACATTTTTTCTATAGACAAATTTTGATGATGAAATTTTTTCTAAAGAAAAATTTTGATAACATTTTTTCTACAGGAAAATTTTTATGAAGTTTTGTCTATAAAGAAAAATATCGAAAAAATTTCATCAAAATTCGTCTATAGAAAATATTCATAAAAAATTGTCTATAGAAAAAAATTCACCATCAAAATTTTTTTATAGAAAAAATTTCATCATAAAAATTTTTCCAAATAAATAATTTCATTCAAATTTTTTTATAGAATAAATTTTATCAAAATTTTCTTAAAGAAAAAATTAAATCAAAATTTTCTTAAAGAAATAATTAAATTAAAATTTTTCTATAGAAAATATTTTATACACATTTTTTTAGAACAAATTTCATCGTCATTTTTTTATAGGAAATATTTCATCTTTTTTAATATTAAATTTTTCTATAGAATAAATTTTATCATCAAACATTTGTCATGTTTCTATAGAAAAGATTTTATCAAAATTTTTCTATAGAAAAGATTTTATCAAAATTTTTCTATAGAAAAGATTTTATCAAAATTTTTCTATAGAAAAGATTTTATCAAAATTTTTCTATAGAAAAGATTTTATCAAAATTTTTCTATAGAAAAGATTTTATCAAAATTTTTCTATAGAAAAGATTTTATCAAAATTTTTCTATAGAAAAGATTTTATCAAAATTTTTCTATAGAAAAGATTTTATCAAAATTTTTCTATAGAAAAAATTTTATCAAAATTTTTCTATAAAAAAAAAATTCATCAAAGTTTTTCTATGTAGAAAAAATTTCATCAAAATGTTTCTAAAGAAAAAAATTTCAACAAAATGTTTCTAAAGAAAAAAATTTCAACAAAATTTTTCTAAGAAAAAAAATTCATCAAAATTTTTTTTTAGAAAAAATTTCATCAACATTTTTCCATAGAAAAAATTTCATTATCAAATAATTTCTAAAGAAAAAATTTCATCAAAATTTTTCTATAGAAAAAATTTTATCATTAAAAATTTTCTATAGGAAAAATTTCATTATCAAAATTTTTCTATTGAAAAAATTCATCAAAGTTTTTTTTTATAGAAAAAATTTCATCAAAATTTTTCTATTGAAGAAATTTCATCAACGTTTTTCTATAGAAAAAATAACACCCTCAACATTTTTATGTACAGAAATTTCATCATAAAAATTTTTCTATAGAAAAAAATTTATCATCAAAATTTTTCTATGAAAAAAATTTTATCAACATTTTTTAAAGAAAAAATTCACCAAAATTTTTCTATTGAAAAAAGTTTATTAGAATTTTTCTTTAGAAAAAATTTCATCAAAATTTTTCTATAGAAGAAATTTCATGAACATTTTTCTACAGAAAAAATTTTATCCTCAAAATTTTTCTGTAGAGAAATATCATAAAAATGTTTCTATATAAAAATTTCATCATTAAAATTTTTCCATAGAAAAAATTTCATCAATATTTTTATTTAGAAAAATTTCATAAAATTTTCATAGAAATTTTCTACATTAAAAATATAGAAAAAATTTCATCAAAATTTTGCTATAGGAAAAATTTCATCAAAATTTTTCTATCGAAAAAATTTCATCATCAAATTTTATTAAGAAATTTTTCTACAAAATTTTCCATAGAAAAAATTTAATTATCAAATTTTTCTACAGAAAAATGTTATTATCAAATTTTTCTATAGAAAAAATTTTATATTAAATTTTTAAATAGAAAAAAATTCATTATCGAATTTTTCTATCGAAAAATATTCATTATCAAATTTTTCTATAGAAAAAATTTCATTATCAAATTTTTCTACAGAAAAAATTTTATTATCAAATTTTTCTATAGAGAAAATTTCATTATCAATTTTTTTACAGAAAAAATTTTATTAAAATTTTTCTATACTTTTTTTTGTCAAAGTTTTCATCAAAAATTTTCTACAGAAAAAATTTCATCAAAATTTTTCTCATCAAAAATTTCATCATCAAAATTTTTCCATAGAAAAATTTTAACATCAAAATATTGCTATAGAAAATATTTCATCACTAAAATTTTTCTATAGAAAAATTTTATCAAAATTTGCATATGAAAAATGTTCGTCAAAAATTTTCTATAGAAAATTTTCATTAAATCAAAATAAAAGATTTTCTTTAGAAACATTTTTGTGAAACTTTTTCTATAGAAAATTTTGGATAATAAAATTTTTTCTATGAAAAAAATTGGATGATAAAATTTTTTCTTTATAAAAATTTTAATTCAGATTTTGGTATGAAAGATTTTCTTTAGAAAAATTTTGATGATGAAATTTTTGATGAGAAATATTTTGATGAAATTTTTTCTTAAGAAAACTTATTGAATTTTCTTTAAAAAAAAATTATCAAAATTTTTCTTTAGAAAAAATTTCATCGAAATTTTTCTAAAGAAAATCTATCATGACCAAAATGTTTCTATAGAAAAAATTTCATCATCAACATTTTGCTATAGAAAAATTTCATACAAATTTTTCTAAAGAAAATCTTTCATACCAAAATATGAATTAAAATTTTTATAAAGAAAAAAATTTATCATCCAAATTTTTTTTTAAATTTTATGAAAATTTTTAAGTAGAAAAATTTCATCAAATTTTTTTTTTTTAGAAAAAAATTTATGACAATTCAAAAAAAAATCAAAATTTTTATTTTGTATACCCAATTATTGACTTTATTTGTTCCCAGAGTGTTCCAAGGTTAAAGTTTTTTTTTATAGACAAAATTTCATCAAAATTTTTCTATTGATGAAATTTCATCAACGTTTTTCTATAGAAAAAATAACACCCTCAACATTTTTATGTACAGAAATTTCATCATAAAAATTTTTCAATAGAAAAAAATTTATCATCAAAATTTTTCTATGAAAAAAATTTTATCAACATTTTTTAAAGAAAAAATTCACCAAAATTTTTCTATTGAAAAAAGTTTATTAGAATTTTTCTTTAGAAAAAATTTCATAAAAATTTTTCTATAGAAGAAATTTCATGAACATTTTTCTACAGAAAAAATTTTATCCTCAAAATTTTTCTGTAGAGAAATATCATAAAAATGTTTCTATATAAAAATTTCATCATTAAAATTTTTCCATAGAAAAAATTTCATCAATATTTTTATTTAGAAAAATTTCATCAACATTTCTTTTTAATAAAATTTTCATAGAAATTTTCTACATTAAAAATATAGAAAAAATTTCATCAAAATTTTGCTATAGGAAAAATTTCATCAAAATTTTTCTATCGGAAAAATTTCATCATCAAATTTTATTAAGAAATTTTTCTACAAAATTTTCCATAGAAAAAATTTAATTATCAAATTTTTCTACAGAAAAATGTTATTATTAATTTTTTCTATAGAAAAAATTTTATATTAAATTTTTAAATAGAAAAAAATTAATTATCGAATTTTTCTATAGAAAAATATTCATTATCAAATTTTTCTATAGAAAAAATTTCATTATCAAATTTTTCTACAGAAAAAATTTTATTATCAAATTTTTCTATAGAGAAAATTTCATTATCAATTTTTTTATAGAAAAAATTTTATTAAAATTTTTCTATACTTTTTTTTGTCAAAGTTTTCATCAAAAATTTTCTACAGAAAAAATTTCATCAAAATTTTTCTCATCAAAAATTTCATCATCAAAATTTTTCCATAGAAAAATTTTATCATCAAAATTTTGCTATAGAAAATATTTCATCACTAAAATTTTTCTATAGAAAAATTTTATCAAAATTTGCATATGAAAAATTTTATCAAAATTTGCATATAAAAAATGTTCGTCAAAAATTTTCTATAGAAAATTTTCATTAAATCAAAATAAAAGATTTTCTTTAGAAACATTTTTGTGAAACTTTTTCTATAGAAAATTTTGGATGATAAAATTTTTTCTATGAAAAAAATTGGATGATAAAATTTTTTCTTTATAAAAATTTTAATTCAGATTTTGGTATGAAAGATTTTCTTTAGAAAAATTTTGATGATGAAATTTTTGATGAGAAATATTTTGATGAAATTTTTTCTTAAGAAAACTTATTGAATTTTCTTTAAAAAAAAAATTATCAAAATTTTTCTTTAGAAAAAATTTCATCAAAATTTTTCTAAAGAAAATCTATCATGACCAAAATGTTTCTATAGAAAAAATTTCATCATCAACATTTTGCTATAGAAAAATTTCATAAAAATTTTTCTAAAGAAAATCTTTCATACCAAAATATGAATTAAAATTTTTATAAAGAAAAAATTTTATCATCCAAATTTTTTTTAAATTTTATGAAAATTTTTAAGTAGAAAAATTTCATCAAATTTTTTTTTTAGAAAAAAATTTATGACAATTCAAAAAAAATCAAAATTTTTATTTTGTATACCCAATTATTGACTTTATTTGTTCCCAGAGTGTTCCAAGGTTAAAATCTATGTAAAACTATGAACAGAGACATTCGTTTATTTATTTTGAAATGTAAAAATTTGTAAAAATTTTCAACCTTTATTTTATTTTTTTTTAGAAACATTAATAAACAAAAAAAAAAAAAAAAATAAAAGAACAAACAAACAAATTTGGAATAGTTAAATAAATTCTTAAAGTGTTATTAAAATAACCTTTCATCATATCCTTGACAAAGGTTAAATGCTTTAAGCATTTTTCGTGAATACTTAAAAATCCCTTTTCTTTCTTAGCGAAACTGCAAACAATTTAAAGCTCCCCAGATGTTAAATAGTTTGTTCAACTTTAACCTCGCAAGTGTTTTATTTTACCTTTACCTTTTTTTTGCGTAAAATAAATATGTACAAGGTACATACATACATAAGTATTTAAGTATATGAAATTGCTTAATTTGGCCAGATACAAACTTACATATACCTACACTCGTAGAGATAAGAAGACTAAGTTTTGGCTTGATTTTTTGTTTCTCTCCAAATATTGACTTCAAAATTTCAATTTAATTCAATGAACCTGTAGCTAAAAATTTTTAACTTTTTTTCGAAATCTTCTTTCTTTCGGCCTACACACACACACACTTTAAGCTATTTCTCTTAACATTGGCTTTTTGTTGCGTTAATCTATGAAACATTTTGGATCTTTAACAATAAATTAGTTAATAAATTCCAATAGACAAACAATAGGATGATATAATAGAATCCTTTTGTCCTTTCTCATCTTGTGACCGAACAAAAGTAAACAATAGCCCGATAAAGTCTCCTGTTAAAAACATTTTAAGGGTCAAAAAATTCATTGAAACGTAAAATGTACAACAAACAAACCAACCAACCAAAGGAGAGAAATACAAAAATTAAAAGGGGGAAGAACTGATAACTTAATATTTGATTTGAAATGGAATTTCCTGTGGGTAAACACATTCGTCTTAAATACTTAAAACACTCATCTGATATAGCCACTAGGGGCTACAGGCAACTTTAGATATGGAATTTAACAAAGTCAACAAAAAAACGAAAAAGCTCAATCGCTTATAAATATTAATAATGTAGCAAAATCTCAATCGACTTTCGATTAATTTTATCTGTGATAGGATTATGTGTGTTCTATGTCAAAGTTACAAACAATGGCATGAGGCCAGAAATTACATTTTGTCCATATTAGAATTTTTATACTAAAAGCTTTTCTATTTTTTTCTCTAGGTAAGATTTTCTTAAGCTTCTTCTTAAATTGTTTTTAAAACACAAGTCTTTCTGTTTCTCAAAAATATTTTAATATTAATTTTTTATAGAAAGCTTTGTTATTTAAAGATTTTTACAACAAAAAATTTCTATAGAAAAAATTTCATAATCAAATTTTCTGTAGAAAAAATTTCATTATCAAAATTTTTCTAAAAAAAAATTTCCTATCAAAATTTTTCTATAGAAAAGAATTTATAAAAATTTTTCTAAAGAAAAAATTTAACTTTCAAAATTTTTCTATGGAGAAAATTTCAATATAAATTTTTTTCTAAAGAAATTTTTTTTTTCAAAATTTTTCTCAGAAAATATTTTTTACCAAAATTGTTATTTACAAAAATTTCTATCAAAATTTTTTTAAAGAAAAAATTCCATCAAAATTTTTTTAATGAAGAAATTTCACTATAAAAAATTTTTCTATTGAAAAAATTTCATTCTCAAAATTTTTCTATTGAAAAAAATTCATCAAAATTTTTCTATAGAAAAAAAATCATCAAAATTTTTCTATAGAAAAAATTTCATCAAAATTTTTCTGTAGAAAAAATTTCATCAAAATTTTGTAAAAGAAAAATTTCACCAAAATTTTTCTGTAGAAAAAATTTTATTAAAATTTTTCTGTAGAAAAAATTTTATCAAAATTTTTCTATAGAAAAAATTTCATCAAAATTTTTCTATAGAAATAATTTTATCAAAATGTTTCTATAGAAAAAATTTCATCAAAATGTTTCTATAGAAAAAATTTCATTAAAATTTTTCTATAGAAAAAATTTCATTAAAATTTTTCTACAGAAAAATTTCATTAAAATTTTTCTACAGAAAAATTTCATTAAAATTTTTCTACAGAAAAATTTCATTAGAATTTTTCTACAGAAAAATTTCATTAAAATTTTTGTACAGAAAAATTTAATTAAATGCTTTTTTGTAGAAAAACTTTTATATTAAAAGTTTTTTTATGGAAAAACTTTTATATTAAAAGCTTTTCTATAGAAAAATTTATATATTAAAAGCTTTTCTTTAATAAAACGTTTATATTAAAAGCTTTTCTTTAGAAAATCTTTTATATTAAGAGCTTTTCTATAGAAAAACTTTTATATTAAAAGATTTTCTATAAAAAAACTTTTATATTAAAAGCTTTTCTATAGAAAAACTTTAATATTAAAAGCTTTTCTATGGAAAAACTTTTATATTAAAAGCTTTTCTATAGAGAAACTTTTATATTAAAAGCTTTTCTCTAGAAAAACTTTTATATTAAAAGCTTTTCTATAGAAAAACTTTTATATTAAAAGCTTTTCTATAGAGAAACTTTTATGTTAGAAGTTTTTCTAAAGAAAAACGGTTATATTAAAAGCTTTTCTATCAAAAAAACTTTAGAAAACTTTTATATTGAAAGTTTTTCTAGAGAAAAGCGTTTATGTTAAAAGATTTTCTATAGAAAAACTTTTATATTAAAGGTTTTTCTATAGAAAAACTTTTATATTAAAGGTTTTTTATAGAAAATTTTTATATTAAAAGTTTTTCTATAGAAAAACTTTTATATTAAAAGCTTTTCTATAGATAAGCTTTTGTATTAAAAGCTTTTCTTTAGAAAAACTTTTATATTTAAAGCTTTTCTATGGAGAAACTTTTGCACTAAAAGCTTTTCTATAGAAAAACTTTTAAATTAAAAACTTTTTTATAAAAAAACTTTAATATTAAAAGCTTTTCATTAATATTAACAGCTTTTCTGAATAACATTTGTAAACTAATTAAGTTTTATTATATCTTTTAATTAAATATAGTTGTTATTAAAAGCTTTGTTGCTTACAAATTGTTATACTAAAGCTTTTGTCTATATTCATGGTTTTACTATTGACAGGAATTAAACGTTTTGTTTCACATGAATTCCTTTAAACAAATGCTTGTCAAGCCATAACTGACAGGAGCATATTTCAGCCATCGCTAAAAATCAAATTTCAATACAAAAATTTTTTTTGTGTTATTTGGGAATTTTACATGTCCAATAGAAATAAAAGCTTTTGTTTAAGTTTTGTTAACAATCTAGTTTTTCTCTAGTTTTAACGAACTGTTAAATGTTTTTGACATATAAATTAGTATTGTTAAGTAAGTTTTTGGTTTCAGCAAAAGGAAAAATAAAATATAATAAATAAAATTTTTGATATCAAGGATATAAAAAGGACATAAAAAGTCTTTGTAAGCATTAAATGAAAAAAAAACTTAAACAATAATGAATATAAATTTTACAAAAAATATAATAAATCTTAATAATAAATGATTTTGGTATATAAACTTAAAAAATTTTCTATAATTTCCTTTGACAAAATGCACCACAGTGCAATGTAGATAAATCAACTTAAGGCCATTTACAATATAATGTCTTTAGAGTTAAGTCTGCCAAACATTAATGGGTGTGTTCTTATTCTTTTGCATTACAAAAATTTTGAAATGATTTCTTTTTTAAAGGCTTCCCGTTGCGTTAAGTGGAAATATCCTTTTTGTTAAATTTGTAATAAAATCTCCTACTGGTTGGCAAACACAGAAAAGTATTTAGCTTAAGACTTGTAAGAGAGACAAACAGTTGGAAAGTTGTACTGAGGCAAAGCCAAAAAGTATTAAGCAGACTGATCTCCTGCTGTAGCCCTTAAATCCATTAAAGTACTAATATATGATTTTTAGAGAAATCTTTAATTTGTTTATCATTTTGCGATATGGCAAAGAAATATTAAAGTTTATCAAAAGCTTAAGATGGTAGAAGAGCTTTTAGATTAAAAGATAAGTCCTAAAGTATTACGGAGAAAGTTTTTTAATGTGAAAGTTCTACAAAATCTTTTCTTTTATTGTTTTCATTCAGAAAACCTTTCAATAGAAATATTTTATTCAAAAAGCTTTTGATAAAAAAAAAGTTGGGAATAGCTTTTAATGTTCTTTTATAGAAAATCTTTTGCTCTTAATATTAAAGCTTTTCATACATTTTTATTTTATTATACATACATTTGTATAATGTTTTTTCTATAGAAAAGCTGTCAAAACTAAATTCTAGCTTTAATGTAAAATTTTTTTTATTCGCATAATATTTTGTATAAACAAAGCAGCTTTTAATGTTAACGTTTTGTATAGAAAAGCTTTTAATATAAAAGCTTGGTAGTTAAGTTTTTCATTAAATAGTTTTTCATTATAGCTTTTCTATGGAAAAGCTTTTATTTAAAAACTTTTTTTTATCAAAAAGCTTTTATATTTAAAATTTCTCTTTAGAAAAGCTTTTATATTAAAAGTTTTTCTATAGAAAAGTTTTTATAATAAAATTTTCTAATAAAAAATCTTTTATATAGAATGTTTTTTTATAGAAAAGCTTTTATTTTGAAAGTTTTTCTATAGGAATGCTTTTGTATTGAAATTTTTTATATAGAAAAGTTTTTATATTGAAAGGTTTTCTATAGAAAAGCTTTTATATTAAAAGTTTTTCTGTGGAAAAGCCTTTACATTAAAAGATTTGTAGAGAAAAATATTTATATTTAAAGTTTTCTATTAAAAAAACTTGTGTATTAAAAGTTTTTCTATAGAAAAGCTTTTATTATAAACGTTTTTTTTATGAAAATGACCTTATGTTAAAAGTTTTTCTGCAGAAAAGCTTTTATGTTAAAAGTTTCTCTGTAGAAAAGCTTTTATACTAAAAGCTTTTCTGTAGGAAAGCTTTTATATTAAAAGCTTTTCTACAGAAAAGCTTTTATATTAAAAGCTTTTCTATGGAAAAGCTTTTATATTAAAAGTTTTACTATAGAAAAGCTTTCATATTAAAAGTTTTTCTATAGAAAAGCTTTTATATTAAAAGTTTTCTATAGAAAAGCTTTTATATTAAAAGTTTTCTATAGAAAAGCTTTTATATTAAAAGTTTTTCTATAGAAAAGCTTTTATATTAAAAGGTTTTCTATAAAAAACTTTTATATTGAAAGGTTTTCTATAAAAAGCTTTTATATTAGAACTATGTCTATAGAAAAGCTATTATATTAAACATTTTTCTATAGAAATTCTTTTATATTAAAAGATTTTCTTTAGCAAAGCTTTTAAATTAAAAGTTTTTCTATAGAAAAGCTATTATATTAAAAGTTTTTCTGTGGAAAAGCCTTTACATTAAAAGATTTGTATAGAAAAATATTTATATTTAAAGTTTTCTATTAAAAAAACTTGTGTATTAAAAGTTTTTCTATAGAAAAGCTTTTATTATAAACTTTTTTTTGTGAAAATGACCTTATGTTAAAAGTTTTTCTGCAGAAAAGCTTTTATGTTAAAAGTTTCTCTGTAGAAAAGCTACCTACAGAAAAGCTTTTAGTATAGCTTTTCTGTAGGAAAGCTTTTATATTAAAAGCTTTTCTACAGAAAAGCTTTTATACTAAAAGCTTTTCTACAGAAAAGCTTTTATATTAAAAGCTTTTCTACAGAAAAGCTTTTATATTAAAAGCTTTTCTACAGAAAAGCTTTTATATTAAAAGCTTTTCTACAGAAAAGCTTTTATATTAAAAGCTTTTCTGTAGAAAACTTTTTATATTAAAAGTTTTCTATGGAAAAGCTTTTATATTAAAAGTTTTTCTATAGAAAAGCTTTTATATTAAAAGTTTTTCTATAGAAAAGCTTTTATATTAAAAGTTTTTCTATAGAAAAGCTTTTATATTAAAAGTTTTTCTATAGAAAAGCTTTTATATTAAAAATTTTTCGATAGAAAAGCTTTTATATTAAAACTATGTCTAAAAAAAAGCTATTATATTAAACGTTTTTCTGTAGAAAGGCTTTTATATTAAAAGTTTTTCTATAGAAAAGCTTTTATATTAAAAGGTTTTCTATAAAAAGCTTTTATATTGAAAGGTTTTCTATAAAAAGCTTTTATATTAGAACTATGTCTATAGAAAAGCTATTATATTAAACATTTTTCTATAGAAATTCTTTTATATTAAAAGATTTTCTTTAGCAAAGCTTTTAAATTAAAAGTTTTTCTAAAGAAAAGCTTTTACATTAAAAGTTTTTGTATTGAAAAGCATTTAATTGTTTTCATATAAATAAGGTTTTTATAATAGTTTTCATAAAGACGAGCTTTTATTATAGATATTATAGAAGGTTTTCTGTGTAGAAGTTTCTATTATAAAAGTTTTCTTAAAGAAAAGCTTGTTTTTATAAAAATATTTGATTGGAAATTTTAATGTTTTAGATATTTAATAAGAAAGTTCTAGTAGAAAATTTATTTCTGGTGATTTATTTACATATATGTTCTATATATATTATATTGTAAGCTTTTCTTAACAAAAGCTTAAATTAAAACTGTTTTTCTATAGAAAACTTTAAGCAAAAAAGTTATTCAATTTAAAAAGTTCTTGGCAAAAAGTTTTGAGTAGAAGTTTTCCTACAACTAGGAAAGCTTCTTATGGAAAGGTTAGTATTTGGTTGAACAAATTTCTATTTGTTATCTTTAGATTAACTTTTTCCCCCCATCAAAATTCAGTTTTACTTGTTGAGCAGTTAATTTTTAATCGAAATCCTTTTTGAAATAGCTAAACAAATATCTAAGTATGTATGTATGTATAAATAAATGTTTGTCCAATTCCTGTCATATTTCCTAAATATTCTTTCAACATTTTTGCCTTCGTAATCCAGTTGAATGTTTGTTGTTGCATTTTACATTTCAATCTTAAGGGTTGTATAATAAACTGCCAGGACTATATTATCCTTTGGTTTGTTTTGTTGCAGAACTAAATATTTTTTCACTCTACACATGAACGAAAACATTCCAAGACATAAAATAAAAATGAAATTTTCAAAAGGAAAAACAAAAACAAATATTCAGCAACACATTATTATGTATTATCCAAGGTAGATAAATTTTAGGCAAGGATACACGTGTATCATACCATATACCCAACGGTTTTGAATTAAGGAAATTGTAAGCTTTTTATAGAAGGTGCTTATGTTTGAAAGAGTCTTTGCTAAAAGTTCTTGTACAAAATTTATTCCAATTTAATTAAATTTTAAGTTATGAAACTGCTGGGCAATTTTACCTAAACACACACTCATACACTATTTTTGTTTTCCAGTTGTGGGGGAATTTTAAGTATATATAAGGGAAATATCTTGTGTGATATGGAGTGTAAGTATCTAAAATATAAGAAAGAATCTTAAGGGCAAACATAGAGATGTCGGTAGGTATAAACTTAGAAATCTTTTAGCTTTAAGTAAAATACAAAATAAGAAAAAATAAAAAATGAACAACAGCGCAAAAATGGTTCAAAACGTTTGAATTAACATAAACGTGCACATTAAGTTAATTCAACATTGGATGAAAATGAAAATGCTTTTCCTTTTGCTTCAATGGTCCTTTTTCTTTCGTATTCTTCATTTCATTTTTATGAATGTCCTTTTCTCAGGTGAAATGTTTATACACAAATAAATAGATAAATACACATACATAAATACTTATGTATATATATATATATATATATATATATATAAAGGTGGATCATTTTTTTTCACTTTAAGCTCTAATTGATCGAAACTTGTCTTTAGTAAAATTTTTGATCAAAATTTGTCTTTAGTAAAATTTTGATCAAAAATTGTTTTTAGTACAATTTTGAGCAAAATTTTTCATTAGTAAAATTTTGATTCAAAATTGTCTTTAGTAAAATTTTGATCAAAAATTGTCTTTAGTAAAATTTTGATCAAAATTTGTCTTTTGTAAAATTTTGATCAAAATTTGTCTTTTGTAAAATTTTGATTAAAATTTGTCTTTAGTAAAATTTTGATCAAAATTTGGCTTAAGTAAAATTGTTTATCAGAATTTGCCTTTAGTAAAATTTTGAACAAAATTTGTCTTTAATAAAATTTTGAGCAAAATTTGTCTTTAGTAAAATTTTGAACAAAATTTGTATTTAGTAAAATTTTGAACAAAATTTGGCTTAAGTAAAATTGTTTATCAGAATTTGCCTTTAGTAAAATTTTGTGCAAAATTTGTCTTTAGTAAAATTTTGTGCAAAATTTGTCCTTAGAAAAATTTTAATCAAAATTTGTCTTTAGTTAAATTTTTTTGAAAAAATTTTTTCTTTAGTAAAATTTTGATCAAAATTTTTCTTTAGTAAAAGTTTGATCAAAAATTGTCTTAAGTAAAATTTTGATTAAAATTTGTCTTTTGTAAAATTTTGAGCAAAATTTGTCTTTAGTAAAATTTTGATCAAAATTAGTTTTTAGTAAAGTTTTGAGCAAAATTTGTATTTCGTCAACTTTTGATCAAAATTTGTATTAGGTAAAATTTTGATCAAAATTTGTCTTAAGTAAAATTTTGATCAAAATTTGTCTTTAGTAAAATTTTGATCAAAATTTGTCTTCAGTAAAATTTTGATTAAAAGTTGTCTTTAGCAAAATTTTGATCAAAAATTGTCTTTAGAAAAATTTTAATCAAAATTTATCCTAAGTAAAACTTTGATAAAAATTTTTATTTAGTAAAATTTTGATCAAAATTTGTCTTAAGTAAAATTTTGAACAAAATTTGTCTTTAGCTAAATTTTGATCAAAATTTGTCTTTAGTAAAATTTTAATCAAAATTTGTATTTAGTAAAATTTTTATCAAATTTCATCATAATTTTGATCAAAATTTGTCTTTAGTAAAATTTTGATCAAAACTTGTGTTTTGTAAAATTTTGATAAAAATTTTGAACAAAATTTGTCTGTAGTAAAATTTTGAACAAAATTTGTCTTTAGTAAAATTTTGAACAAAATTTGTCTTTAACTAAATTTTGATCAAAATTTGTCTTTAGTAAAATTTTAATCAAAATTTCTCTTTGATCAAAATTTGTCTTTAGTAAAATTTTGATCAAAATTTGTCTTTAGTAAAATTTTGATCAAAATTTGTCTGTAGTAAAATTTTGACCGAAATTTGTCTTTAGTATAATTTTGATCAAAATTTGTCTTTAGTAAAATTTTGATCAAAATTTGTCTTTAGTAAAATTTTGATCAAAATTTGTCTTTAGTAAAATTTTGACCGAAATTTGTCTTTAGTATAATTTTGATCAAAATTTGTCTTTAGTAAAATTTTGACCGAAATTTGTCTTTAGTAAAATTTTGATCAAAATTTGTCTTTAGTAAATTTTTGATCAAAATTTGTCTTTAGTAAATTTTGATCAAAATTTGTCTTCAGTAAATTTTTGATTAAAATTTGTCTGTAATAAAATTTTGAACAAAATGTGTATTGAGTTAAATTTTGATAAAAATTTATATTTACTAAAATTTTGAACAAAATTTGTCTTTAACTAAATTTTGATCAAAATTTGTCTTTAGTAAAATTTTAATCAAAATTTCTCTTTGACCGAAATTTGTCTTTAGTATAATTTTGATCAAAATTTGTCTTTAGTAAAATTTTGATCAAAATTTGTCTTTAGTAAAATTTTGATCAAAATTTGTCTTTAGTAAAATTTTGATCAAAATTTGTCTTTAGTAAAATTTTGATCAAAATTTGTCTTTAGTAAAATTTTGACCGAAATTTGTCTTTAGTAAAATTTTGATCAAAATTTGTCTTTAGTAAATTTTTGATCAAAATTTGTCTTTAGTAAATTTTGATCAAAATTTGTCTTCAGTAAATTTTTGATTAAAATTTGTCTGTAATAAAATTTTGAACAAAATGTGTATTGAGTTAAATTTTGATAAAAATTTATATTTACTAAAATTTTGAACAAAATTTGTCTTTAACTAAATTTTGATCAAAATTTGTCTTTAGTAAAATTTTAATCAAAATTTCTCTTTGACCGAAATTTGTCTTTAGTATAATTTTGATCAAAATTTGTCTTTAGTAAAATTTTGATCAAAATTTGTCTTTAGTAAAATTTTGATCAAAATTTGTCTTTAGTAAAATTTTGACCGAAATTTGTCTTTAGTATAATTTTGATCAAAATTTGTCTTTAGTAAAATTTTGAGCGAAATTTGTCTTTAGTAAAATTTTGATCAAAATTTGTCTTTAGTAAAATTTTAATCAAAATTTGTATTTAGTAAAATTTTTATCAAATTTCATCATAATTTTGATCAAAATTTGTCTTTAGTAAAATTTTGATCAAAACTTGTGTTTTGCAAAATTTTGAACAAAATTTGTCTGTAGTAAAATTTTGAACAAAATTTGTCTTTAGTAAAATTTTGAACAAAATTTGTCTTTAACTAAATTTTGATCAAAATTTGTCTTTAGTAAAATTTTAATCAAAATTTCTCTTTGATCAAAATTTGTCTTTAGTAAAATTTTGATCAAAATTTGTCTTTAGTAAAATTTTGATCAAAATTTGTCTGTAGTAAAATTTTGACCGAAATTTGTCTTTAGTATAATTTTGATCAAAATTTGTCTTTAGTAAAATTTTGATCAAAATTTGTCTTTAGTAAAATTTTGATCAAAATTTGTCTTTAGTAAAATTTTGACCGAAATTTGTCTTTAGTATAATTTTGATCAAAATTTGTCTTTAGTAAAATTTTGACCGAAATTTGTCTTTAGTAAAATTTTGATCAAAATTTGTCTTTAGTAAATTTTTGATCAAAATTTGTCTTTAGTAAATTTTGATCAAAATTTGTCTTCAGTAAATTTTTGATTAAAATTTGTCTGTAATAAAATTTTGAACAAAATGTGTATTGAGTTAAATTTTGATAAAAATTTATATTTACTAAAATTTTGAACAAAATTTGTCTTTAACTAAATTTTGATCAAAATTTGTCTTTAGTAAAATTTTAATCAAAATTTCTCTTTGACCGAAATTTGTCTTTAGTATAATTTTGATCAAAATTTGTCTTTAGTAAAATTTTGATCAAAATTTGTCTTTAGTAAAATTTTGATCAAAATTTGTCTTTAGTAAAATTTTGACCGAAATTTGTCTTTGGTATAATTTTGATCAAAATTTGTCTTTAGTAAAATTTTGACCGAAATTTGTCTTTAGTAAAATTTTGATCAAAATTTGTCTTTAGTAAATTTTTGATCAAAATTTGTCTTTAGTAAATTTTGATCAAAATTTGTCTTCAGTAAATTTTTGATTAAAATTTGTCTGTAATAAAATTTTGAACAAAATGTGTATTGAGTTAAATTTTGATAAAAATTTATATTTAGTAAAATTTTGAACAAAATTTGTCTTTAAATAAATTTTGATAAAAATTTGTCTTTAGTAAAATTTTGATCAGAATTTGTCTTTAGTAAATTTTTGATCAAAACTTGTCTGTAGTAAAATTTTGAGCAAAATTTGTCTTTTATAAAATTTTAATCAAAATTTCTCTTTGACCGAAATTTGTCTTTAGTATGATTTTGATCAAAATTGTCTTTAGTAAAATTTTGATCAGAATTTGTCTTTAGTAAATTTTTGATCAAAATTTGTCTTTAGTAAAATTTTGATCAAAACTTGTCTGTAGTAAAATTTTGAGCAAAATTTGTCTTTTATAAAATTTTGAGCAAAATTTGTCTTAAGTTAAATTTTTTTTTTTAATTTTTGTTTTTAGTAAAATTTTGCTCAAAATTTGTAAAATTTTGATTAAAATGACCCACCCTAATCTGTACGTATGTATCCTTATAAACGTCTATGCATATGTGGGTGTCCTTAGAGCATTTACTTTATTTATGTATACAAACACTTTTGGGTGTTGGACTTAAATAAACCGGCCAAAGTATTTTTTTTACGTTTTTTTTATTTTCATTTAATTTTGTTGTTTTTAAAGTATCTACAAATTTTTATAGCAGCGACAGTAAACATTAATCTTTACTCTAACCTGCAGAATAAATTTATTTTAATAACATATAAATAAGAGCGTCCCACTCTTAAATGGGAAAAGTTTTTTTCTTTAAAATTCACAGGCGCATATCCATCATTTTTATATTAAAATTCCATAATTATTCTTTGGCTTTCATGGTGACCTTTATCTTAAATTTTGGAGCGAAGGCGGCACGAGTAAACTTTATCTGATTGCATTCATATTTTAATACAAGCGTGGGACAGTCTTATGTACATACGAACATATGTTTATTTGATCCCCATTATTTTGTTTTCTATTTAATGTTGGTTCATATTTTTTTAAGGAGTTCGAGTCCCAATTCTTATGTAAGTAGAAGATATACATATATAATCTCTTCAATATTTTTTTTAAATATCTATAATTTTTATTACTAACTACATATTTTAAACCCGATGAGTTTTGCTACCCCTCCCTTTTTATACATAGAAAAGCTTTTGCGATACAAATTTTCATTCAGGAATGCCTATACAAAAGCTTTTATTTTAAAACAAATTCTAGAAAAAATCTTAAAATATAGAAGTTTTTCTGTAGAAAAGTTTTTTTTTATTATAGATTTTCTATAAAAAGGCTTTTAGGTTTTTCTTTAGAAAAGCTTTTAGTAAAAAAGTTTTTCCATAGAAAAGCTTTTATTTAAAAGGTCTTTCCATAGAAAAGCTTTAAATATAATTGTTTTTCTTTTATAGTAAGTTTCTTTTGGAAAAGCTTTTAATATAACATTTTTCTATAGAAAAGCTTTTAATATTAAAGTTTTTCCATAAAAAGCTTTAAATATAAAAGTCATACAAGTTTCTTTTATAGAAAAGCTTTCAATACAAAAGCTTTTCTATAGAAAAGTTTTTGATATAAGAGTTTTTTTATAGCAAAGCTTTTACCTTAATAGTTTTTCTATAAAAAAAGTTTTTAATTTAAAAATTTTGTTATTGAAAAGACTTTAATAAAAAAGTTTTTCTATAAAAAAGCTTTTACTTTAAAGTTTTTGTTTTAAAACAAAGCTTTAAATAAAAAAGTTTTTCTACAGATAAGGCTTTGCTATTAAAGTTTTTTATAAAAAAGCTTTTACTATATGAGTTTTTATATAGAAAAGCCTTTACTTTTAAAGTTTTTCTAAAGAGAAGCTTTTATTATAAAAAATTGTTCTATAGAGAAGCTATTTCTATAGAAAATCTTTTATTTTAAATATTTTTCTATAGAAAAGCTTTTAATATAATAGTTTTCTACAGCAAAACTTTGAATATAAATGTTTTTCTAGAGAAAGCTAATAATATAATAGTTTTTTCTATAGAAAAAATTTAATTACTTTCAAAAGGTTTTTAATATAAAAGTATTTCTATAAAAATGCTTTATATATTAAAGTTTTCCAATAGAAATGCTTTTATTTTAAATTTTTTTCTACAAAAAACTTTTGTTATCATTTTTTTTCTATAGAAAAGATTTTACCATAAATGTTTTTCTTAAGAAAAGCTTTTTCTATAGAAAAACTTTTACTATAAAAGTTTTTCTATAGAAAACCTTTTACTATAAAAGTTTTTCTATGGAAAACCTTTTACTAAAAAAGTTTTTCTATAGAAAACCTTTTACTTTAAAAGTTGTTCTATAGAAAACCTTTTACTATAAAAGTTTTTCTATAGAAAACCTTTTACTAAAAAAGTTTTTCTATAGAAAACCTTTTACTAAAAAAGTTTTTCTATAGAAAACCTTTTACTTTAAAAGGTTTTCTATAGAAAACCTTTTACTATAAAAGTTTTTCTATAGAAAATTGGAAAATTGTCCATAGAAAAATTTTATATTCAAAGTTTTCTATAGAAAAATGTTGTATCGAAAATTTTCTATAGAAAAATGTTGTATCGAAAATTTTCTATAGAAAAATTTTATGTCGAAAATTTTCTATACAAAAATTTTATATCGAAAATTTTCTATAGAAAAATTTTATATCGAATATTTTCTATAGAAAAATTTTATATCGAAAATTTTCTATAGAAAAATTTTATATCGAAAATTTTCTATAGAAAATTTTATATCGAAAATTTTCTATAGAAAAATTTTATATCGAAAATTTTCTATAGAAAAATTTTTTATCGAAAATTTTCTATAGAAAAATTTTATATCGAAAATTTTTCTATAGAAAAATTTTATATCGAAAATTTTCTATAGAAAACCTTTTACTATAAAAGTTTTTCTATAGAAAACCGGTTACTATAAAAGTTTTTCTATAGAAAAGCTTTTGCTAAAAAAGTTTTTCTATAGAAAAGCTTTTGCTATAAAAGTTTTTCTATAAAAAAACTTTTACTTCTACAAAAAAAAACTTTTACTAGAAAAGTTTTTCAATAGAAAAGCTTTTACTATAAAAGTTTTTCTATAGAAAATCTTTTTCTTGTAAAAGTTTTTATTTTTGTAGTTTTTCCTCCATAAAAAAGCTTTTAGTATAATAGATTTTCTTAAGAAAAGATTTAAGTATAACAGTTTTTTTTATAGAAAAGCTTTTATTACTGAAGTTTTTCTTTAAAAAATCTTTTACTAAAAAGTTTTTTTGTTATAAAAGTTTTTCTATATAAAGCTTTTACTACAAACTTTTTTTTATAGAAAAACTTTTACTATAAAAACATTTTTATCAAAAAGCTGTTGCTATAAAAATGTTTCTTTGGAAAGGTTTCATATTAAAACTTTTAAAGCAACAAATTTTCTAAATTCCAGATATCAATAAAATTCATGTGCACAAAATATCTCTATCTAAGTTCTTGATATGTCCCATTGTGCGTAATTCCTTTCACCTCTTTATTGTTTTATAAAAAGTAATTATTCTTTAGTCTTTTCACGACTTCTGTTTAAATGCCGATATATTCAGCTACGCACCACATTTATCCTCTTAAGTCCTTTTTCTTAAGTGAATTTTAATTTTTTTTTTGGGATTGTGTTGCAGTATTTGGTTGATTTATATTCCAAATATGAAGTGACTATCACGTCCGCAATACACCTCCTTTAACGAATACATACCAAACAATTGTGATATATTTCATTTTTTGTCAAGCATCATAAAGAAATTGATGCTTATAATCGTAAAAAATGTGAAACAATGAATTGAAATCGAAATGTATAAGAACGAACAAAAAACAATTCTGGTTGTGTCATAAAATTTAAGTTGCCAATTTATGACCAACTAAAAAAAATATAAAAAAGGAAACATAAAAAATAAGCCATGGCAATCACCAAATATCAGCCTTTTCTTTTATAAAAACAACAGAAAAAATTAAACCCTCAAAACAATGACTGGACATTATGGGCCAAAAAAAATAGTGAATTACTTTTTTGTTTTCGTATTAAATGAAATTATTGATGGTATATATCCTTTAGCGAATTTTATCAACTTTTTTTCATGGTTTTCTTCGTTTCAGATAATGGAGTGAAGGTGAGTAAAACAGCAGGTAGAAATCTTTTGTTTTAAGATCCTTTTTTTTAATTTTCGAAATTTCATTTAATATATCTTGAAATAAATTCGTAATGCACAGTGGGGGAATTCAAAAGTTAAATTTTATATAAAAAAGAAGTATATAAAAAGATGTAACTCGCAGAAAATGGATACACCTACTACACAGTTTGATGTGAAATGAAAGGAAAAAAATATATCGAAATTTTTCGTAAGAAAAATTTTAAATCGAAAATTTTCGTAGAAATTGAAAATTTTTCATAGAAAAAATTTAATATCAAAAATTTTCTATAGAAAAATTTAATATCAAAAATTTTCTATAGAAAAATTTTATATCGAAAATTTTCTATAGAAAAATTTTATATCGACAATTTTCTATAGAAAAAATTTTTATCGAAAATTTTCTATAGAAAAATTTAAAAACGAACATTTTCTATAGAGAAATTTTATCTTTAAAATTTTTTATATAAAACTTTTGTATCGAAAATTTTCTATAGAAAAATTTTATATCGAAAATTTTCTATAGAAAAATTTTATATCGAAAATTTTCTATAGAAAAATTTTATATCGAAAATTTTCTATAGAAAAATTTTATATCGAAAATTTTCTATAGAAAAATTTTATATCGAAAATTTTCTATAGAAAAATTTTATATCGAAAATTTTCTATAGAAAAATTTTATATCGAAAATTTTCTATAGAAAAATTTTATATCGAAAATTTTCTATAGAAAAATTTTATATCGATAATTTTCTATAGAAAAATTTTATATCGAAAATTCTCTATAGAAAAATTTTATATCGAAAATTTTCTATAGAAAAATTTTTTATCGAAAATTTTCTATAGAAAAATTTTATATCGAAAATTTTCTATAGAAAAATTTTATATCGAAAATTTTCTATCGAAAATTTTCTTTAGAAAAATGAAAAATTTTATATCGAAAATTTTCCATAGAAAAATTCTATATCGAAAATTTTCTCTAGAAAAATTTTATATCGAAAATTTTCTATAGAAAAATTGTATATCAAAAATTTTCCATAAAAAAATTTTTGTATCGAAAATTTCCTATAGAAAAATTTTATATCGAAAATTTTCTATAGAAAAATTTTATATCGAAAATTTTCTATAGAAAAATTTTATATCGAAAATTTTCTATAGAAAAATTTTATATCGAAAATTTTCTATAGAAAAATTTTATATCGAAAATTTTCTATAGAAAAATTTTATATCGAAAATTTTCTATAGAAAAATTTTATATCGAAAATTTTCTATAGAAAAATTTTATATCGAAAATTTTCTATAGAAAAATTTTATATCGAAAATTTTCTATAGAAAAATTTTATATCGAAAATTTTCTATAGAAAAATTTTATATCGAAAATTTTCTATAGAAAAATTTTATATTAAAAATTTTCTATGGAAAAATTTTATATCGAAAATTTTCTATGGAAAAATTTTATATCGAAAATTTTCTATGGAAAAATTTTATATCGAAAATTTTCTATGGAAAAATTTTATATCGAAAATTTTCTATGGAAAAATTTTATATCGAAAATTTTCTATAGAAAAATTTTATATCGAAAATTTTCTATAGAAAAATTTTACATCGAAAATTTTCTATAGAAAAATTTTATATCGAAAATTTTCTATAGAAAAATTTTATATCGAAAATTTTCTATAGAAAAATTTTGTATCGAAAATTTTCTATAGAAAAATTTTGTATCGAAAATTTTCTATAGAAAAATTTTATATCGAAAATTTTCTATAGAAAAATTTTATATCGAAAATTTTCTATAGAAACATTTTATATCGAAAATTTTCTATAGAAAAATTTTATATCGAAAATTTTCTATAGAAAAATTTTATATCGAAAATTTTCTATAGAAAAATTTTATATTAAAAATTTTCTATGGAAAAATTTTATATCGAAAATTTTCTATGGAAAAATTTTATATCGAAAATTTTCTATGGAAAAATTTTATATCGAAAATTTTCTATAGAAAAATTTTATATCGAAAATTTTCTATAGAAAAATTTTATATCGAAAATTTTCTATAGAAAAATTTTATATCGAAAATTTTCTATAGAAAAATTTTATATCGAAAATTTTATATAGAAAAATTTTATATCGAACATTTTCTATAGATAAATTTTATATCGAACATTTTCTATAGACAAATTTTTTATGGAAAATTTTCTATAGAAAAATTTTCTATCGAAAATTTTCTATAGAAAAATTTTATATCGAAAATTTTCTATAGAAAAATTTTATATCGAAAATTTTCTATATTAATTTTATATCGAAAATTTTCCATAGAAAAATTTTATATCGAAAATTTTCTCTAGAAAAATTTTATATCGAAAATTTTCTATAGAAAAATTGTATATCAAAAATTTTCCATAAAAAAATTTTTGTATCGAAAATTTCCTATAGAAAAATTTTATATCGAAAATTTTCTATAGAAAAATTTTATATCGAAAATTTTCTATAGAAAAATTTTATATCGAAAATTTTCTATAGAAAAATTTTATATCGAAAATTTTCTATAGAAAAATTTTATATCGAAAATTTTCTATAGAAAAATTTTATATTGAAAATTTTCTATAGAAAAATTTTATATCGAAAATTTTCTATAGAAAAATTTTATATCTAAAATTTTCTATAGAAAAATTTTGTATCGAAAATTTCTATAGAAAAATTTTGTATCGAAAATTTTCTATAGAAAAATTTTATATCGAAAATTTTCTATAGAAAAATTTTATATCGAAAATTTTCTATAGAAAAATTTTATATCGAAAATTTTCTATAGAAAAATTTTATATCGAAAATTTTCTATAGAAAAATTTTATATCGAAAATTTTCTATAGAAAAATTTTATATCGAAAATTTTCTATAGAAAAATTTTATATTAAAAATTTTCTATGGAAAAATTTTATATCGAAAATTTTCTATGGAAAAATTTTATATCGAAAATTTTCTATGGAAAAATTTTATATCGAAAATTTTCTATAGAAAAATTTTATATCGAAAATTTTCTATAGAAAAATTTTATATCGAAAATTTTCTATAGAAAAATTTTATATCGAAAATTTTCTATCGAAAATTTTCTATAGAAAAATTTTATATCGAAAATTTTCTATAGAAAAATTTTATATCGAAAATTTTCTATATTAATTTTATATCGAAAATTTTCCATAGAAAAATTTTATATCGAAAATTTTCTCTAGAAAAATTTTATATCGAAAATTTTCTATAGAAAAATTGTATATCAAAAATTTTCCATAAAAAAATTTTTGTATGGAAAATATCCTATAGAAAAATTTTATATCGAACATTTTCTATAGAAAAATTTTATATCGAAAATTTTCTATAGAAAAATTTTATATCAAAAATTTTCTATAGAAAAATTTTATATCGAAAATTTTCTATAGAAAAATTTTATATCGAAAATTTTCTATAGAAAAATTTTCTATAGAAAAATTTTGTATCAAAAATTTTCTATAGAAAAATTTTGTATCGAAAATTTTCTATAGAAAAATTTTATATCAAAAATTTTCTATAGAAAAATTTTATATCAAAAATTTTCTATAGAAAAAATTTATTTGAAAATTGTCTATAGAAAAAATTTATACTGAAAATTTTCTATAGAAAAATTTTGTATCCAAAATTTTCTATAAAAAAATTTTATATCAATAATTTTCTATAGGAAAATGTCAAATCGAAAATTTTCTATAGAAAAATTTTATATCGAAAATTTTCTTTAGAAAAATTTTATCTCGAACATTTTCTATAAAAAATTTTTATATCGAAAATTTTCTATAGAATCGAAAATTTTCTATAGAAAAATTTTGTATCGAAAATTTTCTATAGAAAAATTTTATATCGAAAATTTTCTATAGAAAAATTTTATATCGAAAATTTTCTATAGAAAAATTTTATATTAAAAATTTTCTATGGAAAAATTTTATATCGAAAATTTTCTATGGAAAAATTTTATATCGAAAATTTTCTATAGAAAAATTTTATATCGAAAATTTTCTATAGAAAAATTTTATATCGAAAATTTTCTATAGAAAAATTTTATATCGAAAATTTTATATAGAAAAATTTTATATCGAACATTTTCTATAGAAAAATTTTATATTGAACATTTTCTATAGACAAATTTTTTATGGAAAATTTTCTATAGAAAGATTTTATATCGAAAATTTTCTATAGAAAAATTTTATATCGAAAATTTTCTATAGAAAAATTTTATATCGAAAATTTTCTATAGAAAAATTTTATATCGAAAATTTTATATCGAAAATTTTCTATAGAAAAATTTTCTATAGAAAAATTTTCTATAGAAAAATTTTGTATCAAAAATTTTCTATAGAAAAATTTCGTATCGAAAATTTTCTATAGAAAAATTTTATATCGAAAATTTTCTATAGAAAAATTTTATATCGAAAATTTTCTATAGAAAAATTTTATATCAAAAATTTTCTATAGAAAAATTTTATAACGAAAATTTTCTATAGAAAAATTTTATATTAAAAATTTGCCATAGATGAATTATATATCAAAAATTTTCTATAGAAAATTTTTTTGTTTAAATGTAACCTTGGACGTGGATATATAGAGGGTTAGCAAAGCAAAACTGCCAAAATTTTTAAGATAACTCCTTAAGGTTTGGCATGAAACATTTTTTTGATATAAGGACTAAGTCTGTTAAAAATAAACAAAATCGTTAAAATTTTGAGGTACCACCCAAACAATTTTCTTCCCGGAATATGGTTTTATGTTCTTCAAAGACACAGAAAAAAATTTTTGAGAATTTTCAATATTAACTGTTTTTATAATCAGAAGACCACAATAAATTTATAAAATAAACCCAAAAACTTGAATTTTGTAAACTAGTGTAATCATTTTTTCATCTAAAGAATTTTATTGAATGACATAAAATATATTTTCTTCACAACTTAGCCTCCATCTGTCATTTATCATAAAATATCGTAAAATTTTTGTAATTTTATTTTCATTTCTTATGTTTTTTATTTCGTTTATTTAATTTAGCTTGAAATAACATATTTTTCACATATAAATTAACCATTATTGTCAGGTGAATTTTTATGTTCAATTTGTTGGTATTTTTATGGCTACGTACCTTTGAAGCGAACTATTCTTAAGCTTTTCTTTATTATATTTTTATGACGCATTTCAAATCATCGTTTTATGTTTTTTTTCTCTCCTACCCCTAAAATAATGGGCTTATGTTTTCAATTTCTTTCTGAATGAATTTCACGGTATCTCGTCGTCTTAATGGCTGACTGATAGTCGGTAAAAATACCCTACAGTATTATAATACCTCTCAATGTTCTCTATAAAAATATCTTATATAAAAAAAATTTTCTATACAAAAAATTTATATTGAAAATTTTCTACAGAAAAATTTTATATCGAAAATTTTCTACAGAAAAATTTTATATCAAAAAATTCTCTTATCGAAAATTTTCTATAGAAAAATTTTATATAGAAAATTTTCTATAGAAAAATTTTATATCAAAAAACTCTCTTATCAAAAATTTTCTATACAAAAAATTTATATTGAAAATTTTCTAGAGAAAAATTGTATATCGAAAATTTTCTATAGAAAAATTGTATATAAAAAAATTCTCTTATCGATAACTTTCTATAGAAAAATTTTCTGTAGAAAAATTTTGTATTAAAAATTTCCTATTGAAAAACTTATATGGAAAAGTTCTATAGAATAATTTTATATCGAAAATTTTCTATAGAAAAATTTTGTATCGAAAAATTTCTATTGAAAAATTTTAGATCAAAAAATTTCTATAGAAAAATTTTATGTCGAAAATTTTTAAAAAAAAAATTTTATACTAAAAGTTTTCTAGAGAAAAACTGTGTACTGGAAATTTGCTATTAAAAAATTTTATATGAGAATTTATTTTTAGAAAAATTTTATATCGAAAATTTTTTATAAATAAATTCTTTATCGAAAATTTTCTATAGAAAAATTTTATATCAAAAATTTTCTATATAATATTTGTATATCGAAAATTTTTCTATTGACAATTTTTAATATAAAATTAATTTATGGAAAAAATTTGATGTAAAATTTTTCTAAAGAAAATTTTTTATATAAAATTTTTCTATAGAAAATTTTCGATATAAAATTTTTTCATTTAAAATTTTCAGTATAAAATTATTCTATAAAAAAATTTTCGATATAAAGTTTTTCTATAAAAAATTTTCAATATAAAATTATTCTATAGAAAATTTTCAATATGAAAATATTATATAAAAAATTTTAAATATAAAATTTTTCTATAAAAAATTGTTCTATATGAAAATTTTTGATAAAAATTTTTTTTAGAAAATTTTCGATATAAAAAATTTCTAAGAAAATTATTGATAAAAATATTTTTAATATAAATCTTTCAATATAAAATTCTGGGATAAAAATATTCGATATAAAATTTTTCTATAGAAAATTTTCCATATAAAATTTTTCTGTAAAAAATGTTGGATATAAAAATTTTTCTATAGAAAATTTTCGATTAAAATTTTTCTAAAAAAATTATCGATACAAAATTTTTCAATAGAAAATTTTTGATATAAAATTTTCTATAGAAAGTTTTCGATATAAGATTTTTCTTTAAAAAATTTTCTATATAAAATTCTTCTATTCTTCGATATAAATATTTTCTATAGAAAGTTTTTGATCTATAGAAAGTTTTTGATATAAAATTTTTGTTAAGAAAATTTTTAGTTTAAAATTTTGGATAATATTTGTCTATAGAGAATTTTCGATATAAAATTATTCAATAGAAAATTTTTGATATAAAATTATTCCAAAGAAAATTTTCGATATAAAATTATTCCAAAGAAAATTTTCGATATAAGTTATTCTATAGAAAATTCTCGATATAAAATTTTTCAATAGAAAATTTTTGTTGGGAAAGTTTTTAGTTTAAAATTTTTAACATAAAATTTTTCTAAAGAACATTTTTGATGTGCAATTATTCTATATTTTCGATATAAAATTATTCCATAGAAAATTTTAGTTATAACATTTTTTTATAGAAAATTATTCCAAAGAAAAATTTCTATATATAATTATTCTATAGAAAATTTTCAATATAAAATTATTCTATAGCAAATTTTTGATATAAAATAATTCTACAGAAAATTTTCGATATAAAATTATTCTAAAGAAATTTTTCGATATAAAATTTTTCAATAGAAAATTTTCGATATAAAATTTTTCTATAGAAAATTATTGCTATCTACTTTTATGTATAAAATTTTTCTATAGAAAATTATCTATAAAAAATTTTTCTATAGAAAATGTTTGATATAAAATTTTCGAAAAAAAATTTTTCAAATGAAAATTTTCGATAGAAAATTTTTCAATAGAAAATTTTCGAAATAAAATTTATTATATAATATTTTCGATATAAAATTTTTCTAATGAATATTTTCGATATAAAATTATTCTATAGAAAATTTTTGATATAAAATTTTTCTATAAAAAATTTTCGATATAAAATTTTTCTTAAGAAATTTTTCGATATAAAATTTTTTGTTAAAAAATTTTCGATTTAAAATTTTTCTATAGAAAGTTTTTGTTATAAAATTTTTCTATAGAAAGTGTTCAATATAAAATTATTCTAAAGAAAATTTTCGATATAATTTATTTGTTTTGAGAAAATTTTCGATATATAGAATTTTTCTGTAGAAAATTTTCGATATATAATTTTTCTATAGAAAATTTTATATATAAAATTTTTCAATAGAAAATTTTCGATATAACATTTTTCAATAGAAAATTTTCGATATAAAATTTTTCTAAAGAAAATTTTTAATATAAAATTTTTTTTAAGAAAATTTTTAATTTAAAATTTTTGATATAAAATTTTTCGATATAAAATTATTCTATAGAAAATTGTCGATATAAAATTATTGCATAGAAAATTTTCGATATAACATTTTCAATATAAAATTATTTTATAGAAAATTTTTGATTTAAATTTTTTTAAAGAAAATTGTTTATAGAAAAAATGTCTATAGAAAAATTTCGATACAAAATTATTTTATAGAAATTTTTTGATATAAAATTATTCTATAGAAAATTTTTGATATAAAATATTTCTATGGAAATTTTTCTATACAAAATTTTTCTATAGAAAGTTTTGAATATATAATTATTCTATAGAAAATTTTCGACATAAAATTTTTCTATGGAAAAGTTTTGATATAAAATAATTCTACAGAAAATTTTTGATTTTAAATTTTTATAAAGAAAATTTTTGATATAAAATTTTTCTATAGAAAATTTTTGATATAAAATTTTTCTATACAAAATTTTTGATATCAAATATTTATATAAAAATTTTTTGATATAAAGTTTTTCTATACAAATTTTTCGATAAAAAATTTTTCTTCAGAAAATTTTCGAAATAAAATTTTTCTACAGAAAATTTTCAATATGAAATTTTTCTATAGAAAATTTTCGATATAAAATTATTCTATAGAAAATTTTCGATATAAAATTTTTCAATAGTACTCATACCAGTTGGAAAAATAACACTTCATTTAGGTGTTATAGTGTTGTCATTTGTCTAAGCTCCATCTAATATTTCTGTCATTAATTGTCATTTTCGGTTTTCTTTGTTTAAGCCCTCGGATCAAATTTATTGACAGCCAAAAAAACAAACAAAAAAGTTTTATTATTAACTAAAAGGATTTTCTAAGCAATGACTTTAATTTAACGCCAGGCCAATGTTTGTATTAATTTACTAATAAACGAAAAAACGAGAAAACTTTTAGTCTCGCTTACTTTTAGCGAGAGGCGTTAAAATGTTAGCAGGATGTTTAAGTATAAAAATTAATGATAATTTAGTGGTCGTTAACTTATATTAATGGGCATTTGTCTATGAAATCATTAAGTCATAAGAAAGGGGGTGGGTAGAAGATTTCAAGATACACTTTATTCTCCTTGTGGCTATGGTTCAGGCGAAAAGAGGCTGTTTTTATTAAACCACATTAAAATTTTTCTGGTAAAATTTAAGATTTTATTTTTATGACTTTATGTATTTATGACATAAAATGAAAGAAGCTCGTTCTTGTAACACAGGCTGGCGTTGGCATAGCACAGTGGGGTGCTGTTATATAAGAGAAAGACTTTTGTTAGAAATTTTCAAAGAAAAATAAAGCTTGTTTTTATATTTGTTATAAAATACTAAAAATTTTGGAAAACAAATTACATATTAAAAAGTTATTGCAGCTAAACATAAATTACACTAGTTTACGAAATTAAATTTTTGAAGCAACATTTGATTACCACTGTTTTTTTTATTAGTTATGGTCTTTCCTAAAATTGGTTGTTATTAAAAAATTTGTTTTTATAAAATTTGAAATTTTTGTTAAGGCTTGATCTATTGATTTTATCATATCTTTGGTACTGGTTATTCGATTTTGTTGAAATTTAAGTAAATAATAGCTAACAAAATTATCTTTTTTATTTTAAAAAATTAAAAATGTTTAACTGATTTAGAGTTAAAAAAAAAAACTTTTTTAAAAAATTTCCATTTTTATTTTTTAAAAATTCTTAAAAAATCGAAAATGCTAAAAATCTATAATTTTTATTACATGATCTTAATACTTTAAGTGTTTTTAAAAAAATAAAATTTATTTGCTGAAAATCCATAAAGAAATATGATTTTATGGACAATAAAGTAAATTAAGTGAAAATATATTTTGTATTTCAGCCATTTTGGTCATAAGGTTTTCTATGGGAACTAGGGTCAAATGTGTACCGATTTTCGTGAAATTTAACAGTTTAATTACAGTTTATGCAAACATTTTGTGTGCCACAAATAAATATAAAATGGGCAATATCATCAGAGTTATGAGCGTTTTTGTAAATTTCGACGCATTTTAGTCGCTTTTGCCAGAAGTTGTTGTATGGGAGCTATGGTCAAAGATAGACCGATTTCAACGAAACTTGATATTATGATTATTGTTTATAAAGCCAATTTCTTTAAATTTTCACAAAAATATACTTAAATTTGATACCAAAATTTCAATTCCGGTAAGTGTGACATATGGAAGGCACTCGAAATAATAGACCGATTAAAACTAATTTCAATAAAAATGCCCCCAATGGCCATTTAAAATATCTGTGACAAATTTAATGAAGATAAAAGCAAATTTCTGGCAAAAATCTCAATTTCGGGAAATGAGACCTATGAGAGGTATCCGAAATAATGAACCGGGTTTTAAAGAATTTCAATGAAGATTGTTAATAAAAAATGCATGTGCTAAATTTCATGAAGATAAAAGCTCACAAATTTGACTTCGAAGAACATAAAACTATTTTCCGGTAAGAAAATTATTTGGGAGGTACCCCAAAATTTCGAACGATTTTGTTTATTTTTAACAGGATTTATTTTTATAGTAAATATATATGTTTCGTGTCAAATCTCAAGAAAGTATATTGCAAATTATGGTCTTTTCTTCAATTTTTAAAACAATAGGATTGAAATGAAAATTAATTACCTAAAATTGAGTATTTTTACGTAATTCTTAATAAAATCACTTCTAATCGATGGATTTTCATAAAATAGGGCTTATTTTATTCAGAATATTCATAATTTTAAAATCCCTGAGTAGCGATGGTAAGTTTTTGTCAGTTTAAATTTTTTAGAAATTTTTTCCAATTTAAAAATTTTTCAATTTTGAACAAAGAAAAAATATTTTGTTATACATAGCGATACGAATAACTCCAAAATCGTTAAAAACACCTAAAATTTGTGTTAGCAGATCTCACGCGCATTTTTCTTCTTAATCCATTAAAATCTATTCCGATAATATCGGAGAAGTCGTTTTCAAGATATGATAAAAAAACTATGACAACATGCTCAAAAATCTTAAATTTTATAAAAAATATTTTTTTTATGTTGTGATGTAAATAACTTCAAACCTGTTAATCACACAAAAATTTTGTATTAACACGACTTAAGGGCAATTTAATTTTAAATCCATTGATGAATTTGTCGATAAAATTCGACAAGTCGTTTTCAAGATATGGTAAATAAACTAGGGCAACATATTAAAAAATCAAAAAAAAAAAAAAAAAATTTAAATCGACTAAAAATTTTAAAAGCATATAATTTTGAGTTAACTTATTCAAAATTCAAATATTTCCACTATGTACCTTGGTAATAGCAAGTACTCTGGTAACTGGTACCTTGTAATGACTACAACATATACTTCGAATAACTAATAAGTAATTACAGAAGTACTTATTTGTAATTAAAATGGTAATTTGAACTGAATGGCCCGGGTTCGAATCCCACCAAGACCAACAATCTTTTTAATTTTTTTTTATTAAAAAAAGTCTTTTTAAATGATTTTTGAGTTTTAAGAACTTAAATATTACCTTCTGCAAAAAAAATTGGAAAACTAACACACGGTAATGAAAAATTACCATCATGAGTCAATTTTGATTATGTAGGGGATGTTGGATACCAAACACGGTTATGATTGGTCTTAACTTGGTAAGCCCAGACATATCTTGGTCATCCTTTATCTCAACTGTGGACACTGACCTCCTCGTGTTTTTACCCGGGGAACTAGTTTAATGCCCCTTAATGTAGTCAGCTAACATGTACCGAGAGTTGTTCCATAAGATCGATAAAAATGTTTAGGACGACGGGCTAGTAACCCACTCTTGGAAAAAACAATTACTATAAAGAGGATAAAATTAGAATAAAAATGTCCCACCAACTAATCTTAGAAGGTGACGTCCGAAACTTCAATGAAAAGACCAATAAGAGGAACATTTTTCAAAGCTTGGCCGAAAAAATTGTAGAATATTTGCACAAGATCAAAGTCCACGGAAGTCTAAAATATGCTCGAACTTTGACCTTATCAGGTTGTAGCTATAGGCAGCTAAAGTAAGTAAGAGTCAATGTTATTTAAAAACTTATACCAAAAGGAAGATTTAAATTGCTTAAGTTTTAAAATAATAAAAAAAAACTTCTTTATTGTTTACTATTATTAAACGTTTACAAAAAATCATGTAGAAATATTCAAAAAATTACAACAAAGCAAAAAAATCAGGGAAAACAAAGTTATTTTCACATGATTTTGGATCTAAAAGTAAAAATTGTATTATAGGAATTAAAATAATATTTTAATTTATAAGAAAATTGTCTTCTGAATTCAAGAAGTTTATTTAATATAATAATCAAAAAATTTTCAAATCAAAATTTTAGAAATTATAAAAGAAAACTTAAAAACTAGATTTTAAATTAAAACAACAAAAGTAATTTGTACAGTAAAAGTACACCCTACATTACTCCCCCACCAGTATTAAAAATAATGATTTTCTTATTATTTTTTAAAATTCGTCAAATTAATTAATTTTGAATGTGACAGATTTTTTTTTGTTTGTATACGTAACGGATTCTGAATTGTTATCTGAAATGTAGGCTGGTTTTAGATGATCAATATGAAAAGTTTTAACAACGTTGCCTTTTTGAATTTTAAAATTATTCTCATTTCTCTCAACAACGCGAAATGGTCCTTCGAAAGGAGGGTTTAATCCCGATCTGCTATTAACCTTAACATATACATATTCACAAGACTGCAAGGTTTTTGGTATAAAATATTTATCATTGTTATGATAAACTATTTTTGATCTAACTTGAGAAAAATATTCTCTCAGTTTTCGTAAAGTTTCTTCGACAGGAAGTTCATTATTATTTTCAATTATCAATTCACCTGGTAAACGAAGAGTTTGACCATAAACAAGTTCAGCTGGTGAACATTTTAGTTCCATTTTTATTGATGTTCGCAAACCTAGTAAAACGAATGGTAACATTTCCGACCATTTCATAGAATTAGGAGATGTCATTAAAGCAGACTTAAGTTGTCTATGAAATCTTTCAACTAATCCGTTTGCTTGTGGATGATATGGAGACGTATGGATTTTATGAGAACCAAGTAGTGACATTATTTCGCTAAAAAGTGAAGAGGTAAATTGAGTACCTTGATCTGTTGTAATTTTAATAGGGACACCGAAGCGTGGTATATAATTCTCTACAAAAGTTTTTGCTACGGAACGAGCATATATGTCGCGAAGTGGGTATGCTTCAGGCCAACGAGAGTACCTATCTATGATTGTCAAAATATATTTGTATCCATTTGAAACTGGAAGAGGTCCGACCAAATCCATATGAATGTGTTCGAAACGATTTTTTGGAATATCAATAGCTTTAATTGGAGATTTCGTGTACCGGTTGATTTTTGAACGTTGACAGGGATGACATGTTGCTACCCATTCATTAATATCTTTTCTCATTTTTGGCCAAAAATATTTATTTTGAATTAAATTCCTAGTACTTTGAGTTCCTGGGTGAGATAACGAATGGATTTTATCGAATATAATTTTTCTTAAAGGTAATGGAACATAAGGTTTGGGGATATTGTTTGAACAATCACACTAAATCTTAAAATTTTTGTTCGGTATAAATATTTCCTTTAAATTAAAATTTGGTTTAGATGTTATTAATTTTAAGAATTCGTCATTTTGTTGTTCATTATAAAGTAATTCAATACTAATATCATTTGTCGATAAAGCATCAATTTGGTAAATGCGTGATAAACAATCAGCAACAATATTCTCTTTTCCAGCTATATATTGAATATTATTGGTGAATTGTGCTATGTAATCTAGTTGTCTACTTTGTCTAGGAGAGCGATCTGTTTTTGAATCTAAAACGAATGTCAACGGTTTGTGATCAGTAAAGATAATGAAATCTCGACCTTCTAAGAAGTGTTTAAAATGTTTAATAGATTTATATATTGCTAGAAGTTCTCTGTCGAATGTTGAATATTTTTGTTCTGTTGAGCTTAGCTTTTTGGAGAAGTAAGCAAGTGGTTCTTTATGTCCATGACTATTTGATTGCTGTAAAACGGCTCCAATTGCTGTATTGGAAGCATCTACAGACAATGATAATTGACAATCTTCATCGAAATGAGTCAGTATTGTGTTTTTTGCAAAAAGTTTTTTAACGTTTTCAAAAGACTTTATTGCTTTTTCATTCCAAGTTAGTTGTTTATTTTCACTTTTATTTGTTGTAGTTAAAATATCATATATATGACTAAGTTCAGAGGCTAGCATTGGTACATATCGGTGATAGTAATTAATTATACCTAAAAATTTTTGTAGTTTCGATATAGTTGAAGGTCTTTCAAAATCTAATATAACTTTAACTCTGTCTTTAGAAGGTTGAATTCCTTCTGATGAAATTTGGTAACTTAAAAAATCTATTGAAGAAACACCAAATATACATTTATTAATTTTTATGTTTAATGAGTATTCAGCTAATCTCGTAAAAACTTTTTCTAAATGTTCAATATGTTCTGTTTCATTTTCACTTGCTATTAAAATGTCATCAATGTAGGTAAAAACGAAATCAAGTCCAAAAAATACTTCATTTATAAAACGCTGAAAAGTTTGAGCACTATTTCTTAAGCCAAAAGGCATTCTTAGAAACTCGAACATTCCGAATGGAGTAGTAATCGCTGTTTTTGAAATATCTTCTTTTGCTACAGGAATTTGGTGGTAAGCTCTTACTAAATCTAACTTTGAAAAAATTGTTTTGTTTTTGAAATTTATACCAAGGTCATGTATATGAGGTAACGGGTATCGATCTGGTACTGTTATACAATTAAGTCTTCTATAATCTCCGCAAGGTCTCCAATCATTTATGTCTTTTTTTGGAACTAAATGTAATGGTGAGGCATATGGTGAGGAGGATTGTCTACAAACACCTATTTTAACTAAATATTCAAATTCATTTTTGGCAATTTTATGTTTGACAGGATCCAACCGTCGAGGTCTACAAAATGGTAGGTTACCTTTTGTTTCTATATGGTGGACAGTTTTATGTTCAACTACTTTTGTATAATCAGGTTCAGAGGTGATAGAAGGAAATTTCTTTAATAAGTCAGCATATTTATTATTTGTATTAATATTTGGTTTAAGAGAATAAATTGAACAAAATCCTAATGAACCTTTGGTTTTCAATGAAGTTGTTGAATCTATTAATTGTCTGTTTTTGGCATCTACAATTAAACCAAATTTTTCCAAAAAGTTAAATCCTATTATAGGAGTATCTATATCAGCAATTAAAAATGGGAATTCAAAGTCTCTTCTAAGGCCCAAATCTACCTTAAATAATTTTGTACCATAGGTACGAATAACTGACCCGTTTGCAGCTGATAATTCAAAGTCTGAATTTCGAGATACCATTTTAAATTTTGAAAATGGTACTACTGAAACAACAGCACCTGTATCTATTAAAAAATTTAAATTATTTATATTATCAAAAAGAAATAGGCGGCGTATAGTTTTGTTAATTCCATCATAAGCCACCGACATGATGGTTGTTTTTAGTTTAAAGAGTTGTTACGTTTGTTCTCAAAATTACATGGTTTAATACATTTGTAAGCTTTTTCGCCAAATTTTGAATGATACCAGCAATATTCATTATTTCTAGAACGTTTTTGTGAAAAATATCTGTTGTGAGAATTACTTCGTTCTCGAGAACGTCCTCTATATTTCAATTCTCCAACTTCTACAATGACCTTACTTAAATTTTGACACATGTTAGCAGTTAGTTCGGTTAATTGTTGAATAGATAATTCTAAATTATTTTTAGAGTTATGTTCTACTATTGAGATTTGTGGTTTTGAGCTTATCTCGTATATCTTATCTGCAAGAGAAACTTTTTCATCGATATTTTGAGAACTACAAGTAGTCAAATGTACTTGTATAATTTGTGGTAACTTACGAATCCATAATTTAAATAATAATTCGTCACTAATAGTAGTATTATTATTAGTAAGAGATTTCATTTCCCGAAATAGATCTGAAGGTTTGCGATCTCCAAGTTTGGAACTAGAAAATAGTTGTTCTAATCGACACTCTTCGCTAAGGGAGAATCTACTGCTTAAAGCTTTTTTTAAATTATCATATTTATTCACTGTCGGAGGAAATTGCACTATATCTAAAACCTTGCTTATAATGTCTTGAGGTAGAGAAATAAGAATATGGTGGTATTTTGTAGTATCGTCAGTAATATTGTTTAATGAAAATTGTATTTCAGAATGAATGAACCATGCTTCTGGACACTCAGACCAAAATTGTGGTAATTTTAAAGATATGTGTTGATTATTGGGCATTGTATTATTAGAATTATTTATAGTTTGAGATGAAGATTCAGGATTATTAATTTGACTGTTGTTATCGTTTAATGAAATAATGTTTCTTTCATTATAAGAGCGAGTAATAACCATTATTTTTAAAATGAGGGATTACAAATTGAAGGTAAATATTTTGTGAAACTAGTATAAAATTATATACAATACATATAAATGTTAATAAATTAAATCTAGAAACTTATCTTTTTTTTTAAAATTGTCCTTTTATTGTAAAAAATATTTTTGACTTCTTTCTCAACTTTTGGTTTTATTGAAAATAATGTATGGGATTCTTGAAAATGATGTATGGAATCCTTGAAAATGATGTAAGGGATTCTTGAGAATGATGTATAGGATTCTTGAAAATGGTATTTGAAATTCTTGATTATTTTATGGATCTTGGTTTAACTTCTGTTACACGACGTAAATTTTATATTTGAATAGATTAAGATAATCTTTATTGTAGATTCAACGTTTAATTCTTTGAGATTCTTTTGATAAACGTTTTTTTGAATATAAAAATTGGTTTTTATCAATATTTTGTTCGAAGCAGGATCGCCAATTATAGGAATTAAAATAATATTTTAATTTATAAGAAAATTGTCTTCTGAATTCAAGAAGTTTATTTAATATAATAATCAAAAAATTTTCAAATCAAAATTTTAGAAATTATAAAAGAAAACTTAAAAACTAGATTTTAAATTAAAACAACAAAAGTAATTTGTACAGTAAAAGTACACCCTACAGTATATATTAATTATAAGCTGCTAAGTTTTCAACATATGAAGTAGCTCAGTGGAAGAGTCTCCACCTAGCAGTCGTAGGGGTCTGGGTTCGAGTCCCGTTTAAAAATATGTTTTCTTAAATAAAACAACAACAAAAGTTTTTGTTGTTGTTTTCCAATTGCTTTCCCAATGCATTATTTTTCTGCAATTGGTAAGTACTTGCCCCCAATGACATCCCCATGTTAATGTAATGACTTAAACAGTGAATGAGTAAGTAGTTCGTGTTCAATAGTTTAGCTGTTTAACTCATTATTTGGTAATGAAAAGTTTTGCTGGGTACTCATAAATCCTGTAAAATTGTTATCACTTTGATCTTTCTCGTTATATAACTAATTTAGCTCAAACATACACTTTTTCCAATATTCCTTTTGAGTTAACATTTTTTTGTTCTGTTATAAACCTCTTATATACAATTTATATTAATGAATATCCAAAAAAAAGACGAAAGTAAACTTTAACATTTATATCAAATCTTGAACAATTGTCGAAATTATTGTACTATTCAGCAAAATCATTTAAATGTAACCAATTGAAATGAATACGTAAATTAATATTTAATCTTTGGATATTGAAATTATTCCAAGCATTCTTAAGTACAAACCGACTGCATAGAAGATATTAATAAAACGCTTTCACATCAAATTACACATTTATTTGTAAGAAGAAGAAAAATATTCCATTGAAAATAAGCTTTTGGTTTTATATCTTTAAGATACACTCGAAGTATAAAGTAGTTAAATTTAATCGCTATGTCATTATCCATTATATCACTCAGAATCACTCTCAAAGTCGAAATAAACATTTTATTCAAAATTTATTATTTTTATAGGAAAATTTTCAAAAATTTCCTATTTTTATAGGAAAATTTTCAAAAATTTCCTCTTTTTATAGGAAATTTTTCAAAAATTTCCTATTTTTATAGGAAATTTTTCAAAAATTTCCTATTTTTATAGGAAATTTTTCAAAAATTTCCTATTTTTATAGGAAATTTTTCAAAAATTTCCTATTTTTATAGGAAATTTTTCAAAAATTTCCTATTTTTATAGGAAATTTTTCAAAAATTTCCTATTTTATAGGAAATTTTTCAAAAATTTCCTATTTTTATAGGAAATTTTTCAAAAATTTCCTATTTTTATAGGAAATTTTTCAAAAATTTCCTATTTTTATAGGAAATTTTTCAAAAATTTCCTATTTTTATAGGAAATTTTTCAAAAATTTCCTATTTTTATAGGAAATTTTTCAAAAATTTCCTATTTTTATAGGAAATTTTTCAAAAATTTCCTATTTTTATAGGAAATTTTTCAAAAATTTCCTATTTTTATAGGAAATTTTTCAAAAATTTCCTATTTTTATAGGAAATTTTTCAAAAATTTCCTATTTTTATAGGAATTTTTTCAAAAATTTCCTATTTTTATAGGAAATTTTTCAAAAATTTCCTATTTTTATAGGAAATTTTTCAAAAATTTCCTATTTTTATAGGAAATTTTTCAAAAATTTCCTATTTTTATAGGAAATTTTTCAAAAATTTCCTATTTTTATAGGAAATTTTTCAAAAATTTCCTATTTTTATAGGAAATTTTTCAAAAATTTCCTATTTTTATAGGAAATTTTTCAAAAATTTCCTATTTTTATAGGAAATTTTTCAAAAATTTCCTATTTTTATAGGAAATTTTTCAAAAATTTCCTATTTTTATAGGAAATTTTTCAAAAATTTCCTATTTTTATAGGAAATTTTTCAAAAATTTCCTATTTTTATAGGAAATTTTTCAAAAATTTCCTATTTTTATAGGAAATTTTTCAAAAATTTCCTATTTTTATAGGAAATTTTTCAAAAATTTCCTATTTTTATAGGAAATTTTTCAAAAATTTCCTATTTTTATAGGAAATTTTTCAAAAATTTCCTATTTTTATAGGAAATTTTTCAAAAATTTCCTATTTTTATAGGAAATTTTTCAAAAATTTCCTATTTTTATAGGAAATTTTTCAAAAATTTCCTATTTTTATAGGAAATTTTTCAAAAATTTCCTATTTTTATAGGAAATTTTTCAAAAATTTCCTATTTTTATAGGAAATTTTTCAAAAATTTCCTATTTTCATAGGAAATTTTTCAAAAATTTCCTATTTTTATAGGAAATTTTTCAAAAATTTCCTATTTTTATAGGAAATTTTTCAAAAATTTCCTATTTTTATAGGAAATTTTTCAAAAATTTCCTATTTTTATAGGAAATTTTTCAAAAATTTCCTATTTTTATAGGAAATTTTTCAAAAATTTCCTATTTTTATAGGAAATTTTTCAAAAATTTCCTATTTTTATAGGAAATTTTTCAAAAATTTCCTATTTTTATAGGAAATTTTTCAAAAATTTCCTATTTTTATAGGAAATTTTTCAAAAATTTCCTATTTTTATAGGAAATTTTTCAAAAATTTCCTATTTTTATAGGAAATTTTTCAAAAATTTCCTATTTTTATAGGAAATTTTTCAAAAATTTCCTATTTTTATAGGAAATTTTTCAAAAATTTCCTATTTTTATAGGAAATTTTTCAAAAATTTCCTATTTTTATAGGAAATTTTTCAAAAATTTCCTATTTTTATAGGAAATTTTTCAAAAATTTCCTATTTTTATAGGAAATTTTTCAAAAATTTCCTATTTTTATAGGAAATTTTTCAAAAATTTCCTAGTTTTATAGGAAATTTTTCAAAAATTTCCTATTTTTATAGGAAATTTTTCAAAAATTTCCTATTTTTATAGGAAATTTTTCAAAAATTTCCTATTTTTATAGGAAATTTTTCAAAAATTTCCTATTTTTATAGGAAATTTTTCAAAAATTTCCTATTTTTATAGGAAATTTTTCAAAAATTTCCTATTTTTATAGGAAATTTTTCAAAAATTTCCTATTTTTATAGGAAATTTTTCAAAAATTTCCTATTTTTATAGGAAATTTTTCAAAAATTTCCTATTTTTATAGGAAATTTTTCAAAAATTTCCTATTTTTATAGGAAATTTTTCAAAAATTTCCTATTTTTATAGGAAATTTTTCAAAAATTTCCTATTTTTATAGGAAATTTTTCAAAAATTTCCTATTTTTATAGGAAATTTTTCAAAAATTTCCTATTTTTATAGGAAATTTTTCAAAAATTTCCTATTTTTATAGGAAATTTTTCAAAAATTTCCTATTTTTATAGGAAATTTTTCAAAAATTTCCTATTTTTATAGGAAATTTTTCAAAAATTTCCTATTTTTATAGGAAATTTTTCAAAAATTTCCTATTTTTATAGGAAATTTTTCAAAAATTTCCTATTTTTATAGGAAATTTTTCAAAAATTTCCTATTTTTATAGGAAATTTTTCAAAAATTTCCTATTTTTATAGGAAATTTTTCAAAAATTTCCTATTTTTATAGGAAATTTTTCAAAAATTTCCTATTTTTATAGGAAATTTTTCAAAAATTTCCTATTTTTATAGGAAATTTTTCAAAAATTTCCTATTTTTATAGGAAATTTTTCAAAAATTTCCTATTTTTATAGGAAATTTTTCAAAAATTTCCTATTTTTATAGGAAATTTTTCAAAAATTTCCTATTTTTATAGGAAAATTTTAAAAAATTTCCTATTTTTATAGGAAATTTTTCAAAAATTTCCTATTTTTATAGGAAATTTTTCAAAAATTTCCTATTTTTATAGGAAATTTTTCAAAAATTTCCTATTTTTATAGGAAATTTTTCAAAAATTTCCTATTTTTATAG
The DNA here is from genome assembly GCA_933228675.1 of Stomorhina lunata. Lineage (NCBI taxonomy): Eukaryota > Metazoa > Arthropoda > Insecta > Diptera > Rhiniidae > Stomorhina > Stomorhina lunata. The sequence continues at coordinate 35,786,269 of OW121744.1, read as the reverse complement.
GAAATTTTTCAAAAATTTCCTATTTTTATAGGAAATTTTTCAAAAATTTCCTATTTTTATAGGAAATTTTTCAAAAATTTCCTATTTTTATAGGAAATTTTTCAAAAATTTCCTATTTTTATAGGAAATTTTTCAAAAATTTCCTATTTTTATAGGAAATTTTTCAAAAATTTCCTATTTTTATAGGAAATTTTTCAAAAATTTCCTATTTTTATAGGAAATTTTTCAAAAATTTCCTATTTTTATAGGAAATTTTTCAAAAATTTCCTATTTTTATAGGAATTTTTTGAAAATTTTCCTATTTTTATAGGAAATTTTTCAAAAATTTCCTATTTTTATAGACATTTTTCAAAAATTTCCTATTTTTATAGGAAATTTTGTAAAAATTTCCTATTTTTATAGAAAATTTTTTAAAAATTTCCTATTTTTATAGGAAATTTTTTAAAAATTTCCTATTTTTATGGGAAATTTTTCAAAAACTTCCTATTTTTATATGAAGTTTTTCAAAAATTTCCTATTTTTATAGGAAATTTTTCAAAAAATTTTTTTTATAGATTTTCCTATTTGTATATGATAATTTTGAATAATTTCCTATAAAAATAGGAAAATTTTGAAAAATTTCCTTTTTTTATAGGAAATTTTTCAAAAATTTACTATTTTCATAGGAATTTTTTTCAAAAATTTTTAAGTTTTCTAGGAAATTTTTCAAAAATTGTTGATTCTTCTAGAAAAATTTTAAAAATTTACTGTACAAGTTTTTTTTTGAGTGTGCCCACATACATACAATTTTTGGGACAATTTCATTTGAAGAAAATTTCCAAATTCCAACGAAAAAAAGGAATAAAAGTAACGATAATAAGATGAAAATTATTCACAATTAACTTGTATTGTTACAAATTGGGTTCACTTTGTTACCTTTAAAAATTTATTAACGAACCAGGAATAATTTCTTCTCATATACAATTCCATTAAAACATGACATGTTTAATGCCCATAAATGTACAACCCTCATTATGTCAATTAGGATATGCGAAATAAAATGGAAAATCACAAATTGATTTTTATTTGGGGTGTGGGGAGATCTAATGTAAGACAGTGGAATTTAATAATAAAATATCTAAAATATGTTCAAGTTTTCAAAATTTCTTGCTTTAAGGTTAGCATGGCTTTTTTTGAAAAGACATTGCGCAGTGCTACTATTCTTAAAATTTATTGAACAAAAATAGAATCGATATGTATTTTATTGCCTGTTGATTGCTAACAATATTATAATATTACTAAACATCTAAATGTAAACTGATTAACAGAACTCTGTTTACTGTAAATTTGGCTCTGTTAAAATGTGTGGTTTTTGTCTTTGCTAATTAAATTTTCTTTTTCAACTTTTTTTTTTTTTTCTATTTTTCCATAAATCTTAGCAATTTCAATCATTTTACAACCACTGTGCCTGTTTGGTCCTTTCACAATGGTAGAATGAAAATAAAAGTAAATAATCGGATTCATAAAATTAAATCGTCATGGTACATTTCTCTGCGAATTTGTGTTTGTATGTATTTCAGCAGACGCACGCACTTGTGGTAAGAGTGTTTTGCCACAAAATTGAATTGGAAGCGCCACTAAAAGTTTACGGAGAATATTTTTGGGCAAAAAACTACTTTTGGAGTTTCTACTAAAATATTCTCACACAAAGTGAACATGTTAACTTTTTTTTAAGGTCCATCATCACCAAAAGTAAGGTAGGTCGTTTTTGATGGTTTGACATTATTTTGTCTTAAACTAAGAAAATATTGAAGCTTATTCGTCTTAAATATTTTTCATAGTAAAATTATAATTCTTAGTTTTAAAGAATGTACGTTTAAATAAAGTTGGGGCAAATTTCCAAAATTGAGAGAAATTTTGGAGCTTAGATTAATTTTTGTAATGTAATTGTTTAAAGGGTATGCAAGACAATTAAAAGTTGTTTTCGTTAAATAACTACTAAATTCTTTTTTGATTTTCTCTAGAATATCTCATATTACAAAAATAGCAATTAACTTGTTTATTTAAAGCCAGCATAATATTGAGTGTAAAAGTACTTAGAAATGACCACAAATCATTAGGCACAAGTACTTTTTTCTTTATCTTGTAAAGTGTTAAGAGTAAGTGAAAAAGTGCTTAACAGAAGGTGAAAACTAGGTAAGAGGCAAAAAAAGAAACTAGGACATGTCGCACTTGTTTCCTAAACAGAGATTCAAAAATATACTATTTTTATATACAATTTTTCAAAAATTTACTATTTTTACAGAAAATTTTTGATATTTATAGGAAATTTTTCAAAAATTTACAAATTTTAAAGGAAATTTTTCAAAAATTTACTAATTTTATAGGAAATTTTTCAAAAATTTACTATTTTTATAGGAAATTTTTCAAAAATTTACTATTTTTATAGGAAATTTTTCAAAAATTTACTATTTTTATTCGGCAATGGCGGATATAGGAGTTGATGACTCTATCATCTCTTTTATTGGAAAACTTCTTTCCTATAGAATTATTTTCTCTACCTTGGGAAAAGCTACAGTATATAAAGTAGCATACCGAGGTACTCCTCAGGGGGGTGTTTTATCTCCCCTGCTCTGGAACCTTGCCATCAACAAATTGTTAATGGAATTGGACTCTCTGCGCTTCAAAACTATTGCTTACGCAGATGATGTCGCTATTGCAGTTTCGGGCAAGTACCTAAACACTATCTCGCAGCGACTCGAAGTCGCTCTCGCCACACTTACTGAATGGAGCGTTTCCAATGGCCTGGGAGTTAACCCCGCCAAAACGGAACTCGTTCTTTTCACTAGGAAATACAAGATTCCCCAGTTCAATCTTCCAAAGCTTGATGGAACGGAACTGGTACTCACGGATCATGCCAAATACTTAGGTGTGATCCTGGACTCTAAGCTGTCCTGGAACTTAAACACCCAATCTAGGGTGTCTAAGGCTTCCATTGCACTATACTCGTGCAGAAGAGCTCTAGGAAATACGTGGGGCCTATCCCCTTCCAATACAGCCTGGCTCTTCGAAATGGTTGTTAAACCCATTCTCATGTACGGCGCTCTTGTCTGGTGGCCTGCCCTAAACAAGGCTAATCAGCGAGGACTTTTTGTTAAGATCCTTAGATCTGCTGCTCTCATGATTACGGGTGCTTTAAGGACTACTCCTTCAAAGGCACTCTTTACCATGCTTAATTGGCTTCCGGCTGAGCTAATGGCCCAATTAGTAGCCCTCAACTCAGCTATCAGGTTAAAAACCACCGGTGAATGGTCTACTTCGTCTCTAGGCCACACCACTATTCTGGAGAAACTTAATCTCCCTGATAATATAGACTACTGTATTCCCTCACCCGCTTTCGAGCAATCCTTCACTGCGGATATCTCAGGGGCCCATAACGCTTTTAGTGAAGAGACCCTGGTTATCTACTCGGATGGATCCAAATCGTCACGTGGTGTGGGTGGGGGCTTCTTTATCCCATCATTTGGGATTAAAGTGAAATTCAAGCTCCCTAAACAATGCAGCATTCTTCAAGCTGAAATTTCAGCTATTTATAGGGCGAGCAAGTGGCTCACGTACCACCGAGTATATCCCAACGATATTCGTTTCTGTACAGATAGTCTTGCCGCCATTCATTCCCTTTCATCGGTCTACACGACATCCGTTCTTACCCGTGAATGCCGGGCGTCTCTAAATGAGATGGCGAGACATTCCAACATTGAACTTTTCTGGGTACGTAGTCATAGTAATGTACCAGGTAACATCATAGCGGATAACCTAGCAAAAGATGGTGCTCTTCTTAGTCAAGAAAACACTGATCAATTCATAGGTATTCCGCTCTCAGCATGCAAATTGCTCATAAAGCAGTTTATTTTTAGGTCCGCACAGACCAACTGGTCCACAGAAAGTACCTGTACGATCTCCAGACTTACATGGCCAACTTACGACAGTAAGCGCTCTGCAATCCTGGTCAGCTTTTCGCGCCATAGACTTCGCACCCTTATTTCAGTACTCACGGGACACTGTCTTATAGGTATACATGCTAGAAGACTTAATCTTCAAAGCAATGACTACTGCAGAAGTTGTCACAATGCAGAGGAGGAAGAAACAATATCCCACTTCCTCTGTCACTGCCCAGCACTTGCTGAACTTAGAACCCTCCATCTAGGATTCCCATTTCTGCACGATCTATCAGAGATCTCGAACATCAATATTCGTAAAATAGGCTCTTTTATCGATGCATCTGGCTGGCTCTAACTGAGCCTCTTACTCTCGGTAGTTTTAAGAATTTAATTCTCTCTATCCTTGCAGGAATTACAAAGGGACCTATTTATGGACCCAAGTGAGGTGGACCTTACAGTCTGCATCCTGCCTAACCTAACCTAACCTAACCATAGGAAATTTTTCAAAAATTTACTATTTTTATAGGAAATTTTTCAAAAATTTACTATTTTTATAGGAAATTTTTCAAAAATTTACTATTTTTATAGGAAATTTTTCAAAAATTTACTATTTTTATAGGAAAATTTTCAAAAATTTACTATTTTTATAGGAAATTTTTCAAAAATTTACTATTTTTATAGGAAATTTTTCAAAAATTTACTATTTTTATAGGAAAATTTTCAAAAAAATACTATTTTTATAGGAAATTTTTCAAAAATTTACTATTTTTATAAGAAATTTTTCAAAAATTTACTATTTTTATAGGAAATTTTTCAAAAATTTACTATTTTTATAGGAAATTTTTCAAAAATTCACTATTTTTATAGGAAATTTTCCAAAAATTTGCGGTTTTTATAGGAAATTTTCCAAAAATTTTCTCCTTTTATAGAAAATTTTTCAAAAAGTTATTTTTTTATAGAAAATTTTTCAAAAAGTTATTTTGTTTATAGAATTTTCTTAAAAATTTTCTACATTTATGGGAAATTTTTCAAAAATTTACTATTTTTATAAGAAAATTTTCAAAAATTTCCTATTTTTATAGAATTTTTTTCAAATTTTACTATTGTTGTAGAAAATTTTTCAACAATTTACTATTTTTATAGAAAATTTTCAAAAATTTGCTATACTTATAGGCAATTGTTCAAAAACTAACTAATTTTAAAGGAAATTTTTAAAAAATTTACTATTTTTATAGAAATTTTTCAAAAATTTACTATTTTTATAGGAAATTATTCAAAAAATTACTACTTTTTAAAGGAAATTTTTCAAAAATTTCTTATTTTTATAGGAAATTTATCAAAAATGTAATATTTTTTAAATTAAAATTTTCAAAAATTTACTATTTTTAAGGAAATTTTTTAAATACTTACTATCTTTATAGGAAATTTTTCAAAAATAGGAAATTTGTCAAAAATTTACTATTTTTTATGAAATTTTCTATTTTTATAGAAAATTTTTAAAAAATTTACTTTTTTTTGCAGTTTCCTATAAACATATTTAATTTTTTCCAAAATTTCCTATAAAAATAATACATTTTTGAAAAATTCCCTATAAAAATTATACATTTTTGAAAAATTCCCTATAAAAATTTGTAAATTTTTGAAAATAGAAATAGTAAATTTTTGAAAAATTTCCTATAGAAATAGTAAATTTATAAAAAATTTCCTATAATAATAGTAAATTTTTTAAAAAATTTATTATAACAAATTTTTAAAAATTTTCCTATAAAAATAGGAAATTTTTGAAAAATTTCCTATTAGAATTTTTTCAAAAATTTCTTTTTTTTTATAGGAAATTTTTCAAAAATTTCCTATTTTTATAGGAAATTTTTCAAAATTTTTTATAAGAAATTTTTTTATAGGAAATTTTTCAAAAATGTATAATTTTTACAAAAATTTCCTATTTTTATAGGAAATTTTTCAAACATATCCTATTTTTATACGAAATTTTTCAAAAATGTACTATTTTTACAGGAATTTTTTTCAAAAATTTACTATTTTTATAGAAAATTTTTCAAAAATTTACAAATTTTATAGAGAATTTTTCAAAAATTTACTAATTTTAACGGAAATTTTTCAAAAATTTCCTATTTTTATAGGAAATTTTTCAAAAACTTACTTTTTTTTAGGAAAGTTTTCAAAAATTTACTATTTTTATAGGAAATTTGTATTATTTTTACAAGAAAATTTTATAATTTTATAAAAATTTTATAATTTTATAAGCAATTTTTCAAAGAGTTCTAATTTTTAAAGGAAATTTTTCAAAAGATTTTAATTTTTATAGGAAAATTTTCAAAAATTTCTTATTTTTATAGGATATTTTTCAAAAATTTCTTAATTTTATAGGAAATTTTTCAAACAATTCTTATTTTTATAAGAAATTTTTGCAAAATTTATAAATTTTAAAGAAAATTTTGAAAACTTTCTTATTTGTATTGAAACATTTTCAAATTTTTTTTTTTATAGATAATTTTTCAAAAATTTAATTTTATAGGAAATATTTCAAAAATTAATTATTTTTATAGGAAATTTTTGAAAAATTTACTATTTTTATTGGAAATTTTTGAAAAATTTACTATTTTTATAGGAAATTTTTGAAAAAATTAATACTTTTATAGGAAATTTTTCAAAAATTTACTATTTTATAGAAAAATTATCAAAAATTATTTATTTTTTATTGGAAATTTTCCAACAATTTCTTGTTTTTATAGGAAAGTTTTATTTTTTTTTATTTTTAAAAAATTTCTTTAAAAATTATTAAATTTTCGAAAAATTTTCTATAAAAACAGTAAATTTTTGAAAAATTTCCTACAAAAATAGTACATTTTTGAAAAATTTCGTATAAAAATAGGAAATTTTTTTAAAAATTTCCTGTAAAAATAGGAAATTTTTGAAATATTTTCTATAAAAATAGTAAATTTTTGAAAAATTTCCTATTAAAATAGTAAATTTTTGAAAAATTTCCTATTAAAATAGTATTTTTTTTTAAATTACCTATAAAAATGTAAAGATAAATTTTTGAAAAAATTCCTATGAAAATATTAAATTTTTGAAAAATTTCCTATAAAAATACTAAATTTTTGAAAAATTTCCTTTAAAAATAGTAAATTTTTGAAAAATTTCCTATAAAATAAGTAAATTTTTGAAAAATTTCCTATAAAAATAGTGAATTTTTGAAAAATTTCCTACAAAAATAGTACATTTTTGAAAAATTTCGTATAAAAATAGGAAATTTTTGAAAAATTTCCTATAAAAAGAGGAAATTTTTGAAAAATTTCCTGTAAAAATAGGAAATTTTTGAAATATTTTCTATAAAAATTGTAAATTTTTGAAAAATTTCCTATTAAAATAGTAAATTTTTTTAAAAATTACCTATAAAAATGTAAAGATAAATTTTTGAAAAATTTCCTATAAAAATAGTAAATTTTTGAAAAATTTCCTATAAAAATAGTAAATTTTTGAAAAATTTCCTATAAAAATAGGAAATTTTTGAAAAATTTCCTATAAAAATAGGAAATTTTTGAAAAATTTCCTATAAAAATAGTAAATTTTTGAAAAATTTCCTGTAAAAATAGTAAATTTTTGAAAAAATTCCTATAAAAATAGTAAATTTTTGAAAAATTTCCTATAAAAATAGTAAATTTTTGAAAAATTTCCTATAAAAATAGTAAATTTTTGAAAAATTTCCTATAAAAATAGTAAATTTTTGAAAAATTTCCTATAAAAATAGTAAGAAAAATTTCCTATAAAAATAGTAAATTTTTGAAAAATTTCCTATAAAAATATGAAATTTTTGAAAAATTTCCTATAAAAATATGAAATTTTTGAAAAATTTCCTATAAAAATAGGAAATTTTTGAAATTTTTGAAAAATTTCCTATAAAAATAGGAAATTTTTGAAAAATTTCCTGTAAAAATAGGAAATTTTTGAAAAATTTCCTATAAAAATAGGAAATTTTTTAAAATTTTCCTATAAAAATAGGAAATTTTTGAAAAATTTCCTATAAAAATAGGAAATTTTTGAAAAATTTCCTATAAAAATAGGAAATTTTTGAAAAATTTCCTATAAAAATAGGAAATTTTTGAAAAATTTCCTATAAAAATAGGAAATTTTTGAAAAATTTCCTATAAAAATAGGAAATTTTTGAAAAATTTCCTATAAAAATAGGAAATTTTTGAAAAATTTCCTATAAAAATAGGAAATTTTTGAAAAATTTCCTATAAAAATAGGAAATTTTTGAAAAATTTCCTATAAAAATAGGAAATTTTTGAAAAATTTCCTATTAAAATAGTAATTTTTTCAAAAATTACCTATTAAAATAGTTAATTTTTGAAAAATTTCCTATAATAATAGTAAATTTTTGTTAAATTTCCTATAAAAATAGAAAACTTTTGTTAAATTTCCTATAAGAATAGTAAATTTTTGTTAAATTTCCTATAAAAATAGTAAATTTTTGTTAAATTTCCTATAAAATAGTAAATTTTTGAAAAATTTCCTATAAAAAAAAGTAAATTTTTTAAAAATTTTCCTATAAAAATATCCTACAAAAGAGTAAATTCTTGAAAAATTTCCTATAAAAATAGTAATTATTTTTTTAAATTTCCTATAAAAATAATACATTTTTGAAAAATTTCCTATAAAAATAATAATTTTTTGAAAAATTTCCTATAAAATAGTTAGTTTATGTATTTTAAAGATAATTTTTGAAAAATTTATTGTCCAGCTTCATACTTACTTCTACAACAATTTTGCTCAGGTTTCCTCTATTATGATTTCTTTATATATACTTTTGTAAAATTGTCTTATATATGTACTTTATATAAAGTACGATATCAAATAGTACTTGGATTCTACAAGTATATACAAATGTATTTATGGTAATTGGATACTTTACCTCTTCGGTATTATTTAAATTCATGTTGGTCACTTCAATGCCAGCACGACTTTTGCTATCCATGTTACTGCTGCTGAACTCGGTGTCCTCCACTTCGACTGTATTAACTGTATTTGTGGAATTACCCTCAACCAGACCCAAAGCAGTTGTGCCCACATTCGTTTTAGCATTTGAAAATTTACCAATTCGTAACCGAAGACGTTTACGTTTCTTCTGTGTGGTTAATTCGGGCTAAAATGAGACAGAAAAAGAGAAAACAAATATATGGACTTGGTCAAATTAAATGGTTATAAACAAATATTTGTTGGTTTTTGTCAAAAAAATAAAAAAAAAAATTGTATTTTCTACCACAAAATTCAGGATAAGAAAAAGGAAAATCAAACAGGATGAAACAAAAATCTAATAGAAAGCAAACATCAACAACAATTCAAATTGGATTCTAGAAATATTGAAAGCAAAAAAAAAAATAAGGGGCCAAAGAAATATTAGAGCATTATTTTTCATTTCGTTTCATTCTCTATATTTAACAACAAAAAAACTAAGAAAAAAAAAATGAAAAGAATATAAGAAAATTATTGGGTTTGTTTGGTCTTCAAATGATAAGCCATGACTTGAAAAATGAAAATATTCTTTGTTTATGGCTTTTCATGTGCTTAAGGGTAAATACAAATTTCTTCAATATCTTAACAATAGACCAAAATATGTACCCAAGAAATAATTTCATTTGAAAGTATTTTTTAAGAAAACTTTAATCCAAGACAAAGGAAAAATTTGATAAATTTTCATATTTATTTAAGCATTTCAGGGACTGCGGTATCTATATCTTTGTACACATAGAATTTGTTAGATCTCATAGCGAAAATTCTTTAAAAATAATTTAAAAACCAAAAAAAAAATTACAAAAAACTTTTGCACAAATTAATACATAAAACTTTAAGACAATCGGACCACATTTGTGTCTAACACCCATACAAGACTTTTAGACGGAAATGGCTATTAACTCTAGACAAAAGTTGTATAATGTTCAAAAATTTGACAATTGATCCATAACACATCTCAGTGTTACAGGAAATCATATGACCGGATTTGACCGACTATTCAATTTGCTTAGAACTTGTTAACAAAAGAGTTATAAATAAATAATAAAATTCGTTTGAAAACTTTATTGTCTGTGTCGCAGTTGGAATGCAAAGAATTTAAATTTAAACGCCATTTTCATTTATTTTCCGGATATTGATATTTGTTGTATAAATATTTCAATTTCTGCAAAAAATAACACAGCGGAACAAAATTTGTTAGCAAATCCTAAACAAAACTAGAAAAGAACTAGAACACAACTAGAGCAGAAGTAGAACATAACTTGAACAGAACTAGGAATAGGAACTCTTTCAAAACAATTTTTTTTAGGAAATTTTTAAAAAATTTCTTATTTTTATAAAAATAAGAAATTTTTTAAAAATTTCTTATTTTTATAAGAAATTTTTAAAAAATTTCTGATTTTTATAAGAAATTTTTAAAAAATTTCTGATTTTTATAAGAAATTTTTCAAAAATTTCTGATTTTTATAAGAAATTTTCAAAAAATTTCTTATTTTTATAAGAAATTTTCAAAAAATTTCTAATTTTTGTAAGAAATTTTTCAAAAATTTCTTATTTTTATAAGAAATTTTTCAAAAATTTCTTATTTTTATAAGAAATTTTTCAAAAATTTCTTATTTTTATAAGAAATTTTTAAAAAATTTCTTAGTTTTATAAGAAATTTTTAAAAAATTTCTAATTTTTGTAAGAAAATTTTAAAAAATTTCTTATTTTTATAAGAAATTTTTCCAAAATGTCTTATTTTTATAAGAAATTTTTCAAAAATTTCTTATTCTTATAAGAAATTTTTCAAAAATTTCTTATTTTTATAAGAAATTTTTAAAAAATTTCTTATTTTTATAAGAAATTTTTCAAAAATTTCTTATTTTTATAAGAAATTTTTTAAAAATTTCTGATTTTTCTAAGAAATTTTTCAAAAATTTCTGATTTTTATAAGAAATTTTCAAAAAATTTCTTATTTTTGTAAGAAATTTTTAAAAAATTTCTAATTTTTGTAAGAAATTTTTAAAAAATATCTTATTTTTATAAGAAATTTTTCCAAAATTTCTTATTTTTATAAGAAATTTTTCAAAAATTTCTTATTTTTATAAGAAATTTTTCAAAAATTTCTTATTCTTATAAGAAATTTTTCAAAAATTTCTTATTCTTATAAGAAATCGTTCAAAAATTTCTTATTTTTATAAGAAATTTTTCAAAAATTTCTTATTTTTATAAGAAATTTTTCAAAAATTTCTTATTTTTATAAGAAATTTTTCAAAAATTTCTTATTTTTATAAGAAATTTTTCAAAAATTTCTTATTTTTATAAGAAATTTTTCAAAAATTTCTTATTTTTATAAGAAATTTTTCAAAAATTTATTATTTTTATAAGAAATTTTCAAAAAATTTCTTATTTTTGTAAGAAATTTTTAAAAAATTTCTAATTTTTGTAAGAAATTTTTAAAAAATATCTTATTTTTATAAGAAAATTTTTCAAAAATTTCTTATTCTTATAAGAAATTTTTCAAAAATTTCTTATTTTTATAAGAAATTTTTAAAAAATTTCTTATTTTTATAAGAAATTTTTCAAAAATTTCTTATTTTTATAAGAAATTTTTTAAAAATTTCTGATTTTTCTAAGAAATTTTTCAAAAATTTCTGATTTTTATAAGAAATTTTCAAAAAATTTCTTATTTTTGTAAGAAATTTTTAAAAAATTTCTAATTTTTGTAAGAAATTTTTAAAAAATATCTTATTTTTATAAGAAATTTTTCCAAAATTTCTTATTTTTATAAGAAATTTTTCAAAAATTTCTTATTTTTATAAGAAATTTTTCAAAAATTTCTTATTTTATAAGAAATTTTTCAAAAATTTCTTATTCTTATAAGAAATCGTTCAAAAATTTCTTATTTTTATAAGAAATTTTTCAAAAATTTCTTATTTTTATAAGAAATTTTTCAAAAATTTCTTATTTTTATAAGAAATTTTTCAAAAATTTCTTATTTTTATAAGAAATTTTTCAAAAATTTCTTATTTTTATAAGAAATTTTTCAAAAATTTCTTATTTTTATAAGAAATTTTTCAAAAATTTATTATTTTTATAAGAAATTTTTCAAAAATTTCTTATTTTTATAAGAAATTTTTCAAAAATTTATTATTTTTATAAGAAATTTTTTAAAAATTTCTTATTTTTATAAGAAATTTTTCAAAAAATTCTTATCTTAATAAGAATTTTTTCAAAAATTCCTTTTTTTTTTATAGGAGATTTTTGAAAAATTCCCTGTAAAAATTATACATTTTTTGAAAAATTTCCTATAAAAAAATTTCTTATAAAAAATTTTGAAAAATTTTCTATAAAAATAGGAAATTTTTGAAAAATTTCCTATAAAAAAAAAGAAATTTTTGAAAAAATTCTAATAGGAAATTTTTCAAAAATTTCCTATTTTTTATAGGAAAATTTTCAAAAATTTCCTATTTTTATAGAAAATTTTTCAAAATTTGTTATAAGAAATTTTTTAAAAAAGTTACTATTATTATAGGAAATTTTTTATAAATTTACTATTTCTATAGGAAATTTTTCAAAAATTTACTATTTTTATTTTTCTATTTTCAAAAATTTACAATTTTTATAGGGAATTTTTCAAAACTGTATAATTTTTATAGGGAATTTTTCAAAAATGTATTATTTTTATAGGAAATTTTGGAAAAATTAAATATGTTTATAGGAAACTGCAAAAATTTACGTTTTTTATAGGAATATTTGCAAAAATTTACAATTTTTATAGGAAATTTTTTAAAAATTTAAAATTTTTAGGAATTTTTTTTTAAAATTTACTAATTTTATTGGACAATTTTAAAAAATTCTTATCTTTATAGGAAATTTTTCAAAAATTTCCAATTTTTATAGGAAAGTTTTCAAAAATTTCTTATTTTTATAGGAAAGTTTTCAAAAATTTCTTATTTTTATAACAAATTTTTCAAAAATTTTTTATTTTTATAGGAAATTTTTCAAAAATTTCCTATTTTTATAGGGAATTTTTCAAAAATTTCTTATTTTTATAGGAAATCTTGTCAAAAATTTCTTATTTCTATAGGAAATTTTTTAAAAATTTCTTATTTTTATAGGAAAGACTGACAATTCTGGGATTTTTATACTTATTTTTATAGGAAACTTTTCAACAATTTCTTAATTTTGAAGAAAATTTTTTAAAACTTTCTTATTTGATAGGAAATTTTTAAAAAATATTTTATTTTTTGGAATTTATTTCAAAAATTTTTAATTTTACAGGAAATTCTTATTCTTATTTTTATTGTAAATTTTTTAAAAGTTTCTTATTTTTACAGGAAAATTTTCAAAAGTGTCATACTTTCGTAGGAATTTTTTTAAAAAATTCTTATTTTTCAAAAATTTCTTATTTTTACAGGAAATTTTTAAAAATTTCGTAGTTTTATAAGAATTTTTTCAAAAATTTTTTATTTTAATAGGAAATTGTTCAAAATTTTCTTATTTTTACAGGAAATTTTTCAAAAATTTCTTTTTTTCATAAGAAAATTTTCAAAAATTTCTTATTTTATTAGGAAAGACTGACAATTCTACGATGTTCTTAAAATGTTGCAGTAGCAAACAACAATGTTTGTATAACATTTTTTTTTGGTGAAATTTGTTAAAATCATTAAATCGAAATTCATAGGAAAACTTTTTAATATTCTTTAAATAAGTGAGTAATTGAGGGCCAATGTTGCTTGAACTGAAAAATATCTTAAATGAAAATTTTAAAGAAAAGCGTACAAGTGCCAAGTTATTTTTAACACACTTTTTTATGACTTTATTTTATTTGCCTAGAACAAACTTTGAACTTATTTTTTTTTGTTTTGCCCTGGGAAATCAATTTCAATTAAGATAATATGACAATAAAAATTTTTATTCAAGTTTTATTTTTGAAAAAATGGAAATCTTTAACATTGCTTAGTTGGGTGGGTCGGTATCTTACTTTGATTTGTGTATGACTTTTTTAAATTATATATTTTTATTAAAACTAGAATACAATTTTATTAACATCAGCTAAGGGCAAACAATTTATTTGCTATAACTAGTTATAGGCAACAAATTCTGCCGACACACATACACTACACAGACAGACGTACAGACAGACAGACAGACAGACAGACAGACAGACAGACAGCAGACAGACAGACAGACAGACAGACAGACAGACAGACAGACATTTTTTTCAAAAATGTCTTACTTTCATAGGAAATTTTCACAAATTTCTTATTTATTATTTATTTCTCAAAAATTTATTATTTTTATAGGGAATTTTTCAAAAATTTGTTATTTGTATAGGGAATTTTTCAAAATTTCTTATTTTTGTTGGAAGTTTTTCAAAAATTTCTTATTTTCATAGGAATTTTTTCAAAAATTTCGTATTTTTATAGGAAGTTTTTTAAAAATTTCTTATTTTTATAGGATATTTTTCAAAAATTTCTTATTATTATAGGAAATAGTTCAAAAATTTCTTATTGTTATAGGAAGTTTTTCAAAAATTTCTTATTTTAAGAGAAAATTTTACAAAATTTTCTTATTTTTATAGGAAAATTTTTAAAAACTTCCTATTTTTATAGGAAATTTTTACAAAATTTCTTATTTTAAGAGGAAATTTTTCAAAATTTTCCTATTTTTATAGGAAAATTTTCAAAAACTTCCTATTTTTATAGGAAATTTTTCAAAAATTTCTTATTTTTATAGGAAATTTTTCCGAAATTTCTTATTTTTATAGGAAATTTTTCAAAAATTTCTTATTGTTATAGGAAATTTTGCAAAAATTTCTTATTTTTATAGGAAATTTTTCAAAAAATTTCTTATTTTGAGAGGAAATTTTTCAAAAATTTCTTATTTTGAGAGGAAATTTTTCAAAAATTACTTATTTTTATTGGGAATTTTTTCAAAAATTTCTTAATTTTATGGGAAATTTTATAGGAAATTTTTCAAAAATTTCTTATTGTTGTAGGAAATTTTTCAAAAATTTCTTATTGTTATAGGAAATTTTTCAAAAATTTCTTATTTTTATAGGAAAATTTTCAAAAATTTCTTATTTTTATAGGAAATTTTTCAAAAATTTCTTATTTTTATAGGAAATTTTTCAAAACTTTCCTATTTTAAGAGGAAATTTTTCAAAAATTTCTTATTTTAAGAGGAAATTTTTCAAAATGTTCTTATTTTTATAGGAAATTTTTCAATAATTTCTTATTCTTATAAGAAATTTTTCCAAAATGTCTTATTTTTATATTAAATTTTTCAAAAATTTCTTATTTTTATTGGAAATTTTTTTTAAATTTCTTATTTTGATAGGAAATTTTTCAAAAATTTCTTATTGTTTTAGGAAATTTTTCAAAAATTTCTTATTTTTATAGGAAATTTTTCAAAAATTTCTTTTTTTTTATAGGAAATTTTTCAAAAATTTCTTATTTTGAGAGGAAATTTTTCAAAAATTTCTTATTTTGAGGGGAAATTTTTCAAAAATTTCTTATTTTGAGAGGAAATTTTTCAAAAATTTCCTATTTTTATAGGAAATTTTTCAAAAATTTCCTATTTTTATAGAAAATTTCTCAAAAATGTCCTATTTTTATAGGAAATTTTTCAAAAATTTCCTATTTTTATAGGAAATTTTTCAAAAATTTCCTATTTTTATAGGAAATTTTTCAAAAATTTCCTATTTTTATAGGAAATTTTTCAAAAATTTCCTATTTTTATAGGAAATTTTTCAAAAATTTCTTATTTCTATAGGAACATTTTTCAAAAATTTCTTATTTTTATAGGGAATTATTCAAAAATTTCTTATTTTTGTGGCAAATTTTTCAAAAATTTCTTATTTTCATAGGAGATTTTTCAAAAATTTCTTATTTTTACAGGAAATTTTTTAAAAATTTCCTATTTTTATAGGAAATTTTTTCAAAAATTTCTTAATTTTATGGGAAAATTTTCAAAAATTTCTAATTGTTATAGGAAATTTTTTAAAAATTTCTTATTTTTATAGGAAATTTTTCAAAGATTTCTTATTGTTATAGGAAATTTTTCAAAAATTTATTATTTTGATATGAAATTTTTCCAAAAATTTCTTATTTTTATATGAAATTTTTCAAAAATTTCCTATTTTAAGAGGAAATTTTTCAAAAGTTTCTTATTTTAAGAGGAAATTTTTCAAAATGTTCTTATTTTTATAGGAAATTTTTCAATAATTTCTTATTCTTATAAGAAATTTTGTCCAAAATTTCTTATTTTTATAGGAAATTTTTCAAAAATTTCTTATTTTTTAGGAAATTTTTTCTAAATTTTTCAAAAATTTCTTATTTTGAGAGGAAATTTTTCAAAATTTTTTTATTTTTATAAGAAATTTTTCAAAAATTTCTTAATTTTATGGGAAATTTTTCAAAAATTTCTTATTGTTATAGAAAATTTGTATAGGAAATTTTTCAAAAATTTCTTATTTTAATAGGAAATTTTTTAAGGCTTCCAATTGACAATTGTCTACTATTTTGGTTTTAAATATGGAACCACCCTAATTTTTTGGTGAATTATAAATGAACTCATTGAGTGGCTGAAAGGACATAAAAACATTTAACCATATTTATTTTATGATCATCCACGAGAAGAGGAAAATGTTACAAGTCAAAAAGGATATGATGCGTGTTACACAAATCAACAAATCGAATTGTGATAAATGTGTGGAAGACATTGTGTGAGTTAATTCAGGGTCCGTAAATAATTCCGAATATAAAATGTAATGAAAGTGATTTTATGGATAAAGTTTGGTTTTGAAAAGCTACAAATTAGATCGTAAATAGCATAAGCTACTAAAATGTTTAACTGTTGTTACTAAAAGTTTCTAGTTAGTTTGTATACAAAACAAATTTGTCCTTTAAGTAAGTGAAAAATATGACAAATTTAATGTAAATAGTTTAGAAGTTAAAAGCAAAATTACATTAATGTCTTTATAGTTAAATATCTTGATAATTTTATGAATTTGTAGTTAAAACTTGAAATAATTAAAACACAAAATCATCTGAAACATTCAAAGACTTAATTAAATAAATAATATCTTAAGTTAGCAAAAGGGCCAACTGTTTTCATGTCGTTGTTGTTAAGAAAATGAGTTAAATTTTCTTGTCATTTAAACTCAATGTTTTCTGTTGACAAGTCGTGCCGGAGGCTTGATAAGCTTTTAAATACAAATCTTAGCAGTTTTTGTTAATGCAGCCGCTCTGTGATTGTCTTTGAAATAAGCAGCTTGAGATCTTAGGATTTGTATGATTAAGTTTGTTGACAAAAGACATCGAAATCAAAACAATTATGAACAAACATATATTTTTTAAAGAAAACCACTTCTTATAAAAATGAAAATTTTAAGTTAAAGAACATATCCAAGTAGTGTATGTATGAAATACATTCCCACTGTGTGATAATTTTGAATTTTATTTGAGTTTATAAAGCTTTTTAATCCTAGAGTAAGGCATAGACTAAGACATGCGAGAAAACTAAAAAATAGAATATGACTTCTTTTTGCATTACAATAGCAATTGTTTTTATTTATATACAAATGTTTATTTTACATGTAAAACAATGATATTATGTTACATTTGAAAAATGTTTACAGCGTCTAAATGTTACAACTCACATGGCAGGAAATCCACAAAAAAATTGCATAAAAAAAGCTTTCAGAAACAAGTATGTTAATGTCACTAACAACTTTACAGATATTTATAGTTACAGTTTCATAGTACCATCTTTAATACACCAGCTCCGAAAATTACAAAACAAGAAAAATTTAAAGCGTTTCAGGCCTTAAAGTGAATCTATAAGTCCTTATCTATACCTTAGTTAATGTCTCAGTCTATGTCTCAGTCTATATCTTAGTCTACAAGTTAGAGTCTTCAAGGCTTAGTCTACAAGTCTTAGTCTATTTCTTAGTCTATGTCTTAGTCTATGTCTTAGTCTATGTCTTAGTCTATGTCTTAGTCTATGTCTTAGTCTATGTCTTAGTCTATGTCTTAGTCTATGTCTTAGTCTATGTCTTAGTCTATGTCTTAGTCTATGTCTTAGTCTATGTCTTAGTATATGTCTTAGTCTATGTCTTAGTCTATGTCTTAGTCTATGTCTTAGTCTATGTCTTAGTCTATGTCTTAGTCTATGTCTTAGTCTATGTCTTAGTCTATGTCTTAGTCTATGTCTTAGTCTATGTCTTAGCCTATGTCTTAGTCTATGTCTTAGTCTATGTCTTAGTCTATGTCTTAGTCTATGTCTTAGTCTATGTCTTAGCCTATGTCTTAGTCTATGTCTTAGTCTATGTCTTAGTCTATGTCTTAGTCTATATCTTAGTCTATGTCTTAGTCTATGTCTTAGTCTATGTCTTAGTCTATGTCTTAGTCTATGTCTTAGTCTATGTCTTAGTCTATGTCTTAGTCTATGTCTTAGGCTATGTCTTAGTCTATGTCTTAGTCTATGTCTTAATCTATGTCTTAGTCTATGTCTTAGTCTATGTCTTAGTCTATGTCTTAGTCTATGTCTTAGTCTATGTCTTAGTCTATGTCTTAGTCTATGTCTTAGTCTATGTCTTAGTCTATGTCTTAGTCTATGTCTTAGTCTATGTCTTAGTCTATGTCTTAGTCTATGTCTTAGTCTATGTCTTAGTCTATGTCTTAGTCTATGTCTTAGTCTATGTCTTAGTCTATGTCTTAGTCTATGTCTTAGTCTATGTCTTAGTCTATGTCTTAGTCTATGTCTTAGTCTATGTCTTAGTCTATGTCTTAGTCTATGTCTTAGTCTATGTCTTAGTCTATGTCTTAGTCTATGTCTTAGTCTATGTCTTAGTCTATGTCTTAGTCTATGTCTTAGTCTATGTCTTAGTCTATGTCTTAGTCTATGTCTTAGTCTATGTCTTAGTCTATGTCTTAGTTTATGTCTTAGTCAATGTCTTAGTCTATGTCTTAGTCCATGTCTTAGTCTATATCTTAGTCTAAGTCTTGGTCTATGTCTTGGTCTTAGTCTATGTCTAAGTCTATGTATTAGTCTATATCTTGGTCTATGTCTTGGTCTATGTCCTAGTCTGTCTTAGTCTATATCTT
This sequence comes from Stomorhina lunata, assembly GCA_933228675.1. Lineage (NCBI taxonomy): Eukaryota > Metazoa > Arthropoda > Insecta > Diptera > Rhiniidae > Stomorhina > Stomorhina lunata. Next base: position 35,767,221 of record OW121744.1, on the reverse strand, counting down.
GATTCATATTTTAGCCTAAATCTCCCAAAAACTGAGGGCCTATCTAATGCTTATTTACTTTTACACATACATTCATGCATACATACATTGTCGTACATACTTATTTTTATATGTGATTGATGTTGACATTTGACTGTTTATTTTTCATATGTTTTTCTCTTGCTCCGGCTCCTGTTCCTGCTTATGATACTAATTAAATTATTAACTCATATAGACACAAGTGCACACACACACAAAACGGCATATTTTTATTTGTGTAGACATAAATACAGACTCGTTTTGTCAACACACAATAAACACAAATACTTATATTGGAATGGAAATATATAAGTATATAGACCTACACATGTAACGTTTGAAAACCAAAAGGAAGTCATACATTTTGGGTTCTTTTAAATTTACGCACGACATGTCAATGTCAGCAACAAACTACTGGAAGCTTGTATAGGAGTACATAATATACATATGTATATAACATATTTATATGAGGGATTCCCTTGAATTTGAAAATTTGTTGTAAAAAAAACTAAACTTGAAGTAGTTTAAGGCCGTGGAAGAAAAATTTAATTCCACCAAAACTTCATTTTAAGGGAAACTAGAAAAATTTTTGGTACAAAATTTTTTTTTATAGAAAAATTTTCGGTGTAAAATTTTTATATAGAAAAATTTTCGGTACAAAATTTTATATAGAAAAATTTTCGGTACAAAATTTTTATATAGAAAAATTTTCGGTACAAAATTTTTATATAGAAAAATTTTCGGTACAAAATTTTTATACAGAAAAATTTTCGGTACAAAATTTTTATATAGAAAAATTTTTGGTATAAAATTTTTATATAGAAAAATTTTCGGTGCAAGATTTGTATAAAAAAAATTTTCGGTACAAAATTTTTATACAGAAAAATTTTCGGTGCAAAATATTTATATAGAAAAATTTTCGGTGCAAAATTTTTATATAGAAAAATTCTCGATACAAAATTTTATATAGAAAAATTTTCGGTACAAAATTTTTATATAGAAAAATTTTCGGTACAAAATTTTTATATAGAAAAATTTTCGGTACAAAATTTTTATATAGACAAATTTTCGGTACAAAATTTTTATATAGACAAATTTTCGGTACAAAATTTTTATATAGAAAAATTTTCGGTACAAAATTTTTATATAGAAAAATTTTCGTTACAAAATTTTTATATAGAAAAATTTTCGGTACAAAATTTTTATATAGAAAAATTTTCGGTACAAAATTTTTATATAGAAAAGTTTTTGGTGCAAAATTTTTATATAGAAAAGTTTTCGGTACAAAATTTTTTTAAAGAAAAATTTTCAAAAACAAAACTTTTTTATAGAAAATTTTTATATAGAAAAATTTTTGGTACAAAATTTTATATAGAAAAATTTTGCGGTACAAAGTTTTTATATAGAAACATTTTCGGTACAAAATTTTTATATAGAAAAATTTTCGGTACAAAATTTTTATGTAGAAAAATTTTCGGTACAAAATTTTTATATAGAAAAATTTTCGGTACAAAATTTTTATATAGAAAAATTTTCGGTACAAAATTTTTATATAGAACAATTTTCGGTACAAAATTTTATATAGAAAAATTTTCGGTACAAAATTTTTATATAGAAAAATTTTCGGTACAAAATTTTTATATAGAAAAATTTTCGGTACAAAATTTTTATATAGAAAAATTTTCGGTACAAAATTTTTATATAGAAAAATTTTCGGTACAAAATTTTTATATAAAAAATTTTTCGGTACAAAATTTTTATATAAAAAAAATTTCGATACAAAATTTTTATATAGAAAAATTTTCGATAAAAAATTTTTATATAGAAAAATTTTCGGTACAAAATTTTATATAGAAAAATTTTCGGTACAAAATTTTTATATAGAAAAATTTTCGGTACAAAATTTTTATATAGAAAAATTTTCGGTACAAAATTTTTATATAGAAAAATTTTCGGTACAAAATTTTTATATAAAAAAAATTTCGATACAAAATTTTTATATAGAAAAATTTTCGATACAAAATTTTTATAGAAAAATTTTTGGTACAAAATTTTTATATAGAAAAATTTTCGGTACAAAATTTTTATATAGAAAAATTTTTGGTACAAAATTTTTATATAGAAAAATTTTCGGTACAAAATTTTTATATAGAAAAATTTTGCGGTACAAAATTTTTATATCGAAAAATTTTGCGGTACAAAATTTTTATATAGAAAAATTTTGCGGTACAAAATTTTTGTATAAAAAAATTTTGCGGTACAAAATTTTTATATAGAAAAATTTTGCGGTACAAAATTTTTGTATAAAAAAATTTTTATATAAAAAAATTTTGCGGTACAAAATTTTTATATAGAAAAATTTTCGGTACAAAATTTTTATATATAAAAATTTTCGGTACAAAATTTTTATAGAGAAAAATTTTCGGTACAAAATTTTTATATGAAAAATTTTCGGTACAAAATTTTATAGAGAAAAATTTTCGGTACAAAATTTTATATAGAAAAATTTTCGGTACAAAATTTTTATATAGAAAAATTTTCGGTACTAAATTTTTATATAAAAAAATTTTCGGTACAAAATTTTTATATAGAAAAATTTTCGGTACAAAATTTTTATATAAAAAAAATTTCGATACAAAATTTTTATATAGAAAAATTTTCGATACAAAATTTTATATAGAAAAATTTTTGGTACAAAATTTTTATATAGAAAAATTTTCGGTACAAAATTTTTATATAGAAAAATTTTTGGTACAAAATTTTTATATAGAAAAATTTTCGGTACAAAATTTTTATATAGAAAAATTTTCGGTACAAAATTTTTATATAGAAAAATTTTGCGGTACAAAATTTTTATATCGAAAAATTTTGCGGTACAAAATTTTTGTATAAAAAGATTTTGCGGTACAAAATTTTTATATAGAAAAATTTTGCGGTACAAAATTTTTGTATAAAAAAATTTTTATATAAAAAAATTTTGCGGTACAAAATTTTTACATAGAAAAATTTTCGGTACAAAATTTTTATATATAAAAATTTTCGGTACAAAATTTTTATATATAAAAATTTTCGGTACAAAATTTTTATAGAGAAAAATTTTCGGTACAAAATTTTTATATGAAAAATTTTCGGTACAAAATTTTATAGAGAAAAATTTTCGGTACAAAATTTTTATATAGAAAAATTTTCGGTACAAAATTTTTGTACAGAAAAATTTTCGTTACAAAATTTTTATGTAGAAAAATTTTCGTTACAAAATTTTTTTATAGAAAAATTTCCCATAAGACAAATTTAACTTGTGTTCATATAGTGCTGGCCTAATGTTAATGCCAAATCCTTTGAAGGACTCTCTTATATAAAGAAAAAAGTGTACAAATGAAACAGAACCTTTTTTTATTATTTTTTTATAACCATAAAAACTAAATAAATAAATTGTATTTATTTTACCTCAAATGTGTTTGTGCCATTTATTTAACAAACATTTCGTTAATAAAATTAAAATGAAATAATAAAATAAAAATAAAATAAAATAAAATAGAAAAAAATTTAAACTAAATGTTCACAATAAATTTTAAATGAAACAAATAAAATTACCGGTTGTCGACTGCGCCATAAATATATCAAGGACTCAACATTAAAAATTTACAAAGTTTTTAGTTGCAAGAAATTTTGTGAAAGAGTAGAAGGAATCTCAGAAATTTTCCAACATCAGGTAAAAAAATAAAGATGAATCAAGGGAAACAGAATTCTTAGAATTTCTTTGGAAAATTTTATTTTTTTTTATAAATATTGAAGCCTTATTTCGTTTCGTTACAACTGGGATGATATATCCAATACACACTTGCATTACATCAATATTATTTAATGTTGGAAATAAAAATTCAATTGAATACATTTTGTGAAAAAAGTTGTATGTGGTTAAAAAATGTACTCGTTTTCGCCAAAACGAATTGATTTTTAAAATACTAAAATATTTTTGTAGTTAAAACCGTTTTTTGGCTTTATGGTAAAAAAAATTTCATCATAAATTTGTCGAATTCAATTGTCTACTGAAAAAAAACTTCCTTTTTTAAAATGCAAATAAAATTTTTCTGTTTTTGTACCCTTAACCATGGGTGGTCAAGGGCATACAAATATATGTGGGCTATTACGTTTAATATAACCAAAATGTTTTTAACATTGTTTTTTAAAATTTAAATATTTTCTACAGTTACATTTTTAATTAAAACAAGTTGGAGTGTTATATTCGGCTGTACCGAATCTTGTATAATCACCATCAATAAATGCGTTTTAAAAAAATGTACCGAATTCAATTGGCACCAAAAAAGTACCAAATATACATATGGAACTTTTAGAAATTATGGAATAAAAAGGGGGAAAAATTAGTATTATTTTAAACAAATGAATGTTTGTCTGTATGTATGTTCTTTATAGAATAGTAAACTGTGAATTTGATTGTGTTATGCTCTTTAGCGAAGATGTTGCGGATAAGCCGGCGAAGGTTTTAAAGTTGATAAGACTAATTTCCGACAGATGGCGCCACTGAAAATTACTAAAAATTAATTAAATCGTAAACTGTACATTTGATCATGCTATGATCTTTAGCAAAGTTGTAGCGCATGAGCCGACGAAGGCTTTTTAGTTGGTATGAATAATTTCCGATAGGTGGCGCTACAGAAACTTACTCAAATTCAATTTAATCGTAATCTGTACATTTAATCATGCTACAATCTTTAGCAAAGTTGTTGCACATGAGCCGAGGAAGGTTTCTTAGTTGGTATGAAGAAATTTCGACAGGTGGCGCTACTGAAATTTACTCAAAGTCAATTTAATCGTATGCTGTACATTTAATCATGCTATAATCTTCAGCAAAGTTGTTACGGATAAGCCGAAGAAGGTTTATGAATTGGAATAAGCAAAGTCCGACAGGTGGCGCCACAGAAAACTACTCAAAATGAATTAAATCGTAAACTGTGCATTTGATCAGACTATAATCTTTAGCAAAGTTGTTGCGCATGAGTCGACAGAGGTTTCTGTTGATATGAATAATTTCCAAAATTATTCAAAATGAGTTAAACTGTAAACTATGCAAACTATGTGTTGGTCGGACAAAATAAATCAAATAATTCAAAATTAACTGAATATTTCTACAATGTCTTTCCTCTAAATTTATTTTAGCACTTTATAATATAAAATATATAAAAACTTTAAAATTTTCCTCAAAATGCTTATCATAAAACTCCGAGCAAGGCTCGGTCTACCAGGTACTGGTTTTTAATACGAGTACAGCCGATTATGATAACTAAGGGTACGTATGAGTGACAAAAAAAATTTGAAGCAATCGAATATCAATCATACGCCTCATTTAGGTTTTAGGCAGAGTGTGCAAACAAACGAAACCAAACAATTGAATTTGTTTTATTTCTGTCTTTGCAGAGTATAAAACAGAAACAAAATACAAATAATGATAATAAAGTTGACAAAATGATTTGTTTTTTTATTTGTACACGAACAAAACACGAATGCTATTTAAACTTACTCTGCTAGAAAGAAAAACAAAGAGAGCAAAACCGAAAAACTCAGAACAAAACCGTTTCGCAAACATTTGCTGAGTGATTTGATCTTTTTTTATTTAATAGCGTATAGCAGTAGAAATCAGAAAGAGAAACAAATTTTTGTTTCTAGAAAAATTTACATATTGAAATGAGGTAAACTGTAAATTTTGTTGCTATAAATTGGGTTTTGATTTTGTTTCTTGTATTTTTCTTATTGTCTTTTCTTAAACAAAGCAAACTTCGTTAACGTCCAACTGAATGTTTTTGATACCTTAGGATAATATAAAACGAATCATTCGCAAACTTTTCTGACGATGTTTTGTACTTAAATGTACGATTGGTATGGTAAACTGAAGCAAAGAAGATGAGCACAAAGAATATTGTTTGTTTTTTTGCTCTTTGATTTTCAAATGAATTTGTTTTGTTTAGTTCATGAAACAAAACGATTGAAGTAAAGCTGAATCTGTCTTTACATTCTACGAATGTTTGCAAAGGGTTTCGTTTGTTTGCACACTCTGGTTTTAGGGAATATTACATTTTTTCAATATAAAGTCTTACAGTTAAGGCGTCTGATATTTGGTATAGCTAAATTTAGTTTAATTATATTTTGGTATATTGTATTTGTATACCCTTCACCTTCATAAAGAAATAATATATTGGATTTGTGCTGATATTGGCAACGCACAGAAATATTAGTCTGATATTCATCTTAAAGTATAAAGATCAAACCAACTTAAATTTGAATGACTTTCTTAGTTTATTTATTTTTTGGTTTACTAAAATTCTTAAGTTTTACTAGAATTCTTAAATTTTACTAAAATTCTAAAATTTTACTAAAATTCTTAAATTTTACTAAAATTCTTACATATTAAAAAAATTTTAATAAAATTCTTAAATTTTAAGAAAGTACTAAATTAAGCTAAAATCCTTGAAATTGACAGATATTAATAAATTCTTAAATTTTACTGGAATTCTTAAATTTTACTGGAATTCTTAAATTTTACTAAAATTCTTAAATTTTACTAAAATTCTTAAATTTTACTAAAATTCTCAAATATTAAAATAATTCTTAAATTTTACTAAACTCTTCAATTTAAAAAAATTACTTAATTACTTAAATTTAACTAAAATTCTTAAATTTTAAAAAAATTCTTAAATTTTACTAAAATTCTAAAATTTTACTAAATTTCTTAAATTTTACTAAAATTTTTAAATTAACAATTTAATTGAATTGAAATGAAAATCTTAAATTTTAATAAAAATCTTAAATCTTTTAAAAATTCTTTAATTTGAAGAAAGTACTAAATTTCACTAAAATTCTTAAATTTAACAAAAATTCTTAAATTTAACAAAAATTCTTAAATTTTACTAAAATTCAAAAATTTTACTAAAATTCAAAAATTTTACTAAAATTCTTAAATTTTTCTAAAAAGTTTTAAAATTCTAATATTTTTAAAACTTTTTTAAAATTCTTTAATTTTGCATAAAATTTAAAATTTTACTAAAATACTTAAATTTTTCTAAAAAGTTTTAAAATTCTAATATTTTCAAAACTCTTTTAAAATTCTTTAATTTTGCATAAAATTTTAAATTTTGATAAAATTCTTAAATTTAACTAATATTCTTAAATATGATTAAAAACTTAAATTTTACAAATTTTCTTAAATTTTACTTAAATTCTTAGAAGTGTTAAATTTTACTAACATTTTTAAATATTACTAAAATTCTTAAATATTATTTAAATTCTAATTTATTACTAAAATTCTCAAATTTTACTAAAATTCTCAAATTTTACTAAAATTCTTAAATTTTACTAAAATTCTCAAATTTAACTAAAATTCTTAAATTTTACTAAAATTCTTAAATTTTACTAAAATTCTTAAATTTTACTAAAATTCTAAAATTGTACTTAAATTCTTAAATTTTCCTAAAATTTTTACTTATTACGAAAATTCTTAAATTTTATAAAAATTCTTAAATTTTTCGAAAATTCTTAAATTTTACCAAAATTCTTAAATTTTACCAAAATTCTTAAATCTTACTAAAATTTTTACATTGTACAAAAATTCTTACATTTTACTAAAATGCTAAAATTTTTCTAGAATTCTTAAATTTTACTAAAATTCTAAAATTTTATTTAAATTCCTAAATTTTCCTAAAATTAGGAATTTTAGGAAAATTTAGGAATTTAAATAATTTTACTAAAATTGTTAAATTTTACTAGAATTCCAAAATTTTTATAAAATTCTTAAATTATACCAAAATTCTTAAATTTTACTAAAATTCTAAAATTTACTTAAAATTTTAAATTTTACTAAAATTCCTAAATTTTTCCAAAATTCTTAAATTCTATAAAAATTCTTAAATTTACCCAAAATTCTTAAATTTTACTAAAATTCTTAAATTCTAAAATCTTTCTAAAATTCTTAAATTTTATTCAAATTTTTAAAAATCTTAAATTTTACCAAATTTTTAAAATTTTACTAAAATTTTTGAATTGTACTACAATTCTAGAATTTTACTAAAATTCCAAAATTTTTAATTTTTTTTATATTACCAAAAATTCTTAAATTTTACTAAAATTTTTATATATTGCCAAAATTCTTAAAATTTACTAAAATTCGTAAATATTATTAAAATTTTAAAATTTTGCTAAAATTCTTAAATTTTACCAAAATTCTTAAATTTTACTAAAATTCTTAAATTTTACTAAAATTCTCAAATATTAAAATAATTCTTAAATTTTACTAAACTCTTCAATTTAAAAAAATTACTTAATTACTTAAATTTAACTAAAATTCTTAAATTTTAAAAAAATTCTTAAATTTTTACTAAAATTCTAAATTTTACTAAATTTCTTAAATTTTACTAAAATTTTTAAATTAACAATTTAATTGAATTGAAATGAAAATCTTAAATTTTAATAAAAATCTTAAATCTTTTAAAAATTCTTTAATTTGAAGAAAGTACTAAATTTCACTAAAATTCTTAAATTTAACAAAAATTCTTAAATTTAAACAAAAATTCTTAAATTTTACTAAAATTCAAAAATTTTACTAAAATTCAAAAATTTTACTAAAATTCTTAATTTTTCTAAAAAGTTTTAAAATTCTAATATTTTTAAAACTTTTTTAAATTCTTTAATTTTGCATAAAATTTTAAATTTTGATAAAATTCTTAAATTTTACTAATATTCTTAAATATGATTAAAAACTTAAATTTTACAAATTTTCTTAAATTTTACTTAAATTCTTAGAAGTGTTAAATTTTACTAACATTTTTAAATATTACTAAAATTCTTAAATATTATTTAAATTCTAATTTATTACTAAAATTCTCAAATTTTACTAAAATTCTCAAATTTAACAAAAATTCTTAAATTTTACTAAAATTCAAAAATTTTACTAAAATTCAAAAATTTTACTAAAATTCTTAAATTTTTCTAAAAAGTTTTAAAATTCTAATATTTTTAAAACTTTTTTAAAATTCTTTAATTTTGCATAAAATTTTAAATTTTGATAAAATTCTTAAATTTTACTAATATTCTTAAATATGATTAAAAACTTAAATTTTACAAATTTTCTTAAATTTTACTTAAATTCTTAGAAGTGTTAAATTTTACTAACATTTTTAAATATTACTAAAATTCTTAAATATTATTTAAATTCTAATTTATTACTAAAATTCTCAAATTTTACTAAAATTCTCAAATTTAACAAAAATTCTTAAATTTTACTAAAATTCAAAAATTTTACTAAAATTCAAAAATTTTACTAAAATTCTTAAATTTTTCTAAAAAGTTTTAAAATTCTAATATTTTTAAAACTTTTTTAAAATTCTTTAATTTTGCATAAAATTTTAAATTTTGATAAAATTCTTAAATTTTACTAATATTCTTAAATATGATTAAAAACTTAAATTTTACAAATTTTCTTAAATTTTACTTAAATTCTTAGAAGTGTTAAATTTTACTAACATTTTTAAATATTACTAAAATTCTTAAATATTATTTGAATTCTAATTTATTACTAAAATTCTCAAATTTTACTAAAATTCTCAAATTTTACTAAAATTCTTAAATTTTACTAAAATTCTTAAATTTTACTAAAATTCTCAAATTTAACTAAAATTCTTAAATTTTACTAAAATTCTTAAATTTTACTAAAATTCTTAAATTTTACTAAAATTCTAAAATTGTACTTAAATTCTTAAATTTTCCTAAAATTTTTACTTATTACGAAAATTCTTAAATTTTATAAAAATTCTTAAATTTTTCGAAAATTCTTAAATTTTACCAAAATTCTTAAATCTTACTAAAATTTTTACATTTTACAAAAATTCTTACATTTTACTAAAATGCTAAAATTTTTCTAAAATTCTTAAATTTTACTAAAATTCTAAAATTTTATTTAAATTCCTAAATTTTCCTAAAATTAGGAATTTTAGGAAAATTTAGGAATTTAAATAATTTTACTAAAATTGTTAAATTTTACTAGAATTCTTAAATTTTTCTAAAATTCTTAAATTATACCAAAATTCTTAAATTTTACTAAAATTCTAAAATTTACTTAAAATTTTAAATTTTAATAAAATTCCTAAATTTTACCAAAATTCTTAAATTCCACAAAAATTCTTAAATTTACCCAAAATTCTTAAATTTTACTAAAATTCTTAAATTCTAAAATCTTTCTAAAATTCTTAAATTTTATTCAAATTTTTAAAAATCTTAAATTTTACCAAATTTTTAAAATTTTACTAAAATTTTTGAATTGTACTACAATTCTAGAATTTTACTAAAATTACAAAATTTAAAAATTTGTATATATTACCAAAAATTCTTAAATTTGACTAAAATTCTAAATTTTACTTAGATTCTTAAATTTTACTTAGATTCTTAAATTTTACTAAAATATTTATATATTGCCAAAATTCTTAAAATTTACTAAAATTCGTAAATATTATTAAAATTTTAAAACTTTGCTAAAATTCTTAAATTTTACCAAAATTCTTAAATTTTACTAAAATTCTTAAATTTTACTAAAATTCTTAAATTTTACTAAAATTCCTAAATTTGACTAAAATTTTTAAATTGTTACTAAAATTCTTAAATTTTACAAAAAAATTTCAAATTTTCACTAAAATCCTTAATTTTTTCTAAAATTCTAAATTTTACTAAAATTCTTAAATTTGACTAAAATTCTTAAAGTTTACTGAAATTCCTAAATTTTAGTAAAGTTAACTTTCAAGAAAAGTCATAAACTATTAATTAATAATTTCTCCTTTTAACCTTTTTCTAGTTCCATTAACATTCCCTTATTGTTGGTCATTTCATTTGATAATAAATTTTTTAAAAATTACAAAAAAATTTTAAGTTAAGATTTTCATACCTTAAATTCTAAAAAGAAGTCTTACAGGTGTGTTTGGATTATGTTGCAAAGCATTTTACAAAAATTGCTCAATTCCAAAAATTTTTAATTTTACAAAAAATTTTAGTTTAGATTTTAAGGTAATCAGAGTTTCTATGAGTATAAGCTATACTTATGATCACTATAAGCCCAAACGAAACATATTTTAAAATTTATCTTAAATACTAAAAAATTCTGTTAAGGATAATTAATCCTAAGCTCAAGATAAACCCTCTATAATTTCTAATAATGGTCATGGAAACTTTCTGCTCAATTACACTAGTAACAACAAAAAATCATATAAATTGAAAAATGCCCAAAGTATATATGTCAATTATCCAGGAACACATGCTCCCAAGTGGCTGTCAACATTTGACGCTTTAGTTTTATTAAATCTTTAATATGAATCGCAAAAATTCCCAAGCAATTTATAGTGACTTGGCAGAAAATTTGTGGGTGTAACATGTGCATGTGCTAACATGGGCTTTAATCTATTTGATGTTGGATTTTGAAACAATTACATATATAGAGAAATACCTATGCAAACAAAATTATAACAAAATGTACAAACAGGAAATGTTACCGATACGGTAACAAGTGAACAATAGAAATCTCAAATATAAATAGAAACGACCTAACCGAACCGACAACAGATGAAAACTAAATAGTCGTACATACATACATATAAAGTTGGTAAATATACAAACAAACTAACAAACAAATACATTAACATAATATTGAAACATTAAACACTTGAGAAATTAGAATGTTATTTGATACGTGTTGACCTTGTAGAAGTTGGAAAACAATAGGAAAACTTAAGTATTTGGGTGCAAAAGTTGTGGATATCCCTTAGCTACCCTCCTACAAACTTATATTTACTTATAGGTAGATATTTACATACATACATATATGTTATCAATAATACACACACTCAGACATACGCTTAGATATGTGTATGAACTGGACGTTAGGCTAGCTCACCATAGCAGCTTAAAATCATTGTCTTTTATTTAAATTTATATCTACAATGCTTACTACACAACTCAACACCAAAATTTACTATCAAATTAGACTATTTTACTTAGTGGTAACTAAAATTCTTAATTTTTACTAAAATTCATAAGTTTTACTAAAATTCTTAAGTTTTACTAAAATTCTTAAATTTAACTTAAATTCTTTAATTTTTAGTAAAATTCTTAAATTTTAGTAAAATTCTTAAATTTTAGTAAAATTCTTAAATTTTAGTAAAATTCTTAAATTTTAGTAAAATTCTTAAATTTTAGTAAAATTCTTAAATTTTAGTAAAATTCTTAAATTTTAGTAAAATTCTTAAATTTTAGTAAAATTCTAAATTTTAGTAAAATTCTTAAATTTTAGTAAAATTCTTAAATTTTAGTAAAATTCTTAAATTTTAGTAAAATTCTTAAATTTTTGTAAAATTCTTAAATTTTAGTAAAATTCTTAAATTTTAGTAAAATTCTTAAATTTTAGTAAAATTCTTAAATTTTAGTAAAATTCTTAAATTTTAGTAAAATTCTTAAACTTTAGTAAAATTCTTGAATTTTAGTAAAATTCTTAAATTTTAGTAAAATTCTTAAATTTTAGTAAAATTCTTAAATTTTAGTAAAATTCTTAAATTTTAGTAAAATTCTTAAATTTTAGTAAAATTCTTAAATTTTAGTAAAATTCTTAAATTTTAGTAAAATTCTTAAATTTTAGTAAAATTCTTAAATTTTGCTAAAATTCTTCAATTATACTAAAATTGTTAAATCATACGAAAATTATTCGAAATTATATATAAATACAAAAACTTTTATATATAACTGAAATTCTTAAATTTAACTTAAATTCTTAAATTTAACTAAAAATCCTAAGTTTTACCGAAATTCATAAATTATATCAAAATTCTTAAATTTTACTAAAACTCATAAGTTTTACCAAAATTCCTATATTTTACTAATATTATTAAATTTTACTAAAATTTTTAAATTTTACTCAAATCATTACAATTTACTAATATTATTTAATTTTATTAAAATTATTTAATTTTACTGAAATTCTTAACTAATGCTAAAATTGTTAAATTTAACGAAAATTCTTCAAAATTTTACAAAAATTCTGAAATTTATCTAAAATTTTTAAATTTAACTGAATTCTAAGTTTTACTGAAATAACATAAATTATCTATATCAAAAATTTACTAAAATTGTTGAATTCAACTAAAGTTCTTAAATTTTACTCAAATCGTTAAATTTTACTAAAATTCTTAAATTTTACTAAAATTCTTTAATTTTTACTAAAATTTTAAAATTTTAAAATTTTACTTAAATTCTTAAATTTTTCTAAAATGCTTAAATTTTACTAGATATGTTAAATTTTACTAAAATTGTTAAATGTTTGCGAAATTTTGAGAAAATTCTTAAATTTTCCTTAAATTCTTAAATTTTACTAAATTTTAAGAATTTTACTAAAATTATTAAATTTTACTAAAATTCTTAAATTTGACTAAAATAATTTAATTTTACTAAAATTATTTAATTTTGCTAAAATTGTTAAAATTTACTTCAATTATTAAATTTCACAAAAATTATTTAATTTAACCAAAATTCTTAAATTTGACTAAAATTGTTAAATTTTACTGAAATTCTTAAATTTTACTAACATTATTTTATTTTACTAAAATTATTAAATATTACTTAAATTATTAAGTTTTACTAAAATTCTAGAATTTTACTAAAATTATTAGATTTGACTAAAATTATTAAATTTTACTAAAATTCTTAAATATTACTAAAATTCTTAGATTTTACTAAAATTATTAATTTTACTAACATTATTAATTTACTAAAATTTTTAAATTTTACTAAAATTTTTAAATTTTACTAAAATTCTTTTATTTTATTAAAATTCTTTAATTTAACTAAAATTCTTAAATTTGTAGAATTGTCAAATTTTAGTAAAATTTTACGAAAATCCTTATATATTGAGAAAATTTTTTATTTAACTACAATTTTTAAATTTTACTAAAATTCTTTAAATTTACTAAAATGCTTAAATTGTTAAATTTTAGTAGAGTTTTAAATTTTACTAAAATTGTAAAATTTTACGAAAATCTTTTTATATTTTGAGAGAATTCTTTAATTTAACAAAAATTTTTAAATTCATAAAATTCTAAGATTTTACTAAAATTATTAATTTTTCTAAAATTTTTAAATTTTACTAAAATTTTCAATTTACTAAAATTATTAAATTTTACTAAAATTTTTAAATTTTACTAAAATTTTTCAATTTTACTAAAATTCTAAAATTTTACTAAAATTCTTAAATTAGCTAAGAGGTTGTGGGTTCGATTAAATTAGACTAAAAATATTAATTTAAGTAAAATTTTTAAATTTTACTAAAATTCTTTTATTTTATTAAAATTCTTTAATTTAACTAATATTCTTAAATTTGTAGAATTGTCAAACTTTAGTAAAATTGTAAAATTTTACGAAAATCCTTATATATTTAGAAAATTTTTTATTTAACTAAAATTTTTAAATTTTACTAAAATGTTAAATTTTACTACAATTTTTAAATTTTACTAAAATTCTTTAATTTTACTAAAGTGCTTAAATTTAACTAAAATTGTTAAATTTTAGTAGAGTTTTAAATTTTACTAAAATTGTAAAATTTTACAAAAATCTTTATATTTTGAGAGAATTCTTTAATTTAACAAAAATTTTTAAATTTTACTAAAATTATTAAATTTTACTAAAATTCTTAAATTTTACTAAAATTTCTAAATTTTACTAAAATTTTTAAATTATACTTAAATTATTTAATTTTATTAAAATTATTTAATTTTACTAAAATTATTAAATTTTACTATAATTTTTAAATTTTACTAAAATTCTTTAATTTTACTAAAATGCTTAAATTTAACTAAAATTGTTAAATTTTAGTAGAGTTTTAAATTTTACTAAAATTGTAAAATTTTACAAAAATCTTTATATTTTGAGAGAATTCTTTAATTTAACAAAAATTAATCTGCGCTTTATGTTGATATTTGTTGGACACAATAATAATAATTAGTATTTATTCAGTCCCTCAAATTATACATAATGTGAGGTTTTCGCTCTGTCTAGAATTAGGGATAATCCTCCTGATGAGATGGTCTAACCAACCATCGAAACGCGTCGAGGAAAGGTTTCCCCACCAACATTTTTTGGTTTTATCAAAAAACTATTTATTACAATAATAAATAATTGTAATAAATTGGGATTCTTAGTGCAATACACTACAGTAAAACTTTTTAATTAAATGTTTGATGTCCCAAATTTTGATAAACCTTTTTAAAAAATTTTTAAATTTTACTAAAATTATTAAATTTTACTAAAATTTTTAAATTATACTTAAATTATTTAATTTTATCAAAATTATTTAATTTTACTAAAATTATTAAATTTTACTACAATTTTTAAATTTTACTTAAATTCTTTAATTTTACTAAAATGCTTAAATTTAACTAAAATTGTTAAATTTTAGTAGAGTTTTAAATTTTACTAAAATTGTAAAATTTTACAAAAATCTTTATATTTTGAGAGAATTCTTTAATTTAACAAAAATTTTTAAATTTTACTAAAATTCTTAAATTTTACTAAAATTCTTAAATTTTACTAAAATTTCTAAATTTTACTAAAATTTTTAAATTATACTTAAATTATTTAATTTTATTAAAATTATTTAATTTTACTAAAATTATTAAATTTTACTAACATTATTTCATTTTACTAAAATTATTAAATTTTTCTTAAATTCTTAAATTTTACTAAAATTCTTAATTTTTCTAAAATTCTTAAATTTTAATCAAATTCTCAAATTTTATAAAAATTCTTAAAATTTACTTAAATTCTTAAATTTTACTAACTTTTTTAAATTTTACTGAAATTTTTATATATGACAAAATTATTAAATTTTATTCTAATTCTGAAATTTTACTGAAATTCATAAATTATGCTAAATTTGAGAAATTTTACCAAAATTATAAAATTTTACTAAAATTATTGAATATTGAAAAATTAGGTTTCATCAGGCTTGAGTTCATTTAATTTTCAAATTATTAATTTTGAAAATTGGAAAGTAAATTATGGAGAAAAACTGAAAAAATTATTTTTGAACGCGGCTAGTGGATTGCAATTTCTGTCCCGCCACAGGACGTCATCAGCACTTAGCGCCCTCGACCACAGTCGAGTTGTCAAATTGCAGAGATAATCATCAATTTAACTCATTGAGTTTGATCGAACATCCCTACGTTTAATTGATTGTGTATTCTCCTATTACTTGTTTTGCTCGATCTTTTCACTTGCCGTTGGCATGTAGAGAAGAACAAGACTTTTTGGTTTGATGCTATTTTTAGAATAGTAACAATGTTAACAACATATGTATGTAAGTAAATTACATGAATGTATGTAAATGCAACGTGCCCTTTGCTTTTTTTAATTATTTGGGAATTAATTATTCGAACTTTAGAATTAATTGAAAAATTAGGTTTCATCAGGCTTGAGTTCATTTAATTTTCAAATTATTAATTTTGAAAATTGGAAAGTAAATTATGGAGAAAAACTGAAAAAATTATTTTTGAACGCGGCTAGTGGATTGCAATTTCTGTCCCGCCACAGGACGTCATCAGCACTTAGCGCCCTCGACCACAGTCGAGTTGTCAAATTGCAGAGATAATCATCAATTTAACTCATTGAGTTTGATCGAACATCCCTACGTTTAATTGATTGTGTATTCTCCTATTACTTGTTTTGCTCGATCTTTTCACTTGCCGTTGGCATGTAGAGAAGAACAAGACTTTTTGGTTTGATGCTATTTTTAGAATAGTAACAATGTTAACAACATATGTATGTAAGTAAATTACATGAATGTATGTAAATGCAACGTGCCCTTTGCTTTTTTTAATTATTTGGGAATTAATTATTCGAACTTTAGAATAATTGAAAATTAAATGAACTCAAGCCTGATGAAACCTAATTTTTCAATTAATTCTAAAGTTCGAATAATTAATTCCCAAATAATTAAAAAAAGCAAAGGGCACGTTGCATTTACATACATTCATGTAATTTACTTACATACATATGTTGTTAACATTGTTACTATTCTAAAAATAGCATCAAACCAAAAAGTCTTGTTCTTCTCTACATGCCAACGGCAAGTGAAAAGATCGAGCAAAACAAGTAATAGGAGAATACACAATCAATTAAACGTAGGGATGTTCGATCAAACTCAATGAGTTAAATTGATGATTATCTCTGCAATTTGACAACTCGACTGTGGTCGAGGGCGCTAAGTGCTGATGACGTCCTGTGGCGGGACAGAAATTGCAATCCACTAGCCGCGTTCAAAAATAATTTTTTCAGTTTTTCTCCATAATTTACTTTCCAATTTTCAAAATTAATAATTTGAAAATTAAATGAACTCAAGCCTGATGAAACCTAATTTTTCAATTAATTCTAAAGTTCGAATAATTAATTCCCAAATTATTATTGAATATTACTAAAATTTTTAAATTATACTAAAGTCTATAAAAGTATCGATGTTGGTGTATCATCAGGATGTTCGTGTATAGATTAGGCACCTCCAAAATCCTTGTGCCAGCTGCTGTATCTGTGAGATTACTCACATGATTACCCCTTGGCATAGAAAATTCTGTAATGTTGTTTCTTTTCATGCTTAAAACAACAACACTTTATTTTTTTTTTAGGCTCTCTGCTCCAGTGGGAGTCAAGGATAGCAGAAGAGTCAATTTTTGAAGTTTGTGATAGAACTGGTAATATAAAATGGACTTTCTTCTTCTGTTATTCTTGACTTTTAGTGGCTTTGGTGGGATTGCCAAGACTTGGGATAATTGTTTTCTTTTATCAAGATAAAAGTTACACATCAGAAGATCCTTATATTCTGTTGGGAGGTCCACCGTAAAGTAAGTCTTCACGTCCCTTTAACAGGCAGGCGGTCATCGCTCAATCTTCATAAATTTTAAAAGGATTCAGAATATATTTAGGTATATTTGTTTTGATTTTCGAGCCAAATATTATAGGAATTGCAAACAGAATCACAATTTAAGTATACGGGGCTATACCTTTTAATGGTAGGTATAAAATATATGTTAATCAAATATAAAGAATTTGGTAAACTGGTGTAACTAGGCCCTGTTCGAGCATAATCCACTGTGTTATGAATCAAAATGACAATTGAAATAAATTTGGAACATTTGTATCAAGTTGCTTTAATATATGCAATTAAGTTGTATAATTTTACACATACATATATACCTTTAAATAAATATAGTCATCTATGCATAAATATTTTTAGGCATATGTGTATTTGTAGACATTCGCACCAAAACGTTACAATTCTAATTTTGAAAACATTGAGTAAGTGATAAAATTTTACTCCTCGTAATGGTCTAATATATATCGGGTGTTTTTTATTGAGGTATAAAACTTTAAGTTGGCATCACTTTTTTAACTGGCGGCCATTTTGTCAGCTGTCAAGTGATTAATATTTAGTTTGGTTTGCCATTTCATCATGAACAGGTTGACAAAAGAACAACGCTTGCAAATCGTGCAAATTTATTTCGAAAATAATGGTTCAGTTCGCGAAGTTTACCGCAAGCTCCGTCCATTTTATGGTCGACATAATCGTCCATCAGAGCAATTAATTCGGTTAACCATGGATCGTTTTCGCACTACGTTTACTCTATGTGATAATACGCATCCACAGCGACGTCGAACAGTGCGCACCAAAGAAACAATTGCCGCTGTAGAGCAAAGTGTTGAAGAGGACCCGAATGAATCGATTCGCCACCGTGCACAGCAATTGGAGCTTTGTCCATCAACTTTATGGAAGATTTTGCGCAAAGATCTTGGCTTGCGACCTTACAAGATCCAGCTTGTGCAAGAATTAAAGCCGCGAGACCATGCAATGCGTCGTGATTTTGGTGTATGGGCCGAAAATGAGATTGATCTCGATGCTGATTTTCATCGCAAAATTTTGTTCAGTAATGAGGCTCATTTTTGGTTGAATGGCTACGTCAACAAGCAAAATTGCCGCATTTGGAGTGAAGAGAATGCACATGAGACCCTTGAGACGCCATTACATCCACAAAAACTGACTGTTTGGTGTGCTCTATGTGCTGGTGGAGTCATTGGGCCATACTTCTTCCGAAATAATGCTGGAGAGTCAGTTACCATAAATGGAGACCGGTATAGAGCCATGATAACCGACTATTTTGTTCCCCAATTGGATGGCATGATTGTGGATGAGTTGTGGTTCCAACAAGACGGCGCTACATGCCACACAGCGCACGTCACAATTGATTTATTGAAGGAAACATTCGATGAGCGCATAATTTCGCGGAATGGACCTGTCAATTGGCCACCAAGATCGTGCGATTTGACACCACTGGATTATTTTCTTTGGGGATATGTGAAGTCGCTCGTCTAAATACGCCAACAAACCAGAAACGTTAGGGGACTTGGAAGCCAACATTCGTGGCGTTATTGCCAACATACGGCCCCATATGCTCGAAAAAGTAGTTGAAAATTGGACATGTAGAATTGGCTTTATTCGAGCCAGCCGCGGAGGCCACATGCCCGAAATCATATTTAAACATTAATGGCATAAAATTATCCTTCCAATAAAGCCAAATTGATGGACACTAAAACGATTTTCTTGTGTCTTATTTCAATTCGAAGTTCTATACCTCTAAAAAAAACACCAATTATATATATACTAGCTGCTTGTACCCGGCGTTGCCCGGGTTAACAGTAAAATATTTTTACTTACTGCTGTGTTAACCATTTCTTTAACAATTAACAATTATGAAATATTTTTTTTATACATTTTTGAACTGAATCCTTTAATAATGTATTTGCATATGTATTTATTTGACTTTAATGATTGGCAGTACCCCACATTAGTGTGATTTATACCACCTATGTCCGACCAGAAATGGAATACAACTCTCATGTATGGGCCGTTGCTTGTAAGTCTATTTTGGAGCTTGTCGACCGCGTACAGGGGAGGGCGAAAGTGCTTATCGGTGACAGTAGGGTATCCAACTCTACTGACTCACTGAAGCACCGCCGCAATGTGGGTTGTATAACACTGTTATATCGGTACTACTTTGGAATGTGTTCTAACGATATCAGAGACCTCGTTCCCGAAACCCGAAGATTCTTACGCAACACACGTCAATGCATTTGTGGTTGATTGTCCAGTGGACCGAGCAACACACTATAGAGAAAATTCGTTCTTTAGCCGTACAGTACGTATGTGGAACTCACTTCCTGCAGAAGTTTTTCCTGACAGTTGCAATATAGGAAAATTCAAACCTAATGTCTAATGTAAATAAAAAAACCATACAAAAACAGACGCGAAAATTTTTTTATATTTATAGATAAATAAACAATCGCCAAATAGTAATCAAATAACCGTCAGTTAATCGTGAAACAATTATTGAACAATCATAAAAAATCATTGAACAGTCGTCAATCAATCGTCAATTAACCCTCAAACAATCGACAGAAAATCATCAAACTACCGCCATAAAATCGCCAGTTAATCGAGAAACAATTATCAAACAATTATTACAAATCTTCAAACAGTCAAACAACCATCAAATAATCATGAAAACTCTTTAAACAATCATCAGTGAAACATCGTCATTATCAAACATCAATCATATTTCCAATATCCGTGCCGCCGTTTTCCGATTGTAATTTTTCTTTATGTAGCATTGTAAATATTTCTTTATATAGAATCCTAACTTGGACTAAAAACACGTAGAATAAAATGTCGTGATCGGTCTAGCCGTTATGAAGTGATGTAATTTTAAAGAAAAATAGAATTTTATCCCCATTTTTCGATTCCCAGGTCCTCCTTGGGACGTTTTCAAAAAATTCAAAACTGTCCTATAATATGAAAAAATCCACATTTAAAACTTTAATTAACTCGTTTAAATTGTTTTGATCTTATCATCCATATTTGTAATTTTTATACTTGACTTATATGGGAGGGGTCACGCCCACTGGAGATTAAAAAACAACCTTGCCTATTTTACCCACTGGTCATACCTTAACATATTGTCAAAATTTCAAAAAAATCGGTGTGTAGGGTCATCCATATTTGTCATTATTAATATTTGACTTATATGGGAGGGGCACGCCCACTTGAGACTTCAAAAATAATTTGGCCTATTTTATCCATCGGTCACACCATAATATACTGTCAAAATTTCAGAAAAATCGGGTCTCTCGGTCACCTGTATTTGTGATTTTCATATATGAGTTATATGGGAGGGGCCACGCCCACTTGACATTTAAAAAAATAACCTAGACTATTTTAACCACCGGTTACACCTTACCATACTGTGAAAATTTCAGAAAAATCGGGCAGCTCGGTCATCCATATTTGTCATTTTCAATATTTGACTTATATGGGAGGGGTCACGCCCACTTGAGATTAACAAAAAAAATCTGGCGTATTTTAACCATTGGTCACACCCTAACATACTGTCGAAATTTCAGAAAAATCGGGCCTCTCGGTCACCTAAATTTGTCATTTTTAACATATGAGTTATATGGGAGGGGTCACGCCCACTTCAGATTTAAAAAAAAAAACCTAGCCTATTTTAACCACCGGTCACACCATACCTCACTGTAAAAATTTCAGGAAAGTTAGTATAACTTTATCTACATTTCAAAAATCATCAAAATCAATTTACCCAGTTATAGGTATTGTTTTTGTAACTGGGAAGGTGCCATCCCCTGCTCCGATCCTTTTAATTTTTTTCTGAAGTACGGCCATTGGTAATGAATTTACTTTTGTTAAGTTTGAAGTTTCTAACTTTTATGGTTTATCAAATTCAATGATAAATATTAAATTTTGCACCATTTGGTCCACTATTTACCCTATTTGAGCCCTTTCTAGACCAAGTTTTGAAACATTGGAAACCAACAAATTGTTGACTGGCCCCTGAGTTTTTTTAAGTTTATTTTTCTTAACGATAGAGTTCGAAAAAATTGAAACATTTTTAATCATGTGCTATTTTTTTCTATAGAAAATATTTTTTGCTAAAATTTTTTTTATAAAAATATTTTCCAAAGAAAAATATTTTTTGCTAAAAGAAAAATATTTTTTTCTAAAAATTTTACTCTAGAAATTTTACTCTAGAAAATATTTTTTTATCGAACATTTTTCTATAGAAAAATTTTTTTATCGAAAATGTTTCTATAGAAAAATTTTTTTATCGAAAATTTTTCTATAGAAATTTTTTTTTTATCGAAAATTTTTCTATAGAAAAATTTTTTTATCGAAAATTTTTCTATAGAAAAATTTTTTTATCGAAAATTTTTCTATAGAAAATTTTTTTTTATCGAAAATTTTTCTACAGAAAAATTTTTTTTATCGAAAATTTTTCTATAGAAAAATTTTTTTATCGAAAATTTTTCTATAGAAAAATTTTTTTATCGAAAATTTTTCTATAGAAAAATTTTTTTATCGAAAATTTTTCTATAGAAAAATTTTTTTATCGAAAATTTTTCTATAGAAAAATTTTTTTATCGAAAATTTTTCTATAGAAAAATTTTTTTATCGAAAATTTTTCTATAGAAAAATTTTTTTATCGAAAATTTTTCTATAGAAAAATTTTTTTATCGAAAATTTTTCTATAGAAAAATTTTTTTATCGAAAATTTTTCTATAGAAAAATTTTTTTATCGAAAATTTTTCTATAGAAAAATTTTTTTATCGAAAATTTTTCTATAGAAAAATTTTTTTATCGAAAATTTTTCTATAGAAAAATTTTTTTATCGAAAATTTTTCTATAGAAAAATTTTTTTATCGAAAATTTTTCTATAGAAAAATTTTTTTATCGAAAATTTTTCTATAGAAAAATTTTTTTATCGAAAATTTTTCTATAGAAAAATTTTTTTATCGAAAATTTTTCTATAGAAAAATTTTTTTATCGAAAATTTTTCTATAGAAAAATTTTTTATCGAAAATTTTTCTATAGAAAAATTTTTTTATCGAAAATTTTTCTATAGAAAAATTTTTTTATCGAAAATTTTTCTATAGAAAAATTTTTTTATCGAAAATTTTTCTATAGAAAAATTTTTTTATCGAAAATTTTTCTATAGAAAAATTTTTTTATCGAAAATTTTTCTATAGAAAAATTTTTTTATCGAAAATTTTTCTATAGAAAAATTTTTTTATCGAAAATTTTTCTATAGAAAAATTTTTTTATCGAAAATTTTTCTATAGAAAAATTTTTTTATCGAAAATTTTTCTATAGAAAAATTTTTTTATCGAAAATTTTTCTATAGAAAAATTTTTTTATCGAAAATTTTTCTATAGAAAAATTTTTTTATCGAAAATTTTTCTATAGAAAAATTTTTTTATCGAAAATTTTTCTATAGAAAAATTTTTTTATCGAAAATTTTTCTATAGAAAAATTTTTTTATCGAAAATTTTTCTATAGAAAAATTTTTTATCGAAAATTTTTCTATAGAAAAATTTTTTTATCGAAAATTTTTCTATAGAAAAATTTTTTTATCGAAAATTTTTCTATAGAAAAATTTTTTTATCGAAAATTTTTCTATAGAAAAATTTTTTTATCGAAAATTTTTCTATAGAAAAATTTTTTTATCGAAAATTTTTCTATAGAAAAATTTTTTTATCGAAAATTTTTCTATAGAAAAATTTTTTTATCGAAAATTTTTCTATAGAAAAATTTTTTTATCGAAAATTTTTCTATAGAAAAATTTTTTTATCGAAAATTTTTCTATAGAAAAATTTTTTTATCGAAAATTTTTCTATAGAAAAATTTTTTATCGAAAATTTTTCTATAGAAAAATTTTTTTATCGGAAATTTTTCTATAGAAAAATTTTTTTATCGTAAATTTTTCTATAGAAAAATTTTTTTATCGAAAATTTTTCAATAGAAAAATTTTTTTATCGAAAATTTTTCAATAGAAAAATTTTTTTATCGAAACATATCCTTAAACCACCTTAAGGGAATATTCTATCTAATTTCAAAATTTCATAAAAATCGGTCAAACCGTTTAGGAGTCAACCTCTTTCAAACAAAGAAATAAACAAATAAACTTACAAACACATTTATAATATATATATATAGATATATATATATATATATATACATATTGTTTACGTCTAATAATAAATACCCAGTCCCGATTGCTTACAGCACTGAGTTTGCGAAGAGAAGCCTGGAATTGTTTCAATTCCTTGCTATCTCTTCGCTCTCAGATACTGTTTAAGCTCTACTTTAAGTTTCGTTAAGTAAGATAATAATGTAAAAAATAAAGAAAAGAAATTAATCTATCAAAACCACTTAAAGGAAAAGGTTCGCAATAAATACCCCAAACAACCCCCCACTAACCCCCGCATTTATTATTTTTATAATTGGAAAAATCCATATCTTTGGTACCCTACACCCCAGCACATATATATATATATACATATATATATATATATATATATATATATATATATATATATATATATATATATATATATATATATATATATATATATATATATATATATATATATATATATATATATATATATATATATATATATATATATATATATATATATATATTAAGTAAAATTCGAGAAGAATCCAACAAATTCTTTACAAAACGGGATTAAAACCTTTTGCTTCCTCAAACCATTTAGCCAGTTATATAAGAGATAATTTAGGCAATAATCTTGTGACTTTAAGCACTTGATACTTCCTTAAAGAGAATATGGCCTTATTCGTAACAAGTATGAGTGTTATATTCGGCTGTGTCGAATCGTATATACCCACCATAAAGTTATGTTAAATTTAGAAATATCTCTCATATATCTACGAGGGTGCAGCTAATCCAAAATGTGGACCAAATTCGAAAAAGGTTGTTATGCTAGTTGGTATTGTTAGTAAAATATTTGGACTAAATTCGGTTGCAGGAGCTTTATAGTTCAACATATAAAAGTGTGTAAGTGGTTTACCTAGTATTTAATTTAAACAAAATTCGGTATCGTAACCTGCTAGTCTTGTCACATTTGTTTTCGTTTGCTTACGATTAAGCTCAAATTTAGGTTTTTCTAAAACGTTTAAAAGCTTTCGTCAATATAATTTTGACATAAAAAGAGCTTTTGTCTTTCGTAAGGAAACATTATTGCCAATATATGTATTTTGAAATATCCAAGCTTTTTTATATGTAACATGTAGCTTGTCGGTGGTAACCCTGTCAGTCAATTGCCTTTGTTTATAAAAATAAAAAAAAAATAAAATTAAATTTTAATTTTAAAAATTCACAATTACCAAATTAAAATCTATTTTAAATATTTAATAAAATCAGCTATAGTTTTTACAGCTTTGGAAATTTCACAGATACATCCTGAGACTGCATCACACCTAAAATTGCCTCCTGTGGGGCTACTTGTTTCCTCAATAGTACCAATTCTTTCATTACCTGGCTATTTTGTTTTCTTTTCTTTTTTGGTTGATATAGGTTGTGGTGTTGATGCCTAAATAGATGGGAGGCATTCGCGGCCACTAATAAATGTGAAGAAAATGAGGAAACCTTCTCAAATATAACTTCATCGTTCGAACGGGTTCTTCTTACTGTGTTCACGTGGGGACAATTTACTTATAATAACAGATTTAGGCAAACCATGCACTGCAACTTTTGGAGCAGTTGCCGATGATAGATGGTATATTTGATATATTTGCAACTCAAGTTGTCTTAAAGTTTTTAAACGGCCTCCCTCAGTTCCCGATTAAATTATGGGGAAAGGGTATATTGGGTTTGTGCTGATGTTTGTAACGCATAGAAATATGCTCTGAGACCCACCTTTAAGTATACCAATCGACTCAGAATCACTTCCTGATTTGTTTTGACACAGGCTTATATTTTGAGACCCACCTTTAAGTATACCAATCGACCCAGAATCACTTCCTGAGTTGTTTTGACACAGGCTTATATTTTGATCCAAGAACGATCCCTATACTTTTTGTTCAAAATCGGTTTACTATTTCGGGTACCTTCCATAGGAACGCCTTCCCCAAATAGAGTTTTAGGTCCTTTACAGCCACTAATTTAGTTCTATTTCAATAACATGCAGCACAAATATTACCTATAATAACCTTAATCAGTGTACCTAATTTTGTAGGAATCGACCCATATTTGACCATACCTCCCATACAAGACAAAAGTAGCTAAAATAATCATGAATGCACAAAAACGTTTATAAATCTAAAGATAAATGCATTTGTTTACTAAAACTTTGCCCAAATAAATATATCAGGCCCTTAGTTTTTATTTCATACACGAAAGACCTTTGGTTATCGAGAAATTTTAACGTTTTCATTCGCTTTATACGAGTGAATTTGTTTAAGAAAAACCCAAAAAAAGCTTAAGACACGAAAGCTTTTAAGTTGTCACTCACTAGAATTTATTTCATTTTACAAAAACCAAATTGATTTACGTTTCGTTATTTTTACGAACGAAACAATATTTTCATTTTCGAAAAATAGGCTGTAAGTTGTCAAATGCTTTTCGTTTAACTTAATATTTTGTTAGGATAGGACAGCAATACGACAGGTTCATATATTTTGTTCCCAATGCATCTAATGTATATAAAGTGTGGACATTAGTGCAATCTTAATATGCTGCTTGTATCTCCGAATCTTTTGGATTGTAGATATAAAAAGGGGATATTATATATATATATATATATAAGAATTATAGTAAAATGTTGACCGATTGTAACAAAGTGGCCATAGCTGTCATAGTTCCTAATTTAATAGCTTTTAACTGGCCTTTGTTATATTT
Organism: Stomorhina lunata; assembly: GCA_933228675.1. NCBI lineage: Eukaryota > Metazoa > Arthropoda > Insecta > Diptera > Rhiniidae > Stomorhina > Stomorhina lunata. Next base: position 35,740,348 of record OW121744.1, on the reverse strand, counting down.
TCTTTTTTTTGGTTTCCGG